>CM076584.1:1077706123-1078306123 GCA_034641835.2 Pinus albicaulis | reverse complement strand
AAAACTCTGAAAAAAAAACATTAAACAAATTTGTTAAGTCTGAAAAGAGTATAACACGTAGTGCTAAAGATATATTCTTGCATATTGCATTTACTTTAACTAGCCCCTATTTTTACTTTTGGAAAATGATTCTTATATTCCATTAAAAGAACAACTGTTTTACATTAAAAACATAAATGGACTAAATCAATTGTTACATTGCATAGCTAAAAATGTTTCAGTAAGTAAATATCAGATCAATTGTCCCAACTTACATTTTTCTTTAAAATGGACTGTTTGTACCTAAAGAGATAAATTTATGAACGCAATGGCCAACCAACAGAATCCATCCATGATGAGACTTGTCCCTAATTCCAAGTGGACTTGGTCTCAATATGCATAATATTTGTACTTTAGCCTTTTTCTTTTTCTTTTGTTTGGTAAATTTCTCATAGGTGAATTGGTCAAAGATGATCACTCACCTAGCTTTGTATTTCTTCAATTGTATTTCTAATTTAGAATTAACATAGATGCCAACCAACAAAAACCATCCCTGATGAGACTCGGTCCTTAGTTCCTAGTGGACTTAGTCCAAACGAGATGTATATTTATATTTTATTGTTCTTGTATTTTCATTTTGTATCTTACCTACCTCCCTATAAATATCTAATTGGCGACTTGATCAAAGATGATCACTCATCCAACTCTGCATATTTTTATTTGTAATCCTAGGAGGTTTGGTCAAAGATGGTCACCGCACCAATTTTGTACTTCTATGATGATGATGATGATTGTTGTCATCCATTGAAACCAACTTTGGTCTATCAAGCCTTAAGAAAAATGGTAAGGAATTAATTTTTTTTCTTTAACATTTTTATATGTATGCCATAATTTTGATGAGTTAACATGTTACAAAAATTGATAGTGTTACAAATATTTTGAAATTGTGATCTAATGTGGGCATATGTAAGACAATCTAACACAACATTTTCATCCTCCACCTTCTTAGTATCACTAAGATGACAAATTATTTCCTCACATGTTTAGGTTTTGTCTAATGTCCCGTTTCACTATGGAGCTCATGAGTCATGATAATTCATTTTTATTTTATCAATGTTGACTTTCTTCTTTAAGCTATCTATAAGAATGTCCCTAGGGGTGTCAATTAGTTGGCTAAAGAGTTTTATGTTAAGGTACTCCTTGCGACGTCACTAGTTCAAACATTGCCTAGCCCGTGTGTCATGCTTAGGGGGTGTATGGTGCACCTAGAGGTTATAGTGGGAGTAGTCAGAATCGACCCTATGTCACACGAGTACGAGCATGGCCTAGTTGTCGATTCTCCTCTAGACACACAAAAAAAATCTAGCTATAAAAGAAAGATAATTTTGATCTTCTAGATTGGGTTTCATGACTATTTATTAGTGAAGTTTGACTCAATGGAATCTTGCAACTCTCCCCAAGTCCTCATTGAGACAATTACTTCTCTAATACTCAACTGTGAACTTGCCACTTTCAAGACTTGCCAAATGTTAATTTCTGGTAGCATCAAATGTGCTCTAAGTCTCAAAGTTTGCAAGGCGGCTTAGACACATGTATTCCAAAATAACCAGAAAGCGTTTTGGGAAATTCCACCCGAATGGGGTTTTATTAAAATAATTAATTATTTTTAATGGATGCCTAAGTCTAAACTTAGGGACTTAAGATAATTAAAGTGTTTTAATAGTACTAGGTGTGAATCTTCTAGAAAAAGACGGAGATTGAGTCAATATGATCTGAGCCATTGATTAGAATCTAATCTGGGTCGTTGATTTCTCAATGAGAAGATTATAAGAAGGACTTCAATGGGCATTTGAAAGACACATCGAGCGGGATCTAGAGATCGATTTCTCAAGTGAGCAGTGCAAAGCAGCCAGACAGATCATCGAGTTGATTCTTGCAGTGAGGGGTAGAGATAGTTTCGGTTGGAGAGATTTTTCCTGAGCAGGGAATACATCGCAGAAAAGGCAGAGTAAGAACACAGAAGAGGCAGCCTAAGGGCTATGTTGGGCAGTGTAGAGCCACGCAAAGGCAGCGCTGAGCCTCTGAAGAGATCCACTATTTTGTTGAGGATCAGTCAGATCCAGTGCCGAAAAGCCGCGGTGTGAGACCCGAGGGGCCAGAGGAACAGTATCCAGCCAATAGAAAGATGAGCCAAAGGCAATGACGCAGTCCCCAGCTATTGTGACGCAAAGATGCACAGAGGTAACGTGGGGCTTGTCAGTTCAGGGTTAGGTCAGTGCCGGATCTCAAGTGTTAGTGTGAGGTGATCCTCACTAATTCTCTGTCAGCCAGATTCTCTGTTGGATAGCCAAATTTGGGCATCCAGATTGTATTCAGAAAAACTAATGCTGAATAATACAAACCCTCAGTTGCTGCACCGGTTTTCCCACATTGGGTTTTTTCGGGGACGTTAGTCCAAAAACAATGGTGTCACTTGTGTGTGATGTATTTCTTCTTGCTCGGTACTTGTCTTCCGCATTTTATTTATTTAGTGGCGGCTGTAGTTGTATTTGCTTTGATATTTACTTGTAGAACACAGTGAATAACTTGTAGAATTTAACAAGTAAGAGAAGTAAATCAATTTGTTGTAGTAGGAATTTGGGGCATCGAATTTTCACATGGTATCAAAGCGCAGGTGAAGCAAGAAAACAGACAGGAAGAGTTCATAGTTGAATAGGAGGGAGATCGAAGAGTTGTGTAGGAAGCAGGTCGAATCCCCAAGGGACTGCGCAGTCCATTGCCAGGAGGGCAAGATTTGCGAGGAAATCTCTCTCTAAGTGAGTCGACAGAGAGGTAAGATTTTCCAGTTCGTGATTTGTCAGCAGAAGAGGGAGCAGCGCAACAGTACATTCAGCACAGAGCAGTCTACTGGTGGAACCATAGTTATCAAAACCGGTCGGTTTGAACCGGTAACCGGTCAAACCGATCGGTCAGATGTGCCCGCGATCAGAACCGACCATGCAACCTAGTTTGGAGGGTGGCCTCACCTTTTTTGGGCGGTTAACAGGACCTAACCGGCCGGTTAATGCATAAACCGGCCGGTTCCATACCTAACCGGCCGGTTAGGTGCTCTTTCTCTATGCGGACCCACGCACGGCCTCAAATTAGTTTTAAGGCTGATGTGGAGGTAAGGGGAGGGTTGTTTCCCTCCAAAAACACCCTGCCCAATCTTTTATAAGGAGGGGCAGCCTCTCTTTTGTCTCACACCAACTCATTTGCTGTTTGTGAGTTTGATTGAGAGCTTGGAGAGTGTTGAGTGTTTGTCGGAGCAGTGATCTTGGAGGCTTGGAGTTGGAGTTGGAGCTATCTTGGAGATAGTTTGGAGCTGTCAATAGCGTTGGCATCTTCAAGAGGACGCTAAGGAAGCTATTTTGCATTGCCAGGTAAGAATTTTCACTTGAAAAATCCATCATTTCATTGATGTTCATGTATTTATTTTCTCATGTGTTTAGCTATTTTATTGCTCTCAAATCTCTAATCCTATGCTATCAAATTTTGTATGTTTGAATGTGCATTTTCTTTCGTAAATTTAGCCTTAGTTGTCCATTTATCTTCGCTGCAATTTTTTTTAAATGGCAGATTTATTTCCAAATTTCAATTATTTCAAGTCAAGATGCCTCCAAAAGCCAAGGACAGTGCATGGGTCCATTGTGATGTGATTGATGGAAAGATGGTATGCAAACTTTGTCGAAAATGTATTGGAGGTGGGGGTATTCTTAGATTGAAACATCACTTGGCTGGGATAAGAGGCAATGTAACGCCATGTGATGCACCTAATGCAGTGTTAGGTCAGATTAGGGCAGAATACCTTGCCAAGCTTGAAAAGTTTGAGGAGACTAAGGCTAGGGAGAAGGCCATCCAAGATGAAATTGCAAGGAAGAGGGAAATAGTAGAAATGATGAGAAAGAGTGGGTATGAAAATGATGAGTATGAGATTCAAGACTCCACTTCTATCCCTTCCACCAATAACCCCTTTCACTATGTTCCACCTGTTGGCAAAAGATCAAACCCAACAAAGAAACCCAACCTCGTAAGTTATTTCTCGTCCACTGCTAATCCCACAGCCACTGCCTCCATGTCCCAGCCAACTCCAAGTCATCAACCCACTTTGGATCAACATTGGAAAAAACAATGCAAAGAAGCTTCTTATCAGTACATTGCTAGATGGTGGTATGATTCAGATATCCCATTTAATGTTGCTTGCTCACCTTATTACCAAACTATGTGGGACTCTGTTTTTGTTGCAGGAAAGGGCTTCAAAGGCCCTACTGCGCATGACTTAAGGGGAGCTCTTTTGCAACAAGAGATTTCTAATATTGATGAGTATTTGGCTGAATATAAAGAGTCATGGCTCAAAACAGGTTGTTCCATCATGTCAGATGGATGGACTGATGGAAAGAACCGCACTATCATTAACTTCCTTGTTGCTTTCCCTTGAGGAACAATGTTTTTGAGATCAGTTGATGCATCTGAAAAGGTGAAGGATGCAACCCTTCTATTTGAGCTTTTGGATGAGATTATTCAGGAAGTGGGAGAGCAGAATGTTGTGCAGGTCATCACAGATAATGCCTCAAACTATGTTCTTGCTGGAAAGATGCTTGAGTCCAAGTATAATACCATATTTTGGACTCCATGTGCTGCACAGTGCATAGACCTCATGCTTGAGGACATAGGCAAAGTGGAATGGGTAAAAAACACTGTAGAGCATGGCAAGTGCATTACAAAATACATTTACAACCACTCATGGGTATTGAGCCTAATGAGGAAAAACACAGGGGGCAAAGAGCTTGTTAGGCCTGCCATTACGAGATTTGCAACTCACTTCCTCACGTTGCAATGTCTCAATTCTCAACAGAAAAACCTGCAGAAAATGTTTTCTTCTGATGATTGGACTAAATCCCGGTGGGCTCGTAGACAAGATGGAAAAGACACCAAAAAGAAAGTCTTTGACATTAATTTTTGGAAAAGATCTTCAGAGCTGGTAAAAATTACTAAGCCCCTTGTTAAGGTGCTAAGGATGGTGGATGGGGAAAAGATGGCAATGGGATACATTTATGAGGCTATGGATCACGCCAAGGAGCAGATACGGGCAGCTTACAGGACAGGTTAGCTAAATATGGCCAGATATGGGAGATCATTGATAACAGATGGAACAATCAACTCCATCGTCCTATACATGCAGCTGGGTATTTTTTGAACCCAAAGTATCATTATAGAGCTCGGCTAGGAGATCAGCAGGATGGGGAGGTCGGATCTGGATTGATTGATTGCTTGGAGCGCATGATCCCTAACCGTGCAGACCTTCTGGAAACACATAAACAACTTACTCTTTTCAGTATGGCAGCTGGTACCTTTGGAAAGAACTTGGCAAAAATGGCAAGAGATGTGGATCAACCAGGTAAGCAATTCCAATTTGTTTTTCTTTTCAAGTTAAATTGTTTGTAAATAAGTAATGAAATGAACTATGTTACTAATGAATGTCTTTTTATTTGCGGCACATTGGTGGGAGTCATTTGGCGGCCAATGTCCTCAATTGCAAAAGTTTGCAATTAGAATCCTCAGCCAAACTTGCAGTGCTTCAGGTTGTGAGCGCAATTGGTCTGTTTTTGAGCGCATACACACAAAGAAGAGAAACCGTTTGGAACAGAAACAGTTAAATGATCTTGTGTTTGTGCAATACAACCTTCGCTTGAGGCGGAACCAACTAATGAGCAAAACACCTGATCTAGATCCCATTGTGTTGGATGATATTGATCCAACATCAGAATGGGTGGAGGAGACTGAAGATCCAGTGTTTGAGGCTGATTTTGATTTTGATGCAGCAGTAGTGGGGGGTGAATTTGAAGCAGATTTGGTGGTGCCATCAGACGCAGACCCAGGATTGGTAGCTGCATCAAGCAAAGGCAAACAACCAATGGATGACACTAGTCATGCACCTCGAGTAACTCGTGCTTCCATTAGGTCCACTTCTATTGTTATTGGTGGCAGGGGTACTGAGGTTGCAGATGAGCCTGAGGCTGAGGCATCCTCAGACTCTAATCCAGATGATGTCTATGTAGCAGCCGATGTTGATCTTGTGTCTAGTAGCAGTGATGAATTTGATGATTGATCATCATTCATGTGTAGTCTTGTATTAGGCCAATGGCCTCATAGCTTGTAGCATTGTTTTTGGACTTTATGAGCCATTTGGAGCCTCATTGCTTATGTATTTTTCGATGAGATGTATTGCACTCGGTGCCATTTTGATATATTCACCTTTGCATGGTATATAAATGAGAAAAATTTTCATATTTTGTCTCTATTGGCTTGGAATCATGGTTGCAAATCTTAAAAATAGTTTTTTTTTATTAAAAAATAATTATTTAATGTATTTTTTTTAAGACTGGTTCATTGAGATCTGACCGCTACCGGTTAGACCGGTTCTGGTTCGAAACCCGGTCATTAGGTCCAACGATCTGGTCACCAGTTCCGGTTTTAATAACTATGGGTGGAACACAATTTTTTGTTGTAGAAGTTGTTCGTGCAGAAAACGTTAAAAGAAGGAAGAAGAAGCATACTATGGGAACTCTGACCTCAGAGAATTTCTTGCCCAAGAATTTCTGATTTCCCGTGAAGAAGCAGAGAGATCGAGTTTTATTTGGCTCACTCCAGCAAGGAGTGCATAGAGCTAGCTGCACAGAGGGTTAGAGGCAGTAGTTCGACATCTGGTTGGGTGAGTTGGCAACCACCGGGTTATGTGATCAGGATTGGTTGGAGGGTGCCTCCAACTATGTAATCTGGAAGGCAAGGATCTCCTTCCTTCTAGACGAGCATGAGCTCAAGGCCTTCATCGACAGTGCAGTAACTGAACATCTAGATGCAGATCCATTGAAATCCTTAAAGAAGAACACGACAAAAGCCAAATGGTTGATCCTCGATGGAGTGAGGGATCACACAGTTTCACATATTTCTAGCAAAGGGACTGCAAAGTGGAATGCATTGGCCATGCTATACCAAGGGTCTTCCGAGGAGCATAAGATGTTCTTGGAGGAAAAGATGCAATCTACTAGGATGTAGAAGGAGAACGCCTAAACCCATTCCTTGCAAAGCTTCAAGAGGTTCAAGATTAGCTGACAGTTGTAGGGTCAATGCCTTAGGCCACGGAGATGGTTAGATTGGCTCTGAATTTCGTTTTTGAGGAATGGAAAGTCATTGTCCAGAGTATCCTGGGCAGAGAGAAGTTGTCAGACTGAGAAGGTGGGCAGCTCTTCAGCAGGAAGAGATGAGGAGAGACTTAATCAAGTGCAAGCTTGATAGGCAACAGCAGTAGTGGGACGAACCCCAAGGACGAGGATGAGAATGAAACCCTTGCATATAAGGGGCAGCAGAAGTAGCGGAGACGGAAAAAGGATGTCTTAAGTGTCCTCTCAAGAAGAAGGAAAAGGACGAGAAACATGATCCACGAGCTACAACTGTGAGGATTGGGAAGGAAGAATTTGCGATGATTTCCCACATATCTCCAGGGGAGAATTGGGGTGATCTAGAAATACAGGTTGAAAGAGTTGCAGTTGGGCAGGATCCTTGAGGAGTCCACCTCATGGATCAATACCTGGCTACGAGAGCCTAAATCAATAGTAGCAGGAGGGACGAGTGTCAGTTGGTTCAAAGGAGTGCAGAAGTGACAATGCAGTGGCTAGTGAGCGCCAGATTTTGATCAACGCAGAGAAGAGTTGGCAGCAGTGCAGGAAGGCACAACACAGAGTCAGCGGCAGCGCAGTAGCTTCAGAGGTTCAACGCAGAGACTTGCAACAGTTAGATCTTCAGCATCATATGCATCATGTTGAACACTTAGTTCAGTATTTTGGATGTTTTCCTGCTGCAGCAGCAATAGAATTGCAGTGCAGATGCAGTTGGAAGCAGCATGCAGGGTGAGCAGCAGCATAGATGCAGCAGCGTAGTAGTTGGTGGACAACAGTGTCAGACATCAACAGCGCAGAGGGAGATGTTACAAAATTAGTGTGATGCTTCAGCGGGATGCATTACCAGAGCACATTCCTCGCTAAGATAGAGTGTTCATTTCTGGTAGCATCGAATGTGCTCTAAGTCTCAAATTTTGCAGGGAGGCTTAGACACATGTATTCCAAAATACTCAGAAAGCGTTTTGGGAAATTCTACGTGGATGGGGCTTTATTAAAATAATTAATTGTTTTTAATGGATGCCTATGTCTAAACTTAGGGAATTAAAATAATTAAAGCGTATTAATAGAACTAGGTGTGAATCTTCTAGAAAAAGAAGGAGATCGAGTCAATATGATCTGAGCCATTGATTAGTATCTAATCTGGGCCGTTGATTTCTCAACGAGAAGATTATAAGCAAGACTTTGATGGGCATTTGGAAGACACATGGAGCAAGATCTAGAGATCGATTTCTCAAGTGAGCAGTGCAGAGCAGCGAGAGAGATCATTGAGTTGATTATTGTAGTGAGGGGTAGAGATAGTTCAAGTTGGAGAGATTTTTCCTGAGCCAGGAACACACTGCAGAGAAGGTAGAGTAAGGACGTAGAAGAGGCAGCGTAAGGGCTATGTTGGGCAGTACAGAGCCACGCAGAGGCAGCGCTGAGCCTCTGAAGAGATCCACTATTTTGTTGAGGATTAGTCAGATCTAGTGCCGGAGAGCCGGGGTGTGAGACCGGAAGGGCCAGAGGATCAGTATCCAACAAGCAAAATGATCAACCGAAGGGAGTGACGCAGTCCCCATCTATTGTGACGCAAAGTTGCGCAGAGGCAGCGTGGGGCTTGTCAGTTCAAGTTTAAGTCAGTGCCGGATCTCCAGTGTTAGTGTGAGGTAATCCTCATTGATTCTCTATCAGTCAGATTCTCTATTGGATAACCAGATTTGGGCATCCAGATTGTTTAAAAAAAAATATTGCATAATAATACAAACCCTCGGTTGCTGCACCAGTTTTCCTGCATTGGGTTTTTCCAGGGACATTGGTCCAAAAACAATAGCGTCACTTGTGTGTGATGTATTTCTTCTTGCTCAGTACTTGTCTTCCGCATTTTATTTATTTAGTGACGACTGCAGTTGTATTTTCTTCGATATTTACTTGTAGAACACAATAAATAACTTGTAGAATTTAACAAGTAGGAGAAGTAATATCAGTTTTCTATAGTAGGAATTCGGGTCATCGAATTTTCACACCAAACTCATCTCATGCTTGACCAAGACTCAATATAGTCCATAAATGGCAGGGATGTGTCCTGTCTATCTCATCAACACAAATACTCTAAAGAAAAAACAATCTAATCTGCAAACTTTCTATCAATGCCAAGATAAAATAGTACTCAATTGGAAAATATGCCAATCTTGAACATAGTATTGCTTACAGTAAACAAGGCATTCGATGCCCAATACAACCAAACTTGTACACTATGTTTAGTTCAATGTTGCACGACGTGGGGACAAAGCAGGTGTGTTTTTTGGAAGCGAAGCGTTGTGTGGCAATACCACCTTTCTGCCCCTTGTTTTTGTATATGTGGTCGTAACTGTAATGGCCAACATGGCAACCACAAACGACATAGACAAATCTTGTAAACAATTCAAGTATTAAATTGTTTTCTTGAAAGTAGTAATATATATATATATATATATAAAACGTTGGCCTGACGAGAAGGACACATGGATCCAATTCTATGGGAGAGAAGAGAAGTGGGAGATTGGAATCTGGTGGCATAACAGACCAAACAACCACCTGACACATGGCAAAGATGTGATTGGATGGAGGAAAGTGTGGATTTTGTGATGCAAACCCGGCCTCGTATTCGAGCGCAGTTTCGCTTAGAACCCACACGGCCCAGTCCTCTATCCCCAATAGGTGTTGTTACCACATAAACCAGCAGGGGACCTACAAGGGGTTCCTAAGAGGGCAGCGATGGAGACTTAGCCCACTGTCACCACAGCTAAGGCTCCCTGCTCTTAACGTACTTTCACCGATGTGAGGAGACCTTATGTTTTAGGAAGCCACTTATAGAGGATGTATCAACAAATATAAGAAAGTGACCCCTTAGACCCTTTCCCTGGGATAAGGTGAAAGATGGAACTTGCTTGCTCTTTAAGCAAGGGACTTGGTTTTCTAGAGAGAGGGGATGAGGATTTGAGGGTTGAGGGAGAAGAATATGGCTTGTAAAGGAGTTTCCCAATCCCTAAAATCCCTTTGAAAATTGGGTTCCCGGGTAGTCCTTGATGAATAATCCTTGGAGAATAAAAAATTGGACCACACGAGGCCAAGTGGACCTAGCCCAAGTTAGGGGATGGATTTTAGCAACCAATGATATTCTTAACCTAACCAAGGTGAGGGAAAAGGATCAAACAAGAATTTTCACCCAAAGATGTCAAATTGATCCTATTAGGTATTAGCCTTGAGAACACCAAGGCAAAACTTGATCCTAGAGCTAGGGCTTGGGATATCCCGAGATTCCACTGTCGGATTTCCTTCAAATTCAAAGGAGGCCTAGGGGACCCACCACAACAAAAGAGCTAGGAGATCGAAGTTTTTCTATGGTCAGTTTCTCGAGAAATTAATGCCCTAGGTGACCTAATGAGGCTAGATCTAGGAAGGGAAGGAAAAAGGTGAAAAATGGGGTTGAAGTGATCACCCTTTGATTGACCAGTGCCTAATTCCTCTCGGGGATATGGAGTCAAGCAAAACTGTTAAGACGGATTTTCTTTCTTGCTCAAGGAGGCTCCAAAATTCAACTTCGTCCAATGTTAAAGGCAAGAGAAGAAAAGTGATTTTGAAACATTTAAACTTCGTTACAAATGGTGAAGGCTTATCAAGATAACTCGATTTCTAGGACATTTCATTCACCCATACATATATAAGCTAAATAGACACATAATTCCACATTAAACACATGCAACAATTAGCTCTAATAATAGCGAAGTTCCAATTTCTACAGCAAAATGAAAAATAGCGTTAAACTTGCACTTACATGTTAGAGAATATATCCAACCAGCATCACTTTTGCAATATAAGAAGCTCCAAGATAGAAAAGAACCCAATCCATACATCAAAATTCATCCATCATCCAAAAATATCCACCAAGGAAAAAATGTGAAGTTCTCTAATGAGAGAGAGATCCAAATCCAAGTGATGATACAAATGAATCCATCCAACTCGTATTTATACACCAATTAGGAGTTTGAATTACCTAATGAGCCTACATTAGCTGCTAAAAATAAAAAAAATGTGCAAATTAACTAACTTTTGGTGACAAGCCCACCAAACTAGCTAACAAATGAAATAATAAGCCTCTCAAGAGGTTAAATAATAATCTATGAATTTCGTAGGGCCCTCCAAGAGGCCTAATGAGATCTGTAAGTGCCATAATGATGAATAAAATCCTCACAAGTGATGGACAAGGGGTTGGCCCCTTGTTCTCCAAACAATAAACCTGTGGTGCTCCCAGTGGGTGTGGCGGCACACCAATGACCTCATGGGTATCCATATGAGTCAAAAATGCCTTTGGACCATCTGCAAGGGCTCAGATGATGGAATGAATACTTCCATTTAGTCCTGTGACACCTGCCAAGTGTGTGGTGCTTCTGTGGGGCCTGTGAAAATTTCTAAATATACTTGTGCAGAAACCCTACTGTTAAATCTTGATTCACTTCTCCTACTTAAACAAGTTATTAATCTGAAATATTCAGTAGTAACATCAAAGTAAATACATTAACAGTCTACACACATACCGATCTAAACTGAATACATGCACAATGACAAAGTGACATGATTTTCTGGACAACTGTCCCCGGAAAAAACCAATGCAGGAAAATAGGTCTTTTCGCTGCTGGAGGGTTTTATTATTAAGTAGAGTCTAAGTACAACAAATCTAGGCACCAACTGGTTAACCCGACAAAGAAATAAAACTATAGCTATACCTTTGTTCTGGATACAGAAAACTGACTGATTCACACCCTCAAACAAGATTTACAGAACTCGGCCTTTTTCAGTCTTCAGAAACCCCAGCACCGCTCTGAAGCCCCCTCTGCGTCAGTTCTGCTAGCCTGCGTCAGCCCCTGTGCTGCTTTGGAAGGGCCTGCATCACCCTTGACTGGGTTACATTGCCCCTTCACTGCGCTGGCTGGGCTTGCGTCAGCCCTGCTGGCCTCCTGTTGCCTCTATGTTTCCCTTTTTGGGCCTGTGTAGCCTCTGCATAGCAACTGATGCCTTTGCGCTGCGTAGCTACTGCTCCCTCTGCGTTGCTCGGTCTGTTGCTTCTCTGCCTCTTGTTGCACTCTTGGCCTTGGATCAAATCATACCTTCTACCAATACTACCCCTCGCTACAGCTGAAACACTTCTGGAAATTCTTAGCAAACCATACCCTAGAATTCCAGCTTAGTCTTAGTGCTTTGCCACTGTGTGTGTCCTCCAACTGACCACAAGCCTTTCCTTTATACTTTTCTCGTTGGGAAACCAACAGTCGTGATCTAATCTTGAATAGACAGCTAAGATTAAAAGAAAGCTTGATCTGTGTGACTTAAGTCATTTTCATCACATGTTTAATTTAATTAACTTTAATCTTTTAATTTTCCTATGTTAGTCTTAGGGTCCTTAATTAAAAAAATCAATTAATTAAATATCTCTTAAACAGGATGGAATTTCTCAAATCCATTTCTGGGTCTTGGCGATCTCATGTACTCTAGTCCCTCCACAAATTTTGGGAGCTAGAGCACATTCGATGCTACCCCAACACTCAAAAATCTCAACAGGGCCAACTAGGCATAGTGTAACAAATGCATCTTCTTCGTCCAAGAGGTGGATCTCTAGCAATCTTTGAACATCTTTGGGGATACTTGGAATACTGTCTACTGCTATGTGTGAAAATTTCAAATCTGAAATACTACTACAATTACTGATTTATTTCTCCTACTTATTTTTCACAATAAACCCTTCAGTAAATTTTGAAATAAATTCCATTGTAGTTATCACACAAGTACATATAGAGAAAAGAACAGTAAAATACAAGTACGAGAATCAATCACATCGACACAGTTATCTTTGGACAATTGTCCCCGAAAAAACCCAATGTGGGAAAACCGGTGCAGCAGATGAGGGATTATATATTAATCTTCAGCAACAATTTATTTACAAGGAATGACTGTCAAAATGATTGAGAAACTTCCAAGAAAATGGCTAAGATAATTTTTCTTGCGACCTCCAAAGAATTTCTAACACCTGAGAGGCTCACTAGCCTTCACTGCATCACCTCTGCGTGTTTCCCTGCGTAGGGATTGCGTGAGACTGCATCACTACTGCGCAGTGCCTCTGTGTTGCTCCTCTACCCTTCTGCGTCCTTCTTCCTCGAGCTCTGACTGCTGCTAAGACCCTCTGCTTCCTCTGCCCTGCAACTCTCCCTCTAAAATCGAATTCTAAATTCTGAAGAATAGACTTCCCTCGAGTTACTGAGTGTATGCTCAGCTTGCTTTCCAAATGGCCCTCAAGCCTTCCTTTATAATCTTCTCATTGATAAATCAACAACCTAGATTAGTAGTCTAATCAATGGCTAAGATTAAGTCCTGACTTGATCTTCGTTCTCTAGAAGATTCACACTCTATTTTATTAATACCCATTAATTATTTAATTTCCCTAAGTTTAGACTTTGGGTCCTCATTAAAATAATTAATTATTTTAATAAAACATGAAGCAAGTGGAATTTCCATAAACAGTTTCTGGGTTCTTTGGAATACTGGTGTCCAAGCCTCCTCACCAAATATGAAACTTAGATCACTTTCTGATGCTACAAAAATCAACACTCCCTCTTAGCGAGGAAAGTGTTAAGCAATTTCCCTGTTGCATACTGCTCTAACTTTTGAAACATTCGCTACGCTGTTGATGCTTGGCTGTTGCCCCTCATCTGCTGCGTTGCCGCCTTCTGTACTGCTGCCCATGACACTTCCATTGTCACTGCCTCATCCGTACTGCAGCTCCCTCTCAAATTCTGCACTTTTCCATTTCTGCTACTGAAACAGATTCTTGATCATCCCCATCTTCTCTCTGAAATAAAAAAACTTTGTTCTTCCCATAGCCTTAGTAAGGATGTTTGTCAGCTGTTCTCCTCTCAGAGTGTACGACAGTTGTACAGCTCTTCGATGGACACAGTCTCTGATAAAATGACACCCGATGTCAATGTGTTTCGACCGATCATGAAACATAGGATTCTCAAAGAGCTTAATGCAACTTTGATTATCACATAGAATGTTGGTCACTTCCATCTTTTCCTTCGGTAGATTCACAAGAAACTTCCTAAGCCATATGCTTCACGCGAAGCTGTGCTGGTTGCCATATATTCCACCTCAGCTGACCTTAGAAAGTTAGAGCTATGGACTTATGTTTCCTAGTACACCAGGAAGTCATCCCTGATCCAATGTTGAAACTGTACCCACTAGTACTTTTCCGATCTACTAAACTTCCAGCCCAATCTATGTCAATGAACCCACTCAGTCTGATGTGATTGCCTCGGATGTATCTTAATCCATGCTCGACTGTTCCTCGTATGTATCTGAAAACATGCTTGGCTATTGCCCAATGTGCCCTCCATGGTTCCACCATGAACTGGCTGTGGGTGTTAATAGCGTAACAAATATCTGGCCTAGTGTTGACCAGATACATCAAGGACGCTATGAGCTGCCTATACAAGGTAGGATCAGCCTCATCATCTTCGGACACATCAATCTTCTTCCAGATGGTGATCATTGGAGTAGCCATGGTCTACAATCCTGCATCCTGAACCTCTTCAGAATTTCTGTAGCATATCTCCCTTGACCAAGGAAGATTCCACCCTTCTGCTACCAAACTTCCAACCCCAGAAAATAATGCATCAGTCCCACATCCTTCATGTCGAATTTTACAGCTAGGTTTTCCTTGCAATCCTTGATGAGCCTAGATGAACCAATCAGGAATAGGTCATCCACATACAACATCAGTATCAGAGGCTCATTCCCTACTGTCAGATAGTAGAGAATTGAGATTAAGATCTGTGTCACTCTTTACGAATCCCATCTTCTGCAAGTAACCATCAATTCGACCGTACTAAGCTCTACGTGTTTTCTTAAGTCCATACAAAGCTTTCTTAAGCCTACATACATGAGTCTTCTGCTCATGCATCTCAAAGCCCTCTGGTTTTTCGATATATACTTCTTCTATCACCACATTCAAGAATGCAGTCTTGACATCCATCTGGTGAATCTCCCACCCCATCTGTGCTGCAAGGGATATCACGGATCTAATAGAAGTATATATGGCTACTGGAGCGAAGGTTTCTTCATAGTCTATCCCCTCCTTTTGAGCATACCCCTTAGCCACGAACCTGGCTTCATATTTTTCCACACTGCCATCTACAGCATATTTGATCTCGTAGATCCATCTCGAACCCACAACTGGTCTGTTCTGAGGCCTAGGAACCAATTCCTAGATATCATTAGTCATGATGGAACTGTACTCTTTGGCCATTGCATCTACCCATACTCGACGCTGCGTTGCCTCCTGGAAACTAGAGGGTTCCCCAACATGAGCTATCAAGGCTTGGTACCTGTCAGGTTGTCTATGTTGCCTCTTCTCGTTTCTAGGAGCTCCGACAAACTCCTTTGCGCCCCTCAGAATCTGTCATAACTCCCGACTCGTTCTTTCGTTGGTAGTGGGTGGATCTTCCTGCTCCTCATGTGAATCCTCTTGAGGTAATACTCCTGGATCCTTTTGTCCTGGAGAAGCACTGGTGCTAGTTTTGACTGGTCGAAGTGGCTGCACCAGTGGATCATCCTCTGACTGCGTTTCGGAAGGCATCTCCCAGGATTTCCTAAAAGCTCTCTCCTCCATGAACTTCACATCCCATTGTACTACAATCTTCCTACTTCCAAGAATGTAGATTCTACATTGTTAATTTTGAGCAACTAGGTCCAAATGCCATGTTGTACTGCTCAGATGATGATGCCAATATTTTTATTGGATTCCTCTTTCGGAGAGGTGCAAGATTGATCTAAAGATCATCTTGATCGGATGAGCAGAACATCTATTTTGAATGTATTCCACTTATGTGCAAGATTGGCCAGAATTGTAATGTAGACTTGAGAGCCCAACAGATGTGTCACACACCCTCACAAATGGATATAAATTGGAGAGACTTGGAGGTCATTTCATCATCAACTCATCACACACTTCTCTCTTGTGTTTGATTGGTTCGATCACTTTTGGAGGCACTTTCTTCTCACACGTGTGGAGTAGCAGCTAGGGCTTTTTGGTGCAGATCTTTCTAGGGCTTCAGCGCATGTTTGACCAGCGTTGACTTTGGTCAATGCTTGGTCCGTTGAGCTCCAAATTTCACCAAAAGTCAAATTTTTGAAGGCCGCATTGATTGGCATACATACCGAGGCTAAACGTTGACTTTAACCTTGTTGTGTTGACTTTTTGCTGCTGTTGTTTTGCGTTGACTGGGCAGAGTTGACTTTGGGTTGACTTTATGGAGTTGTCTTGAGGGTTGTGTGACACATTTGGTTGGATGACCTTAAAAAGACTTTGCTGGTTGAAGCATCCTGTTGACTGCCGTAACGCCACCATTCTTCATCTCTGTTTGACAAAAGATAAGTATATTATTGGCTTGTCTTCCATCGATCTATTGGTATGTTCTATCAGCATTTTACTTTCATGTTTATGTGATTGCTATTTGATATCGGGCCCTAAAAGTTTGAAGTAAATTTGCATCAAGCATAGAACACTTTCAAAAATTTACATATATGCCTTAGCATTCTCGCTATATCCCACCAAATATCCCTTTTTTGCAGTTCGATCCAATTTCTTCCTCTTCTCTTCGGGTATATGGCAGTATGCCAAACTACCAAATATCTTGAAATGGCTCACTTCTGGCTTCCTGCCAGTGACGACACTCTCTGGTGTAATCTCACCTAGTGCCCTCTGTTACCCTTTTTTGAACACACACAGTTGTACTGCATGCTTCCGCCCATAGAAATTTGGGCATATCTTGCTCATACAGCATTTCCCTCGCTGCTTCAACAATAGTTCTATTCTTACTCTCTACAACACCATTCTGCTCCGGATTCTATGGAGCGATCCACTCTCTTCTGATGCCTTCCCTTGCGTAGAAATCTGTGAAGTCTTTATCCATATATTCTCCACCATTATCTGACCGCAATATCTTTATCCTCTTTCTTATCAGATTCTCAACCAGAGCCTTAAACTCTTTGAATCGATCAAAGACCTCATCCTTGGTCTTTATAAAGTAGATCCAAGTTTTCCTGGAATGGTCATCAAAGAAGGTGACGAAGTATTCGGCACCACTAAGAGCTCTAGTGGACATAGGTCCACAGATATCTGAGTGTATTAGTCCCAACACACTCTTAGCTCTATTTTTGCTCCTAGGGGAAGGTGCCTTGGCAAATTTACCTAGTACGCATCCTCTGCAACCATCATCTCTCTTGGTGCTCAATTCTGGAACTCCTGTGATGGTCTCTTTGAGAATTATTAGAGCCCCATGGTGTAAGTGCCCCATTATTCTATGCCATTGCTCATTCAAATCCTTCTCGCCACTGCTACCTATTAGTGCCATTGGAGATTCGAGCTATAATTTATATAGTTTGTTGCTCCTGACTCTGATTTGTGCCTTCTTCTTCCAACTTGGGTGTTTGACATATACTCTCTTGCCGATAAAGTATACATCGTAGCCCTTGTTTCGCAGCCGAGACACAGAGTAAGTTCATCCTCAAACCAGGCACATGTAGGACATTGGTAACCCAAAGCCTATTCCTTGCTTTAGTTTGAAAAACTACAGTACCTCTTCCAACAAGGGTACATTTTTCCTTATTGCCCATGGTTATCTTGAAGTTCATCTATTCTTCTTGGTAGCTTGACAAACATTCTCGTATTCCCAACATATGTGCAGAAGCTCCACTATCAATATACCAAACCTCTAAGGAAGCAGAGCTTGACAAGCAAGCGAACTCTTCCTCAAATCTGGAAGCCAATACAAAGATGTCGTGATCCAACCTTCCGTCTATGCATTTTTCTTTCTCCAGACGACTACATGAACCCTTTCGAATTGTTGCTCCAGCAGCATCAAGACTTTGTTCCATTTCAGAACCTCCAACCCTATTACCTAATCTCAGCTCTGATACCATGTGAAAAATTCAAATATGAAATACTACTGCAATAACTGATTATTTCTCCTACTTATTTTTCACAATAAGTTATTTACAATAAACCCTTCAGTAAATTTCGAAATAAATTCTATTGTAGATATCACACAAGTACATATAGAGGAAATGTGAGAATTTCAACTCTGAAGTTCTACTGCAATTACTGATTTATTTCTCCTACTTATTTTCACAATAAGTTATTATGAAAAACCCTTCAATAAATTTCGAAATAAATTCTGCTGCAGCTATCACATTTATACATATAAAGAAAATAACAAAATAATATAAGCACAAGAACCAATCACATCAACACAGTTATTTGTGGACAATTGTCCCCGGGAAAACCCAATGTGGGAAAACCGGTGCAGCAGATGAGGGTTTACATATTAATCTTCAGCAACAATTTATTTACAAATAATGACTGGTAGAGTAACTAAGAAATTGCAAGAAGACACCTGAGATAGTTTTTCTCATGATCTTTGGAGAACTTCTGACACCCGAGTGGCCCTCTATCCCTCACTGCGTCACCTTTGTGTCTTTCTCTGTGCAGAGACTGCGTCATTGTTGCATCGTCCCTCAGTTTTGCCTCTCTACTCTTTTGCTTCCTTCTTCCTCGAGTTTTGATTGTTGTCGAAGCCTTCCACTTCCTCCGCCCTGCAACTCTCCCTTTGAAATCGAATTCTATGCTCTGAGAATCAACTTCCCTTGAGTTACTAAGTGTTTGCCCAACTTACTTTCCAAATGACACTCAAACCTTATTTTATAATCTTCTCATTGAAAAATCAACAACGCAGATTAGAAGTCTAATCAGTGGCTAAGATTAAATCTTGACTTGATCTTCGTTCTCTAGAAGATTCCCACTCTTCTTTATTAATATCCATTAATTATTTAATTTCCCCAAGTTTAGACTTAGGGTCCCCATTAAAATAACTAATTATTTTAAAAAAACATGAACCAAGTGGAATTTCCACAAATGGTTCTGGGTTCTTTGGAATGCTGGTGTCCAAGCCTCTTCACCAAATTTGAGACTTAGATCACTTTTTGATGCTACAAAAATCAACACTCCCTCTTAGCGAGGAAAGTGTTCTAGCAATTTTCCTGCTACATACTGCTATGACCCTGAAGCATCCTCTACGTTGTTGATGCTCGGTTGTTGCGCCTCATCTACTGCGTTGGTGCCTTCTATACTGCTGCCCACGACACTTCCACTGTCACTGCCTCATCTGTACTGCAGCTCCCTCTCAAGTTTTGCACTTATCCATTTCTACTACTGAAACGGATTCTTGATCATCCCCATCTTCTCTCTGAAATTAAAAAAATAACTTTGTTCTTCCCAGAGCCTTAGTAAGGATGTATGCCACCTGTTCTTCTGTCGGAGTATACTACAACTGTACAGATCCCCTATGAACATAGACTCTGATAAAATGATTCCTGATGTCAATGTACTTTGACCGATCGTGAAACACAAAATTCTTAGAGAGCTTAATGAAACTCTGATTATCACATAGAATATTGGTCGCTTCCATCTTCTCCTTGAGTAGATTCACAAGCAACTTCCTAAGCCATATGGCTTCACACAAAATTTTGTTTGTTGCCATATATTTTGCCTCAGTTGAACTCAAAGCTACAGACTTATGTTTCCTACTGCACTAGGAAGTCATTCCTGATCCAATGTTGAAACAGTACCCACTAGTACTTTTCTGACCTACTGAACTTCCAGCCCAATCTGCATTAGTGAACCCACTCAGTATGATGTCATTGCCTGGGGTGTATCTTAATCCATGCTCGATTGTTCCTTGTATATATCCGAGAACATGCTTGGCTGCTGCCCAATGTACCCTCCTTAGTTCCACTATGAACTAACTAAGGATATTGACAGCGTAACAGATGTCTGACCTTGTGTTGACCAGATACATCAAGGACCCTATGAGTTGTCTTTACAAGGTAGGATTAGCCTCATCATCTTCGGATACATCAATCTTCTTCCAGCTAGTGATCATTGGAGTAGCCTATTGGTCAAAGGTTGTCATTGATGTCAATATGGGGATCAATATTCTTGTAAAGTCCTAATAACGCTAAAGGAAAACCTTAGCAGTGGCATCATGCATACCTCGTATAAGGATGTCCTTGCTCATGATGACAAGTCCCGCTTGGTTATTTAGGATGCCATTAATGATTATGTGCTTACTCTTGATGAAGAAGAATGGATCCTACATGATGTCAAGATGACATGGTTGAAAATTTGATGATGACACGGAGGACCATTTCATGACACGGACAATGATTAGGGACATGACATGAAGGACTAGAAGAACCCTTGATGGTACATGATGGCATTGTTGGAAGATCTCATTTAACGATCTAGATGACGGTCGAAAGACTCCTTGAAGTTCTCCAGATGGAAAATTGTAAATTTATGTAGATGTTCTATGCTTGATGCAACTTTACTTTTCACTACAACAATCACATAAACAATCAAGTAAAATGCTGATAGAACATACCAAAGGATCTACAGAAGACAAACTAGAAACAGAAGAATGTGGTGGTGCGTTACAGCGGTCAACAGGATGCTTCAACCAGCAAAGTCTTCTTGGTCGGCCAACCCAGCTTGTGTCACAACAGCCCTTAAAATAGTCACCCGGTCAACCCAAAGTCAACCCCAAAAAAGTCAACATTGTCCAGAAAAGTCAACGTAGGGCAGCAGCAATAAAGTCAACACAGCTCGATCTTCGATCAACCTTTTGACCTCAATTCTTGTGCCAATGTGTACAGCCTTCCAAAATCGAACTCTCCACCAATTTTCAGTCCTTTTGGACCATGCTTTGACCAAAGTCAACATTGGTCAAACTAGCGTGGAAACCCTAGCTATAGTGATCTGCAATAAATTCTGTCAAACCCTTGCTGCAGTAATTCGTCCTCTTTTCCACGTGTGAACCGAATTTGCCTCCAAGGAGCTTGTACTAAATCAGAAGAGGAGATATGTGTGATGAGAGTGAGTGAAAAGATCTCCAACGTTGACTGTATATATATCCATCATTGAGGTGTGTGACACATCTACTAGGGGTGTAAAACCTTAAGGCCGACCTGCTTATATTTGAAATTATTAAAAAATAAATTCAAAATAAATGTTCCGCTCATCAGATTAAGATCAATTTTATATCGATCTTACACCTCTCTGAAAGAGGAACCAAATAGAAATATTGGTATCTTCATCTGAGCATCACAACATGGAGTTTGGACCTAGTTGTCCAATTTTAACACTCCCTCTCAATTAGGGAGAACTCCATCCACCTATGCAAACAAACATCGTGCGTCATCCCGCCGTAACTTGCTTTGTTGGCCTCTTTATTTCAGAACAATAATGGGTCAATCACAAAGACATCATTCCCGGCTGATTGATTCAGCCAGAGGTCCGAAACCTCTATAGGACTCACAAAGAGTCTCATACCAACCCGAAGTTGGTTCATCTGACCCAAAGTGAGTAGGAGGTCTAAAACCTCACTAGACTTGATCCCAGATCTGCCATCCTAGATGGAGAGTATGGCAATCTCTGATGCGTCCATCAGTATTTGCTACTAGTCTCTAGCTTTTCCCACCTCATTGGCCAAATGAGAGGTACTTCCCATGAGTTCGGAACTCAGTGGGTAGGATGCATACGGGGCATAGATCATGAGAGGTGAACCTACTCAAATATCATTAAGGTGGGGCAGAAGCACCGCAAGGTTCGGTAAGCCTAGCCTCGTGTGTGCTTATAGCTCCGAGGAACTATCCCCAAGGCCCCCCAAAGCTCCCAGAGCTCATTGTTCAACAGGACCCTCAGAATAGGGTCGTTCCACGATTCCAAGATTCTCACGGAAGGTTAGGAACATGACCTTCCCCAAGGGCATTGTGAGAATATCTGCGACCTGCTCATCAGTTCCTATATGATCGAGCCTTACGGCGCCTCGCTGTACCATATCCCAGATAAAGTGGTACCAGCCATCAACATGCTTGGATCGTTCGTGGAACACGGGATTCTATGACAAACGAATCCCCCTCTAGTTATCACAAAGGATAACGGTGGCATCTAGCACATGCTCGAACAGCTCATTGAAGAGCTTTCGCAACCAAGTGACTTCACAACATGCCATACATGTTATAATGTATTCGGCCTCAGCGGTGCCCAAGGCTACCGACTTCAGTTTCCTGCCCGAAGCAGATCTACATGTGAAGTAGCATCCAAATGTGCTCTTGCGATCCACCACACTACCGGCCCAATCGGCATCAGTATATCCATGGAGTGTCATACTCCCGGCAGTGTATCTCAACCCATGGGCTATCGTGCCTCAGAGATATCTCAAGAGTTTCTTGGCACCAACCCAGTGAATGTTATGATCAACCATGTGTTGACTCAAAGTGTTCATTGCACAACATACGTCCGAACAGGTGTTCATTAAGAACATCAGGGTCCTTATGAGTTGACGATACTCAGTAGGACGGGCCTAGCAACGCTGCTACTCAACTTCTTAAAGTTGAGTTCCATGGACTTACAGTCCATCATACCAGAAACTTCATAATGTATTTTCCTTGAAAAAGGAAAATCTCGCCAGGTCTCTGCTAGACCTTCAGGCCTAGACATCAGTCCTAGGTCCTTCATCTCGAACTCAGCAGCGAGCTCCCTCTTGCACTGATGAATGAGAGGGTCAGCACCTGTCAGGAAGAGGTCATCCACATACAGCACCAGGATGAGAGGCTTTCCCTTGACAACCTTGAAGTAAAGGTTCGGATCAGCATTACTTCGAGTGAAGTCCAGCTTCATCAAGTAGTTATCTATCCTCTCGTACCAAGCTCTGGGTGCTTGGTTCAGCCCATAGAGGGCTTTCTTCAACCTGCAAACATGGGTGTCCCGATCCTAGACTTCGAACCCCAGAGGTTGCTCCACATATACCTCTTCCTTTATCGCACCATGCAGAAATGCGGTCTTCACATCCATCTGATGAAGACTCCATCCTTGCATAGCAGCAAGGGCTATAATAGATCAAATGGTGGTATATCGGGCCACAGGTGCAAATATGTCATCATAATCTATGCCTTCCTTTTGAGAGAAGCCACGAGCAACGAATCTTGCCTTGAATTTTTTAGCACTTCCATCAGATCCATGCTTGATCTTGTAGATCCATTTCGAGGTGACAACTGCTTTATCCTTTGGTCTTGGAACCACATCCCAAACATAATTCTTCATAATGGACTCATACTCTTCGTGCATAGCATCCTTCCAGACTTGATGCTTTACAGCTTCCTCAAAGGATCCAGGCTCAGATTGTACAATAGTACTCATGGCTGCTAGATACCCTTGGTATCTACTCGGCTTCTTGCTTTCACGGAATGTCCCCCTTTTTGGGGTGCATGTCCCTCAGCATCCTCGAGAATGTCCCTGAGCCATGATGGTCTCTTTCCTAGTGAAGGAGGTGGATCAATTGGATCCATCGGTCCTTCAACATCAAGCATTGTTTCATCCTTCGATTCTTCTTGATTTCCAGGCCTTGCTTCATGATCTTCCTCAGATCTCGGAAGATTCACTACTTTCCTCAAGGAAGTATCTTCGTCGAAGGTGACATCGTGGCATATCTCCACTTCCCTTTGACCAAGCACATATAATCTATAGGCCTTCGAAGTTTCGTTGTAGCCCACAAACATTGTGGTCTCCCTCTTGATGCTGGCTCCTCTGCAAAAGTTCTTGAACTTGTTCGTCTCATATTCAGTGCCATTATCGGTCTGTCGGATAGCATCTCATGTCATTGCTCCCAATGGACTTCCTCCAACCTGGTAAAGTGTATCAACTCTAGACCCAAGCATGATAGCTTCCTTGAAGCTCTTCTTCCACATGTGCACCTTTCCATCAGTGAATGCCACATTGAAACCTTTGTCTTCCATGGCCGATATAGACACAAGGTTCTTCTTCAAATTAGGTACATAGAGTACATCCTGCAAGAGGAGGACTTGACCTTGAGACAAGTGGACGGTCTCAGTCACTGTCCCTTTCACGGGATATGTGGCATTATCTCCAAGGATAATTTCCAGATTGGTATCCTTCTCAACCATATCAGAGAGTGCTTCCTTGAAGCCAGTGATGTGCCTTGAGGCACCACTATCTATCAACCAAACATCCATAGTGTCGGGTGGAGTTGCAGCAGAGAGGGCAGATACAAGAATGAATTCATTTCTTTTATCAACAACATTTGATTCCTCATACCTAGAATTTCTTGACCTTTTGAAAGGTTGATCATTTCTACCGGAGGGAGCCTTCTTCTTTCCCTTGAACTTGTTGTTCCTTTGATTGTCATCACCATCAGGAGAATCCTTCTTGAAAGGACATTTTCTAGCATAGTGACCAGGCCTATGACAAGCGAAACACTTTCCCTTCTTTCAATGGGCCCCTGCTTTTCCCTTATTCTTCAGACCACCAGAGTTCTTCTTTCAAGAATGAGCAACGTATGCAGCATTTCCTTCATTTCCATACTCCTTCATTCTTGATTCTTCTTGAACGCATCTTGACAGTACTTCGTCAAAGTCAGGTATCATATTATTATTTAGAATGGTAGTGTTGAACACATGCCATTTGGATGAGAGCTCTCCAAGTGCGGTGAGTACCATCTATCGATCAGCTATTGTCTCCCCAATAGCTAGCAGATTGTTCCTGATTTCAATCAGCTTCAGAAAGTATGATTGGACAGACTCATCCCTGCCTTTCTTCAGATTTTTCAATTGATTCTTGAAGAATAGTACTTGATTCGCATTGTTGGCCTTGAACATGAGGATCAATTCATCATACATCTCTTTGGATGTGCCCAACTCAGAGATGTAGGCCACCAGGGTTTTATGAATGGATTCCTTGATCATCAGCTTTGCTTTGATCTCCCCCTTCTTGTACTTTGTTTTGGCAGCAGCAGTAGAAGTGGATGGAGGTTCTTGGATTTTACCCTGCACATAGCCCATGACATCTTGGTCTTCCAATTTGAGATCCAATATCATTTTCCCAGCATGGAAGTCATCCTTCCCAATCAATTTGACATCCTCCTTGAAGCCATAGCTTGTGGAACCCATTATCCTCTCCGATGATTGCTACAAATAGGGCTTGTCTTCACCGCAACTCTGATACCATGTAAATTTATGTAGATGTTCTATGCTTGATGCAACTTTACTTTTCACTACAACAATCACATAAACAATCAAGTAAAATGCTGATAGAACATACCAGAGGATCTATAGAAGACAAACCAGAAACAGAAGAATGTGGTGGTGTGTTATGGCAGTCAACAGGATGCTTCAACCAGCAAAGTCTTCTTGGTCGGCCAACCCAGCTTGTGTCACAACATCCCTCAAAACAGTCACCCGGTCAACCCAAAGTCAACCCCAGAAAAGTCAATGCAGGGCAGCAGCAATAAATTCAATGCAGCTTGGTCTTCGGTCAACCTTTTGACCTTGGTTCTTGTGCCAATGTGTACGGCCTTCCAAAATCGAAGTCTCCACCAATTTTCAGTCCTTTTGGACCATGCGTTGACCAAATTCAACACTGGTCAAACTAGCGTGGAAACCCTAGCTGCAGTAAGCTGTAGTAAATTTGGTCAAACCCTTGCTGCAGTAATTCGTCCTCTTTCCCACGTGTGAACCGAATTTGCCTCCAAGGAGCTCGTACTAAATCAGAAGAGGAGATGTGTGTGATGAGAGTGAGTGAAATGATCTCCAACGTTGACTGTATATATATCCATCATTGAGGTGTGTGACACATCTATTGGGGGTGTAAAACCTTAAGGCCGACCTGCACATATTTGAAATTATTAAAAAATAAATTCAAAATAAATGTTCCGCTCATCAGATTGAGATCAATTTTATATCGATCTTACACCTCTTCGAAAGAGGAATCCAATAAAAATATTGGTATCTTCATCTGAGCATCACAACATAGAGTTTGGACCTAGTTGACCAATTTTAACACAAATGTTCTTGACGTGCCCATCATGTCCTTAGAAGCTCTTGATGACTTATGTGGACTACACTTGATGGATAACCACCCTTGATGACATGATGACATGGATGACACTATAAGCCTATGACCCTATGATGAAGGCAGCAAACTATGAAGAAATCAATCCATGAAGATGCACAACGCTCGAAGACATTTTGCTTCTGCAATAATAAATGACCAGACACATTAAAAAAATATTTTTCACCATCTTAGAGGCAACATTCCTTTCTGAGACCTTCACCATCCTTTAGAGCATAATTTTAGCTTTCTAATGAGTTATTACCTGGCCCGAAACACCAAGTGGTTTGGCAGATATGAATTTTTCAAGTTAAGGAAAATAAATCTGTCCTTGAGCCGACCTGTGCTATGTGAAAATTTCTGAATGTTACACTTATGCAGAAATCTACTGTTAGATCTGGTTATGCTCCTCCTACTTAATTAAGTTATTAAGCTGAAAATTTAGATTAATATCGAAGCAAAACACATAACAAACTTTCACCAATTCAGATCTAGAAAAAGTACATGCACACGTAGACAAAGTGACATAGTGATTTTCTAGACAAATAGTCCCCGGAAAAAACCAATGCGGGAAAACCGATCTGCTAGCTGTTGGAGGGTTTTATTATTAAGAATTTTCTGAATATAGCAAATCTGGGTTCCAAATCTGGAAAACCCGACAGAGATAAAATACATCTACAACTCACTGGTTGTTCTGAATCTAAAATAATGACTGATCCACACCGTCAAACGAGATTTACAGAACTCAGCCAAAATTAGGCCCTAGAAACCCCAACGCTACCCTTGAAGCCCTTGCGTCAGACTCTGAAGCCCTTGCTTCCCTCAACGCTAGCTTGGAAAGGGTTGTGTTACCCAGACTGGGTGACACAGTCCTTACGCTGCCCATTAGGATATCTGTGTAACCCGTGAGGGTTTCCCACTGAATCACGTTGCCCTGGGAGGGACTGCGTAGTTGAAGCTGCCTCTGCACTGCACAACTACTGCCCTCTCTGTCGCCGCTTCTCCTGCTTCTCTGTGCTACCTCTCTGAGTTGATCTTTGTCTCTTGTTGATTCTAGACATTGGGATCAGATCATCCCCTTTGTCTAAACTCCCCTCTCTACAGCTAAAACACTTCTGAGAAATCCTAGCAAACCCGCCCTAGAATCTCAACTTAGCTTCAGTGCTCTACCTCTGTGTGTCTTTACAAATGACCCCAAGCCTTTCCTTTATACTTTTCTCGTTGGGAAACCAACGACCATGATTAGATCTTGAATCAATGGCTAAGATTAAAAGAAAGTTTGATCTGTGTGACTTAGACAATTTCATCACATGTTTAATTTAATTAACTTTAATTATTTCATTTTCCTAAGTTTAGACTTAGGAAATACATTAAAATAAGTAATTGATTAAATATCTCCCAAACAAGATGAAATTTCCCAAATCCCTTTTTGGGTCTTGTAGATCAAGTGTACTCTAGTCCCTCCACAAAATTTGGGAGCTAGAGCATGACTAATGCTACCCCAAATACACAAAGTCTCAACACTACCTCTTAGCATCAAGAGTGTGCTCTAGCAATACATCACACTATGCATTACAAGATTTTGGGCACTGGTTCTGTGCTGTTGTTGCTTGGCCTGCTGCCACTCAACTCTGCACTACTACTGCCATTTTGTACCGCTGTTCATGACTCTGCCACTGCCACTGCAACATATGTACTGCATCTCCCTCTAAATTTGTTGCATTTGTGCTGCTCATAGCACTGCCACTGTTGATCTACTACACCGCAACTTCAGTTGTTGAGAGAAACAACTGAATCTCCTACCCAATTTTTGACAGAAAAGTCAGTTGGGCTGCATCCTCATCACTGAAGCTCCATAGGCTTCTGATTTGTGCTGGCATCTGAAGGATGATCCACAAGAAGTTAGAACAGCTCTGCACTGTGTAAGCAGACTCCCTCTGCACTGCTGAAGTCACATCAGCCCCTTGTGCTGAAATCCCTCACGATGCTGCTGTGCTGCGATGTCCTCCTGAATCCTCCACGCTGTTGCAACTCTGCTCTACGTAAGCAGCTCTACTCTGCACTGCTAAACTCACATCAGCCCCTACGTTGTTGTTGCCTCTACACTGTTGCTGCATCTGCACTGTGCTCCTTCCAGCCTTCAGATCTACCTCTGCTTCATCAATGATCTATGCACCCACTGCTCCATTTGTTCCGCTACTGTCTTAAGTCTCCCGTAGCTCGATTGTGATCCAAGAGATGAGTTGCTTAAGGATCCCGCCAACATTCTATAGCTCGTCTACAGATCCATGTTGCCCCACTTTCGTGGTTCATGATCGCTCATGGCTGCATCATCTTCCGACCCATCATCCGCCACAGCAACCTTGGAAGAAGAAACTTCCTTGTCCTTTTTCTTCTTAGGACAATTGCTGGTAAAATGTCCTAGTTCACCACACTTGAAGCACTTGATCTTTGACAGATTCTTCTTCTTCTTTCTCTGTTGCCTCTTTGATGCCAATGTTGCATCTTCTTCATCTTCCTTCTTCACTTTGCTCGAAGCAGAGTTGTATTGCTTCTTGGTGATTCTGTAAAGTTCTTCTTGACACAGAATTTCCCACAAGTTGTCCCAATCTAAGAGGTCCGCTCTGCCTAAGAGACTTTGGACAAAGGTTTTCCACTCATCTGTAACTGCATTGAGAATAGTCCTAACCATCACATCATCTTCCACTTTAGCACCCAATGCAGTCAACTGATCTCTGATCGACTGCAATCTGAAGAGGAAATGTTCCATGCCTTCTCCCTTGGTCATCATGAATGACCTCATATGAGTCTCCAACAACATCTTCCCTTGGACAGACTTTCCCTCATATAGGGAAGTTAAGGCCTTCCACATCTCATTAGTTGTCTTCTTCTCAGCTATGTGTGGGACAATATGGTCCTTAATTCCATCCATGATCAGTCGCTTGGCATGCCCCGCATCTTCATTATGCTTCTTTAGGAGACCGCATCAGTCAGTGTGGCCAGAGTTTTCTCTGCATGATCTCTTAGATGATATGCCTCTAGGACTATCAGGATCCTAGCCTTCCAAACTGAGAAGTTGGAAAGGCCATCCAATCTATCCTGATCACGCAATCCATGAGGAGCCATCTGGTCAGAAATGTGTGGGAGCTTCCTTTCTCTTTGCTAAAGAACTGGATCTAAGGCCCTTGGCGAAACAGGAACCTTCTGCTCCCTCTAACAATTGATTTCCCTTCTTGGAAATCTGCCAAATCAACAATGATTCATCTCTCTTTGATCCTTTGATCAATCTGCAAGTTTCTTTGGCTAGAAACTCTCTAAGAAGTTGATCTCCTCCCGCTCTTTGTCAATTGTGCTTAGGCTAAAAATCCGAAAACTTCATAAATTTAACCCCAATAGCACCTACTGAATTTCTGCAACTATGCTTCAAGCTCTTCTGGATCTGACAGATTCAGATCTGCATCACACTAGCTAGCTTCAGACAATCCCAACGCCGCCTCTATGTTGCCTCTGCGCAGTAAGTGTGTAGGCCTCCTGGGAGACTGCATCACACTGCCCTCTGCGTAACTTTGCCTCTCTGAAAACTGCGATGTCCCTTCAGATCTGCCCTTTTGTTTCTCTTCCTAATGCTTTCTGCAGCAAGAACCTTCAGTCTCCTGCTGGTGACCCTCCTAAATTTGCAATTGCTCTGATACCATGTGAAAATTTTTGAATGTTAGACTTATGCAGAAATCTACTATTAGATTTGGTTATGCTCCTCCTACGTAATTAAGTTATTAAGCTGAATATTCAAATTAATATCGAAGCAAAACACATAACAAACTTTCACCAATTTAGATCTAGAAAAATTACATGCACACATAGACAAAGTGACAGTTATTTTCTGGACAAAAAGTCCCCGAAAAAACCCAATGCGGGAAAACCGGTCTGCTGGCTGCTGGAGGGTTTTATTATTAAGAATTTTCTGAATACAGCAAATCTGGGTTCCGTATCCGGAAAACGGACAGAGATAAAATAGACCTCACAAGAAAGACCAACATCGTAAAGCCAAAATAATGACTAATCCACATCCTCAAACGGATTTACAGAACTCAAATTTTAAAATTAGGCTCTAAAAGCCCAAGATCGCCTCCTAAGCCCATGCGTCCCCGCCGCTTGGAAAGGGTTGTTTTACCCCGTACTAGGTGACGCAAGACTTACGTTGCCCCTTAGGTCTCTCGCAACTCCCGAGCATTTCCCGCCGAATCACATTGCTCGGGAAGGATCGTGCAACACCCGCATAGCAAGCCGCCGCGCCGCACAAACTTGCTGCCCTCTTTGTCGCTACTTCTCCCGCCCGACCCGACTGCCTCTCCGAGTTGATCTTTGTCTCTTGTTGATTCTAGGCACCGGGATCGATCATCCCCTTTGTCTAAACTCCTCTCTCGCAAATTCGAAACACTTCTGAAAATTCTTAGCAAACCTGCCCTAGAATCTCAGCTTAGCTTCAGTAGTCTGCCTCTGTGTGTCTTTACAAATGACCCCAAGCCTTTCCTTTATACTTTTTTCATTGGGAAACCAACGACCATGATCAGATCTTGAATCAATGGCTAAGATTAAAAGAAACTTTGATCTGTGTGACTTAAGACAATTTCATCAAATGTTTAATTTAACTAACTTTAGTTATTTCATTTTCCTAAGTTTAGACTTAGGAAATACATTAAAATAATTAATTAAGTAAATATCTCGCAAACCAGATGAAATTTCCCAAATCCCTTTATGGGTCTTGTAAATCAACTGTACTCTAGTCCCTCCACAAAATTTGAGAGCTAGAGCACAACTGATGCTACCCCAAATACACAAAATCTCAACACTCCCTCTTAGCATCAGGAGTGTGCTCTAGCAATACATCACAGTATGCATTACAAGATTTTGGGCACTGGTTTTGTGCTGCTAATACTTGGCCTGCTGCCACTCAACTGTGCATTGCTGCTGCCATTCTATATTACTGCCCATGACTCTGCCATTGTCACTACAACATCTGTACTGCAGCTCCCTCTGAATTTGCTACATCTATGCTGCTCATAGCATTGCCACCATTGATCTACCCCACTGCAACTTCATTTGTTGAGAGAAACAACTGAATCTCTTACCCAATTTTTGACAGAAAATTCAATTGGGCTGCATCTTCATCACTGAAGCTCCATAGGCTTTTGATTTGTGCTGGCATCTGAAGGCTGATGCACAGCAACAGCTCTGCACTACGTAAGCAGACTCCCTCTTCACTGCCAAAGTCACATCAGCCCCTTGTGCTGAAATCCCTCACACTACTGTTGTGCTACGTTGTCCTCCTGAAGCCTCCACACTGCTGCAACTCTGCTCTGCGTAAGCAGCTCTACTCTACGTTGTTGAAGTCACATCAGCCCCTACGTTGTTGCTGCTACATCTACACTGCTTTGCTCCTTCCAGCCTTCAGATCTGCGTCTGTTTCATCCGTGACCTATGCACTCACTGCTCCACTTGTTCCACTACTGTCTTAAGGCTCCCGTAGCTCGGTTGTGATCCAAGAGATGAGTTGCTCAAGGATCCCACCAACATTCTGTAGCCCCTCTATAGATCCATGTCGCCCCACCTCCGTGGTTCATGAGCACTCATGGTTGCATCATCTCCTGACCCATCATCTGCCATAGCTGCTTTAGAAGAAGATGCTTCCTTGTCATTTTTCTTCTAAGGACAATTGCTGGCAAATTGTCCTAGTTCACCACACTAGAAGCAATTAATCTTTGACAGATTCTTCTTCTACTTTCCCTGTTGCCTCTTTGCTGCCAAGGTTGCATCTTCTTCATCTTCCTTCTTCACTTTGCTCGAACCAGAGCTGCACTGCTTCTTGGTGATTTTGTGGAGTTCTTCTTGACGCAGAATTTCCCACAAGTTGTCCCAATCTGGGAGGTCCGCTCTGCCCAAGATACTTTAGACAAAGGTTTCCCACTCATCTGTGGCTGCATTGAGAGCAGTCCTGACCATCACATCATCTTCCACTTTAGCACCTATTGCAGTCAACTGATCTCTGATCGACTGCAATCTAAAGAGGAAATGCTCCATGTCTTCTCCCTTGGTCATCATGAATGACCTCATATGAGTCTCCAACAACATCTTCCTTTGGACAGACTTTCCCTCCTATAGGGATGTTAAGGCCTTCCACATCTCATTAGTTGTCTTCTTCTCATCTATGTGTGGGACAATATGGTCCTTAATTCCATCCATAATCAACCACTAGGCATGCCCAGCAGCTTTATTATGCTTCTTTAGGAGATCCGCATTGGTCGATGTGGCCAGAGTTTTCTCTGCATGGTCTCTTAGATGATATGCCTCTAGGACTATCAGGATCCTAGCCTTCCAAACTGAGAAGTTGGAAAGGCCATCCAATCTGTCCTGATCACGCAATCCATGAGGAGCCATCTGGTCATAAATGTGTCGAAGCTTCCCTTCTCTTTGCTAAAGAACTGGATCTAAGGTCCTAGGAAAAACAGGCACCTTTTGCTCCCTCTAACAACTCATTTCCCTTCTTGGAAATCTGCCAAATCAACAATGATTCATCTCTCTTTGATCCTCTAATCAATCTGCAAGTTTCTTTGGCTAGAAACTCTCTGAGACGCTGATCTCCTCCTGCTCTTTGTCAATTGTGCTTAGGCTAAAAATCTAAAAACATCAGAAATTTAACCCCACCAGCACCTACTGAATTTCTGCAGCTGTGCTTCGGGCTCTTCTGGATCTGACAGATTCAGATCTGCGTCACACTGGCTAGCTTCAGACAATCCCAGCGTTGCCTCTATGTTGCCTCTGCGCAGTAAGTGTGTGGGCTTGCTGGGAGACGGCGTTAGACTGCGTCACCCTGCCCTCTGCGTAACTCTGCCTCTCTAAAAATTGCATTATCCCTTCATATCTACCCTTTTCCTGCTCTTCCTAACCTTCAGTCTCCTGCTGGTGACCCTCTTAGATCTGCAATTGCTCTGATACCATGTGAAAATTTCTGAATGTTACACTTATGCAGAAATCTACTGTTAGATCAGGTTATGCTCCTCCTACGTAATTAAGTTATTAAGCTGAAAATTCAGATTAATATCGAAGCAAAACACATAAGAGATTTTCACCAATTCAGATCTAGAAAAAGTACATGCACACATAGACAAAGTGACATAGTGATTTTCTGGACAAATAGTCCCTAGAAAAACCTAATGCGGGAAAATGGGTCTGCTGGCTGCTGGAGGGTTTTATCAGTGTTGACAATATCGCCGAAATATCGCGATATTTTCGGGGAAACGAAATATCGCCGAGAAAATATCGCGATATTTTCTGTCCCCGAAAATATCGCGATATTTCTGAAGTATAAGCGATATTTTGGAAAATATTGCGCGACAATTGAAAATATCGCCGAGCACTCCCGGGCCACGGCTAGAAAAGGGAAATTTGTCTTTTTTTTGGTCATTTTCTTCTATGAGGCTTGGAGAAGGAAGGGAAGAGCTTTGTGGTGGTTGTCAAGGAGGGATTGAGGATCAAAGAGCCATTATCACTATTAACTCAAAAAAATTTGTTGATCAAAGATGGAAGAATAGTGAGAGAAACTTCATTTCTTCCATTAATAGGTATGTTCTTAAAAACCCTTATGTTAATGATTTTTTTCATAGATTTAGGGTTATGCTTGCTTGCCTCTTTGCCTACCACGATTTTGTTTCTTTGTTTTTTTTCATTTGCTATGATTTTCATCCCCATGAGCCAATGCAAGGGTTTTCTCCATATTTGGACAACAAGCTTCATTTTTTTTTTACTTTCTTATGCACCCTCTTATTGCCATTTTTTGTGTATGCGTGTTTAATGCCAATTATTTGTTTTTTTGGTGCCCTAGGTTTGAAATTTGAATTATTTCACTGCAAGTATGCCAAAATCCTTGGACCCATTTTGGGAGTATGGGGAGCTTGATGGTGGGACAAATTAGACATGTCTATCATGCAGATTGTGTGGGACAAAGATGGCAAGAGGGGTTACACGATTGAAATACCATCTGGCTAGACTCCCTAGACATGATGTTGTACCTTGTACAATTTCTAGTGCGGAAATTGTACAAAAAGCTCTTGAAGCAATTGCTGAAAAAAACAGAAAGATCTCTGCTAGGAAGAGGGAACTTAATCCTAATCTCAGATAGATAGTAGCTAGTTTTATTTGTTTTGCAGCTTTGCTACATATAACTCATGATGATGAGATATTTTTAAGTTTTATATATGTGATGTTATTTTGTATGGTTCTCCACATTTGAGTCCTTGATTGGACAATTATCAAGGATCGGCAGGATTTGGTATCAACTTTGATATATCATTTTTATTTTACATCCACTACATCATATATATCAGTGCTTTATTTATATTAATGTTTCAATGTGTTTATTTCATGTTGTTAGTGCTTTATATGTTTAAAAATCTTTAAAAAAATGAATATATTATGCATTTTTTATGCTTGCCGATATTTGCCGATATTTTCGCCGATATTGCCGATAAGATGTTTTTTGGACCATCGCCGATATTTTTCCAATATCGATATTATCAACACTAGGTTTTATTATTAAGAGTTTTCTAAATACAGCAAATCTGGGTTCCAGATTTGGAAAACCCAACAGAGATACAATACATCTGCACCTCACCGGCTGTTCTGAAGCCAAAATAATGACTGATCCACACCCTCAAACAGGATTTACAGAACTCAGCCAAAATTAGGCCCTATAAACCCCAGCGCTGCCCCTGAAGCCCCCGCGTCAGCCTCTGAAGCCCTTGCATCCCTCAGCGCTGGCTTGGAAAGGGTTGTGTTACCCGAGACTAGGTGACGCAGTCCTTACACTGCCCCTTAGGGTCTCTGCGTAACCCCTGAGGATTTCTCGGTGAATCATGCTGCCCTGGGAGGGACTGCGCAACACCTGTGTAGCTGAAGTTGCCTCTATGTTGCGCAGAAGCTGCCCTCTCTGTCGCTGCTTCTTTGCGCTGCCTCTCTGAGCTGATCTTTGTCTCTTGCTGATTCTAGACACAGATCAAATCATCCCCTTTGTCTAAACTCCCCTCTCTGCAGCTGAAACACTTCTGAGAATTCTTAGCAAACCCACCCTAGAATCTCAGCTTTGCTACAGTGCTCTACCTCTGTGTCTTTACAAATGACCCCAAGCCTTTTTTTTATACTTTTCTCGTTGAGAAACCAACGACCATGATCAGATCTTGAATCAATGGCTAAAATTTAAAAAAAGTTTGATCTGTGTGACTTAACACAATTTCATCACATGTTTAATTTAATTAACTTTAATTATTTCATTTTCCTAAGTTTAGACTTAGGAAATACATTAAAACAATTAATTAATTAAATATCTCCCAAACCAAATGAAGTTTCCCATATCCCTTTATGGGTCTTGTAGATCAAGTGTACTCTAGTTCCTCCACAAAATTTGGGAGCTAGAGCACAACTGATGCTACCCCAAATACACAAAATCTCAACATGCTAGCCTACTCATACATGTTGGCTTCACTCCAAAAGGACATGTCTATGCGTCATAAATCAAATCCTATATATATATGACGTCCAGCACCTCATTTGAAGCAAGAATTTCGGTGAAGATTACAGAGAAGAGGTAAAAAACGTAGCAAGGCTGAGAAGGAAGTTGAAGAATATGTCTGGGCAAAAGTTTGTGTTGGGTTGTCATTCAAAACATACAGAGCTCAGATAACAGAATTGTTGGACAGAATTGCCATTTGGAAGCTCCGATTATATATTCTACAAACAGCAACATATGGAGACTTGTTTTGTAGCTCGGTATTGCAGTATTAAAGTGGCTTTTACCATTGTTCTTAGCATACATACTTTCAGTAGCTCGAAAGCCAAATTTGTCCTTTCAGTACCATAACACTTCAGACTTCAGTTCATATTACAGTCCTGTAGCTTACCTTTTCTTGTGGACTGAACTTGGATAAGGATTTGTCACAGGTGCCTAACTATGAAGCTCGGACTAGGAAGGAATAGCCACCTGTGGGCAGCATACCAATGATCTTTAGAGCTCGGACAGACCTGAAGTGTATACTGTGGGAGGCTCGGAATTTTTTGAAGACTGGACATGTGGTGAGTAGACAGTCACTTGTCTACGGTAAACAGAGAATAGTCTCTTGCAGAGGTTCGAACCTTTGGTCAAAGAGCTCAATCCTGTAGCAGTCCTGTAGAGGCTCGGTGAAGGCTTGAAACTCGAATTCGCTGACTGTGGTAGCTCAGTTTACTAGTAACCTCACCTCATCCTGCTGCTACTATACAGTGAAGTATAAAGGGTCAAGTATACAGTGAAGTTGCTACTCGGTCAAGTATACAGTGAAGTATACAGTGAAGTTGCTACGTGGTCAAGTATACAGTGAAGTATAGAGGGTGAGATCTGTGGAAATTCTGTATTGGGTCAAGCTCGGAACAGTCATCTTGTGGTAAGCACAACTAAAGGATATTTAGGCCCAGATTGGCATTCTTGAGGAAGACATTGTTTGAAGGCCTCATTAAGGTATCTCTAAGCATTGTTGAATAACCCTTGGAGTTTGGTATGCAGATTTATTAAAGAAGTTTTTGGAGCAGGCTTAGAGCAACTCATTGAAGAACAATGGAATCATCTAGAAGCTTATTGCAGACCATGATGCATTGTTGAAGGCCCTCATGAGGTGACTGGAGATCTTTCTTTGTGTGACATGAAGAGTTGTGGAGACACCTTCATGTGAAGACAAAGTTTTCAATGTTGGACTAAGGATATTGGAGATCAATTGAGGGCAGTGTTGGTGAAGATACTGTCACAGCTCATCGCAGATGATATTGGGAGCCGTGAAGAATTAGTGAACTTATCTTGACGAATTGAAGCAAAGGGATGCAGCCCTAGAGGATAGGAGTCCTCAAGAGACCAGGTTGGAGCCTGTACCAGAGATAGGGTTGGAGCCCTAGAGTTTGGAGCCTCATAGTGACAAGGTTGGTCAGCCTTGGGGAGATAGGGTTGGAGCCCTTGAGGTCGGAGCCTCGTGTAGTCCAAGTTGGTAATTGGAAAAGTACAGGTTGGTGCCTGGAAGGATTGAAGATTGGTGTCTTCATCTAGGGTTGGAGACCTACATATATTGTACTTGATTTATTTCAAAGAAGAAATTAATAAAAGCATTTATTCTTATTGTTCATTTTGTGTTCTAAATATAAGTGATCTAACTAGTAAAAATAACAATTGAAAAGAAATACTGATGCCCCCGCACCCCCCCTCTCAATATTTCCAACATAGCCATGGGTCTACAATCCTACATCCTAAACCTCTTCAGAATTTCTATAGCATATCTTCCTTAACCAAGGAAGATTTCACCCTTCTGCTGCCAAACTTCCAACCCCGGAAAATAATGCATAAGTCCCAGATCCTTCATGTCGAATTCTGCAGCTAGGTTCTCCTTGCAATCCTTGATGAACCTATATGAGCCTATCAGGAATAGGTCATCCACATACAGCACCAGTATTAGATGCTCATTCCCTACTGTCAGATAGTAGAGATTAGGATATGTGTCACTCTTGACAAATCCCATCTTCTGCAAGTAACCATCAATCTGACCGTACCAAGCTCTACGCGCTTGTTTCAGTCCATACAAGGATTTCTTAAGCTTACATATATGAGTCTTCTACTCATGCATCTCAAAGCCCTCTGGTTGTTCGATATATACTTCTTCTTCTATCACCCCATTTAAGAATGTAGTCTTGACATTCATTTAGTGAATCTCCCACCCCATTTGTGCTACAAGGGATATCACGGGTCTGATAGAAGTATATCTGGCTACTGCGGCGAGGGTTTCTTCATAGTTTATCCCTTCCTTTTGAGCATACCCCTTTGCCACGAACCTGGCTTTGTATTTTTCTACGCTGCCATCTGCAGCATATTTGATCTTGTAGATCCATCTCGAACCTACAACCGATCTATCCTGAGTTCTAGGGACCACTTCCCAGACGTCATTAGTCATGATGGATTTGTATTCTTCCACCATTGCACCTACCCATACCTGATGTTGAGCTGCCTCCTAGAAACTAGAGGGTTCCCCAACCTGAGCCACCAAGGCTTGGTACCTGTCAGGTTGCTTGCACTGCCTCTTCTCGTTTCTAAGAGCTCCGAAAAACTCTTATGAGTCCCTCAGAATCTGTCGTAGTTCCCGGCTCGTCCTGCCACTAGTAGAGGGTGGATCTTCCTGCTCCTCCTCTTGCAAATCTTCCTCAGATAACACTCCTGGATCATTGTGCCCTGGAGAAGCACTGGTGCTAGTTTCGACTAATCGAAGAGGCTGGACCAGTGGATCATCCTCTGACTGCATTTCAAAAGGCATCTCCCGGGATTTCCTAAAATCGCTGTCCTCCATGAACTTTATATCCCATTGTACTACAAATTTCCTATTTCCAGTGTTGAGATTTTCTGTATTTGGGGTAACATCAATTGTGCTCTAGCTCCCAAATTTTGTGGAGGGACTAGAGTACACTTGATCTACAAGACCCAGAGAGTGATTTGGGAAATTTCATCTGGTTTAGGAGATATTAAATTAATTAATTATTTTAATGTATTTCCTAAGTTAAAACTTAGGGAACTTAAATAATTAAGGTGAATTTAATTAAACATATGATCAAATTGTCTTAAGTCACACGGATCAAGCTTTCTTTAATCTTTGCCATTGATTCAAGATTTAATCATGGCCATTGGTTTCCCAACGAGAAAAGTATAAAGGAAAGGCTTGGAGTCATTTATAAAGACACACAAAGGGAGAGCACTGAAGCTAAGCTAAGATTCTAGGGCAGGGTTTGCTAAGAATACTCAGAAGTGTTTCAGCTGCAGAGAGGGGAATCTAGGCCAAGGGGATGATCGAATCCTGGGGTCTAAAATACACAAGAGACATAGATCAACTCAAGGACAGCGCAGAAGAGGAGAGCAGCAGCAACAGAAAGGACAGCACAGTCCCTCCAAGGACAATGTGATTTTCAGCAGGAAACCCTCAGAGGGTTATGCAGAGACCCTAAGGGGCAGCGTAGTGACTGCATCACCCAGTCTGGGGTAACGTAGTCTCTTCTGGAGTAGCGCTGAGGGTTTGGGGGGCTTCAGAGGCTGACGCAGAGGCTTTCAAGGGCATTGTTGGGGTTTCTAGGCGCTAATCTTGGCTGAGTTCTGTAAATCCCGTTTGAGAGTGTGGATCAATCATTATTTTGGCCCTAGATCAGCCAGTGAGCTGTAGATCTAGTATTTCTCTATTGGTTTTTCCAGATCTGGAACCCAAATTCATGTATTAAGAAAAATTCTTAATAATAAAACCCTCCAGCAGCCAGAGACCGGTTTTCTCGCGTTGGTTTTTTCTGGGGACTATTTGTCCAGAAATAACTATGTCACTTTGTCTATGTGTGCATGAACTTGTTCTAGATCTGGATTGGTAGAGATCTGTTATGTGTTTTGCTTCGATTTTAACTTGAATTTATTCAGTTAATAACTTGTCTAAGTAGGAGGAGCATAACCAGATTAACAGTAATAATTTTTGCATTAAGTGTAAAGATTCAGAAATTTCTAAATGGTATCAAAGCAATTGTTAATCTAGGAGGGTCACCAGCAGAAGAGACTGAAGGTTCTAGCTGCAGGAAGCAGCAAAAACACAGATCTGAAGGGACAGCACAGTTTTCAGAGGCGGATTCACTCAGAGGGAAGGTTGATGCTAACTAACGTTGTCTCCTAGCAAGCCCACGCAATCACTGCGGAAAGGCAGCTCAGAAACAGCATTGGTTTCGTCTGAAGCCAGCCAGTGTGATTTAGATCTGAATCTATCAAATCCAGAAAGGACTGCAGAAAAACTGCAAAAATTCAGAAGATGCTTGTGGGGATAAATTTCTTAAGTTTCCAGATTTTTAGCCTTAGCACAACTGACATAGAGTGGGAGGAGATCAGCTTCTCAGAGAGTTTCTAGCCAAAGGAAACTTGTAGTTTGATCAGACGATCAAAGAAAAAGTTGAATCATAGTTGATTTGGTAGATTTCCAAGGAGGGAAATCAGTTGTCAGAGGGAACAGAAGGTGCTTGTTTCACCAAGGGCCTTAGATCCATTTCTCTAGCAAAGAGAAAAGTAAGTTTCAACACATTCTCAGCAGATGGCTCCTCATGGACTGCGTGATTAGGATAGGCTGGATGGTCTCTCAAACTTTTCAGTTTGGAAGGCAAGGATCCTGATAGTCCTTGAGGCATACAATCTTAAATACCATGCAGAGCAAACTCTGGCCACACCGACAGATCTGGATCTCCTTCGGAAGCATAAGGAGGCCGTTGGGCATGCCAAGTGGTTGATTATGGTTGGTATCAAGGACTATATTGTACCACATGTAGTTGAGAAGAAGACAGCTGACAAGATGTGGAAGGCCTTGACTTCCCTATATGAGGAAAAATTTGTCCAAAGAAAAATGTTGTTGGAGACTCAGCTGAGGTCATTCATGATGACCAAGGGAGAAAACGTGGAGCATTTTCTCTTCAGATTGCAGTCAATCAGAGATCAGCTGACTGCAATGAGTGCAACAATGGATGATGTTGTGATAATTAGGACTGCCCTCAACGCAGTCACAGATGAGAGGGAAACCTTTATCCAAAGTATCTTGGGCAGAGCGGACCTCCCAGATTGGGACAGGATGCGGTCAATTCTGCATCAAGAAGAACTCCGCAAATTCACCAAGAGGCAGCACAGCCCTGCATTTAGCAAAGTGAAGAAGAAAAATGAGGAAGATGCAACCTTGGCATCAAAGAAGCAGCCAAAGAAGAAGAAAGATCTTTCGAAGATCAAGTGCTTCTAGTGTGGTGAAATGGGACATTTTGCCAGCAATTGTCCTGAGAAGAAAAGGGACAAAGAAGCATCTTCTTCCAAAGCAGTTGTGGCAGATGATGGGTCAGGAGATGATGCAGCCATGAATGCTCATGAACCACGGAGGTGGGGTGACATGGATATCTACAGGAGCTACATAAAAGAAGGTGGGATCCTTGAGTAGCTCATCTCTTGGATCACAAGCAAGCTACGGCAGCCTTAAGACAGTAGCGGGACAAGTGGAGCAGTGGGTGCATAGATCACAGATGAGGCAAAAGCAAAGGCAGATCTGAAGGTTGGGAGGAGCAGCGCAGAGCAAAGCAGCAACAGTGTAGAAGCAGCAGCAACACAGACGCTAATGTGACTTCAGCAACGTAGAGCAGAGCTTCTTACGCAGTGCAGCGCTGTAGCAACATAGAAAGCTTTAGAAGAACAACGCAGTGCAACAGCAGCGTGATAGATTTCAGCACAAGGGGTTGATGTGACTTCAATAGTGTAGACGGAGTCTGATTACGCAGGCAGAGTTGTAGTTTAGCATCGCTCTTTAGATGCCAGCACAGATCTGTCGCCTATGGAGCTTCAGTGATGAGGATGTAGCCCATTTGACTTGCCTCTCAAGATTGGGCACGAGATTCAGTTGTTTCTCTCAACAACTGAAGTTACAGTGTAGCAAATCAGCAGTGGCAGTGCTATGAGCAGCACAGATGCAACATATTGAGAGGGAGTTGCAGTACAGTGGTTGCAGTGGCAGTGGCAATGGCAGAGTCATGGGCAGCAGTATAGAATGGCAGCAGCAGTGCGGAGTTGAGTGGCAACAGGCCAAGCTTCAGCAGCACAGAACCAGTGCCCAAAATAATGTAATGCATGAGTGTGATGTATTGCTAGAGCACACCCTTGATGCTAAGAGGGAGTCTTGAGATTTTGTGTATTTGGAAGAGCATCAGTTGTCCTCTAGCTCCCAAATTTTGTAGACGGACTAGAGTACACTTGATCTACAAGACCCAAAAAGTGATTTCGGAAATTTCATCTGGTTTAGGAGATATTAAATTAATTAATTATTTTAATGTATTTCCTCAATTAAAACTTATGGAACTTAAATAATTAAGGTGAATTTAATTAAACATGTGATGAAATTGTCTTAAGTCACATGGATCAAGCTTTCTTTTAATCTTAGCCATTGATTCAATATCTAATCATGGTCATTGGTTTCCCAACGAGAAAAGTATAAAGGAAAGGCTTGGGGTCATTTGTAAAGACACACAAAGGCAGGGGCAGTGAAGCTAAGCTAAGATTCTAAGGTAGGGTTTGCTAAGAATACTCAGAAGTGTTTCAGCTACAGAGAGGGGAATTTAGGCCAAGGATGATCTTATCCCGGGGTCTAGAATACACAAGAGGCAGAGATCAGCTCAAGGACAGCGCAGAAGAGGAGAGCAGTAGCAACAGCAAGGACAGCGTGATTTTCAGCAGGAAACCCTCAGAGGGTTATGCAGAGTCCCTAAGGGGCAACGTAGTGACTGCGTCACCCAGTCTGGGGTAACGCAGTCTCTTCCGGAGCAGCGCTGAGGATTTGAGGGGCTTCAGAGGCTGACACAAAGGCTTTCAAGGGAATCACTGGGATTTCTAGGCCCTAATCTTGGCTGAGTTTTGTAAATCCCGTTTGAGGGTGTGGATTAGTCATTATTTTGGCCCTAGATCAGCTAGTGAGCTGTAGATCTAGTATTTCTCTGTCGAGTTTTCCAAATCTGGAACCCAGATTTGTGTATTCAGAAAAATTCTTAATAATAAAACCCTCCAATAGCCAGAGACCGGTTTTCCCGCATTGGGTTTCTTTGAGGACTATTTGTCTATAAATAACTGTGTCACTTTGTCTATGTGTGCATGAACTTGTTCTAGATCTGGATTGGTAGAGAGTTGTTATTTGTTTTGCTTCAATTTTAACTTGAATTTATTCAGTTAATAACTTGTCTAAGTAGGAGGAGCATAACTAGATTAAAAGTAATAATTTCTACATAAAGTGTAAAGATTCAGAAATTTCTACATCCAGGAACATAGATTCTATATGCCTTAGCATTCTCACTATATCCCACTAGATATCCCTTTTCTGCAGTCTGATCCAATTTCTTCCTCTTTTCTTCTAGAACATGGCAGTATGCCAAACTACAAATATCATGAAATGGCTTACCTCTGGCTTCCTGCCAGTGAAGACACTCTCTGGTGTAATCTTACCTAGTGCCTTGTGAGGAATCTTGTTCTGAACATATACATTTGTATTACATGCCTCTGCCACCAGGAATTTGGGCATATCTTGATCATACAACATTGCCCTCGCTGCTTTAACAATAGTTCTATTCTTCCTTTCTGCTACTCATTTTGCTCTGGATTATATGGAGCGGTCCACTCTCTTTTGATGCCTTCCCTTGCGCAGAACTCAGTTAAGATTTTATATATTCTCCACCATTATCTGACCGCAATATTTTTATCTTCTTTTCTATCGAATTCTCAACCAGCGCCTTAAACTCTTTGAATCGATCAAATACCTCATCCTTGGTCTTTAGAAAGTAGATCCAAGTTTTCCTGGAATGGTCACCAATGAAGGTGACGAAATACTCGACACCACTAAGAGCTTTGTGGGACATAGGTCTGCAGATGTCCGAGTGTATTAATCCCAACACACTCTTAGCCCTATTGCTACTCTTAGGGAAAGATACCTTGGCGTACTTGCCTAGTACACATCCTCTGCATACATCATCTCGCTTGGTGCTCAGTTCTGGAACTCCTATGATGGTCTCTTTGAGAATTCTTAGAGCCCCATGGTGTAAATGCCCCATCTTTCTGTGCCATAGCTCATTCAAATCCTTCTCACTACTGCTGCCTATCAACGGCATTGGAGATTCGAGCTGCAACTTATACAGTTTGTTGCTCCTAACTCCAATTTGTGCCTTCTTCTTCCAACTCGGTTGTTTGACATATACTCGTTTGCCAATGAAGTATACATCATAGCCCTTGTTCTGCAGCTAAGACACAAAGAGTAAGTTCATCCCCAGCCCAGGCACATGCAGCACATTGGTAACCCGAAGCTTATTCCCAGGTTCAGTTTGAAAAACTATGGTACCTCTTCCAATAGGGGTACATTTCGCCTTATTGCCCATGGTGATCTTGAAGTTCATTTGTTCTTCTTGATAGCTCGAGAAACATTCGCGTATTCCCTTCATATGTGCAGAAGCTCCACTATCAATATACCAGACCTCTGAGGAAGCAGAGCTTGATACGCAAGAAAATTCTTCTTCCAATATGGAAGCCAATACAAAGATGTCGTGATCCATCCTTTCCTCTGTGCTTTCGCTTTTCTCTTGAGAACTGCATGAACCCTTCTGAGTTGTTGCTACAATGGCATCTAGACTTCGTTCCATTGCAGAATCTCCAATCCTATTCCCTGGTCTTTGCTCTGATACCATGTGAGAATTTCAACTCTAAAATTCTACTTTTTTATTGATTTATTTTTCCTTATTTTCACAATAAGTTATTTATGAAAAACCCTTCAATAAATTTCAAAATAAATTCTGCTGCAGCTATCACATTTATACATATAAAGAAAAGAACAATAGAATACAAGCACAAGAACCAATCACATCAACACAGTTATTTTTGGATAATTGTCCTCGAAAAATCCCAATGTGTTAAAATTAGTGCAACAGATGAGGGTTTATATATTAATCTTCAGCAACAATTTTCTTTACAAGGAATGACTCACAAAATAACTGAGAAACTGCAGGAAGACACATGAGATAGTTTTTCTCCTGATTTCTGGAGAACTTCTGACACTCGAGAGACACTCTATCCCTCACTATGTCACCTTTGCATCCTTCTCTGCACAAAGACTACATTAATGTTGCGTTGTCCCTTTGTGTTGCCTCTCTGTCTTCTGCTTCCTTCTTCCTCGAGTTCTTACTACTGTCGAAGGCCTCTGCTTCCTCCGCCCTGAAACTCTCCCTCGGAAATCGAATTCTATGCTTTGTGAATCAACTTCCCTTGGGTTACTACGTGTTTGCCAGGCTTACTTTCCAAATGACCCTCGAGCCTTCTTTTATAATCTTCTCATTGACAAATCAACAACCCAGATTAGAAGTCTAATCAATGGCAAAGATTAAATCTTGACTTGATCTTCGTTCCCTAGAAGATTCACACTCTTCTTTATTAGTATCCATTAATTATTTAATTTCCCTAAGTTTAGACTCAGGGTCCCCATAAAAATAATTAATTATTTTAATAAAACATGAACCAAGTGGAATTTCCACAAACAGTCTCTGGGTTCTTTGGAATGTTGGTGTCCAAGCCTCCTGACCAAATTTGAGACTTATATCACTTTTTGATGCTACAAAAATCAACAGAAAAGAACAGTGAAATACAAGCACAATAATCAATCACATCGACACAGTTATTTTTCAACAATTGTCCCTGGAAAAACCCATTGTGGGAAAACCAATGCAGCAAATGAGTGTTTAAATATTAATCTTCAGCAACAATTTCTTTACAAGGAATGAGTGGCAGAATGATTGAGAAACTTCCAAGAAAACGCCTAAGATAATTTTACTCCCGACTTCCGGAGATTTTCTGACACCTGAGAGGCTTGCTAGCCTTCACTGTGTCACCCCTGCGTGTTTCCGTGCCCAGACACTACGTGAGCTTGCGTCACTACTACGTTGTCCCTCTGTTTTTCTTCTCTACCCTTTTGTGTCCCTCTTCCTCGAGCTCTGACTGCTACTGAGACCCTCTGCTTCCCCCGCCCTGCAACTCTCCCTCTGAAATCAAATTCTAAATTCTGAAGAATCGACTTCCCTCGGGTTACTGAGTGTATGCTCGACTTGTTTTCCAAATGGTCCTCAAGTCTTCCTTTATAATCTTCTCATTGATAAATCAACGACCCAGATTAGAAGTCTAATCAATGGCTAATATTAAATCTTGACTTGATCTTCGTTCTCTAGAAGATTCACATTATGTTTTATTAATACCCATTAATTATTTAATTTCCCTAAGTTTAGACTTAGTGTCCCCATTAAAATAATTAATTATTTTAATAAAACATTAACCGAGTGGAATTTCCACAAACAGTTTTTGGGTTCTTTGGAATACTGGTGTCCAAGCCTCCTCACCAAATATGAGACTTAGATCACTTTCTGATGCTACAAAAATCAACACTGTGGAGACGCATGGCTCTATAAACACACCCTATATGTGCCAATTTAGCCCTTTGGAAGGTTAGGACCTCGTATAGGGAGACCAAACCCAAATGGACACCATCCGCAATCATGCATAAGATCCAATGCACCCCCTAGCCTTCCAGTACAACAAGTCATTAAAGCAATCAGGTAAAAGAGCTTACAAACCATGGACAACAAATGGACACTTCATAATGGAATGCCCTTCCATAGTGGGCTTTGGCATGTGCTAATGTCTCCAAGCTCCAAAGGGGGTTAGCCAAGTACCTTATTAGGTGGTTTCTACCTTTAGAGGGAATAGTATGTCCAAGGTACATCCCTCAAATGGTGGTGGCATGTGATAAAAAGGTGAAATGGAATAGGGAATGAGGGGCAACCCTGGGTCACATATCAGGGGACAAGGGTAGCTAGAAAAAGGGAAGCCCACACCTAGGTATATAATGTGTAGCAGGGAGCAATCATGGTACATGAGGTGCCTTGGCCTTGATTTTTACACCTTTCTTTATATGCCTTTTTCCTTTTATGATTTTTCTTCACTTAACTGCTTGGGGCTCAAGGGCAAGAACATGATGCATAAGATATAGTAGTGATTACCCCCTTTCTCGTATGGTGGTTCATTGCCCTCCAGAGGTTGGGACAATCATGGGTTCCTGAATAATAAAAGAGGCTCATCTAGGGTCTATGGAACTAAGGTGATGGCCATGGGTATGGGTAGAACTCATGTATTGGCTTTTTTCCCACGTGCTAATTATGTTTTTCCCGACCATCTTTTGCATCTTGTGGTACATTTTCCTATTGAATGTGGCTATTTATGCTTTTAATTTTTCTTTTGAACTGCTTCAACCTTCGGCCATCGTTCCAAGCCTGACCCAAGGTGGGGGCAAGGGAATGGGGAGGCTAACCCTATGTGGACCCAGTGAGGAAATGCGGAATTAGGTGGGAGAGATGATGAATGGGGGTATAGTGAATGGAAGGGGAGTGGTATATGTGGATAAGGGAGCGGTACCACGTAACCAAAGTCGTGGTTTCCCAGGTAGTACCACCCTAAAACCAAATGTTCAGTAAAGGATATCCCACGGGACTAAAATCCAAGGGTAACATCCAAAAAAGGTCAAAGGGACAGAAGCAAAAACTAAGCCCACTCTTTCCGCCGAATCCCCTGATCAATCCATGCCCAAAAGTGTCCATGATAAGTAAACCCAATACTCAAATACCAAATGACAAGACATAACTTTAGGTTCGGGAAGCCCACCTTCAAACATACGATCAATACAGATGGGTGAGGGACCACATGGCTGGCTTAGGTGGCAGAGAAATGGAACAACGAACTAATTGAGGGCTGCAAGGGGTTGTTGGCTGCTGGTTGGGGTCCATCATGGAGAAAACATTTCGTCTAGGGATATCACCCACGAAGTGGTGGGTAATAGGTGCTTCCTCAAATCTCAAAATTAGGAAAATAATCCCATTTTAAAAGTTCAGTGGGAGATAAATCCCGCCGAGTTCAAGATTTGTTTAAGTAGCCCCCGAAGCCAAGCCTCGCAGCTAAGTTCTTCTCAATAACCCTTGAAGCCAAGTGTTGTAACCAAGCGATGCAACCATTCTCGTGACTGAAACGGTTTAAATAAATAAACCCAAAGGGAGGCGTTAAGCCAAACCCCACAGAACCACCGCAATCGAGCTCCTTTCTTTACAGGCCCCGGAGTCAAGCTCCCTTGTGTTCCAACCATGCGCATTAGAATCAAGTGTTATAACCTAGCACTATACACGCTATTGTGTCCCGGTGTGGAAAGCCCCAGTGCGTAGCCTTGGCTCTTCTCTCTCATTACCAGGTTAGGCATCGGTCGAGTGGGCTCCACCCGCTCTGTTCCAACCCGACGTTACAACTTTGTGCGCCATCTGAAACCTCCGGGTGCTCGAACCTCCGGGCGGGTCCACAGTTACACGTAAGCCCGGTCCTCCTCTCCCGCTTGTTCTCCTTTTAAGTTCCTTTGATTCTTCCAGCCTAAATCCTCCAACCCAGCGCCCATCACTTGATAGTTTTGTCTCCCGACAATAGACAATCTTCTGTCAACTACCGCCACTCCCCTGGGTCTCGGATCCCGAAACTTCCCTTTGCCCAACTCCTTTTTATGTAATTCCTCTAGGTAATAGACTTGCATAACAGGAAAATCCCCGTTAACTATTGTGTCATTAAATGTTCATCCCAACTGCCGCTAATCCTGAATCTTGACACCTCGCTAGTCCCGACACTTTATGAAAATAACTTACGGGATTCTAGACTTCCAGGATCCCGACCAAGCACTCTCCATTTCTGTCTCTCGGCTCTGTTTATTGTCATATCCCGACACTATTAATTCACAGATCCCAGAGCCCAATGCTAATTTCAAATGAGATACAAGGTTTCCATCTTCTGGGCTTCCAGGTTCCTCCTTTCCGTTATGAGATCCGTCACGTGTTGACCTAGGGTACGTGCACTGATAGACTTTTCCAAAACGCTAAATTTGTCTAAGTGTTGGGCCTTTTAGGATTATTCTGATTCTGACACTCTAGTCCTCTATATCCCTACGCACTCTTCAGCCTTCCCTCTTGGCTCTGTGCAACGCTTCCAGTGCGTTGCTTTGATCTCCTCAGCTTCGACTCTAATCGCCCTCGGAAACTCTAATTGTCTTTGTCGCGACTCTAATCTCACTTCCTCAACAATTCAGAGCTCGACCTCTTATCCCTTTACTCATCAAAGGGATTCACTGTATTGATTGACATCAGCATTGGTCTCAGCCTCTGTGCTCCTTTCTCTCTCGGTTCTTCTGTAGAAGATCTTTCTCGAGCTAAATCCTTTCTGGGCATTAACACCTACAACATCAATAATTGTCCATGCATATATATATATACAAACAAGAATTCAAACTGTACCATAAAAAAAGTTATCATGCTTGGGTGCATTCTAAGAGAAGGATTCTACATTATATTTATAAACAATAAAATGATCTCTGGCCTAAATTTACATTGTTTGGCCCTACCGGCCTTAAACCCATTCTTGGCCTCAAGCCTCTCTCCTACCTCTCGAATCTCTCTATACACACCACTTCTACTTGCTTCACAATTTACATGGAGGATTGAAACCAATTCGGTTTTAGATCCAAGAATTCCTCCTAGATCCACAAAAATCTCACCCATACTCTCTATCTTAACACTCTTTAGCTTCTCAAATCTATCACCAATCTAACTATCATTCATTCTCTCTAACCCACTCCAAAATACTCTCGAGATCTCTCTTTAAGATCTGATTACATCAATTCCTCTCATTAAATCATTTATGTAAAATAATTCTAATAAATATAGAAAATACAATAAATTAAATAATTCCACATACTTAGGGAACCAACTCCCTGGTAAATGAAAACCCCCAAGTCTAGTCAAAATTACATTTTGACTTGGAGGTAAGATGTTCCTGCATCGTTTCATCCCACAACGAGACGGATGTGAAAATTCCTACACCGGAATCCTATTGCAGCAACTAAAAAATATTCACCTAATTGTTAACTTTTACTTAACAATTTATTTGCAGTTATCTACGGCAAACACTGAATACATCACACTGCAACCTTCACTTAAAGAAACGGCGAAAATTAAATGCAGAAACAGGATCTGAGAAAGAAAAGAAATAACACACGACACCGTTATTTTTGGACTGAGTCCCCAAAGAACCCAATGCGGGAAAACCGGTGCAGCTGCTGAGGGTTTGATATTATTAAGCAATAATTTCTGAGTACAATCCTTTGGATTCCCTGACTGGCAATCCTATACAGAGATCTAACTGAACAAAAAGCTGGTGAGATGATCTCACCACGTCAGTGGAAGATCTAACACTGATCTACGCTGGAGATGAGCCTCTGCATTGTCTCTATGCAGTACTGTGTCACTGCAGTTGGGACTGCGCTGCACGTCCTCTTATCTCTCTGCTAGCTGGAAACTTCAGCCCTTTGGCTTCCAAGTCTAACACCCTGGTTCTAGCACTGGATCCTGATTTTTCCCCAGTAGAAATATAGACTTTCTCTGAAGCTTTGCGCTGCCTATGCATGGCACTATGCTGCCTCTCCGAACGACTCTTTGCCCTCTCTGCTTTGCACTCTTCGGATCAGGAAAATCTCCAACTGGAAAATTATCTCTGCCCCTCTCTACAAGAATCACTTGATCTATCTTCTCCGATGTTGAGCACTACTTACTTGAGAAATTCAATCTCTAGACTCTCTCAGTGTCTCTTTCCAAATGCCCATGAAGTCCTTCTTATAATCTTCTCGTAGAGACTTCAACGACTAAGATTAAATCGCTAATCAACGACTAAGATTAGAATGACTTGATCTCCGTCTTCTTCTAGAACATTCACACCCTATTTTATTAATACCCTTTAATTATTTTAATTCCTTAAGTTTAGACTTAGGCTCCCATTAAAAATAATTAATGATTTTAATAAAACACAATCTAGGTGGAATTTCGCAAAACGCTTTATGGGTTCTTTGGAATACATGTGTCTAAGCCTCCCTGCAAATTTTGAGACTTAGAGCACATCCGATGCTACCAGAAAATAATAAGGGAAGGCGAAATCGACAGTCTCTCATGATACGCGGGGACGCAAGGAAAATCAAGGGAGAGGAGGAAAAAGCAAGCACAAAGGAGAGACAACAAAGAAAGAATTCTAGGAATTTTGAGCATGAGCACAGAAGTAATGTTGGAGTTGCAATTGAGATCTATATCTTGAAATATGGGGTGTGTTCTCCTGTATTGATGTGTTGAGGCTACTTGATTGTGGTGTCGAAACCTGAATGGCAAGTGGGAGGCTCAGTGGAGGACTGAACTACAAGTGCTTGCTAAGTAAGTTGATAAACCATTAAGTGCTCGTTGGATAAGTTGATAAAGCACTTAGTTCTTGCTAAATGGGCTTATAAACCACTCGGGTGGTTGTTGTAAGGCTGATAAACCACTAGGAAGAGTAGTTGAACCATCGTAGTGCTTGTTGGTAAGGCTAATAAACCAACTGGACAGTGAGTTATGGGCTCGTAGATTGTTTGCTTGAAAAACACAACTGATAAACCACCTAGAGAGTAGATTCAAACTTCTAGAACTGAGCAATACCTCAATTGAGCCTTGGATGAATTACCTGAGCAAGCATTCCCTCAGACTTTGGATCTAGCTCGAGGGTGGTCAACTACAAGAAAGATTGTCGTGTAGCTGGCCTATGGTTGGGTGGAGAGTTGAAGTCCCTCTCTCAGTAACTAGCCATTTCAAGTTATTCAAATAAGTATAATGACTTATGCATGAATGAACCATGGGTAAGAAATTATATGATATATTATTGGAAAATTTATGGTTCAACATTACTCATGGAAGGTTGTTGAATTCATTATATGTTCATGGTGAATGAGTTGTCTCATGTGTCTTTGTCGATATGTTAAACCTGCGGTACTATGTGATGATTATTACTTTCATCAACTACAGGGTTGTTATATGATTATTTTGGATTTTATGAGGTCTCTTTGTGAATTTGTTATTACAAGTGTTTTCCAACCATCTAATATGTTTATGAATTGATTGGCTTGTTACCCACCAAAAGTGCGTAGCCCTAGGATAACTTTTTCTCCTATTCATCTTCTTCCAACCGGTAGCCACCAACCCCTAAGAGCCACCTCATAGTCGATGTGGTGTGTCGTTTTATCTCCGCTCCCTGCATGAGTTGTGTTTCCTTGCTTATCTGTCCAGAGCATATGTTAGAAGATCGGCAATCTGATCCAAGAGGTATGTTTGTTATTGTCTAAGTTGCATGAAACGGGGAAACGGAAACGAGTTTCCAAAACGGGTATGGGTACGAAATGTGACCCCCCCAAATTTTGGAAATGGGAAAACGTAATATATATATATATATATATATATATATATATATATATATTAGGACATTTAAGAAATATGTGCAATCATAAAGCATACATGATACATTTTATTTTATTACATTATGATTAAATTGTCCAATGTCAATGCATAAACTATAAGTCTCTAAATTTACATGACATTTACTCATGAATTATCACATAATGAAAATAGCAATATCCAAAATCAGCCATGAGAAATTTCTTATTTCTTGTCTCGTGCTTGATTGGGAGTGTCCTCCTGCATTGTCGAACGACCTTCGTGCTCTTGATTAAATACAAGTTCCATACCCTAGTATTCTTGATTATTGGGAGTCTCCCCTACATAGAGGGCTTGGTTCTCTTGATTAAATACAAGTTCTATGCCCTAGTACATTACAAAATGCAATGGAAACATTGCAATCTCCCCAATCCTGAAACCCTGAAAAATTGATAAGTCTGCTATATTTTAAGTGAGGCCTAAAATTCTACTTTCTCCATACGAAATCCAATGAGGGCGAAACCACTCTCAAACATCCCAAGTCATTTCATGGTAATGTTAAAAATTTAAGTAAAAGGATGAAAATGAAGGATAAAGGAGAATGTCACTTTTACTTTAAGAATTTAACATTACCATGAACTGCATATCAACACTAGGGCCATATGCTTGAACATTAGGTTTTCCTACTCAAAAAAATTGTTTCAAATCTTCAATAGCTCCCTCTATCACTTCTGAGTTGGCAGGGAACGAAAAAAAAAAACAAAAATGAAAAAAAAAAACTGAAAAAAAGGGTCACTTTATTGCAGAAACATGGTTATACGACTTGGAAACGTGTTTCAGGTCGTACTGAGCCATGTTTCCCCCACATGAAACGTGGCAGTACAGCCTGGGACGCGTTTCCAGACCGTACGATACGAGTTTCAGCGTTTAAGTTTCGTTTCCTTGGGGAAACAACCCCCTGGGCAGCGTTTCCTGCAACATAGGTTATTGTGCAATAGGGTTCTTATGCTTGTTTTTCATTTTGGCACATTGGGTACGGATTATTGGGTGACATGGAAGAAGGAAGAGTTTTGAATGTGGTTCCTTTTCCCTCACCTTAAATGTGGGGTTAATCTTCAATCCTGGTCTCGGGGGATCCCCCTTATTGGCCTATGGCTTTAGGAAAGGCACTCCTTGGGAAACCCTGATTTTGGTAGCATGGTCTCATTTTCCCATTCCACACTTTTCATTCCACTCTACACATTACAACCCTATTTCATCATTTTCCTTCTCTGGGTCCACAAGGCATTGGCACAACCCCCTCCTAAAATTAGAATTCAGCCTCAATCAAGGGCTCTCCCTCCTTTATAAATAGATACGAACCTCTCTCATTTGTGGTCAAGGGAAAACAACTCACATTCTCTTATCTAGAGTTGTTGTGGCCTTAAAGATTGGTCGAAGGGTTCTTTTATGTTATTCGATTTCTAATTTTTTTGCGCTACATTTTATTTTGGAAATGGGTTTCATCGGGGTTTAGATTCTTCTTGCAGGTACCTCTGAAGCAATCAAAGGTAATCTTTGTTGAAGATATTGCTCAGCTCTGTTGATCAACGGTTGTCATTGATGTCAACCCAAGTAGCACCAGGGGCCACCCCAATATTGCATGGGAATTTTGACCTACCAAATTACTATGTTCTGGGTCAAGAATTATTTCGATGGTTTCTACTTGTCGAGATGTTTCCATTGATATATGGCACGCCACGTAATTCTTCACTGTTTGAGAGATATTCATGTTTGAAGTTTGTAAACCCAGTTAGTGGACTAAAACCCCATGGGGTTGTGGCATGGGTCATTGAAAAGTCAATAATTAATCATTTTTAAGCTCCTAAAATCCCTCCCAAGTTCACTTGTTGAAGCCCATCTCAACCTAAGTATTTATATAAATTGTGATCCTCATATCCTCCTTATGTAGGGATTTTGCAATCTGAAATAGGCCATCGTGGAATTTTCGCTCTAACTTTTTTTCTACAAAGGTTCAGAAGCTGAAATTTTTATGAGGCGAAGCCGAAATCCTGAGGAAGCTCCTGTAAAAATTTCAGATCAAGGTGAGCAATATTTTCGGAGATATGATTTGTGGAAGTCAGTGTTTTTGCAGGCTCCTGAAATTCATCCCAAAGAAGTGACCTTGGGAAAATGGTCATAACTCTCTCTGTATTGGATTGGAATTCTGTAAAAAGTAGAAGATATGGCACAGACTATAGTTTTCTTTGTATCAATTTCAGAGCCGAATGAAGAAACAGTGACACGTGGCACGTCGTACAAGTTCGCTCTACTGAAACAGTCCATAATTAGGGCATTGTGAGAAATTGGGCATAACTCTCTCTTGAAGAATTCAAATTGGGTCAAACCTGTGGCATTGGAAAGAAGACTCAGAGTACTACTACAGGGCCGAAAATCACAAATTGGGGATCTGAAATAACAGAGATACACCAGATTCAATATCGAGCTCCTAGAAGGCAAGAAAAATCTAGATCATGTGTTGTCAAGGGTTGCAAAGGACCAGACTTTCTAGGGCAGCAAAGCAAAGCAAGGTGCCGCAGAGAGTAGCATGACAGGAGCAGCAACCAAGGTGCAGAACAACAGCAAGAAGTTCACCACATCAAGTCTTCAAGTGGGCAACAATGCATATAGTCATTGTAAAGGTATCATTGTACTAAGTCATTGTAAATGCATCATTGTAAAAATTGTACAAGTGTCTATCTACCAAGAGTTGAAGAGGTGGTGTTGGGAGGTCTAGGATCATCATTAGGTATTGTGTCATAGTTGGGGTTATGGTCTAGTCTGTCTTCTTCTTCTACATCATTCTATATCATTGTAAAGTGGACCATTTTCCCTTGTACGGGAGTCCATTCTTGTTTTATTCTTCTATAGGGTGGTAGGGTGGTGCTAGGGTGAGTTGTAGCTCATTGGGTGTTGGGGTATCCGTTCAGTTGACTACTGAAGAATCTCGGGTGTTGGAGCGTCCATCCAATGGGAGCTGGAGAAGAATGCTTTTCTAAATTCTAGGAAGTTGGAGCTTTATTTTCAATTGGAGTTGAATATTAAAGAATTATTAGAAAAGCAATAGGTGGTTTTTGTCCCAGAGTGGGTTTCCACCTTAAAAGTTGTGTGCATTTGTGTTCCTTTTGTTTACTGCTATCATTGTACAAACATTGATATTAATTGAAGATTAACTAATGCTCTAATTGAAAGGAATATTGATTCAGCCCCCCTCTCAGTATTTTCAACAATTGGTATTAGAGTTTGGTTCCTTCAATAGCAGTTTAACAGCTGGAAGGAGGTCATGGAGCATACCAAGAATGGTGTACCTCTGTTCAATGAAAATAATTATGCACTCTGGAAAGGAAGAATAGAGGTCTATCTCTTGGCGCAAGGTTACGAAGTATGGGACACTGTTCAAAATGGATTTACATCAACTGCGGATGAATAAGGTAAGAAGAATTTGGTAAATGATGCAAAAGCAAAGAATATTATTATCAGTGGACTTATTGAATCTACTTATCATAAGGTGTTGGGTTGTAAAACCGCCAAAAATGTATGGGGCAAGCTTGAGAATATATATGCAGGTGACTCAAATGTCAAAGAAGAAAAGCTTCAAATATATAGAGCAAAATTTGGGCAACTCAGAATGAAAGAAGATTGCAACATTGCTGCATACTTCCAATACATTGATGAAATAACCAATACTCTGGAAGGATTGGGAGAGCCAATTGACAAGAAAACTATTATACGAAATATTCTTAGAACGTTACCAGGGAGATTCAACCGAAAGGTATCGGTCTTAGAATACAGTGCAAATCTAGACAAACTCAGCAAAGAGGAATTACATAGAGTTCTCATAGCATATGAAATGAGACTTGATGAAGAAGAGGGTACTTCGCATCTAGAAATTGCGTTCATTGCATCTAAGAAAACCAATAAGGACAAACAACCTTCAATTGAAAAGACATGCACCTGCAAGTGTGAAGAAAAAGGAGATGATGAAGAAGGTCTTTCAGATGAAGAATATGCTTACTTTATGAGAAAACTAAAAATTGGTAAGAGAAAATTCAAAGGTAAACTTCCATTGATATGTTTTGGCTGTGATGAGGTTGGGCATTTCGCATCAGAATGTCCGAACAGAAGTGATGGCAACTCAAAAGGAAAGAAAGGCTTTAATAAATTCAACAAGCAATAATCCAAACGGAACTTTCTCTCTAAAGAAGATAGCTCATCATCCGATGAAGACAATGACAATGAAGAAGAAGCCAATGAGAGAGTATTGTTTATGGCCAAGCACAATAAACAAGAGGTATCAAACAACGAAGAAGAAGAGTTGACCAGAAAAGAATTTTCTAAGGAAGCAATCAAGCTTATAAAAGAGCTCAAGGTTGAGAAGATCCATTCCAATACTCTTCGAGGATGAATTCAAGTCATCAAGGTAGGATTGAAACACCTTATGTATTAGAGTCTTCAAAAGAAGTTGGAAGAAAGCAACCAAGAAAGGGAAGACTTAGAAGCCGAGGTAGTCTCGCTGCGCAAGGAAGTGAAGAGGGGAAAAACTATCCAAAACTATGCCAATAGCTCAAGGGCATTAGAAGAACTCATCAACAATCAACGATCTTACAATGACAGAACTGGCCTCGGTTACAAAGAAGAAGAAGCAGGATCTTCTACAACAAAATACAATGAGCCTGTGAGATCTAACATGCATGTAGACTTCATTAGACAAGATTCGCAAGAACAGCCTTGGAAGACAATTTCTCGACAAAGATTTCCATCCAGGCACCAACATATTTTTTATGGCTATTGTTATTCATGTGGAAAATCTGGTCATAAAGTTGTAGAATGTCGCACGTACCCTAGGAACCAATACAATACCAGGAGATCTGTCAAATATGAACCTCCCAGGGCTCAACGAAACATCAATAGATTTGAACATTTATGAAATAATATTGAATGTTACAAATGTCAAAACTTTGGACACATAGCTAGAGACTGCGGACTTGAAAATCCTCCAGAAGAATCTTCGAAGCCACAGAACGAACGAACATGGAAGAAGAAGAAGACTGATAATTGTGCTCTCGCTCTCAAGGCTCAAAACAACAAAGATGTGTGGTATGTTGATAGCGATTGCTCAACGCATATGATTGGAAATAGAAAGAAATTTGTATCTCTAAAAGAGAACAAGGATGGAACCGTGTCCTTTGGAAATGATGGATTTTCAAATGTTATAGAATCAGGTACCGTCACTCTCGGAAGCAAAGGTGCTCTAGCCAAGAATGTTCTACCAGTTGAAAACATGAATCACAATATGCTCAGTGTTGGACAAATCTTTGATCAAGGACACACAATACTATTCAACTCCACAAAATGTGAAATCAGGAAAGGCAGGGATGGTGAAATTGTGGCTACAGTAAGTCGAGCTCCAAACAACATATATGTTCAGGATGAAGCAACTAAAGCACGTCTAGTAGCTAAAGAGGATGATATAATATTTGGTAGCAATGATGATCGACTAAGTAAGAATTTTGCTACAAAGATGCAAAGTGATTTCGAGATCTCTTTACTTGGTGAGCTAACATACTTCTTAGGGCTTCAAATATCTCAGCAAGAGAAAGGAATATTTATATGGCAAGCCAAGTACATCAAGGAAATGCTCAAGAAATTCAAAATGGAAGATTACAAACCCATCCTTACTCCGATGGTAACAGGTTGCAAATTGAGCATAGACAACTCATCTAAGGATGTGGATCAAAGGTTGTACAAATCTATGATTGGTAGTCTTCTATATGTAACAGCCTCCCGATCAGATGTTACGCAAGCAGTTCCAAGCAGCACCAAAAGAATCACATATTATTGCCATCAAAAGAATTCTCCGATATCTAAAGGGAACAACAAAATATGGCTTGTGGTATCCCAAGGGTAACAATCTCATTATTCATGCCTTTACAAATGCAGATTGGGCAGGAAGCATTGATGATTGTGAGAGTACTCGTGAAGCATTGGAATATCTTTGCCAGAAGCTTGGGATTCTTCCAAGTTCTCATTAGATTTTCCTTATTCAGAATATAAAGGGGGAGTGGAAGGGTGTACAAGTCCACAGGATGGTTGTGTGTCAGGGGGAGTGGAAGTGTGTACAGGTCCGCAAGATGGTTGTGTGTCAGGGGGAGTTACCCTTTGCCATTGATGTCAAAGGGGGAGAAAATGTTGTAGGAAGAGGTGTCATGATCGCAGGGGGAGTACTTGTGTTGCTATCAATGCCAAAGGGGGAGATTGTTGATCAGCGGTTGTCATTGATGTCAACCCAAGCAACACCAGGGGCTACCCCAATATTGCATGTTAATTTTGACCTACCAAATTACTATATTCTGGGTCAAGAATGTTTTGATGGTTTCTACTTGTCAAGATGTTTCCGTTGATATATGGCACGCCACATAATTCTTCACAGTTTGAGAGATATTCATATTTGAAGTTTGTAACCCTAGTTAGTGGGCTAAAACCCCATGGGGTTGTGGCATGGGTCATTGAAAAGTCAATAATTAATCATTTTTAAGCTCCTAAAATCCCTCCCACGTTCACTTGTTGAAGCCCATCTCAACCTAAGCATTTATATAAAGTGTGACCCTCATATCCTCCTTATGTAGGGATTTCACAATTTGAAACAGGTCATCGTGGAATTTTCGCTCTAACGTTTTTTCTACAAAGGTTCAAAAGCTGAAATTTTTATGAGAAGCCGAAATCCTGAGGACGCTCCTGTAAAAATTTCAGATCAAGGTGTGCAATATTTTCAGAGATATGATCTGTGGAAGTCAGTGTTTTTGCAGGCTCCTGAAATTCATCCCAAAGAAGTGACCTTGGGAAAATCGTCATAACCCTCTCTCTGAGTATCGGATTGGAATTCTGTAAGATAGGGCACGGACTGTAGTTTTCTTTGTATCAATTTCAGAGCCAAATGAAGAAACAGTGATACGTGGCACGCCGTACAAGTTCGCTCTACTGAAACAATCCATAATTAGGGCATTGTGAGAGATTGGGCATAACTCTCCCTTGAAGAATTCAAATTGGGTCAGACCTGTGGCATTGGAAAGAAAACTCAGAGGACTACTATAGGACCGAAAATCACATATTGGGGATTTGAAATAACAAAGATACACCAGATTCAATATCGAGCTCCTAGAAGGCAAGAAAAATCTAGATCATGTGTTGTCAAGGGTTGCAAAGGACCAAACTTTCTAGGGCAGCAAAGCAAAGCAAGGTGCAGCAAAGAGTAGCATGACAGGAGCAACAACCAAGGTGTAGAACAGCAGCAAGTTCACCACATCAAGTCTTCAAGTGGGCAGCACTGCATATAGTCATTGAAAAGGTATCATTGTACTAAGTCATTGTAAATGCATAATTGTAAAAATTGTACAAGTGTCTATCTGCCAAGAGTTGAAGAGGCGGTGTCGGGAGGTCTAGGATCATCATTAGGTGGTTGTGTCATAGTTGGGGTTATGGTCTAGTCTGTCTTCTTCTTCTACATCATTCTATATCATTGTAAAGTGGACCATTTTCCCTGGTACGGGTGTCCATTCTTGTTTTATTCTTCTATAGGGTGGTAGGGCAGTGCTAGGGTGAGTTGTAGCTCATTAGGTGTTGGAGCATCCGTTCAGTTGACTACTGAAGAATCTCAGGTATTGGAGCGTCCATCCAGTGGAGCTGGAGAAGAATGATTTTCTAGATTCTAGGAAATTGGAGCTTTATTTTCAATTGGAGTTGAATATTAAAGAATTATTAGAAAAGCATTAGGTGGTTTTTGTCTCGTAGTGCGTTTCCACCTTAAAAGTTGTGTGCATTTGTGTTCCTTTTGTTTATTGCTACCACTGTACAAACACTGATAATAATTGAATATTAACTAATGCCCTAATTGAAAGGAATACTGATTCACCCCTCCTCTCAGTATTTCCAACAGGCTCCTCCTCAAGACAAGGGTTTGGTCTTCTGAAATTAATTTGCATCTGGAATAACGATTTTCTAAGGGCTCGATCAATTCAAGGCTCCTAAATAACTCAACCCTAATTCATATGAGTTGGCTCTGCACCAAGGTTACTTGGGAGTGGGAGCGAAAACAGGGAGAGGGAGCGAGAGTGACATTTTCAGAAGCTCCTTGTCCAGGAGCAAATCATGTAGCGAATTTTTATATAATATATATATTTTTATATTTTTTTTATATTTTGATGCATATATGTCAACAAAAGCATGTAGAATGATGAATTAGACATAAAAAACATAAAACATAGATTGAACCATATAACATCAATCATCTAGAAGTTATCATCTTCATCAACCACGTCCACAAGTTAGAAACATACAACACATTGACTCTTGAGTCTCATGATTCATCAATCTTAAAGTTTCAAGCTTTCAAAATTCAATATATCACATTTATCATCATTGGTTCATTGATCACCACAGTTGTACTTGTAAGCTAAGTGTAACCATTGCAACAAAGAATATTTAACATGAAATGATATGTTATAAAATGAAACGAAATGAAGCAACTTTCAAATTTCATGAAGCAACATATTCATAATTCATAATGAGTTATAAACTTATAAGTTATAACTGCCAACTTCAAAGTTTCAAACTTCAAACTTAAATTGTCATATATTGTTTACAAAAAATATCATAATAAATATGAAAGAGTCAAGTTTCAACAATTATAAAAAGTTAAAAACTACTAGAAACTAGAAAAGAGTACTAAATCTATTTTATCTATTGCTTGGCCTCTTGCCACGAGAAATGTCTAATTTGTTAGCAGATTGTGGTAATGGTGGTCTTCTAGCAGTCTCCTCCCGCATAGTACCACGACCAGAACTAGAAGGCACATGCCCTCCACGTGAGGATGTAGGTGAAGGCCGCGTCAGCAACGGAACAATAGTTGGAACTCGAACACTGGCACTAGCACTGCTACTAGATGGTGGGTGTGGCGATGGCATGGTTGATGTTGCTTCATCCTCATCTCTCAAAAGTTTGGCTTCCAATTCTTCTAAATGTATAGTGTCATCCTCCAAATTATCATCCTCTGGGTTGTTGTCCCAAACTTTATATGATAGATCCTCATAAGCCCGATCACAATAATGACTCAACAACCTCAAGTTGTAGTGCACATAAACCAAGCTTTCTGCTTGGTTTTCATTGAGTTTGTTTCTTCTCACATTATGTATGAAGCTATAGGTGCTCCAACACATCTCTGCAGAAGAAGTATTTACAACCTGTGAGAGAACCTTTTTTGCCAATTTTGGCAGAAGTCCCATGCCACCATATGCTTCCCACAATGTGAGAGCATCAAATCTGTCTCTATCTTCCGTTGCATGCAAAGAACCAAACAAACCAGTGCAAGTGAAGTATCTGTCAAATTCAAGGCGCAAATTAGCACACTTCTCCCTGTCAGGAACCAACTTGTCTAATGTTTTCATATATCCCTCTTGTACCTCTGGATATGTATGAGGTTTGATCTGAATCCCACCCCCATGTGCAGGTTGGCCCAACCAAGATGGAGAGTAGTATTTTGGCATAAGGATATACGCCAAGGCATGTAGTGGAACATTAAGTTTATTCCACCATGCACACACACAATTGTCAATCATTGAATACAACTTGGGATCATTTTCCTTAACAACATCTTTATTTGCCCCAACATGCTATCCATTTGCTCATAAATCTCCCCAATCACTGGTTTATTTGTATCTGCAAAGCGAATCATGCTATAAATGGGTTTGGTGAAATTCAAAATTTCCCTCACACATGCCCAAAACAGACCATCAAGAGCAGTCTCCTCCACCTGTTCAAAACCTTGCCTATCAACTATTGGTGTTGCCCTAACCTTTAATACCTGCCAGTGTGGACTTGATACCATGCTAGCCAATGACTCTCTTACCTTCAAAAGGTGCCTGAAGGTGAGGTAATAGCTACCAAATCTAGCCTTTGCAATTTTCAACAGCTCCAATCTTGAGTGAATGCGGAAAATCCCATGGGTATTGTTATGATTGTAATAAATCTAATCATTTTTTTGCTTCTCTTGTACAAATCACCAATCCATTTGTATTGAGATTGTTTTTTTTTAATTATATCATGCATCAAAAGGTTCATTGTGTGAACCAAACACCCATACCAAAATACGTTGGGGTACTTATCCTCAATAATTTCTCCCGTTGCCTTACAATTAGCAGCATTATCAGGGATGACCTGGATGACATTATATGGCCCAATACGTTCAATTGTGTTAAGTAATGGTTTTGCAATGTTGAGGTCGGTCTTGAACTTATCTGAATAATCATATGATGAAAGGAAGATTGCACCACTAACAGACACAACAAGAACACTTATCAATGGCTTGCCTTTTACATCTTTCCATCCATCAGATACAATGGACACCCGATGCTCATTCCAAGAACTTGTCATTCTAGTCAAAGAATGAGTTATTTTTGCTTTTTCAGGATCAAGTCCCACAGTTCTAGCCTTGTCATACCCAAGGCTCTTGTATCCTTTGGGAGCATCATTAATGGCAGAAATCACTTCATGGCAATAAGGTGAGCGAAGAACATTGAATGGTAGCCCACATGCTTAGAGAAACTGGAAATTTTTTGAATCCACATCATTCCTAGACCCTTCGTCAAGGAAATCTGCTATGGTTCTACGCCTTAAAGAGATGTTTGTCCCTGTGCCAAGTGTGCCTCCATATCCACTACCATGGGTGGAAGTTGATGGACTTCTTTGTGCATGATGTGATGGTGGATTAGGTTCTAAGAAACCCTTAGATATTTTAGATTTGTATTGGGTTTCCTGCTCTTCTCTTATGTATTTGGCTCTACATGTTGCTGACACACTTAAACAAGTTTTGATACTACTTGTTTATCTCCATCCCATGGCCTTTTCCCACAAAGGTGCCTTCTAGCACGGGTGTATGAACCTGCGTATTGTTTATTGCAATGGGGGCAAAAAAAATTAGTGGTTCCACCCCCTTTCCCTGCTTTAGTCCTAGTAACATATTTCCACAATGTTGTTTGGTCAATTTTAGTTGGTGTCGTCTCATCATCTCCACTCTCCCCTTCCTCCTCACCAAGGTACTCCACATCAGGATTTTCATCAAATCCACTATAAACCACTTCTTCATCCTCCTCTTCTTGAACAACCCTCTTTCTTCTACTCTCCAACACCATAATAACCAAAAAAGGAACCAACAAGAAAAAAATGCCAAGCCATATAGCCATGATGTTTCAAGTTTTTAACCTGCAAAAAGGTGGAGGAATGCCAAATGAGAATGAGAAAGAGAGAATAAAACATTTTCAATTTTTTATTTTGGAAAAATGCAGCATATAAAAAAAAATTCTAGATTAGAGTCTAGATCCTACCTCTTTGGCCTTCAATCCTAAGCTCTAATATCCCTTGCAAGCTCCTCTTTCTTTCTCTCTCCAAGCTCCAAGCTCCTTTCTCTCTCTTGCTCTCTCCAAGCTCTCCTCTCCCTTGCTCTCTCTTGCTCACAAATGAGAATGATGATAATGAGGGAGAGGGGGGGCTTTTTATCTTTCCTTGCCCCCCCTCCCCCTCTTTCCCTCCAATTTCCCCTCCGCCAGCTCCCTTCTACGCCCGCGGCTACGCGACACACACAAGTGCGAGAGCGAAAAATTTGAGGGAGAAGCGATCAGGAGCGATCGTTCCCTAAAACGCTTGCTAGAAACCAAGGAGCGTTTTTTGGACCTCGAGAGCACGGTCCTGAAATTCACTCCCTATGCGCTCCCGAGTGGAGCGCGAATTGGGAGGAGGTTCGGGGGGGGGGGGGGGGGGGCGCGCCCACGCAACCCTGCTCTGCACTTTCATGATTAGAATTTCGGCCTGCAAAGACTAGTGTTTTTGGCATTAATTTTCCCTACTTTCTTAGAACAAAAACAGTAGCATGAATTGAAATTTTTTGGACATAAATTTGAACGTTTCAAAGTGAACGTAAGCCTAGTTCTGTGGTTGTTTGTTTGAAACCCCATACGATGTAATGACCTGGTGTCTGCACTAACAATGCGGCCTTATCCTATGACCATTCGAACATTTTAAATTTGAACCGAAAATTGATCCTTGATTTGATACATTGGGCGTGACTATTTGATTCATGATGATCACCATGTATTTTTTTGTGACACAACTTTAGTCCTGAGCAACACTGAATAATTAAGGGTTTTAGAAAGTTACTCGTTTGATTTTTTCTAGTAGATATTCCTATGCATATATATATTGAAGATCGATCTCATCTAGTTATGTCCAAAGTCATTCTGCCAATTATTGCAATTGCAGTTGTGGACCAAATTATATCAACCTATGGGTTTGTATTCCAGTATCAATACTTGACAAAATTCAATGGTCTTTTATGGGCTGGAATTCATGGGTATTAATGACATTTAAGTCTTGTACCTTAATGCAGCGTTAAGAATAAGACTTAGCCTTGTTGAAAAGTGTAACTAGGTCGGTCTTCATGTTGACTATGTAATTATGTACTTATGAAAAAAGAAGTAAAAATAGTATATATCTATTTTTGTTGTGTTTGTTTCATGGGTTTCATGAGCAAAACTTATTAAGTAGATGGACTTCTTCTTGATGTCCATTAGGTTTGAGTTAAGTATCAAATCTAGTCTAGCTATATGCTCCAGGACCTTGTGGAAGAAGCTCTCAACAGCCCTCAATGCAACGATGAAAGACAAGCCTTAAATGCAGTGAAGAAATTCCTCTCCAACGCTGTAATAAACCTTATCTTGTCGGCCTAATTCACCATGGACAAGACAGCTATATGGTCGGCCTATTTAAGGGTCTGTGCAGTATATATATACTCATGTGATGCAGTCATCATTCAAGCAAGCAAGTGCGGATCTCTCTGAAATACAGTGCGGATAAAAGACAGAAATTAGTGCGAATTTAAGAGGAAGAGAAGTGCAAGATTTTAAGGTGAACAAGTGCAGATATATAAGGCAAGTCAGCGTGGAGAACAGTGCGGTTTTTATTGTGCATGAAATACAGACTTCAGGAGCTACGTACAGGATATAAAGTGCGGAATTATCAACGTTGTCTCAGTACCTATCTCGGACCCTAAAGAAAGGAAAAGGTTGCGTATATACCACTACTGTTTGATGTGTGATTCCAGAATTAAGAAAAGGTCTTGAAAGATAAAGTTAAGGGCAGTCTTCTTAAAGGAATAATTTTCTGAAGTCAAGAGTGTGATTATAAAAAAAAAGGCAGACCTAAAGGTGGGAGAAAGTGAGGAGGGTAAATCAGAGATTTACCTTCCTAACTACATTTTACGGAATTAAGTTACAAGTGAAGATAATTTTGTCCCTACATTTGACTAAGCATCAAGAAGGGTAATTTGGAGACCGAGTTCTCTAGTCCCAGTGCAGAACAGTGGAGATTGGTGTAGACGAGAAGAATCAAGTTTGAAGAAGTTGTGACAAGGTCTTGGAAGCATATCTAGGTCAGGGGTTTGAGTCTTGGTCATGGTACTTGTCATTTGAAGATCTATAAGAAGAATTATTTGCTGGTTTTCCTCTCCAAGAGAGAGAGGTTTTTGCCTTGGCTTTAGGAGCCGAATTTGTGTGTCTCGTGTACTTTGATAATTGACTTGATGAAATATTAACTAAGCTAAAGAAGAGAAGACATAAGTAAGCTCACAAGTAATTATCAAGAAGAGAATTTTGTATTAATCACCAACCCTCCAAATTCTCAACATGGTATCAGAGCTAAGGTGATGAACTCAAGGGCTACTAGACAAAGAGACACTCCAGGAAGAAAAACTTAAAGTTTGGGTGAAAAGTCAAATCAGTTTGCAAGGAAGACTCTCAAGCTATTTTTAGTAAAGGATCAGCTTTTCAAGAAAATAATCTTTGCCATCAAAGATTTACATTCAAGACATTGTTAAGAAAGGACATTATCTTTTGAAGACGTCCTTTACCATCAAGGATCAAAGATCACCTAAATTGAAGAATTCTATCTTGGAAGAAGTTCCTAACCTCTTCATCATCATCAAGGAAGTTGTTGAAGGAGAAAGTCACTCTCTCAAGTAAGTACCTATGAATTCATCTAAATCTGTCGATATGACTTATTGTTTAGAAAACAACCAATTGGTTGGGTTATCAAACTTCAATGCATAGAAGAAAAGGACAGATCTGAAGCTAATTGAAAATGAAGTTATGGGCTTCATAGAAGGAACTACAATTCAACCTCCAAAATAAGACATTCTAGCATATATCAAATACATGCAGGGAGACATAAGAGCCCAAAGGATTCTTATAGAATCCATAAAAGACTCTCTCATTCCCTATGTATTAAAGCTAGAATCCTCAAAAGAAATATATGATAAATTGGTGGAACTCTTCTCAAAAGGTTCTACAAAGGAAATAATATCCGTAAGACAAAAACTATACAAATTGAGAATGTCAAAGGAAGGAATAATTCCATATTTGATGGAGATTTTCGCAATACAAGAAGAACTACTGAAGTTGGGAGAAGTAATGTCTGATAAAGAAATACTCACTAAGGTACAAAATGTCTTACCGAAAGAATGGAGAGATTCCTCTTCCAGCATAGATGGGAAAGAAGAAGCCACCAAAGTCTAGGTAAGATAAAAGAATCAAGATTGAAAGAAGGATCAAGAGAAGAGAATCAAGCCTTTGCCACCATGTCCGGGAAGAAAGGAAGATTCGGTAATTCTAGTCCTCAAAATAAGAAGAGAAATGTGGACAAAGCACGATGCTTTGGGTGTAATGATCTTGGGCATTACAAACGAGATTTTCCTAGATTTAGAAAGAACAAGAGGAAAAAGGAAAAAGCCCATATAAGAGAAGAACCTAATGAAAAGAAATCTAAGGAAGAAGAAGCGAGGGATCTCAACTACGATTAGGATCTTCTTCTCCTTTAAGTGATTTCTGTTGGTTGAAAAAGAGTATGATAGGAAGCAATGTACATTACAGCATCATGATAAAAGCATGATAGGAGCTCCTGGTGTAGCAACTCCGGGGAAAACCTCTCTAATAGCAATTCTGATGGAAGGCAGTCATCAAGATCAAGGGTCATCATGGAAACCGATTTCTGAGATGTGATGACATATTGATGGAGCCAACCAAGGGAATGAAGCTCTTCATTCTTAAGAAATTGCAACAGGATGACTCAAGGGAAAAAGGTATGAGGTATGTATATATTTATATGCTGGCATTGGATGTTGTGAAGTCATGTCATATGGTTGCAAGTAATATTTAGAAGTATGATCTATGGTGAAATATCTCTCAGTGCACGAATAGATGAAATCAACATAATATGTCCTCATGGAATATGACGTGGTTGTATATGAACGATAAATTAGAAAAGTTGTAAATTCCTGGGAATGAAGAATGTGCAGAGAGGAAGAGATCATGAAATGCAACCATGTCAAGAGGCAGTTATCATCCGGAAGCCAAGAAGATGTGACTAAGAGATCTCCTGGGAAGATATGTAGACTCCGACGAAAATCTGGTAAAGAAGAAGACCCTTGGCAAAACATATCATTAGGAGACGTGTCAATCTGTATAGAGGATGTTGATGCCTACAAGAAGATGTCATGGTGAAAGATCATCACTAAGGTAACCCTTTGATTTAAAAGGTTCATATGTATATGTTTATCTGGATGAATTTGTGCAGGACTGCTAATCATGAGAAAGGATACATGATCCTTGGAGATGATTTGAAGGAAAGCACCATGGCATAATGGTGGACCAGATGAGAAAGACTGATGAATCACTTTCCGATAGTGGACATGACTCGTGACTGAAAGTGATGGATGATCTGTGCCCTATGAAGCCAAAAGTTGAAGATTCCTCAATATCGAAATCCATGACATCAAAGGAAGGAATTCTTCATGAACCGCTGGATTGCTACTGCAGGACCCTGGTTGAGAGGGAGCCTGGTGGTAAGTTTCTTACTTGGAAGAAACTTGAAGTATGTCCCTCCTGTATTAAGAGGGAGAGACATATGTAATTCTCTATTACATGAATTACATGTGTCATGCACTAGACCAGGACTAACAACTGTAAGTCTTAGTGAAGGCCATGTGAAGAGAATGGATAGACACATCATTCTAGTCTTCACCTGGAAGACAAAATGGAGGATTGGGCAATCATCTGACATTCGATACTCTTTGAGAATGAGATAGGGCATTCAAGATAAGAGTAGTCGTGGACCGATATTCTTTGAGAGCTGGCTACCCAAGAGAATAAGAGTCCAAGAAGGTCATACCCTGGGAACACCTAGGTGGGGTATGTACCTTGGAGAGACAATGACTATGGTGTCTATTAGTCATGTGTCTCGCCAGCATTGTAGCTCATTGTCTCGTTGAGAGATGGGGTTGTTAGTCAAGGCCTTGCACTAGGACAATGTTGGTTGATATGATGCTATACAGATGCGTTTACCAATCCGATTCTTCTTATGAGATTCTTCAGTTTGAAAGTAACCATGTACCTGTATGAATGCCTCCCTAGTTAAGAGGAAGTGTTGAAAAGTGTAACTAGATCGGTCTTCATGTTGACTATGTAATTATGTACTTCTGAAAAAGAAGAAGTAAAAATAATATATATGTATATATATATATATATATATATATATATATATATATATTTGTTGTGTTTGCTTCATGGTTTTCATGAGCAAAATTTATTAAGTAGATGGACTTCTTCTTGATGTCCATTAGGTTTGAGTTAAGTGTCAAATCTAGTCTAACTAAATGCTACAAGACCTTGTGGAAGAAGCTCTCAACAGCCCTCAAAGCAACGATGAAAGACAAGCCTTAAATGCAGTGAAGAAATACCTCTCCAACGTTGGAATAAACCTCATCTTGTCGGCCTAATTCACCATGGACAAGTCAATTGCATGGTCGGCCTATTTAAGGGCTTGTGCACTATATATACACTCATGTGATGTGGTCATCATTCAAGCAAGCAAGTGCGGATCTCTCTGAAATACAGTGCGGATAAAAGATAGAAATTACTGCGGATAAAGGACAGAAATTAGTGCGAGTTTAAGAGGAAGAGAAGTTCGAGATTTTAAGGTGAACAAGTGCGGATATATAAGGCAAGCCAGGGTGGAGAACAGTGCAGTTTTTACTGTGCATGAAATACGGACTTCAGGAGCTATGTACAGGATATAAAGTGCGGAATTATCAATGTTGTCTCAGTACCTATCTCGGATCCTAAAGCAAGGAAAAGGTTGTGTATATACCACTACTGTTTGATGTGTGATTCCAAAATTAAGAAAAGGTCTTGAAAGATAAAGTTAAGGGCAGTCTACTTAAAGGAAGAATTTTCTGAAGTCAAGTCAGTGATTATAAAAAGAAAGGCGGACCTAAAGGTGGAAGAAAGTGAGGAAAGTAAATCAGAGATTTACCTTCCTAACTACATTTCAAGGAATTCAGTTACAAGTGAAGATAAATTTGTCCCTACATTTCACTGAGCATCAAGAAGGGTAATTTGGAGACCTTGTTCTCTAGTCCCAGTGCAGATTTGGAGATTGGTGTAGACGAGAAGAATCAAGTTTGAAGAAGCTGTGACAAGGTCTTGGAAGCATATCTAGGTCAGGGGTTTGAGTCTTGGTCATGGTACTTGTCATTTGAAGATCTATAAGAAGAATTATTTGCGGGTTTTCCTCTCCAAGAGGGAGAGGTTTTTGCCCTAGCTCTAGGAGCCTAATTTGTGTGTCTCGTGTACTTTGATAATTGACTTGATGAAAGATTAACTAAACTAAAGAAGAGAAGACATAAATAAGCTCACAAGTAATAATCAAGAAGAGAATTTTGTATTAATCACCAGCCCTCCAAATTCTCAGCAAGTCTGGCTCTAACCATCAATTTTCTTGTGGAGAATTTAGAGTAGACTTGGAGCTACAGTGACCCTTGCTTATGGCAGCGTCACAGTAATCTGTGATTTATGAAGACAGAAACAATATAACTGTGATATGGCAGTTTTGTAATATGACAGTACACTTGGTAGAGAAAGGACGATGACATAGCAGCAACAATAGCATAGAGAAGTCTTGGTTATATTCCTTTTACAACAGTGTGGAGCATTCATCAATTAGGTTGATTGTAAAGGTTACTGCAGATGTTGTCTTGATATATGACCTAGTCTTTCTTGTTCTATATTGTTTTGATGCTAAAGTGTGACCCTATGATAGTAACCTTGATGAGAGCCTTGACCATGATGTGTCCTTATTGTTGGAAATCAAGAGTCTTTATGGATTAATTCATATTTACTTATCCATAGTAATTGCTTGGGAATTTATTTGGTTGCTTATTAAACTTGTATTCTAATTTCTTTCATCAAACAATTACCATAACATGAAAATGAAGATCACAAAAACAAAACAACACAAGATATAGGCTCCAAGCCAGGGCAAAGCCCCTTCAAGGGGAAAATCCAGAAAATTTCTTCTTATAGAATTAGATCAAATGAGAAATCCAAGACCCCAAGACCAAAACCATTATTCCCCACAAGCACCAGGTTTGCCCTCCAATCTGTCCACAAGTTGTCACGATTCAGAATCAAAAATTTCCAGAAATTCGCATCATACTATAGAATAGTAGCTTCAGGAAGGTTCACATATCTTTCCTTGGAGACTTCGCATTCTCTGCCCTACAACTTCGCATATATACCTTGCAAATTCGCATATCTACAACAGATGATCAACTTGTTCGCCAAATGGAGGAACATGATGGTCTATTTATAGTGATTCGTGTGTCTGAAAGGTCACATATTTTGGGCAAGCCGACCTAATCATATTGGAGGGATGACCTGGTCTTGGGGATAAATTTATTTCTTTATAATACAAATAAAATCATTTTTCTTCTTTATTATACAATAGGTCCAAAATATGACTTTGACTCTTTGACTCAAAAACCTAGAAGCGTGAAGAACATGCTTTTCTAGAAAAATAATAATAATTTTTCTTTTTCTTTTCTGTTTCTTTTTACATAAAAATACATGAAGGTACAAATTATGAAGACCGAAACTAGTTACATTCTCCAACAGTCCCTCTTAACTAGGGAGGTATTCATAATTGTACACTCAATACATAGATACTCTCAAACTTAAATCTTCTCATAAGAAGAGTCAGATTGATAAGCCATCTTTAAGCATTAATATCATAACAATCATTGTCAACATAGTAAGGCCTTTACCTAACAAGCTCTTCTTATATCAAAGCATAATGCTAGGAGGCTTTACATGAGATATCGAAGGAGAATCTATTGAAGTCACCAAACAATATCATGAAAGTTTGTTTAGAGACTGGCTTCAATTGGCCAACCTTGTTTGCAGATGTTTATAGACTGGTCAGAAGTTGTCAGAAGTGTCAGATGTTTGTTGAAAAGAAAAAACTTGCTGCATTACCTCTCCTCCCAGTATTTATTGAAGAACCTTTTAGGCAATGGGGATTGGATTTTATTGGAGAGATCAATCCACCATCAAGTGGACAGTTCAAGTGGATTCTGACTACTACTGATTATTTTACAAAATGGGTTGAAGCAATACCCACTAAGAAGATGAACAACCAAGTGGTGATGAAGTTTCTGGAGGAAAACATTTTCAGCAGATTCGGATGTCCAGTCAAAATTGTGACTGATAATGCTCAAGTATTCAACTCTACTCGTTTCATTAATTTCTGTCAAACATATAATGTAATTTTATCACATTCCACAATGTATCATCCCCAAGGGAATGGATTGGTAGAGTCCTCAAATAAGACATTGGTCAGAATCTTGAAGAAGACAATCACCGAGAATCAAAAGGATTGGGATATGAATTTGAAGTTTTCCCTCTAGGCAATTCGAGTCACTACAGGAGATCTACTGGAAAGTCTCCCTATGAACTGGTTTATCGAACCCAAGCATTATTTCCTACTCAACTGGCCAAACCAGTGATTTCTTTCCTTCAAGAAGCTCAGGAAGAACCTAATGCTCTGGTAAGAAGATTGAACAAAATAATTGAATCAAGTGAAAACAGAAACAAAGCTAGGGATAACTTGATTACTTATCAGGAAAAGATGAAATCTATATTTGACAGAAAAGCAAAAGAAGTTCTCTTTCAAGCAGAAGATTTGGTACTGAGATGGGACACCATACGAGAAGAAAAGGAGAAGCATGGTAAATTTGACCCTCTCTGGTATGGTCCATACAAGATCTCTGAGGCAAGGTCAAATAACACATTCATTTTGGAAGATCTAGATGGAGAATCAGTACAGCTGCCTATGAATGGGCAGTATCTGAAGCACTATTTCCAGCATTAAAAGTCACCATTCCATCATTGTAAATACCGGATTGCTCATTGTTGATATGTCACCAAGCAATATTTGACTACATGCCCAATGGATAAAGCACTAATCTATGGTTCTTAGTGCTTCCGTGGACAAACGCACTATCCACAGGTGGAGCCAGATGTTGTGGATCATCTACATTTACCTTTTTCAAAACACCAAAAAACCATATATGATAGAAAATGTAAAATTTTGTGTGTAGTAGATAGAAGAATCTTGATTTATATGTTGATACATTAACATTACATGATGACATGTGAAGGTGAGTCGAGTCAAGCTCATTCATGTGCAGAACAATTCAAAAGTCGGACCGATGGGCACGTTCAGAACATTTCACACTGGACAAGGTCGAGTCGGGCTCATTCACAAGCTAAGGAGAGATCAACGCTTTTTAAGACTGAATAAAGCTCAAGAAGGATAGCGGAGTCGCAGATCGGCGATGGTAGAAAGCAGAGAAATCAACTAAGACAGAAACACTTAGAAGATTTCCAAAGGAGGTGATCAGACAGCGAAGATCGAATCGCAAATCTGAAGGGGAATAGACCGACGGCTGAGATGACATCACAAGTTAAAAACAATATATCTTGCAATGCGATGAGGATAGGAGCCACGTGTCGGCATAGCGCAATTTCGCATTGGTGATATTTCAGTTTATGGGTTAAGGACTTCGCAAGTTAAACGAAATAACTTGCGATGCAGTAAGAATTAAAACTTGCGATGTGATAAAGGGAGGAGCTATGTGTTGGCATAGCGATCCAGCGCATATCACACATCGGCAGGTTTAGAGTTTAGCATTAAGACTTCATAAGGTAAAGTATTTTGGTTGCGATGCGACAAGGACGAGAGATGGCAGTGTGAGACGATGCAGTGGGGCCGTTAGATCTGGAAAAGATCTACGATGGAGATTACGTCACACTTCACATCGGCATTTGTATTGTCTACCATTTAAGTTATATGTTGAGTTCGTCGATATGCGATGCACCGTGATTGGTCACCATATTGTGGGACCCTACAACCACTGTTCCGCGTAGATGTAAGTGGTTGAGTTATGCGTGATCTATTTTAAAGTAAATCATTGTTGATTGCGTGTGTATGTATGTTGAATAAACTCCAGTATGGTAGACCACTGCGTATGTAAAGGGAGTTTATGTGGGCCATAACCCAAAAGTCCACGGTAATGTTTAAAATGCAGTTTCGTGATGCGGTGGGACCCGATCGTGTAGCACACATCGCAAGTTGTAAAAAATAAGTGCTAAGGAAAATTTAAAGGCAACGAAATGCGAAGTGCAATGTTGGCACGAACGCGATGTGGTTCCAAGCTGAAATCTAAAGGATTTCAAGTCCGGGCTTATGAGGTTTATGCGCCATTTTATGAAGAAATACGCAAAACATGGCAGAGAGACTCAAGTAAGTGACCCGACGCAAATCAAAGGAGAAGAGGCAAAGTCAGGTAGCAGGTAACATGATGACTGCATTTGAAGCACAGGGGCATAGGCAGAGTCACGCAGAAGAACGTATAGTGGCATTGTTGAAAGCACGACAGTTGGGTCAAGTCAGGCACTAAGGCGTCGTTACAGAACTACGCAGCTGCTGCATCATAGCCAGAATGGACACCTTGGCACTTCGGGAGGATGCATCAACGACATCAGATTCAGCAAAACGAACAATATTACCAATTTTAATTTGTTTTCTTAATATGATTGCATAAGAATTCTTAACAGTTTAGGTAGTCGAGTAGTTTCAAGAAGTTCAGCAGTTACGAACCACTTTGATGTATTTAAGTAGATAGAAATAAAGAAAAAGGGTTCCGAGTTTTGGACCTCTGGATGATTGTTAATTTGGTACTGAATTTTCTAAGAAATAAATGAAAGAAAATCAAGTTTCCTACACCTGTTGATGCTGATATGTTTTTCCAGTTTCGCTTTGTGTTTATTCCTCTTTGAATGAAGTGAAGTAATGTAGCAGTCGATCTCTTAATTACATATGTAAGAGTCAAAGAACCTTAATTTGCGCTCCTTCACCTCATCTCTTCTCTCTTCACAAACTCCTAATGAAATTTTAAAGTAATAGATTCTGTTTGCAACATATTATTTCGAGTTTCCTCTCTCTCCATGAATTTCCACTGAAACTTAAAAGTGATAGATTATGTTTCTTAGCATATCACTTTGAGTTTCCCTTACAGTTCTTCTTTTCATTCCATTCAAATATCAGCAGTTTATGGCATTGTGAAGGCTTTCATTATATCATATTATTGAGTGTATTAAGTAATTAGATTCCAAAGGTGTTAAGCAGAGGCCATTTGATATTATAATTGTGACATACATTTACAAAATGTCTTAAACATTGATTCCTTATCACAGCCAAGGGATTGTTTCTTAAGATACAACACAATCGATGCTAATGCTCTGAAGAAGTCTAATGAAAATCAAGTGCAAACTAAGCGCTTGATCATGGATGGAGTGAAAGATCATGTGGTTCCACATATTGTCAAGAAGAAGATGGAAAATGAGGCATGGACAACACTAACCACGTTGTATCAAGGTAGCTTTGTCCAGAGGAAGATGATTCTAGAGAATCAGCTGCGAAGGTTCCAGATGCACAAGGGAGAGGAGATCGATCCCTTCCTCTTCAGATTTGCAGACTATTCGAGACTAGCTGAGTGCCATGGGGGCAACTCTGGATGATGGACTCATGGTGAGGACTACCCTGAATGCAGTCACCGATGAGTGGGAGACCTTTGTCCAAAGTATCTTGTGTAGAGCACAACTTCCAAATTGGGCGGACATGTGGGCAATCCTTCGACAAAAGGAGATCTAGAGAATAACCAAGAGGGAATTCAGCGGCAGAGGAGTCAAGATAAAGAAAGAGGAGGAGGAAGATGCATCCCTAGCATCTAAGGGACAACGGCAGCAAGGGAAGAAGAAGGACCTATCCAAGGTCTGGTGCTTCAGATGATGCAAATTGGGACACTTCGACAACACTTGTCCTAACAGGAAAGGCAAGGAAGATTCAGATTCCAAGGCAGCAGCAGCGAAAGGCGACGATGGCAGAGAAGATGATGTGGCCATGAGTGCTCATGTACCTCGAGAGAAGAGGTGGGGCGACATAGATCTGTAGAGTGAGCTACAGATGGTGGGCGGCAGGATCCTTGAGGTGCTCAAACTCTTGGATCACATATGAGCTACGGGAGCCGTTAAAGACAGTAGCAGGATGACTAGAGTCACCGGGTGCAAAAGATCATGGAGAAGCAAAGGCAAAGCTAGGACACTAAAGACTGGAGCAGCGCAGAGAAGAGGCAGCAACAGCGCAGACGTTGATGGGATTTCAGCAGCGCAAAGGCAGTGCTTACGCAGTGCAGTGCAGTAGGCAGCGCAGAGCTTCAGAGAGACAACGCAAAACAACAGCAGAGGATGCTTTACTGATGAGATGCAACCAAACTGACTTGTTTGTCAGTTGATAGGGTGATTGTCCTTCAGTTGCTTACTTCTCAGCAAATGAGTTGCAGTGCAGCAGTTAGCAGTGGCAGTGCTATAGGCAGCATGATGGAGCAATATGGGTGGGAGTTGCAGTACAGATGTAGCAGTGACTGTGGCAGAGTCATGGGCAGTGGTACAAAAAGCAGCAGCGCAATGGATGGAGGGCAATAGGCCAATCATCAACAGCGCAGAGACCGATGCTAGAGATCAGGGTGATGCTTCAATGGTGAAGTGTTGCTAGAGCACATTCCTTGCTAAGAGGGAGTGTTGAGATTTTGGGTAGCATAGGATGTGCTCTAGCTCTAAAACTTTGTGGAGGGGCTAGAACACATGAGATCTCCAAGACCCTGAAATCGTTTAGAGAAATTCCACCCAATGTAAAATTATTCAAATAATTAAAATTTTTAATGGGGACCCTAAGTCTAACTTAGGGAAATTGAAAAATTAAAGTGAATTAATTTACACATGTGGTAAGAATATTCTAAGTGACGTGGATCAAGCTTTTCTAATCTGAGTCGTTGATTTATTAACGAGAAAAGTATTAAAGGAAGGCTTGGGGTCAATTGGAGAACAAACACATTGCAGTAGCACTTGAGCTAAGTCGAAATTTTGGGGTGCAGTTTGCTAAGAATTTTCGGGTGAGCTTGCAGTGTTGATGAGGGGAAGATCGGCTAGGGATGTTCTGATCTGAGGCCGAGAATACATACATCAGAGACACAGTTCTGTATGAGGCAGCACAGAGGCCAGCAGGAGGGGCGTAGCCCAGCCAAGCTGACACAGACGCAGCGCAGGAGTAGACGCAGAGGCTTCAGGGTGACGCAGAGAAAGCGCAGAGCCCGGAACAGGGATGCAGGTGTAGCTTGTGCTACGCAGAGGCCACACTGGGCAGGAAAGGCTGACGCAAAGGCTGGAGGGACAGCGTTGGGCTTCCAGTGGGCCAGAAAGGGCTCGTATTCAGTAATTCCTCAAGGGTTTGAATCAACCATATTTTCTGTCTCCGAGTGATAAAGTAAAACTTCTATGAAATTCTCATTTGGGAAAACCACTACTGGTGCCCTTGATGTATCCAGATTCTGCTTAATAATAAAACCCTCAAAGAGTTATTGCACCGATTTTCCCACATTGGGTTTTTCGGGGGACAATTGTCCGAAAAATCATGTGTGTCCTTTGTCATATGTGCGCTATGTTTTAGTAAATGATTTGTATATGTGTAGGCTGCAGATTGTGTTTACTTTGATATTTTCTGAATATTTCAGTTAAATAACTTGTGTATAATAAAACAAGTAGGAGAAGTAAATCAATATTCTGTAGTAGGGTTTCTGTGTTCAGAAATTTTCACACATCAACCAAAGAGGACATCCCTATTCTCCTTTAATCTTGAGAATAAAACCTTGCTCCTATACAAGGAGACTCCTTTACTCCCTCTCAACATCAAAGAAAATTTATACTTCCTTTCTATTTGGGAAGTCATCATCACAAGCCTTACAACTTGTTTTCATAGGAGTATCAGCTACCAGTTCTTCATAGTTGTCTGACTCCCTCTTTCCTCTACATCATCAAGCTTTCTTTCTTTCAAGGTGTTAGCACTTTGTCAGATCTCCGAGGCTGAGAAGAGACCAGCAAAGGTAACTACAGACTAAGCTCTCGCCAAGTAGCTCGCCCTACTAGGCAGGAGAGGGCTCTCTCCAAGGGATCACAGCCAAGAGGGATGGATCAATTAGGTTTTAGGCTAGGTATAGTAGCACAGGGGTTTTGATTGGTTGATTTGGGTGCTGGATGAGTGAACTAGGTCAAAGAGGTAACTAGGTCAGGGAAAATAGGATCAGAATTGCAGTCATCTAATGGGGCAAGGTAGGTAAGCACTCTAACACTTTGGGATTTTAGGGTGAGATGGATCAAACTGGTGAGGTGCTAAAAAGAGCATGACAATACATGAATTCTTTTTAAACTAAAGAAACTAAACAAATTATGGTGATTCTCCCAAAACAGAGCATAAAAGATGTATTATGTCTATCAAACTTGAGAAATCAACATATCATAGAGCTGAAATGAACATGGAAAGTACAAAACATTCATACATATGAAACTGAAGAAGAAACTATGCCAAAGTACAATACCACATGAATCCCAAAAGAATAGTTGCAACTCGTCCAAATATTCCTGCCAAAATCTGAATACTCTAGTGTCTCTGATCAATACAACAGCATCCAACCTCTGAAATGAGTGAAGAGGTGAAAGATATAGGCAAGAAACAACTTCTCCCGACCTCAGGGGTCGAATCCCTGAGTTGAGGAGCTAATCCACCAAAGTCTGAACTGAAACCTAGAGTGTAGGGTGGTCAAACTGACTCATCCCTAACTTTAGTGAAACTAATTCACTCATCCTCTCAAAGAGTTTTACCTAATGTATTTACCCCTAGGTAACTCAAAAACATCATTATTACATTTACATCCCTGAATTACATCAGTAAACTCATAAATTTTATCAGCAACTGAGAAAAACTCAAAAACTCGAAAATATCAGGCAACTGGCAAAAGCACAGCGCTTGAAGCAAAAGCATAGCGCCAACTTCAAGGTGAGTTTTGGAGGCCTTCTTAAAGTCCAAATTGAGCTCAGGATAGCTCATTGGAAAGCATGTTTCCAAAATTGACCAGATTTAACCCTCCAAAAAGTCAATCTCCCAAGATTGGTCAAAAGCGCAGTGCCAAGCTCAAAAAGAAGGCAGAAACATAGTTTTTTAGGTTATTTTTGACTTTTCTGCTGACCAGTTTGCCCAAATTTGCTTAGCAAAGTTGTTAACATCCATGTCTTCCTCATTCTGAATCTAATGGTGGTCTTCGTTTCGACCAATGGAGGTCCCTAGAAAAAGCGCAACGCTTAGGGCGCTGCGCTTCTAATAGTCAAACTGTCAAGTGGTTGTCAAGGAATGCACAAAAACTCAAAAATATTCAAAATTTCCCAAAACTTTGCCAAAATTTGCAGAATAGTTGTTGATGATGTATGTTAAGCATGGAGGGAGGCCTCAACAAGAATGTCAAGTTTGTCTCCTTCCTTTTGTATGATTTAATTATGCTTATGTTTCTCCTGCAATAGCTTGAGTTTGATGCTACAAACCTTGTTTCTTGTGATGTACCTGTTTCACAAGTTTTTGAGCATCTTGTTGTCCTTGTTTGCCTTGCAGAGGAGTTTCTCAAGATGGATGTTGACCCTATCAAGCCATGTCTCTCTGTCATCTTCAACCTCCTTGGCAATCCTCTCCTCAAAAGTGAGTTTTTCATCTTCTATTCTCTGCTGCTGTAAAGCCCTCTTAAGACCCCTTGTTTTTGGTCTTTTTCTACTGCTTTGGATGTCATCATGGTCAGGGTCATTAAGTGGTATCATAGCTTTACCTTTTTTTTTTTTAAGCAGCCCTAGCTCCATGAGAACTTGGTTATCCTTCAGCTGCTTATTCTTCTGCTCAAGAAATGTGTTAATTTCTGAACATGTTCTATGTCATTTCAGATTAGGGCACACAATACTGAAGGAGATAGAACATACTAATTGATGCAAGGGCATTAAGCTCAAGACAATCTTTGTGTATAGATAGACATAGGGGTCTTATATTTTACTTGCTCAGGTAATTGTTGAATAAATTGAGTGATCTTTAGTCAAATGTAGAAAGAAAAATTGTAACTGCCTCGAATGATTAGAGAACAGGAGAAGTCAGATCAGTTTCAGTTTGTTAGGCTAAATTTAGAATTTGGGAAATTGAAGAGTTAGTTGAGTCATTGTAGGTATCTGAGTCGATTCATTGTAGCAATTGTATAAAAATAAGTCTCGAAGGCATAGCCCAGGGAGACCTGCATCAAGCTGCATAGAATTAGGGAGCCGGAGGCCACCAGATTGAAGATCTGGCCTGCCAGAAGACTGTAAGTAAATTCACTGTATGAAAGAAGAAATTGTTTCAGTCTTATCTGTGCACAGATTGAATTAAATTCTGTGTGAGAAGGGTTGAATTCTCGTGACTCCTATGTGAATGGATTTGTCTCAATACTGCACGAATATTGCTTGATTTAACTTCCTGTAAGAATGCCATGAATCTTCATGAACTGGTTAAGAGCAAGACTCTGTCATTTGTCTTAACAGTCTGCCTGTATATTTAATGAAGAAAGCGTATGAGAATATATGACAAAACCCCATATTAAGAGTAGTGTCAATATGTTGATTCATTTCAAGAAGTAATACGAGTCTTTGTATAAGGGGTTAAAATGGTAATACCGTCCATAATTGAGTTAATGATGGTTTTGCGTGCATTGATGAATTTATGAAATGCCGAGGGTCGTTTTGTTAAGACTGGTCATTAGGCATGGCTGGTATCAATGCTCTTGAATAGTTACGACCTTGAATTTGACATTTAATCTAAGAGAAACGAAGCAAGAAGAATGTTTTGCTGTGAGGTGTATATGCAGGACAAGTTATAATTGATGATTCATATCCAGAGGCCGCATGGAACGTGTTGGTATAGTGATGGAGGGCTCATGCTAAAGCCTATTGTATAATTAACATTGATGGTAGTGGAGTAAAGCCTGTTGAATGTTTATTATAGATGGTAGCGGAGTTTTTAACTGCGTAGACATATGTTGAACAGAACTGTGTCATGAACACTTCAAGGCGGAATATAGAAGGCGTTGGAGAAATGACGGAACCCCGAGCGTGGAAAGAAGTGAAACCAAAAGAAGCGTGAACAGTGAAACCAGCGTGAGAGAAACCGGCAGTGTCGCGCCGTTGAAGGGGCGGTAAGTTGTTTTTACAAAAATAACGCGAGATTGGTCTCTGACTAACACGTGTCCTCGAGCGGTTTTGGAAAACCGCGAGTTTCGCATTTTTTTTTAGCATTAACGCTTGGACAATAAAAAAACGCGAAACTTCCTTACAACCGTCAGATCGAGTTTTGGAGAGCAACATGAGCTAGGTCGTCGAATCCGTCTGACACTTAATGCAAAGGTAAGTTGCTATGTGCCCGATACTCCAAGTAAGTTTAATGTTAGGTGGAATGCGCAATGGATAAGTATTAATGTGTATGGTTAATGTTGAGTGGGTCGACTTATATGGTTGGTGTATCAATATAGTTCAAGCATATTCATGCATGTCGGCGCGTGGGTTTAGTCTAAGGTGTAGTGCAAATGTTTATTGATATTCGTAGTTATATGGGGTCTAAATGAAATGAATGGGTTGTGAGCAAACCATGGACACAATACACTTGGCATATTATGTAGTGGTTCTAATAAAGTGGCATATTATGTGCATTAAGGGGTTTTATAACCTTTGAAGGAGAAGTGAATTAGTTTTCCTGCACAGTATTGCATTTGCCAGACTTTGGTTTGGATACTTATTTAAATTGCCAGATCAGGGACTTTGGACATTGCGAGTCCGCCCAGATTGTGGATTTGATTGGGATGCATTTTATAAACATTGGAGGAAGTTAATTTAATATCTCAATCTCAGATTGAGATATTAAAATCACACAGATATATTTAGAACTGCCCGCCAGAACAGAATATTGCATTGTACAGATTGAGATTAGTTGAGGCAATGAATTTTGAATGCACTTTATACCCAGCTTTGAGAGTGAACATATGAGAGAGAGTGGGGACTGTGGGTTTTACCCGACACCACTAATAGATCGATGGAAAACAAGATAAAACAGAGATAATAAATGGTGCGTTACGGCGATCAGCAGGATGCTTCTACCAGCAAAGTCTCCAATAAGTCATTAGGCCAAGCGTGTCACACATAACCCTAGAACAACCCAAACAAAGAACACTCCATAAATACGCAGCACCAAGAATGCAACTCCATCACCATCAAGAGAGAAGAAAATCCTCCACAATATGTGTGTCTAATGAACTCCAAGTCTCTCCATTATATAGGCATCTTTGGGGGTGTGTGACACGCTCTTTAAGACATTTAGGTCTATATTATATTCCAGGCCGACCTAGCACATAAGTGGAATAAATTCAAAGTACATGTTCTGCTCATCTGATCAAGATGATCTTTAGATCAATCTTACACCTCTCCGAAAGAGGAATCCAATAAAAATATTAGGATCGTCATCTGAGCAGCACAACTCAGAGTTTGGACCTAGTTGTCCAATTTTAACACTCCCTCTCAACTAGGGAGAACTTCGTCCACTAGTGCAATCCAAACATCGTGCGTCATCCCACCATAACTTGCTTTTTTGGCCTCTTTATTTCAGAACAGAAGTGGGTCAGTCACAAAGACATCATACATGGCTGACAAATTCAGCCCAGAGGTCCGAAACCTCTATAGGACTCACAAAGAGTCTCATACCAACCCGAAGTTGGTTTACCTGACCAGAGGTCAATTAGAGGTCCGAAACCTCTCACTAGGACTCAAGAGAGTATTATACTAACCCGAAGTCAGTTGGAGGTCCGAAACCTCACTAGGACTCAAGAGAGTCATATACTAACCCAAAGTTAGTTTCACTGACCCGAAGTCAGTGGGAGGTCCAAAACCTCGCTAAACTTGATCCCAGATGAAGTGGTTGGACACATGCCATCCTAGACATAGAGAGTACGGCAATCTCTAATGCGTCCATCAGTCTTGCTATGGTCTCTATTCACATTTCCCACCTCATTGGCCAAATGACAGGTACTTCCCATGAGTCGGAAACTCCATGGGTAGGATGCATACGGGGCACAAATCAGAGAGAGGTAAACCATCTCAATATCATCACGGTGGGATAGAAGCTCACCAACTAAGCTGTGGTTGCTTATAGCACCAAATCTATCCTCAAAACCCCCTTGGAGCTCCCAGAGCTCAGTGTCCAACAGGACCCTCAAAATAGGGTCGTTCCATGATTCCAAGATTCTCACGGAAGGCTAGGAACATGACCTTCCCCAACGCGACCTGCTCATCAGTTCCTATATGATCGAGCCTTACGGCACCTCGTTGTACCATATCCCGGATAAAGTGGTACCAGCCATCAACATGCTTGGATCAATCGTGGAACCCAAGATCCTATGATAAATGAATCCCCCTCTGGTTATCGCAAAGGATAACGGTGGCATCTAGCACATGCTCGAACAGCTCACAGAAGAGCTTTCACAACCAAGTGACTTCACAATGGGTCATACATGCTGTAATGTATTCGACGTCAGCGATGCTCAAGGCTACCGACTTTCGTTTCCTGCCCGAAGCAGATCTACTTATGAAGTAGCATTCAGATGTGCTTTTACGATCCACCACACTGCCAGCCCAATCGGCATCGGTATATTCAAGGAGTGTCATGCTCCCGGCAGTGTATCTTAGCCCATGGTTTATCGTGCCATAGAGATATCTCAAGGGTTTCTTGGCACCAACCCAGTGAATGTTATGATCAACCATGTTTTGATTCAAGGTGTTCATTGCACAACATATGTCCGGACAGGTGTTCACTAAGAACACCAAAGCCCATACGAGTTGACGATACTTAGTAGCATTTGCTAACACAGGCCCAGCAGCGCTGCCACTCAACTTCTTAACATTGAGCTTTATCAGAGTCGACACGGACTTACAGTCCACCATATCAGATCTTACACCAGAAGCTTCACAATGTATTTTCCTTAAGAAAGGAAAATCTCGCCAGGTCTTTGCCAGACCTCCAGATCTAGGAAGTAGTGCATAATTCCTAGGTCCTTCCTTTCGAATTCAGCAGCGATCTCCCTCTTGCACTGATGAATGAGAGGGTCAGCACCTGTGAGGAAGAGGTCGTCCACATACAGCACCAGAATGAGAGGCTTCTTTCTATCAACTTTTGAAGTAATCAGCATTACTACGAGTGAAGCCCAGCTTCACCAGGTAGCTATCTATCCTCTCTTGGACCTTCCAAGAGCAAGACAGCTCTTCTTAAGGTCAGAAAAGTCTAGACAGAGTTTCCTTCCTCCCAGCTACAAGATATTGCACTTCGTCTTACTACAACTTCGACCTCTTCCTGCAGCCCAGAAACCCTAGACTTTCGCACGTGTGATAGAGATAGAGCCCAAAAACAATAGATTTCATCCTTACAGCTTCTCCTTCACTTTCGCTCTATGTCTAGGAACTTGGCGTTTCAAGCTGTACCCGTACCCGAAACTCTGAAACTTGGCCGAAACTCGACCATCATGTAATCATATATGAGAGTTTGTATAACTTGGTTTTCCCTCTGAATTGTCATCTATGGGTCTTGTTGTCGCACGGAATGTCTAGGCACCGCAACAATGGCTCAGATCGGGGGCTGTCACCCTGATCCCCAATCTCTATCTAAGCTGTCTCCTTGCAAGCTAAGGGAGGTAGACCCTAATCAGAAAAAGAAGGAAAATGATTGGTTGAAAACCAACCAATCTAGGAGAGACAGCTAAAAAACCTAATACTTGATAAGATTAACGAGATTTCCAAGATCAATTATATTAAAACTAGTGCCTTATGGAGTTAAAGAAGATCTCGTTATGCAATTAAAGTTAAGTATTGGATGTATAACTGCTACTATGAAAACAAATGACCACAACAATATTTAGCAAAAAAACATCACAACCATTCATTCAAATATTGAAGCCAATAGCAAAGCTTATCATGAAACGATCATTAAGATAAATGTCAGATGCTTGAAATATTTCCGAAATTATGATGTTTCAAATAACCCAGTTCGAAAATTAAAAATGTTCCACAATCATATCTTGGATAAAAAATTTAAGCTCATTTGACTACAGAGAATTTAAATTTTTTTTTAAATTTTTAAATTTTTATATTTTTTATTATTATTATTATTATTTTAAATCTAAAACAAATTAAAACATCAAAATCTAAATTAAAACTTTAATCTAAAATTAAACAAATAGAAACTGAAGTTAAACTTTAAACTAAACTAAAACTAGAAATTAAATAACAAGAATTAAAACTAAACTAAGACTAAAAATTAAATTCTAAAATTTAAAGTCTTAAACTAAACAAAACATTAACATTACAATATCTAAAGTCAAATCTTAAAACAAAAATAACCAAAATCGAATTAAAAAAAGTTAAAACCTAAAGGTGAACTAAACAAATCGAATTAAATAAAACTAAAACCTAACGCTATACAAATATCATTCATTAAAAAAAATCTAAAATCTAAACTAACCTAACAAAATCGTATTTCAAAAAAATCTAAATCTAAAATCGAACAGAAATAAAATCTAACGCTAACTTTACAAAAAAAAAAATGAAACCAATTAAAAAACAATTTTGCATGAACATGTGTTTTCGTTTTTGGTTTGCAAGTTGGAAGATAGCACGACGGAAGAAGATGGACACGATGGCGACAGGAGAAATGGAGATCGAGGAATGATGCAAGGACGTCAACGGCAGCAAGGAAGGACGAGAGCACGATGGAGAACAAAGGAAGCGGAAAAATGAGGGCGGAGATGAAGCTGGAAAATGTTGAGCGGATGATGTTAAGGAAAATGTGGGGAATGGCCAGCGAAAAGGAGAACAACATTGCGTGAAGGCAAGGGAAGGGCAAGGTCGACGGTGAGGAGAAATTAGACGACAAGCAGAAAATCGAAGGGCAGTTGCAGGATGAAAAGATGGCAGCAAAGGAGAGTAAGGGAGGACATTTCAAAGGCAGAGACAGTAAGGAGGGAAACGAGGGTTGAAGACAAGGGAAGAAATGACATGAAGGAGAGCGGTGAGGACGGCGTGAAGAGCTGGAGCTAAGGCAGAGATAAATTTAAAATAAACCCAGTACACAAAAATACATCCAGCAAACTCAAATTTTTTCTTGTCAAAACCCAGATTTTTTATACTCTTTAATTGAATATCATGTAGATCTGCCAACAGTAGAGATTCTGAGGCCAAATCTAGCCCTTGGGGGTTACATCTGGCTCAGATCCTAAAAAAAATTCTGAACAAAACCCTGCAACCTGCAAAACCAGTCAGATCCTGAAAATATATACACCAAAAAACTTATTAAACCCTTACAACCCTGATAAAAATACAAATTTACAAGCTAATTTACAAATCTGAGGCCCTCATGGCCAGATTTGAAAAATTTCAGCACAACTTGTAGAAATTTGAAATTTTAAAGAGAGGCACAAGTCCTAAGAGACCCTGTAAAAAAAACACAAATTCGTAAGATAGATTCAGGAAATTAGAAACAATGGGCTTTCTCAGATTTACGAATCTAAGAGTCGGCTGGTCCAACTGAAGACTTTCCCAGACGCTCAAATCTTAAAAAAAAAATTCCCTGCACACTTAGATCTGAACTTTAGATCGATAGAGATTTAAGAAAATAACATGAGATCCTTCAAAAAAAATCAAAATGTCATTTTATGAACCCAGAAAACTGCACAAGATACTTGTATGCAGATTAATCCATGATGGCCATCAACCATAAAAATGTCAAACAAAGTAGCAGAGTTTAGAAATGAATCACCACATAGATCTGGAAAAGGAACACCAAAGTTTGTAACCCCAAAGTCTTTATGCTTTATTCATCAAAAGAAATTACAAGAGCTTCCAAGAGCAAGGGCACGATCCTAAGATCGGATCCCTTAAGACTGACAAAGACCTTTAATTTATAGGACAAAATCTCCAATGGCTAGTTCGGTTGATTCATGTCAAAATAATCTTGACCGTCAATAAGATTTGATCATCTTTTAATCTAGACCGTCGAAATTATAAATTTGGGGAAAAAACGAATTTATCATTTAAATCCATTTTAAGTAACTCAAAAATATTATTTTTGAGTTAATTACTCCAAAATTTTGACTTTGACTTAACCACCTAGGACCAAGGGTCCAAAATTTCTTAAAATTCTCAATATTCCCTTGACCTGGGGCCTTTAAAAATTTATTTTTTAAGGACCAACGAATTTTGCCTTTGAAGAATTTTATCCTCACCTAGGACCTAAAATTAATTAAATTTCTGGCTTAGGATTTTTAATTAATTTGACCAGAAATTTTAATTAATTAACTGAGAGGGGATTTTAATTATTTTTTCCCACCCTCTTTACATAAGATAAATACATTTAGACACATGAAGGGGGAATAGCCATTCATATAGACCCTCAAATAGATACCCAATTCTGCGACTCAAAACATGATCTAGTAAACAAAGTAGCTTGTAATAAAATAATCTAGCCAAATAGCTAGGATTATTCCCAAACTACTTTTACAAGGACTCAATAGAAAACACTAGGACTCACGTAGCATGCTGATGACAAAATCCACCCTAGCTTTGGGGTGAGGCTGAAGGGGAAAACTCTGTCGATCACTTGTGTCGAAAAACACAAGTAAATCAGTGAGACAAAAAACCTCCTAAGATAGAAATTGTCACCAACATACTAGGCTTACCTAGGTTGTTACATACATTGACGGTCTTTCTTAAATCATTTACATCATAACATGCAGAATGGGTTTACATCATTTATAACAAAATGTCGTCTGTCAATGAAATCTGGATGACGTGAACCTCGAACATGATAAGTCCCATTTGGAAAAATGGGGGTGTACTGCTATGGGGTCGTTGACAAAGTGTGGTCAACAGGTCTTATTCCCTTTTTTCTTGCAAGATAATGTGTTATTCACTTATTTATATATTTCAATTTATATATACAAACATATATGATGTTTCAACTGACGTTTCGGTTGTCGTTTCCATTTTTGGGGGGGTGACGTTTCTAAACTTACCCGTTTCGGAAACTCCAAAATGTTTCGACGCTTTGTGCAACTTAGCTTTCGCTCTTCTTCTTCTTGTTTCCCAACTACAGATCAAACTCTTTCTTGTGATATCGAGTGTGTCTCAAATGAAGTCGAACTACTCCTTTATATAGCCTTCTCAAGGGGTCGAATTCCCTCCTTTAGGCTGACTTGATGATCCCAGGGCCGACTTATACTCTTGGAGATTCCAGGACTTTCTAGACACAAAAATAATTCTTTTTACAATTAAAAATAGCCAAGAAGGGTCTTATAAACATGACGTAGACTCCATTGACTCATGACAATAAGTCCTAGGACCTAACAAATCCTAGAAGCACGAAGAACGTGCTTTTACCTACAATACCATCAATAATGAGCATGAAACCCATTCTTTAATAATAATAACTTTCTTTCTTCTTCTTTTTTTTGTAACATAGGATAAATATTGAAATGAGTACAACAATTATGAAGACTAAAACCAGTTACATTTCTCAATAGTAAGGAAGCGGGATCACGTGGCATGCAGGTGGGTCCACACTGACTCGTCCCGGAGGGAAAGACTTGAGCACTTTTTACAAAAGAAGCAGGATCGTCAGTTGACAAAGCCAAGGCTAACAGTTGTCGAAGAAATCCTAGAGTTTGTCTCCCAGGGATTTCCCTTTCGTGTTTTGTGAACAAGGCAGAGAGACGAGAGTCGGGACGAAATGTCCCGCTTTGAATTACGCACCAATACAAAGGAAGGTAGGCCTTGGTTATGAGTGGTGATTGCGTTATAAGCGTTGAGAGCTAGAGGAATCGCGTTGCAGGAGGTAACGCCATTATAAAAACTTAAGTCTTGATTTTAATAAAGGTAAGCCCTCTTCCTTTGGGAGTTTGTTAAAGCTTGGTTGCAGTGGTTCTTTGGGATTTGGCATTAGTGCCTTCCCTTGCTATATTTGTATAAACCATCTCGGTTATGGTGGTTCTACTTTTAAAGGGTCATTTTGGCTTAATGGCCATTTGAATTCATAGGGAAAGAGTAAGGCGTGCATCATATATCCCTTGGTTACACTCCAAATTCTCTCACAACTTCAACTTGCTAAGTGAAATGGAAAAAAAGGCATTCTGACTCAAGAATGTGATTTTTTAGTAAACCATGTGAAAAAACAAACAAACAAAAAAATCTTGATTTTAGTAAACTATGTGATTTTTTTTAGGGAAAATTTTGGGAATTTTGGGCCAAAATATCGACTGGCTGAAAAATCACGATTTTTTAACACATCACTACTAGAAAGTTGGAAGTGCTATCTGTTGGAAAGTGTAATTAGGTTCGGTCTTCATAATGACTTGCAATTATGAATTTATGTAATGAAGAAGACAGATAATATAATGTATTTTGTAATACTTGCCTCATGGGTTTCGTGAACAAGGAATTAGTATTATAGGTCAAAGACTTATTCTTGATGTCTTTATGGGTTTGTAGACTCCATTGACTCATGACAATAAGTCCTAAGACCTAACAAACCCTAGAAGCACGAAGAATGTGCTTTTACCTAGAATACCATCAATAATGAGCATGAAACCCATTCTTTAATAATAATAACTTTCTTTCTTCTTTTATTTTTTGTAACATAGGATAAATATTGAAATGAGTACAACAATTATGAAGACTAAAACTAGTTACATTTCTCAATAGTAAGGAAGCGGGATCACATGGCATGCAGGTGGGTCCACACTGACTCATCCCGGAGGGAAAGACTTGAGCATTTTTTACAAAACAAGCGGGATCGTCAGTTGACAGAGCCAAGGCTAATAGTTGTCGAAGAAATCCTAGAGTTTGTCTCCCAGGAATTTCCCTTTCGTGTTTTGTGAACAAGGCAGAGAGACGAGAATCAGGATGAAATGTCCCGCTTTGAATTACGCACCAATACAAAGGAAAGTAGGCCTTGGTTATGAGTGGTGATTGCGTTATAAGCGTCGAGAGCTAGAGGAATCACGTTGCGGGAGGTAACGCCACTATAAAAACTTAAGTCTTGATTTTAATAAAGGTAAGCCCTCTTCCTTTGGGAGTTTGTTAAAGCTTGGTTGCAGTGGTTCTTTGGGATTTGGCATTAGTGCCTTCCCTTGGTATATTTATATAAACCATCTTGGTTATGGTAGTTCCACTTTTAAAGGGTCATTTTGGCTCAATGGCCATTTGAATTCATAGGGAAAGGGTAAGGCGTGCATCATATATCCCTTGGTTACACTCCAAATTCTCTCACAACTTCAACTTGCTAAGTGAAATGGAAAAAAAGGCATTCTGACTCTAAGAATGTGATTTTTTAGTAAACCATGTGAAAAATTTAAAAAAAAAAAAAACTTGATTTTTAGTAAACTATGTGATGTTTTTTTGAGGGAAAATTTTGGGAATTTTTGGGCCAAAATATCAACTGGCCGAAAATCACGATTTTTCAACACATCACTACTAGAAAGTTGGAAATGTTATCTGTTGGAAAGTGTAATTAGGTTCAGTCTTCATAATGACTTGTAATTATGAATTTATGTAATGAAGAAGACAGATAATATAATGTATTTTGTAATACTTGCCTCATGGGTTTCGTGAACAAGGAATTTGTATTATAGGTCAAAGACTTCTTCTTGATGTCTTTACGGGTTTGTCATCTTGTCATAAATATAATTTAGAGTCATGTACATGAAGTGATGTTACTCTTGTAAAGGACAAATCGTTGATGTAAGTATATGCTCCAAGACCTTGTCACTAAGCTCCAAAGAAGTCGTCTCAACTCACGTTGAACATCCAACCTTATGCATGTCGACATACACACTTATTCAAGTCGGCTTCCCAAAAAAAGGTCATGTCAACCTAGAGGAAGAAAGATTGTCCCTATATATAGAGGGACTGCAGCATCATTTGAAGACAAGCAATTCAGTCAAGTCTGAGATGGAAATACGAAGTAAGATCTGTGGTTTGGGATGAAGAAGGGAGGTTGTTCAACGAAGATAGAGAGGCTCGCTTATATCTCTATCTTGGGTCTAATATATCTCGGTCAAGTTCTGTGATATTGGTATGAAGAAAAGGAGTGAGGAACAGAAGTTATCTCAGCAAGGAACAACAATATGATTGGGTCAAGAGAAAGAAGTATACTATCTCTGTTTAAGGGTTCCTTTCTGTCTTGCATATCTCAAGAAGGTCGAGGCTACTTCAGTGAAGAATAAGTCTGGAATATACATCATGAAGGAGGGCTACAGCAGCGAAGAAGATCTTGGTCCAAGGCATCAAGGATACAGGAAGGTAGACTGAGAATAAGTCTCTAGGAGGTCGAGGTCAATTCAAGTAAGGGCAGGAAGGAGTTCACTGTGTAGAGCTAGGAACTGAGCTTTCCTATTATTGGTGCAGCATGGTGCAGAAATGCAAGATCAACATAAGGAGCACAAAAGAGCAAGTGACAAGGGTCTTGGAGGTATATTGGTGTAAAGGGCCTTTGTCATGGTCTTTGTACTCGTTAATTGATGATCTATAAGAAGAATGATTATTGGGTTTTCCTCTCCAAGAGGGAGAGGTTTTGGCCCTGGCTGGAAAGCCTAAATATTGTGTCTCTTGTGCATTTGATAATTGACTTGACGAAGAACGTAATAATCTAACAAAGATAAGATCTAAGTAAAAGAAGAATAATGAAATCACAAGTAATTATCATGAAAGAGAAATTGGATTAGACGCCCTAATTTCTCAACATGGTTTCAAAGCTAAGGTGTTGAAGACAAGAAAGGGTAGTTTTGCAAGAAGACACAAGGATCGAGTTTTGGTAAGGAGGTCAAAGATCAGTTTTCAAGGAAAGCTTCAAGGAAAATAGATTTACATTAAAAGTTCAAAACCCTAGATCCAAGGAAGAAGACCTCCATTCAAAGAGCAGCTTGCAGAAATTGGAAAACCCTCAAGCCATCTCAGGAACATCAAAGACCTTGTACATCAAGGTCCTTTCAAGAAGAAAATCAATATCAAGGACGTGATCTTTATCTTCAAGGAATCTAAAGCTATCTCATGATTGAAGCCAAGTCAACATTATTGGAGACATCTTCAAATCATCATTTTGCTTAAGTCATCAAGCCATCCAAGGTGATCTACCGCTTTACACCACTCTTGAAGAAGCCAATCTAAGAAGGAGCTTCTACTACTATCTACATCATCATGAACAAGGAAGATGGTAGAAGAAGAAAAGCATCTACTCAAGTAAGTATCTTTATGACTTCATCTAAATCTGTCAAAATGTCTTTTGCAAAGAAAGCAACAAACCGGTTGGGGTTTCAAACTTTCTTGTATGGAAGAAAAGGACAAATCTAAATCGTATTGAGAATGAAGTCATATCAAAGGGTTAGTATCTAAACCTTCAAAATAAGATACTCAAGCTCGTGCCAAATACATGAAGGGAGACATAAGATCCCAGAGGATACTCATAGAATCCATAAAGGACTCTCTCATCCCCTATGTATCAAAACTAGAATCTTCAAAAGAAATATATGACAAATTGGTGGAGTTGTTCTCAATGGGTACTGCAAAAAAAGTAATATCTCTGAGACAAGAACTATACAAGTTGAAGATGTCTAGAGAGGAAGGAATAACTTCATATTTTATGAAGATTTACGAAATGTGAGATCAACTGCAAGAATTGGGAGAAGTAATGTCTAATAGAGAAGTGACTACAGTGGTGTTGAATGCTCTACCAGAGGGATGGGGAAACTTCACTTCAAGTATCTATGGGAAGAAAGAAGCAATACCATTCCAGGATCTATGGTCTCTATGTAAGATAGAAGAAACGAGGTTAAAAGCTAAAGTTGATATAGGATCAAATGAAAAGAATCAAGCCTATGCTGCCATGTCAAGGAGAAAGGGAAGGTTTGGTAAGTTTGGTCCTCAGAAGAAACAAAGAAACATGGATAAGATACAATGCTATGGATATAATGAACTTGGGCACTATAAGAAGGGTTGTCCCAAATTTAATGAGGACAAGAGTGAAAATTTCAACTTGAAATCCTACTGCAATATCTGATATTATTTCTCCTACTTATTATTCAGAAATAAGTTATTTACGGAAATCTCTTCAGTAAATATTGAAACAAATTCAAAAGCAGACTTCACCATACAATTAATGAGAAAAATACAAGGAAATACTAGCACAAGAATGACCAAGATTTTTGGACAATTGTCCCCAGAAAAACCCAATGCGAGAAAACTGGTGTAGCAGATGAGGGTTTCTATTATTCTTCAGCAAAAATCTTCGTGTACAATTTACAATCAATAGAAATGAAGAGAAATTCTCTATGATAACACTGGAGAAATTTCTCACAAATTTCCTGATGAGAAATAACACCAGAAGGACCCTCCTTGGCCTCTTGCATCACCATTGCGTTGGCACTGCGCAAAACTGCGTCACCCTTCTACGTTGTTCCCTTCCTGCCTCTTCCTTTCACTACGTCACCTACTCTTGCACCCCGGATTGATGTTGAACCCTCTATGTTTCTCCTCCACCTGCAACTCTCCCTTTGGATCGATTTTCTCTTGTCGAACTTCAGCCACTGAGAAAATCAATTTACTTGGGCAACTTAATATCTGCACTAGTGTGTCTTCCAAATGAACCTCAAGCCTTCCTTTATAGTCTTCTCGTTGAGATATCAACGGCCGAGATTAGATCTCTAATCAACGGATAAGATTATAACTTGACTTGATCCATGTTCTCTAGAAGATTCACACTCTATTTTATTAATACCATTTTCCTAAGTTTAGACTTTGGGTCCCCACTAAAATAATTAATTATTTTAATAAAACATATTCCGAGTGGAATTTTCACAAACGATTTTGGGGTTCTCTAGAATACATGTGCCTAAGCCTCTCCACAAATTTTGAGACTTAGAGCACTTCCAAGTTCTGATGCTACCAAAAATCAACAATCCCTCTTAGCGAGGAAAGTGCTCTATCAACATGCCTGCTGCATACTGCTCTGACCCTGAAGCATCCTCTATGCTGTTGATGTTTGATAAGTTGCCCACCAACTACTGTGTTGTTGCTACAATTGTATTGTTGCCCATGACACTACCACTTCCACTACTGCATTTGTACTACAACCCCCTCTCAAGTGTTACCTCATCCATTTCTGCTAATGAAACGGATTTTCAATCATCCCCATATTTTCCCTGAATTGAACAAACTTTGTTCACCCTAGGGCCTTGGTGAGAATGTCTGCTACCTGATCTCCTGTGGGAATGTACTGCAACTGTACTTCCCCCCACTGAACAGAGTCTCTGATAACATGGCACCTGATATCAATGTGCTTTGACCAATCATGAAAAACAGGATTCTCAGAGAGCTTAATGAAACTCTAATTATCACATAGAATGTTGGTCGCCTCCATCTTCCTTCAAAATAAATTCACTAGCAGTTTTCTAAGCCATATGGCCTCACACAAAGATGTGCTAGCAGCCATATATTCAACTTCAGTTGTGCTCAGTGCTACAGACTTCTGCTTCCTACTGCACCAGGAGGTCATTCCTGATCCAATATTGAAACAATACCCTGTGGTACTTTTCCGATCTACCGAACTTCCTGCCCAATCTGCATCTGTGAATCCAAGCAATATGATATCATCCCTTGGGAGTATCTTAATCCATATCCGACTGTTCCTTGCACATATCGGAGAACGTGCTTAGCAGCTACTCAGTGCGCCCTCTTTGGTTCTACCATGAACTGACTGAGGGAAGTAACAGTGTAGCAAATGTTTGGCCCGGTGTTGACCAAATACATGAGAGACCCAATGAATTGCCTATACAAGGTGGGGTCCACTTCTTTATCTTCAGATGCATCTATTTTCTTCAATTGGTAATCATTGGAGTCGTCTTGCGTCTACAGTCTTGCATTCTAAATCTCTTTAGAATTTATGTAGCGTATCTTCCTTACCCAAAGAAGATTTCTCCCTTCTGTTGCCAAACTTCAAATCCCAAAAAATAGTGCATCAGCACCAAATCCTTCATGTCAAATTCTTTTGCTAGATTCTTCTTGCAGTCTTTGATGAGCCTAAACGATCCTGTCAAAAACAAATCATCTACATACAAAACCAAAATCAGAGGCTCATTCTCTACTGTGAGATAGTAGAGATTGGGATCAGCGTTACTCTTGACAAATTGCATCTGCTACAAGTAACCATCTATTCGACCATACCATGCTCTAGGTGCCTGTTTAAGCCCATATAAGGCTTTCTTCAACCTGCATACATGAGATTTCTTCTCATGTGTTTCGAAGCCTTCTGGCTGTTTGATATAAACCTCTTCTTCTATCACCCTGTTCAAGAATGCAATCTTAACGTCCATCTAGTGAATGTCCCATCCCATCTGTGCTGCAAGGGATATAATGGATCTGATAGAGGTATATCTGGCTACAAGGGCGAAGGCTTCTTCGTAGTCCATCCCTTCCTTTTGAGCATATCCCTTAGCCATGAACCTGGCCTTATACTTCTCTACACTGCCATCTACAGTGCACTTGATCTTGTAGATCCACCTGGAACCTACAACTGATCTATCCTGTGGTCTAGGTACGACTTCCCAGACGTCATTAGTCATGATAGAGTTGTACTCCTCTACCATGGCATCCACCCAAACTTGATGTTGTACGGCCTCCTAAAAGCTAGAGGGTTCTTCAACCTGTGCTACCAATGCTTGGTATTTGTTAAGCTATCTACGTTGCCTTTTCCCGGTTCTAGGAGCCCCAACAAACTCCTCTGTGTCCCTATGCGTTTTTCATACTTCTCTGTTAATTCTGCCACTGGTGATGGGTGGCTCAATCATTTCTTCTTCCTGTTGTCCCATCTACTATGAGCTATCTAGATTTTATTCTCTTGAAGAAATACTAGTACTGGTCACAGTGCTAGACCCTAATGGTTGTCCCTCTACTATATCTTCTCCTAGCTGTCACTGGACAAGAGGTACATCCTCAGACTGATCTTCAGTAGCCATTTCTCGAGATTTTCTGAAGGTTCAATCCTCCATGAAATTCACATCCCTCCTTACTACAACTTTCCTATTACCCGGAATGTAGATTTTGTATGCCTTAAATGTCTCGCGATATCCTACAAGATACCCTTTCTCAGCAGTCTAATATACTTTGCTTTGTTTCTCATCTGGAACATGAAAATATACCACACTACCAAAAATCTTGAAGTGACTTACCTGCAGTTTCATCCCTGTGAAGACACTCTCAGGCATTGCCTTGCCCAATGCTTTGTGAGGGGTCCTATTCTGGATATATATTGTTGTGCTTTATGCTTATGCCCATAGAAATATAAGCAGATCCTGGTCATATATCATTGCCTTTGTTACCCCAACAATAGTCCTGTTCTTTCGTTCTGCAACTCCATTCTGCTCCGGATTATAAGGAACGGTCCATTCTCTCCTGATGCCCTCCCTTGCGCTGAAATTTGTGAATTCTTTATCAGTATATTCCCCACCGTTATCTGAATGCAATAATTTGATTTTCTTCCCGGTCAGGTTTTCTACCAAAGCTTTAAATTCCCTAAACCGATCAAAGACCTCATCCTTGGTCTTTAAGAAGTAAATCCAAGTCTTCCTGGAATGGTCATCAATGAAGGTGACAAAGTACTTACCTCCACCAAGAGCGGTAGTGGACATTGGTCCGCAGATATCTCAGTGTCTTAGTCCCAATACACTTTTCGCCCTACTCTTGCTTTTGGAATATGTTGCTTTAGTGTACTTCCCTAATACGCACCCTCTCCACATGTCATCATCATGCTTGGTGCTAAGGACTGGAACTCCTGTAACAGTGTCTCTTAGCATTCTCAGAGCTCCATGATGTAGATGCCTCATTCGTTTGTGCCATAGCTCATTCAGATCTAATTCGTCACTTAGATTGCTGTCTACGAGAGCCATTTGAGACTCGACCTACAACTTGTATAGTCTATTGCTTTGAGTTCCAATCTGAGCCTTCTTCTCCTAGCGTAGATGCTTGGCATAGACTTTCCTTCCGATAAAGTAACATCATATCCCTTGTCCTGCAATTGAGACACTGAAAGTAAATTCATTCCCATACCTGGCACATGCAGCACATTTGTGGCTCGGAGACTGTCCCCTGCTTCTGTCTGAAATGCTACGGTCCCTTTTCCTACAGGAGTACACTTTGTCTTGTTTCCCATAGTAATTTGGAAGTCCATCCTTTCCTCTTGATAGCTGGAGAAATGAGCTATTTCTCCAATCATATGAGTTGAAGCCCCGTTATAAATATACCAATCATCTGATGATGCAGAGCTAGATAAACACACACATTATTTTTCCAGCCTTGAGGCCAATTCTGAAATAACGCTATCTTCCATCTTCTTCGTGTGTTTCCTTTTCCAACCAGCTTTGGCAAAAGGAATGTGAAAGCCCTCAGGAGTACGATTTGTTGCTAGAGCAGCACCACGAGTTCCCTTTAGCGTAGATCCTCCTGCTATCTTGCCCAACCTTGCTCTGATACCATGTGAAAATTTCAACTTGAAATCCTACTGCAATATCTGATATTGTTTCTCCTACTTATCATTCAAAAATATGTTATTTACGAAAATCTCTTCAGTAAATATTGAAACAAATCGAATGCAAACTTCATCATACAATTACTGAACAAAATACAAGGAAATACTAGCACAAGAATGACAGAGATTTTTGGACAATTGTCCCCGGAAAAACCCAATGCGGGAGAATCGGTGCAGCAGATGAGGATTTCTATTATTCTTCAGCAAACATCTTCTTGTACAATTTACAATCAGCAGTAATGAAGATAAATTCTCTATGATAACACTGGAGAAATTTCTCACAAATTTCCTAATGAGAAATAACCCAGAAGGACCCTCCTTAGCCTCCTACGTCACAACTGCGGCTCTGGCCAGTGCATAGAATTGCGTCACCTTTCTGCGTTGTTCCCTTCCTGCCTCTGAGTTGCCTCTTCCTCTCACTGCGTCACTTGATCTTGCACCCCAGATTGATGTTGAACCCTTTGTTTCTCCTCCACCTGCAACTCCCCCTCTGGATCGATTTTCTCTTGCCGAACTTTAGCCACTGAGAAAATCGATTTAATTGGGCAACTGAGTATCTGCACTGATGTGTCTTCCAAATGACCCTCAAGCCTTCCTTTACAGCCTTCTTGTTGAGATATCAGCGGTCGAGATTAAATCTTTACTCAACAGCTAAGATTATAACTTGACTTGATCCATGTTCTCTAGAAGATTCACACTTTGTTTTATTAATACTCTTTAATTTTCTAATTTCCCTAAGTTTAGACTTAGGGTCTCCATTAAAATATTAATTATTTTAATAAAACATATTCTGAGTGGAATGTTCACAAACGATTTATGGGTTCTCTAGAATACATGTGTCTAAGCCTCTCCACAAATTTTGAGACTCAGAGCACTTCCGATGCTACCAAGAATCAACAAAGAGGAAAAAGGAAAAAGCCCATGTCACCGGAGAAATGGAAGAACTAGATTCAAAGAAACCTAAGAAAGAGGAAGTGAGGGATCTCTATTATGATTGAGATCATCTTCCTCTTTAAGAGGTATCTGTCGGTTGTAAAATTGTATGGTAAGAAGCATTTTATATTAGATAGATACATCTCTTTAGAATTGGCATCATGTTGGAAGCATTGAAGGAGGAGCACTCATTGTAGGAGGATGTATGTAACACATATGTGACAACTATGCTATAAGATAAGCGGCCCTTGGGAACCTCACTAAAAACAACATTTACAAAAGGCAGTGATCAAGATCAAGGGTCATCATTCAATAATCAATAAGGAAACAAGTGCTGACATTTTCTAATGGAATCCTCCTTGGATTGACCATTTAGAAAGAAAGAAAAAGGTTTCATCAAAATTATAACTAGCAGAATTCTGGGATTAGGATATGATGACATATTGATGAAGTAGGTCAAGGGAATGAACCTCTTCATTCTAAGGAAACCTGCTGCAAGATGACTCAAACAGAAAAAGAACGAGGTACATGTATATATATGCTGGCACTGGATGCTATGAAGTCATGTCATATGGTTGCAGGTAGTATACTTATATCTTGAGAAGTATGATCAAAATAGAAAGTGGGAACTCTTCCGATGCATAGGTTGCCAAAAAGCATGATCTACACTAGATGAAATCAACATAATAGGTCCTCATATGGAATATGAGGTGATTGTACATTATCAAGGAACTAAACAAGTGGAAGTTCATGGGAATGAAATAAAATTGTGTGGAGGAAGAGATCGCAAGAAGTACAGTCATGGAAAGAAGCAGTGAAACATCCAAGGAAGCCAAGATGATTTGACTAGGAGATCTCCTAGGAAGATATGTAGACTCTGATTTAAGTCTGGAAAAGATGGAGACCCATGACAATACATATCTTTAGGAGATATGTCAATCTGTAAACAAAGGATGTCGATGCCTACAAGAAGATGTCATGGTGAAAGATCATCACTAAGATAAATTTTTAAAATTTCATATTTATAATTAATTAATATCTGATGAGCTTATGCAGGGCTGCCAAAGGGAAGTATATGTCTTCCACAAGTTGACAACCATATGGCAGGATGAAAGATCCTTGGAAGAAGTATGGTTCGAAGATGTAATATTCCTTTTTTTGGTGCCACCTATGACAGGGCTTGGATGGACTTCCAGAGTTAGGAGCAAATCGGTCACAAGTACAGGTTGGTATCATCAGCAGGCCCAAGGGCTTTTTGGAGGAGTTTTGAGGAATTTCTATGTGGTTGGGTGGCATTTGCTTGATATATTCCATCATCCGAGCAGTTTGGCTTTCGTTTCAGTGCATTCCGACAACTTTCGGAAATTTGAGTTATTTATGGGCTTAACTCAGCTAATTACGCTCATGATGGCATTCCGGGAGGAAAACATGATAAAACACCTTAGTGTAATAGCTCATTAGAATCGAGACGAGGATACCTCCATGATGGGACAGTTGGACATGAGTTTCAGTGACCGGAGGAGACGTGGTAGGCGATTTACTCATTTTTGCATTAAAAAGGAATATTTTAATATGAGGGAAAAGTGCTCCATGAATAAAATAATAATAAAATAATGCTCTAGAAGGCTCCAAGAGATCTATAAAAGAAAGGGAGGAGGCCATTGAGGGATATTTTTGGATCATATCATTTTCTTGTGTGAGAGGTTTGAAACGTGGCTCTCTAACTCGACCATAGCCCCAGGACGGAAACCCTCGGGTAATTTGTGAGCGTTGGACGAAAACCCAACTCTCTTGAGGAGACTTCATTCAGAAGTTTCACAGAGCTTCAGGGATTAGTGTGAGGATCATTCAGATCTTCAACTTGTGCTTCATTATCTTCAGTGGGTTCAGTGACAGCTGTTGCTGGAGGGAGAGTGCAACAATTCAGTTTTGAGGCCAGCGCAGTGTAGCAGCTCATCTTGGTGGCTAGTCTTCCATCTTACCTATTTTGGGTCAGATTTATATGTAACCCCAGTTATTACTTATAATAAAATGTTGAAATTATTCCTGTTCTATGTGTTAATGGATTGCAGTGTTTTATGCGTCTTTATTTTACATGGAAATCTTTTGTTGAGTAAATAGTGATTTTACGACATATTATGGAGTTTAGTTATTTTTCTGCATTTTTACTTAAAATATCCCATCTGGGATATTACAGAAGAAAAGCAGCATGGCATGAAGCTAGACCAGATGAGAAGATTGATGGATCACTTTCTGACATAAGACATGACTCTTGGATGAAAGTGATGAATGGTTTGTGCCCTATGTAGATATCCCAAAGATGAAGACTCCTCAACAACAAAGAAATTCATGACATTGCTGGAAGGATTTCTTCATGAGCAGCTGGGTGTTTTCATCATTGTTGTTGCAAGTCCCTGATTAAGAGGGAGCCTGGTAATAAGTTTCTTACTTGGAAGAAACTTGATAATTCCTAAGCCGAGAGGGAGCTTAGGTACATTCCTTATATAGGAATGAGTACATTCCTTTGAGGACTATGTCCTCCCTAATTGGGAAGGAGAGATAGACACATCATTCTAGTCTTCACCTGGAAGACAGAATGCGGGATTGGGTAATAATATGGCATCCGATACTCTTTTGGGGATGTATTAGGGCATCCACGGAAAGAGTAGTCGTGAAAGGACAGATATTCTTCGAGGACTGGGAATCCAACAGTAAGAATAGTCCTGAAGGACATATCCTATCTGAACCCGGGTGGGATATGATCCGAGAGAGACAATGATGAGGGTGTCTACTCATCATTGATCTCGCCAACGTTGTAGGTCATGGTCTCATGGAGAGATGGAGTTGTTACTCAAGGCCTTGCACTATGACAATGCTGGTTGATATGATGCTATACAGATGGGATTACCAATTGGATTCTTCTTATGAGATTCTTCAGATTGAGAGTGACCATGTACCATTATGAATACCTCCCTAGTTCAGAGGAAGTGTTGGAAAGTGTAACTAGGTTCGGTCTTCATAACGACTTGTAATTATGAATTTATGTAATGAAGAAGACAAATATAATAAAATGTATTTTGTAATACTTGCCTCATGGGTTTCATGAGCAAGGAAGTTTTATTATAGGTCAAAGACTTCTTCTTGATGCCTTTAGGGGTTTTTCGTCTTGCCATAAATATAATTTAGAGTCATATATATGAAGTGATGTTACTCTTGTAAAGGACAAATTGTTGATGTAAGCATATGCTCCAAGACCTTGTCACTAAGCTCCACAAAAGTCGGCTCAATTCACGTTGAAGATCCAACCTTATGCATGCCGGCCTACATACTTATTCAGATCGGCTTCCTAGCACAAGGTCATGTCGAACTAGAGGAAGAAAGATTGTCCCTATATATAAAGGGACTGCGGCATCATTTGAAGACAAGCAATTCGATCAAGTCTAAGATGGAAATGTGAAGTAAGATCTGCGGTTTCGGATGAAGAATAGAGGTTGTTCAGCAAAGATAGAGAGACTCTCTTATATCTCTATCTTGGGTCTAATATATCTCGGTCAAGTTCTGTGATATTGGTACGAAGAAAAGGAGCGAGGAACAGAAGTTATCTCAGCAAGGAAATGCACTATGATTGGGTCAAGAGAAAGGAGTATATTGTGAGAATTCTATTGTAGTATCATGGTTTATTTCTTCTACTTGATTAAATTATAAAAGTTATCTTCAGAAATTAGATTCAGAAAATACCGAAGTAAACACAACTAATAGCCTACACATGCAGATCATTTACTAAATATTACGCTCATTCAAACAAGGTGACACTGATTTTTGGACACAAGTCCTCGGAAAAACCCAAAGTGGGAAAACTGGTGCAATAGATATGAGGGTTTATTTTATTAAGTAGAATCTAAGTACAACAAACATGGGTTCCAGATCTGGAAAACCCGATAGAGAATAAAAAAGATCTACAGCTATCTTGTTGTTTTGAGACCAAAATTCTGACTGATCCACACCCTCTAACGGGATTTACAAGACTCAGCCCGGATCTGGCCCTAGAAACCCCAGCGTTGCCCCTGAAGCCCCAGCGTCAACCCTACTAGGCTTTGTGTGCCATTGCGCTGCTCAGAGAGGGACTACGTAATCCCAGAGTGGGTGATGCAATCCTTACGCTGCCTCTGGAGGCCTATGCATAACTCTAAAGCCCTCTGAAGCTGCAGCGTTGCCCCTTCCTGGGCCTGCGTAGCACCTACGTAGCGGCTGTAGCCTCTACACTGCGCAGCTGCTGTGTAGCTACTGCTGCTACCCCTACTCCTCTGCGTTGTCCCTGAAAACTGCTCCTCTGCCTCTTGCTGACTCTTGGCTTCGGGATCAGATCATCCCCTCAGCCAATACTACCCCTCTCTGCAGAAAACTCCTTCGGAAATTCTTAGCAAAATCTGCCCTAGAATTCCAGATTAGTCTCTCAGCTTTGCATCTGTGTGTGTCTCCAACTGACCCTCAAGCCTTTCTCTTATACTTTTTCGATGATCTCATCAACGACCGAGATTAAAACACTCATCAATGACTGAGATTAAAATACTACTTGATCTGTGTCATTTAGAACATTTCAGCACGTATTAATTAATTCACTTTAATTATTTAATTTTCCTAAGTTTAGACTTAGGAAATACATTAAAATAATTAATTATTTGAGTAACTTGAACACCAGCTGAAATTTCAACAAACACTTTCTAGTTTTTGGAGTTCAAGTGTGTCTTAGCCCCTCCACAAAGCTTCAGGGCTAGAGCAAACTCGATGTTACCCCAACTACACAAAATCTCAACATATACTATCTTTGTTTAAGGGTCCATTCCTGTCTCGCATATCTCAGGAAATTCGAGGCTAATTCAATGAAGAATAAGTTCGGAATATACAGCGTGAAGGAGAGCTACAATAGCGAAGAAGATCTTGGTCTAAGCCATCAAGGATATAGGAAGGTAGACTGAGAATAAGTCTCTAGGAGGCCGAGGTCAGTTCAAGTAAGGGCAGGAAGGATTTCACTGTGTAGAGCTAGGAACCGAGCTTTCCTAGTATTGGTGCAACATGGTGCAGAAATGAAAGATCAACATAAGGAGCGCAAAAGAGCAAGTGACAAGGGCCTTGGAGGCATATTGGTGTCAAGGGTCTTTGTCATGGTCTTAGTACCCGTCAATTGATGATCTATAAGAAGAATGATTATCGGGTTTTCCTCTCCAAGAGGGAGAGGTTTTGGCCCTGGCTAGAAAGCCTAAATATTATGTCACTTGTGCTTTTGATAATTGACTTGATGGAGAACGTAATAATCTAACAAAGATAAGATCTAAGTAAAAGAAGCATAACGAAATCACAAGTAATTATCATGAAAGAGAAATTGAACTAAACGCCCTAATTTCTCAACACTATCAACACTCCTTAAACAATAATTTCATCAAGTTTTTCTTGAGGAACCTAAGTGTAGCTTCATACCTTTCAATCTCCAAAAAAGATAGGACACTAGGGTTTAAGGAATTGAGAAATACAAGTTTGTCTTTCTCTCTCTCCTTGAAATCACTTTTGTCAGTCCTCTTACATAGATGCATAACCCTAGAGATTAAGAAGGGCGCTAGTCCTATCTCTTGTGCTAATCCATAAAATTAAAAATAAATACAAGCATGAATTATTTTTATGTTTACTAGGGCAAATTAGGGTTTGGTTACATCAAAATCTGTGTTTTTCAGCATTGTTTTCCTTGGACCATATTGTCCTAGGGTTAGAATTTGTATGCATTCATTTGGAAAGGTAAAAATATCATTTTACATACATTTTTAAGCCATTAATTAAGGCTGATGTCTAGGATTTCTATTATTCTTATATGTGTTTTTACTATTTAGCCATTGAAAATTGTTATAATTTATTCTCTTATTTACTCATTGAATAGAACTAATTTTTCACTTGTTTATCTTAGATTCAAGGGTTGTTTTCTAATTTTTTTTTTTAAATATTTGCATGATGTAAATTGTTGATTAAAATTGTAGTTTGTAATAGAAAAATATGTTTTATGAATTGCATGTGTTGGGTACCTATTTGAGCCTCTTTTGGTCTAAATAAGCCCTCTATATCAGTGAAGCACCACTCATATAAGACCCGCGGGTCTTCGCGGGTTCTATAGCGAGTTGGGTCACTCGCATAGAACCCGCGCTATCTACCATTACCCACTCAAACTCGTATTAAACTCGCCTACCCGCATAAGACCTACGGGTTTCTCATAGGACCCCTATAAGACCCGTCCCACAACAAAAGGCAAGACATTTTGGATTTTTCTCAATTTTTTTTTCTTTTTCTATTTTTTTTTTGGATATGAGATGCAGGAAAAGGGAATTTGGAGAGAAGGAAAAGCTTTATAAGCACCTCTCTCCCTTCCGGAGGCAAAGGCAAGGAAAGTGGTAAGGTTTTTTTCAATGCTCATCATCATGGAATGTTGGTAAATGCAGGGACCATCATCTACTCCTAGTTTTTGGAGTAGGGATATGGTTTGCAATGCAGAACTAGACATTTTGAAAGCAACAAATGTTTAGAAAGTTGTATAGTCCTATGTTTTCTTGGGAGTAGCAGCACTGGCGGAGTAGCAGCACACTATAACAGCAAGGCAGAGTCACAACACTGGCAGAGTGGCAGCACTAGCGGAGTAGCAGCACTGGCGAAATCACGGCACTAGCACAGTAGCAGCACACTATAACAGCAAGGCGGAGTTACAGCACTGGCGGAGTAGCAGCACTGGCAGAGTAGTAGCACTGACGGAGCAGCAGCACACTATCAAGGTAGGCTTCATGATCCTTGTTTCAATGTTTTGCTTCTTGCATGTAATTTTTTTTAATTTTATGTAATCAATTCAAAAAAAAAAAATTCACATGCAATTTGCAATTTTTTTTGGCCTTGTGGATGAGATTCTCAGCCACACAATGGCCCTGTGTGGCTAAGAAACTCAGCCACAAGGGCCTGTGGGTTGCCTCCTCAGCTCGCAGGCCCTGTGGCTGATTTTCTCAGCCACACAGGGCTGTTGTGTGGCTAAGAAACTCAGCGACAGGGCCTGTGGTCTACCTACTCAGCTAGAGGGCCAAAAAAAAATTAAAGCCAAAAAAACCAAAAAAAAAAAATTAAAAATATCAATTAGATTTTAACAATTTAATTTTTTTCTTTCTGATTTCATCACCATGCCACCAAAGGGTTCTAAAAACTCTCGTGCTCTGACATGGGCACATGGTCAACGAATCATTGTTGGTAATGACCACCATGTCAAGTGCAATTATTGCAATGCCACAATGCATGCAGGCATAAACAGGCTAAAATACCACATAGCTAGCCTGGAAATGGTGTGGGATGTTGTCCAGATTGCCCTGATGAAGTCACTACTGAAATGGTAGCTGCTTTGGAAGCCATTAAAAAAGAAACTTCTGAGAGGGCAAGAAGGAAGGATGAGATTGTTGGGATAGGTAGATCTTCATCTCAGAGTGGAACACAGATTCAAAGTCCAGGTATTGGTAACTCCTCTTCAAGTGTTGCGGCAAACAGGAGTATAACCTCTTCTTTCTTCACTCCTCGTACAACTCTAGGATCTCAACCAACCTTGGATAGTTTTAATGAAAAGAAGAGGAAGGAGGCAGATATGGTAGTGAGGAGGTTTTGGTAGCATAACAGTCATTCATTCAACTATGCAAAGTCATATTTTTATCAGCCCATGGTGGATGCCATTGCAAGTGCTGGCCCTGGATACAAAGCCCCATCTTATAATGAACTTAGGGGGAAAGAGCTAGATGAGGAGCTTGAGTGTGTCAAGGAACAATTGGAGAGCATTAAAAGCTCATGGAAAATTACAGGTTGCACAATTATGTCTAATGGGTGGACAAATCAGAAGGGTTGAACAATAATAAATTTTGTTGTAGCTTGCCCTAAAAGAACCATGTTCCTAAAATCCACTGATGCATTTGCAAATGTAAAAGATGCACATTTGGTTTTTACATTGTCGGTTGATGTGGTGGAGGAAGTTGGGGTTGCAAATGTTGTCCAAGTAATCATGGACAATGCAGCAAATTATGTAGCAGCTGGAAGGTTGCTTTGTGCCAAATATCCCACCATTTTTTGGACTCCATGCGCTGCCCATTGCATAGACTTGATACTAGAGGACATTGGGAAGTTGGAGTGGGTGCAGGATGTTGTGCAAGAATGCAAGCAAATTACCAAGTATATTTATAATCATGCTTGGGTGTTAAACCTTATGAGGGAATTCACACAGAGTGGGCTTAGTCACCCAGCTGTCACACGGTTTGCTACAAACTTTCTTTCCCTCCAAAGCCTTTGGTATGTGTACCAAGCTTTGCGAAGAATGTTTTGTAGCCAGCAATGGGTATTTTCGAAAGATAGCACAAAACTAGAAGCATTCTCTGTGAAAGCATCTGTCTTTGGTGATAGTTAGTGGGACAAAGTCACTGAGATTGTCAGCTTCACTGAGCCCCTTGTGAAAGTCTTGAGACTGATGGATGGAGAGAAACCTCCAATGGGAAATACTTATGAGGGCATGGATAGAGCCAAAGAGGCCATCAAGACTTTCTTTAAGGGAGATGAATCTAAATATCTCCCTATATCGAAAATTATTGATTCCAGGTGGGACAGACAACTACATTCACCATTGCATGTAGCAGGAGCATATCTCAATCCGAGCTTATTCTATAATGAGGGGTCTAACATTCAAAGAGATCTCGAGGTGATGTGAGGTGTCATGATATGCATTGAGAAGATGTTCCCGGATGTAGATATTCAAGACAAAATCAACCTACAATGAGATATGTACAAGGAAGCATCTGGCATGTTGGGATTCAGCTCAAGCCAACGTCTCAAGGACAAGAAAATTCCTTGTAAGTGCAAATTGTTAGAACTTAGCTTGTAATTTTGCTAGTTCTCTTTTATATGTTTGGCATTGCAAACTGGTAATCTTTGTTGTTATTTTTTTACAACTCATTGGTGGATAGATTGTGGCTCTGAGGCACTGCAATTACAAGAATTCGCCATCAGAGTTCCAAGTCAATCCTGTAGTGCTTCTTCTTGTGAGGGCAATTGCTCAGTGTTTGAGCACATCCACAGCAAAAAGAGAAACAGGTTGGATCATGAGGGGTTGGAGAAGTTGGTTTTCATCTACTACAACCTTCGAATGCTCACAAAACAAGTGCAACCAAAGGATACAGATCCAATTTTATTAGATATTATTGATTTAGAGTTTGATTGGGTTGTGGAGGAGGAGCCCCCTGATTTGAGTTGGCTTGATGAAGAAATTGAGGATCTCTCTAGTTTTCCATCTCAAATGAAGACTCCCAATACACCTACCTCACAGTTGCTTCAGCCTTGCGACGCTACAATGAGCTCCACGAGGGCTTATTATAGGCGTGGTCGTCCATGAGTGATGAGATTCAAGAATGTTATGAGACAATCATTTACCATTTATGACATATGTATTTGAATTTTGAACTTGCTAACATTTTTTATTTTAATTATGGAATCATGATTCCTTTTCTTATTTAGTATCTAAATGTTTTGCTTACAAAAATCAAATATGCTATGTGTACTTTTATAGATATGAGATGATGTTATGAATTATTGCATATATTGTGGTTTTTATAACTTATAAGGACTGGAATTATCATTAGTTTCTTTTTTCTACTTAAAATTTACCATATTTTAAGCTTTTTTTGCATTTTGACGAGTCTTATATGAGTTTTATATGGGTCGTTCCCGAGTCTTATACGAGTCGACTAGTCAATGGTCGAACAAGTCTTATACAAGTACGAGTCATGCAACATTGCTCTATATTTAGCAATAGGGACCTTTGAACTCAATCCCTTGAATTTATACTATAAATCCCTTGAAACCATAATCATTGTATATCTATCCTTGGATGAATTTTGTAGTAGAAACCTTAGGGGGTGTTGACCACTGAAGTGGCACCTGATGATAATGTGAAGACTCCATGCCCAAGGATGAACCAGAAGACACTTGTGCCATCAGATATCATCAGTTCAACAGAGTTTTTAAACTCTATTTCTACTTCTTATCATTTTCTCTTGTACCCAGATTCCACGCCCTACGAGGAATTCTAATAAGTGATGCTAGTAATGATGAGTTTTGAGTCAGTATTGAGTCTGTAACAGGCCTAGGTAGCCTGGGACCTTTCCAACAAGTGAGTATTACTCTGGAAGGTTTTTTTTACTTGGTTAATTATCATCTCCCTACTAGGAGTTAATAATTAATTGAGTTTTTTCCTTCAATTTTACCCCAAAGCCGGAGTACGGCTTGATGGTGAGGCCTTGGGTGTGACTCCTAGTGTCTAGAATCAACGTATATTACCATACTAGATTACACAAAAAATTTCGTGGAATTTGGTTAGGTCTAGGTAGTGATTTTTTAATTTTTTAGATTTCCCGCAAGTCGAAAATTGCAATAAAAATTGTAATTGAATTGTAATAAGTGTTGTCTAAAGAAGTTGTATGGGGTATGAGTAATCAAAATTACACCTCTCACACTCAACTTTCTACTATGACACACTTTGAGGGATTAAAAATGTGTTTTGAGCCCTCAAAACCCACTTTTCCTAAGTTTAGTGGGAAATCTGGCAATTAATTAAGCCAGAAATTAAATAAATGGAGAAAAATAAATATCCACACATGCTAAATGAGGTGGAAATGAGGTGGAAAATTATGGAGGAGTTAAAGTGAAGTCCCAACGTGATATGGACTCCTAAAATCAAGGAAAAGACATGTGCTCAAATAAAATTGAATTTCCGGCATTAAATGAGAGTTGCTTACTTGGAAATTCGAATTTGTGAAATTAATGCATATTTGGGAGGATTTGGGAGAATATTTGGTGGAGATTTTGGTAGGAAATTGTCCCCACATGGGTTACCAACCATATACACATGTCATTTCATCATAAAATTCGAATTTGGCACATAAGGGAAGAAGAAAATGATGCCCACTTGCCAGAATTCGATTTTTACACTTGGCATTGGAGCTCCACTTACCAAATTCGAATTTGCCTTGAGATCTCCTCCATTTCACCACTTGGCATATGGTTCTTCATTGGGATTTGCTCCCAACTTTCTATATAATAGAGCCATGGGCTCTCATATTGTAATCATTGTTTACTAGCTATTGTGCTTGCGGAAGCGCTGCTACCTTGTACACTTTCAGAAATATCAATAAAGACTTTGGGGTTTCATTCATGAGGTGTTCCTCCTTTTGGAGTGTGATGAATTGTTGATCATTGGTATAATTCCTTTTACTCATGCTTTGATCTAATTTGTTTCATATGCTCTTGTAGATTTGTTAATGTAGAGCTATCTTACATTGACATTTGATTTAGGAGTATGCTCTAGGTATAGAATGCTCTAGTTGGTTTCAAATAAATCTCTAGAGTTTCTTATCATTGTTTATTGCTAGATCTATCTGGAACTAATTCTTGATTGAAGTTTTGTAGAAGGAACATCTTGTTGGGATCAAAGAATCAAGTGTTGGGGGAAGTCTTTGGAGAGACCAACCCACTCTTGATACATTCTCAAAGGAGCTCTCATTTGTTCTTTGAACCTTCATAGTCTTATCTTACAAAGTGGTTTTGCAGGGGTTTTGAGACATAGCTTGTATACAAGCCAAATACTTCTAAATTTGAATATCTTTTAAAACATTATACTTCATTGCTTTCATTTGCTATCTAAGAGCTTGAATATGACTAAGCAAAGAGGAGAGTTTACTCGAACTCTTTGGCTTAGCTCTTTGTAAATTTTTGTGCAATATTTTGTAATTTTATCTATCTAATATTTGATTGGTTTTGTAGCCCTCTTTCAAATTTTTTCTTGTGACAGCTTGAGTGGACAACTGCAAGAAATTACTAACAAGTTGTTGCAGGACCTTTGGGCTGAATTTCAAATGAGAAAGATAACTCTCTCTCCTTTGGTTGTGGGCATAGAAGAGGCTTAGCTTCTCTTCTCATATTGTAAAGTCTGAATTTATTTTGAGTTCTTAGAAATTCTTACCGAGGAAAAGTCTATGATCTCAATTTTTATTTGTAAAGACTTTCCTTGGTTTAGAAAAACCCTCATGGTCATTTCATTCTTGTAAAATTAATAAAAATTTATGTTTTTGTTGTGGGAGCGTGGGTTTTACCCATTGGCATCCTTATCTCTCCATTCCAAAGGAGAGAATTTGTAGATGGATTGACTTAGTGGTTTTGACGTTTCCGTTTTTTTTAACATCACATATGCATGCTCTAAGTGGAAAGTAACACAAATCGCATAGTCATTTAATTTCTTAATTTGCAATCTCATTTGCCATCACTTACTTATGTTTTGTGATCTATTTCTCATTTGGATAAGTTTCACAATATACTACAAGTAAAAAAGCATAGCACTTTCAATTTATGGCAACTTGAGTTATTGTTCTAACTATGAAGCATATTTAATTGAATCATCTCCATCTTTTCAATAGCACTTGCAAACTCACTTTTATATCATTTAGGCATTTCACTTTTCATACTAGACTTGCATCTCTAAAATTTACCTCCAACTTAAGTTGGTTGAATAAACGTTTTAGGGACCCTCCACCTCTATGGACTCCTCACTGTGAGATTCAAATATTTGGGCGACGGTGAGGTCTGAGGATTAGAGTTCAATTGTAACCTTGTTGTAGAACTAATAAATAAAATAAACCAAGAGCACTATCTCATCACATTTACTTGCAAAGTTCCCAAATTTTTTACTATCTTTATGGTTTAAAGATTCACATGCAAATATTATCTCAAAAAGCACTTTGGATGCAAGCATTTTAATTCATTAAATTTTGCAACAAGCTTAATTCTATGGTACTTGGAAATTTGCTTCTACATACTACTTCATTGCATGTTGTTATTTTAATGATCATTATGCTTATGGATGATTGATATATCTCGTTTCATTGGCAAATACCCTTATTTGGTGTTGCAAATTTAATTTCATATTGTGATCTTGGTCTAACACTTCCTTTGTGGGATTATTGTCATTATATCTTGAATTTCATTTTTGAGCAAACATTTGTTATCTACTTTAAAGCACTGGTCTATATTTTGAACACGTCATTGAATATTGCTCATATACTTATATGCTTGTTTACATATTGGAAATAGAGACATCTTTGATAAGTAATTCCTTCTAATCAATTCTCCAAGAAATCTCACATCTTTAACTTAGTTTTCCTTTAGGGACCACCCCCCTTAGCTAACCTAGGAGATAGCTTAAACGGAGAGAGTTGGGAATAGGTGACAACCCCTTCTCTGAGTTCCTTGCCACCAACCACACCTGTGGGGTTGAAGGCTTTTCCCACTAACTGCAGGTAAGTGTAGGCGGCAAGCGATAACAGGGGGTATTTAGCCTAACACTATTTGGGTTACTTAATCCCTAGGATCTATTGGGAATTCTTCCTAGTGGGGATTGTATCCGACCACAAAAAGTAGGGGAGTAGTTGCTGAGGTGATAGTGGTAAGTCTCATTACTTGGTGAGGCTTTGCACTAAGATGCTAGATTTTGCAATAACAATCTCCATCAAAACTAAATAATGTATATCTTTGTGGGACTCTTGCAGCTTTGTGCATCCATTTAGTATCAAAAAAGATAGTAAAAAGAAGTCTATCAAAATGACGGTGCAAACATATCAAAATTCAAAACAAAATTGCAATGTATCAGAGCTATGTAGCACAACACCAACACAAAGTATGGAAGAAGTAGTAAAAACAGCATGGAATATTAAATTATTGCCTAAAATCGTATAACTCAATAACAAAGTTGAGGAGTTGATAAAGAAAATAACAAAATATCAACAAAAGGAGCAAAAATCTCCAAAAAGAATCATGACCTCAAGAAAAATATTTGACAAAGACGTAACAAACAATAACGAGAAAATGAACCATATAAAAAGTCATAGTCGAATTTCGAATTTTGCTTAATGAAGCTCAAAAATTGAAGAAAATGGACATACATATTCCAAAATTCGATTAAGAAACATTAACAAATCCACTAGAACCAACAACGCTTAGGAAGCCAAAGTACAAACTTGTTAAAGCCTTAATTAACCCTTAGTCCTCAAAATTGGGGACCCCCGTTTCCTTTTATTTTCAATGTTTACTTCTTGCTTTACACACTTTTGAAAATCCTTGATTCAGAAGAGTTTGAAAGTTGATGTGCCTTCAGGGTTTCCAAAGTTCATGGGTAATGACCTCCTTGATCTTTCCTAAGAACTTCAATTACCCAGGCATCATCTTTTGGGGTTTTCTTCAAGGACTTTTGCTTTCTATTTGAAATATCGCTTCATGGCATTTTCTCACCTTTTGGTTTTTCAGATCCAAATCTTTCTGATAAAATCTAGTATCGGAATTGAGTTTTTGCAATCAAGGTTTTTTTGGCTGCTCTTGGTCCATTAGCCCCCAATAAAATTGCATCTTTGACCAGCACATTCATTAGGCATCTTTGAAAGTTTCCTCTTTCAAACTAGCCCAACGGTTCATCAAACACATCCCCAAGATATATCTTCCAAAAAGGCTTGATAGTTCATCAAACCACCATCAAAATTTCAACTTTTGATCCTGCTAATTCACACTATAGTCTCTTGGCCTCTTTTTGAAGATGTTCTTTTAGACTTGACAGAAAATGGAGGCACCAAAACATGGACAAAAAGGTTACTAGCTGCCAGTCTATGTGTAAACCAAAGGGTTCTTTAAATCCCAGAGGCTAGAATGTTCGATAATGAATCAAGCCTTTGTGACTAATCTAAATTACATATCTCAGGAATGAGATATGGGATGTGTTACATGTGTGGCTATTACAAAGACAAACTATAAAGCACAGTTTTTGGATTTATAAAGCAACCTAAGCTTTTTAGGACTGGACTTAGGCAGAATTTTCAAACTTTTGGTGGCCCCATTGAGATGGAAAGGTACAATCCTTGGTGTAATTTAGATCATTCGACAGCAGGGTAGAGAAATTTGAAACACAATCAATTTTACTGGCCCTTCCTTCCTATGGAAGAGAAGATGCAGAACTACATCTAGCAAGATTCAGCAAGGCTTAACCTAGGAGAAAACTTATTCCTCAAAGTTGCACTTGCGGACTAGGTGACATCTAGATTATATTTTTACCATTCATATTTTGATACTTTGTAGTGTGGTGTCAAGATAGACACGCCAGATCATCATGCTTACGTAGCATGATGAACCTATGCCAAACTTTAGCATTCTGATATACTTTTATACACAGTTTTGTGTTGGTTACTGTAACATACCAAGCATTTTGTAAATAACAAAAAGAAATGCTCCTACAACACTTATTGCATATAAAACTCACAGGTGGCTTAATTTTGTTACATTGTTGGCAAGGCATCATTTTTCAGCCCAAGCAAGCACTAAAACAAAAAAATATATGATGGTCATTTCGGTTAAAAGACAGCTCAAAACATAACACACTCATACACATCCATACAACCACTGTCCAAATGATATAGAGAGTCTTTTATTATTATTGTTATTAATAATGAAAAGTCTTATGAATGAACTCCATACCTCACAAAGAGTATAGAAAGCAGGCTGGTCAAGAGCATATCCAGTCATTGTCAAAGCCTAAAACCACAAAACAAGCAAAACTGAAATATTTTAGTGCAGACAAGTATCACTCTCACAAACTTATAAACAATCATTACACTACAAATTTTACTAGTCCCCTTGACCTATTTAGGTATTTACTCAACATTAATACAAATTTCAATTTCAATTTATGCTACAAATTGTTCTTCAATATAATCTAGTTTAACAATGAACATTAAAATGACAATGATCTGTAAACTGCCATAGATATTCCACTGGATTGATTTTTCCCAACAAATCTTACAATATTCTGACATCTCTTATTATACAATGTTTTACTTTAGATTCAGATTTAATATTACTAGCTTAATGCACAAAATACTCAAATAAACTGTAACTGACATGAAGGAAATTAAGCAAACAATACAACATCCACACAATGAACACAAGACGTATCCTAGGAAAACCCAATATGGCAAAAATACAACTAGAAGGTGAAGCCAAGGACTTGCTCATTTCTTCTTAGTTGTGAAATGCAAATACAAAGAAAGAGCAGTCACTATGGAGTTGTCATCGGTGCTATGGCCCAAATCACTGCTACAAGATCTTCTATTTCTTATACTATACTTCAATATCCCGCTCCTAGATGCTCTGCTCAACTATGAAACAACAATGGAACCCTTTATATCCTAATAGTTTAGTATTTACCATTGCCTGATAGCCATGGCGGGTTAGGTTTAGGATATTTGTAAGCATCTAATTAGAATTAGGGTTTTTCACCCTCTAAAATCTTCTTGAAATTTCACATTTGACTAGCTCCATGTGCGAGAAATGGAAGATGACACAGCATCCATTTAATATTCTAGTGGTGAACAAGTTAGGTTAGCTTGTGAGAGGCATAACTTCTATATATGAACTTGAACTACGATGATCTTTGCATTGTCGAAAAGCTCTCTATGTGTAGAGTAGTGTTGAAACTTGAGAGGATGGGATTTCATTTGCAAAGTTTTGACCCCAAAAATATCATTTAGGCGTTGTTGCCTCAAAATATAGCATGCCTTGTGAGGGGGCTCACAAGACAAGGGCCAACCCCTGTTGCAACAATGAGGGAGATTGCCACTATCACCTCAGCAATCTTCCTTCCGCTCTATAGTGGAATTTCACCACAAGGGAGGCTTCCCAGTGAACACCTATGAGGATATTCTAAGTTATATGTTTCAAGGTGATGAAGGCATAGGCTAGGTAAAGAAACTCAATGATGGACAAAGGCTTAATACTTCCCAATGAGGAACAACATATTGCACACCTAGACTAGTAAGGAATTTATATGGCCTAGGGTTTGTTGGTATGCAATTACAATGGAGTACCTAAACACACACGAGTCAAAGAAAGGGTTTACTAAAAGATAAGATCATCAAAACAATAGAGCAAACCCTTAAGATAAGCCTCAAGTTGAAACCAAGCTAGGGTTAACATTTTCAAGGCACACAATTGACTGGGGAAGGATGACATCAACCCTCCTAAGCGAAGTTTTGCTATGAAAAAGGCTACATTTTGCATTAGAAAGGATTACAAAGATAAAAAACAGGTTATTATTCCACAAACAATCATTCACAAATAGATCAATTTGGCCCTTGCAAATACCCTAGCAGCTTTGCCTTAAAAGGCTTAGGAAAATGAAAAGGAAAAAAATATATAGCTTTTCAAGGTTTTTGATCAACATAAAATTTGCCGATGTGTAATCCTACTTGCGTGATGGATTCTTTGGGCATTTTTAAGAGAGAAATGACAAATGTTGGGAGTAAAGGGGGGGGAACTCTAGCTTCCACTCAAACAATCCTTAATTATCTTTTTTGCGAGAGGACATATTAAATAGGAGATGCGCACTAGAAGTTCTCCTATGGATTTCAAGGAAGAAATTTTTAACCAAGATTTTCCATAAATATTTTTCATTTAGACACAGTTCATAGAAAAGCCCTAACAATAATTCAATTACATGTAAAACAATAAAAAATATGCAATAAACTTACAATTCTTCCATGAAAAGACCTTTCAATCCCAAAAAGACATCTCCAAGACATAAGCCAATCTTCAATAGCAAAAAGCTCCAAAACATCACATCTCCACAAGTAGCAAATTACACAAAAGCTAAGTCTAGCTCTAGAAAAGTGGTTGAAACTCAAGTGTGATGATGAAAAATGTCCATTGAGTGATTCTCTCTATATATATGAGGTCTATCACTCACTAATATTAGCCTACAAGCCCTATAACGAATTTAATTTTGAGTGTCTATCAAGATAAGGGGTTACAAGCCAACCCCATAGCTAACAATAATAAAAATATTTCATAAAAGCCCACGAGTGTGGGTCGAAATCCTCCATAAGCATGAACTCATGCTCTTTTTTAGCATTAAATGCTATGAAAGTGCATGGATGGGCTAGGGGAATGTCCCATCATCATAATCAACTCCAATCCTCGAGGGGAAGCCCTCACGAAATGCCTCAAAATGCTTCCAAGTGTCAAAATCGTGCCCTAGGTTCCCTACATCACCTTCTCAAGGGCTAGAAGTGTGACGTGCCATCATCTCTCTCCAGTGTTGGGGCTCCAAGTTCTAGTACAAGACCTCCCTTGTCATCCTGGGAATGAAAATCATTATCTGGACTCCAAATCAAGTCATGCCCATGAAACAGTGTCAAAGCCAACTTAGGAGCATGTTGGGTCTTGTTATCGCTTGCCGCCTACACCTACCTACAAGTTAGTGAGAAAAGCCTTTAACCCAACAAGGTATGGTTGGTGGCAAGGAACCCAGAGAAGGGGTTGTCACACTAATCCCCACTCTCTCCGTTTAAGCTATCTCCTAGGTTAGCTATGTGGGGTGGTCCCTAAAGAAAAACTAAGTTAAAGATGTGAGTTTTCTAGGAGAGTTGTTAGAGCCAGATAGATTACTTCTTGAGATTTATAAGAAAAAAAGTGATATGAGCAATAACCATCAATACATAAGATTGACATCAAACATATGAAAACCCAATGCCTTCAAAGTATTGCTCTTAAAATGAAATTGTATTTGCTTAAATGAAGTGAAATGCTTTCAAATGTAAAGCAAAAGTTATCCTGAAAAGTGAAACAAGAAACTGTTTGCACAAGATATTATAAATGCAAGATACAAGAATGTTTTTAAGATAAATAAATTGGTGAATCAAAACATGTGAAGATACCTTGCCAAAATACAAACAATTAGTAATCTACTTTGAAGAATGTAAATAAAGTGATAGAAAAACTCAAATGTTAGACCAAGATAACAACATGCAATTAAATTTCCAACACCAAATAAGGGCACTTGTCAATGAAACAAGATATATCAATCATCCATAAGCATAATGACCATTAAAATGACAACATGCAATGAAGTTGCAAAAGTAAGCAAATTTCCAAGTACCATAGAATTAAACTTGTTGCAAAACTTAAGAGATTAAAATGCTTGCATCCAAAGTGCTTCTTGAAATAAAATTTGCATGTGAAACTTTAAACTATCAAGATAGCAAAAAAATTGAGAAATTTGTAAGTAAATGTGATGAGATAGTGCTCTTGGTTTATTTTATTAGTTATCTCTAAAGAAATATTACATTTGAACTCTAATCCTCAGACTTCACCCTCACCTAAAGGTTTGGATCTAACAGTGAGGAGTACATAGAGGTAGAGGGTTCCTAAAATGTCTATTCAACCAACTTAAGTTGGAAGTAAATTTTAATGATGCTTGGGGCATGTAAGATCTAAAAGTAAATTAACAAGAAAATGAAAATTCAACTTTAACTTGAAATATATTTGTTTGTCATGAAATAAAATGTAGTTTTACTTTATGCATTAAACTTAAAATTTAAGAGTGTGCTCAATGGTGAAGCATAAGAAAATTTGAAGTATGATTTCAAGCTAAATAAACTCAAGTAAAGATGCTTGCATATAAAAAAATCTGAATTTGCTATGAAAGTAAATGTTCATAAAACTTGTAGAAAATCAAAGTGAATAGCTAATGAAATGAATGAAATGCATGGTTGTGTTAATTGACCAATTAGATGAGATGCATGCAATTTAAATTTATCAACAAATCACACCACAAGTCCTCTCCAAAAAAATGGAGAGATTGGGATGCCAATGCATAAAACCCACGCTCCCAAATTCAGAAATTTTATTGGTCGTTAGAGGTAAGAGACTATGAAGCCTCCTACAAGCTCAAGGAAAACCTTTACAAATGAAACTTGAGGTCTTAGACTTATCCTTGATGAGAAATTTCTGCAATATAGAGACTCAATAGAAATTAGATTTTTACAAGTGAAGAAGAGAAGCTAAGCCTCCTCATTGTTCACAAGAATACATGAAAAATGAAATAACTCAAAGCATAGAAAAGAGTATACCAATAGCTCACAATGCACCACGCTCCAAAAGAAGAACCCCCATGAATGGACCCCCAAAGTATTTTCATTGATATTCTTGAAAAATGTACAAAGTAGCAGCATTTCCGCAAGCACAATAGCTAGTAAACAATATTACAAATAAGAGCTCAAGGCTCACTTATATAAGAGAATGGGAGAAAATCCCAATGAAAAACCAAATGCCAACTAGTAAGAGGGATGAGATCACAAGGCAAATTCGAATTTGATAAGTGGAGCTCCAATGCCAAGAGTAAAAATCGAATTCTGGCAAGTGGACACCATTTTCTTCTTCCCTTATGTGCCAAATCCGAATTTTATGATAGAATGACAAACATATATGGGTGGTAACCCATGTGAGGACAATTTCCCACAAAAATCTCCACCAAATATTCTCCCAAATCTTCCCAAATGCGCATTAACTTCACAAATTCGAATTTCCAAGTAAGCAACTCTCATTTAACGTCAGAAATTCGATTTTATTTGAGCACATCTCCTTTCCTTGATTTTAGGAGTCTACATCACCTTGGGACTTCACATTAACTCTTCCATAATTTTCCACCTCCTTTCCACAACATTGAGCATGTGCAGATATTTATTTTTCTCCATTTAACTAATTTATGGCTTAATTAATTTACCATATTTCCCACTACACAAGTGGGTTTTGAGGGTTCAAAACACATTTTAAACCCCTCAAAGTGTAATAATAGAAAGTTGATGGTGAGAGGTGTAATTTTGATTATTCATACCCCATACAACTTCTCTAGACAACACCTATTACAATTCAATTACAATTATTATAGCAATTTTTGACCTGCGGGAAATCTACAAAATTAAAAAAAGACTACCTAGACCCAACCAAATTTCACGAAATTTTTTATGCGATCTAGTATGGTAATATACATTGACTCTAGACACTAAGAACTAACCCAAGGCCTCACCATCAAGCTGTACTCCGGATTTGGAGTAAAATTGGAGGAAAAAACTCAACTAATTATTAAGTCCTGATAGGGAGATGATAATTAGCTGAGTGAAAAAAACCTCCTAGAGTAATACTCACTTGTTGGCAAGGTCCCAAGCTACCTAGGCCTCTTACAAACTCAATACTGACTCAAACCTCATCATTACTAGCATCACTTATTACAATTCCCTGTAGGGCGTGGAATCGAGGTACAAGAGAAAGATGATGACAAGTAGAAGTAGAGTTTAAGAACTTCGTTGAAATGATGATATCTGATGGTACAAGTGTCCTCTGGTTCATCCTTGGGCATGGAGTCTTCACATAATCACCAAGTGCCACTCCAGTGGTCAACAGGTCTGCTCAGTACATCATCAAGAATCTCTAGCACCAAGCAAGAGGAGCTCATCATTTCAGCATATGAGGTGCTCTGAGGTGTCAATCATCTGTTGGAGTCATCAAATTTTCCAACACTCTACTATAGAGGGGCAACACTGCATTTGCAAGGTCATAAATGCACTTTGAAAGTGTGTTACATCCTAGGCATAATATGTAGTGGAATCATGAAATGTCCCCTCAACACCTATGTTGCTATGTGAAGGACCACCTAGCAATTCCATCTCAAAATCAAGTGAAAGTTACCAATCATTAGGGACAATGACCATAGATGCATAATAGTGGACCACACTTAATTGTTAAAGGCATAATATTACTTCAAACTGGGATCACCTTCAAATATCTGACTAGAACAAGTCCTATAAAAGTATTCCTTATTTGTGTTAGGGATGGCTGGATGGTCAACCCTATTAGGTGCTTTCAACCCCTAAGGGGAGGTGACATGTCCTAGGTCAACCCTTTCAATTCATAGGTGTTTGTGATAATCTGGCAATGGAGGGAAAATGCTTCTTGGCAAGGTTCCAAGGTCATGGGACCAGCTAATGGAGGTCCATCATCCTGAGTATATAGATGTATAGAGGGAGCAGTCATGGAGGAATGAGTTACCCTTTTCCTTGGCATGTTTTCTCCACCCCTTTGGTGTGCCTTTTACTTCTTTTTGATAATGCTTTGATAAGGAACATAGCTCAGGTGTCCAAGCATGCTTTTAATGATATAGCGTTTATTTACCCCTTAATGATGAGTCAACTTCTCGCTCATCAAGGTTGGGAAATGCAAGGGTTCCTTGATTACATGATGGTGCATCAAGTGCTCAGGAAATAGGTGATGACTAATGAGGGGGTAGAGCTCAAGCTAGGCTTTTTCCCATGCGTTAATAAATGTCCCGACCATATTTTTCATTTTACCTTTTATTTTTCTTTCATCGTGGCCATTTTATACTTTTACCTTTCTTTTAGCTGCATCAACCTCCAGGGAAATTTTTTTGGCCCTGACTCAAGGAATATGAGGATGCCAATCCCAATGAACCAATGACAATAAACCTGAAGGATGGACATGAAATTAGGGGAATGGTGAAAATTGGTAAGTATGGAAAGGTTATTGACACCTGCTTCAATCCAAGTTACCCATGTAGTGCCCTGCCTATAACCCTAATGCCTCATAGGGGGACCCACTAGTCTAGTGTCAAGAACTACCCTGCTTGATAAGGTGAGAGAACAAGTTTATAGTCAAGATCGGCCAATAATCCAAATCACCCTTTAATCCATGTTAGAATACCAAAAAAATTAAGTAAAAACACATGATTGCAAAATGGTTATAGTACCTGTCGAACAATGACCAACCTTCCTTCAAGAGGAATGTCGGATGTTGAGATGTCTAATTAGTGCAAATGGTGGAGGAATATGGCATATTATCATAAATTGAGGAATGTAGGGTTGTTGGTTGGATGGTTATTGTTACCTATCATATGTACCTAGCTAATAAAGAAGAAGAACATCAACTTGTATAAGGCACCAATCAAATCTTCAAGTCTAGATGTACAACACGAAAATTTTGCCGCTTATTCTCTCTTTCTTCTTCTATCTTCTTTCTATATGCAAATCTGTACCCCCATGGGGGAGTTCTAAAAAATGTCACTAGCATGATGAACTTATGTAAAAGACTTAGACCCTTGGAATCTAGTTACTAGGGAAGTTGCTCCAGATTGTTTTTTACTTAATAAATTATTTTTTCTTTTTAGCAATAAATAATTAATTCAGTTTTTTCACTCACATCCTCCAAAGTTGGAGTGTGTCTTAATAACTAAGCCTTGAGTGTGTTTTCTAAGTCTAGGGTTAATGTATATTACCATGCTAGGCATTATCTTCGACCTCCTGTACCCTCTTCACGGCCTCTGGAACTGAGATCGATTTTCTCTTTAGCTAATCGAATTTCCCTCTTTGATGCTACTGCACAAAGCTTTGCGCTGCCTCACTGGGATAAATCATTCCTCTTGGTGTTGCCACTCCGAATCTAGAAAACTTCCTCCGGATCACTGTCCTTGCCCCTCACTCATTGCTTCGATCTCTGGCTCTCTTTGGCAACTGACTGTTGCTACTCTAGAAATCGATTTTCCAAGGAAATCGAATTGCTCAAGTGTTTCAAGTTATTTCTCCATCACCACATCGATCTCCTCTTATAATCCTTTGTTGGAGCACCAACGGCCAAGATTAAGACTTAATGAATGGCTAGGATCATCTCTGGAACGATTCTTGTGAGTTTCTAGACTATTCTCACCTTGACTTAATTAATACTATTTAATTAACCATATATCCTAAGTTTAGACTTAGGAAATATTTCAAAATTGATTAATAATCTAATGAAGCGATCTCTAGGTGGAATTTCCATAAACGGTTTATGGGTTCTGGAGATCTCATGTATTCTAACATCTCCACAAAGTCTCGTTGCTAGAACACATCTGATGCTACAAAAACTAACAATTTGTTCCATCACTACTTCACATGACTCTTGCCATTTGATGGATGCCCCATGGACTTGTCATTCCCTTAGAGGTTGAAACCACCTAATAGGATCCTTCATTAACCTCTCTTGTTGAGCAAGGTAATACTAATACATGTTCAAAGCCCAATTGGAAGGGAAAGCCACTATGAAGTGTGCACTTTTGCCCTTTATTGGCAAGCTTATTTACTTAATTGTACTTATGAATCATTGTATTAGAAGGTGAGGAGATGCATTGGATCTTATAGAGGATTGCAGGTGGATTTTCATCTTTGGTGTGGCCTCCCTATACGGGATCCAAAACCCTCTAGAGGATCCTAATGGCATTTGTAGGGTGAGCATTGAGAGCCATGGGCCTCTAGGCATGCAAAGCATTGATTGCCACACCATGGGCTTCTTTGGCACTGTTGAGATTTTGTGTATTTGGGGTAGCATCGGATGTGCTCTAACTCCCAAATTTTTTGGAGGGACTAGAGTACACTTTGGGAAATTTCATCTAGTTTAGGAGATATTTAATTAATTAATTATTTTAATGTATTTCCTAAGTCTAAACTTAAGAAAATTAAATAATTAAAGTTAATTAAATTAAACATGTGATAAAATTGTCTCAAGTAACACGGATCAAGATTTCCTTTAATCTTAGCCATTGATTCAAGATCTGATCATGGTCATTGGTTTCCCAAGAAGAAAAGTATAAAGGAAAGGATTGTGGTCATTTGTAAAGACACAGAGGCAGGGCACTGAAGCTAAGCTTAGATTCTAGGGCAGGTTTGCTAAGAATTCTCAAAAGCGTTTCAGCTGCTGAGAGGAGAGTTTAGACAAAGGGGATGATTTGATCCCAATGTCTAGAATCAGCAAGAGACAGAGAGCAGCTTTAGAAAGGCAGCGCAGAGAAGCAGCAGCATCAGCAGCAAGTTGGCAGCAGTTGCGCAACGCAGGGGCAGCTTCAGCTACGCAGGTGTTGCGCAGTCACTCCTAGGGCAGCGTAAGGCAACTGGAAACCCTCAAAGGTTACGCAGAGACCCTTAGGGGCAGTGTAGGGACTGCGTCACCCAGTTTGGGTTATGCAGCCCTTTCCAAGCCAGCACTAAGGGACGCAAGGGCTGCAGAGGCTGACGCAGGGGCTTCAGGGGCAGCGCTGGGGTTTCTAGGGCCTAATTTTGGCTGAGTCACGTAAAACCCGTTTGAGAGTGTGGATCAGTCAATATTTTGGCTTCAAAACAGCCGATGAGTTGCAGATCTATATTTTCTCTGTCGGGTTTTCCAAATCTAGAACCCAGATTTGTTGTATTCAGAAAAATCTTAATAATAAAACCCTCCAGCAATCAGCAGACCAGTTTTCCTGTATTGGGTTTTTCCAGGGACTTTTTGTCCATAAAATCACTGTGTCACCTTATCTATGTGTGCACATACTTTTCCTAGATCTGAATTGGTGAAAGTCTGTTAAGTGTTTTGCTTCGATATTAATCTAAATTCTTCAGTTAATAACTTAATTAAGTAGGAGGAGCATAACCAGATCTAACAGTAGATTTCTGCATAATAGTAACATTCAGAAATTTTCACATGGTATCAGAGCAATTGCAGATCTAGGAGGGTCACCAGTAGAAGACTAAAGGATCTTGCTGCAGAAAGTAGTAGGAAGAGCAGCAGCAGCAACAGAAGAGCAGAAGTGAAGGGGTAGCGCAGTTTTCAGAGAAGCCGAGTAATGCAGAGGGTAGGGTGACGCAGTCTTACACTGTCTCCCAGCAGGCCCACGCACTTACTACGCAGAGGCAGCGCTGGGATTGTCTGAAGCCAGCCAATGTGACGCAGATCTGAAGCTGTTAGATCCAAATGAGCCTGAAGCGGAACTGCAAACTTCAGAAGGTGCTGGTGGGGTTAAATTTCTGAAGTTTTCAGATTTTTAGCCTAGGCACTAGTGACAAAGAGCGGAAGGAAATCAACTTCTCAAAGAGTTTCTACCCAAAGAAACTTGCAAATTAATCAAAGGATCAAAGAGAGCTGAAGCATTGATTTGCAGATTTCCTAGAAAGAAAATCAGTTGTCAGAGGGAGCAAAAGGTGCATGTTTCACCAAGGACCTTAGATCCAGAACTCTAGCAAAGAGAAGAGGAGCTCCGACAAATTTCTGAGCAGATGGCTCCTCATGGACTGCGTGATCAGGACAGATTAGATGGCTTATCCCACTTCTCAGTTTGGAAGGCTAGAATCCTGATAGTCCTAGAGGCATATCATCTAAGAGACCATGCAAAACAAGTTCTAGCCACGCCGACCGATGCAGATCTCCTAAGGAAGCATAATGAAGCTGCTGGACATGCCAAGCCACTGATCATGGATGGAATTAAGGACCATATTGTCCCACATATAGCTGAAAAGAAAACAGCTAATGAGATGTGGAAGGCCTTAACATCCCTATATGAGGGAAAATCCATCCAAAGGAAGATGTTTGTAATATTCCGAATAGGAAATAAACAACAATATAAACCAACATAAACAATAACTATAGCAAATAGAGAGACATCATGTAAAACACTGCAAACATGGAGAAATGCTGAGCCATTTTATTATAATCTGAAAGAAGAAAATGTGTACAAAGCTGATCACAATGATGGCACCTTGGCTTTCTCAAGGCAAGCTGAAAATACTCTTAAAATCCCACAGTGAATGGTTGCTCTCTCTATGACTACGTAACTCCATGAGTTGTTGTTGCTGCTGCTGGAACTGTTGCCCCTGTCTGGAATGGAGCTGCTCTTTGGGGTTGTTCCCCTACTCAAAAAAATATGAAACTCTGGATATGAGCTCTCCTCCAAAAACCTGGGAAAACCCAGGAAGGAATTCCAAAAAGGCTGACCCTGGAATTTCACCCCCTTGGGAAAATCACGCACTCCAGGTGAGTACGCTGGCCCTAAACTACCAAACTGAAAATGGTTGCCTCGTCCTACTGCAAAAGGTGATTTGTGAATGGTTGATCCCTTCACACTGCTCCTGGGCTGAAATCCCTGATCTCCCTTCAGTCTCGATGTTGCCTCCTCCCAAGACTGCGTAATCCCTGATAGTGATTGTGCTGCCTTACTAACTGCTTGCTCCTGGCTGAAAGGTACTGTGCGCTCTGCTCTGAAATTCAATGGTGCATCTCCTCACTTGAGCGGGCACCCAAAGTTCCCCAAGGCTTAGGTTGGGATCTTCTCTCGGAGACACCCGTGTGCTGAACAGCACTTGCAGACTTCTCTAAACAGCATAAGTGTGCTCAATGTATGATAGACAGAAAATCAGAAGATGCATAATAGAATCACTAAATGGTTAGCCTCTCCCTCCTTTTATGATTGAGAGCCTAGCTCTCCCTTGGGCCCCACTCAACTGCGTTGTCCCCTCATGGCCACGTTGTCCCACTAGAATGCGTTGTCCTGGCCCACGCTGCCACTTCACTGCCTGGCCTATGATATCGCCACGTTGTCCCTCTCCCTACGCTGTCACTTGGCTCCCCTGGGCCCCATGTTGAAATCCGAATTTATCTAAGTGATTTTAGAGAGTTATTTTATCCTATGTTTGTGTTATGGGTCCCATCACCCCCTTTATTTCATGACTAAACATTAGAAAGGCAAAATTTGAGAAAAATTAATATTGCCAATTAGTTGCTGCTAATTGGGAATATTACAGTCCTCTCCACCAAAACATTGCTTGTCCTCAAGCAACTGCAAAGAGGGATGCTGCAAAATTTTCTCACTCTCCCAAGTAGCATCCTCATTCGGCAAGTTCTTCCATCTTACCAAGTACTCCCTGACTGTCTTGCTCTGTAGCTGTCTCTCCCTGGTGTCTAAGATGGCTTCTGGCTGTAGCACCAAATGCCCCTCATCATCTATTGGCGAGAGCTCCTCTATTACAGTCACCTGCTACCCCAATGCCTTTTTTGGGCATGATACATGGAAGATGTTGTGTATCTTGCTACCTGCCGGCAGCTCGAACTCATAAGCAACCTCCCCTATCTTGCAGATCACCCTGTAAGGTCCATAGAAGCGGGGCTTGAGCTTCTCGACCCCTTTCTGCTTTAGCGTGGATTGTCAATACGGTTGAAGTCGTAGGTAGACCAAGTCACCTACCTCAAACTGCCTCTCTACCCGCCCTCTGTCAGCATATAACTTCTGTTGATTTTGCATTGTGGCTAAGTTATCCATAAGAGCTCAGAGTATATCCTGACTCTCTTGGTTCCAGTCCTTGGCCCTGGGGGCCTTGCTAGCTCCAAACATAACATCAGTAAAAGTCAAAGCATGATATCCATATAAAGCATAAAATGGAGACATACCGATAGACATGTGGAAAGTGGTGTTGTAGCAGTATTCTCCCAAATGCAGCAAACGCAACCATGCCTTCTGCTGCCCTGTGACAGTTTCGCAAGTAGCCCTCCAACTACTTGTTCACTATCTCTGTCTGCCCATCCGTCTGAGGATGATAACTAGTACTAGGAGTCAACTTTGTACCCACCAACCAAAAGAGCTCCTGCCAAAAGTCACCCATGAAACGGTTGTCCCTATCACTGACGATGGCCTTTGGAAGACCATGCAATCTAAAAATGTCACGGAAGAACAGTTCTGCCACCTGTGCAGCTGTGTACCGTGCTGATATGGGGAAGAAGTGAGCATACTTCGTTAGTCGATCAACAACCACGAAGATGCAATCCTTGCCCCGCACCGTGGGCAACCCAATGATCAAATCCATCGAGATGCTTTCCCACTTTCCTTCCGGAATGGGAAGCGATTGTAGTAATCCGGCTGGGTGGCTCATCTCCCCTTTGTTCCTCTGACATACCTCGCACTCCCTGACATGCCAGAGTACGTCCTCCTTGAGGCCTATCCAAGAGAACCTCTCCCTGATAGCCTTGTAGGTCTTCATGAATCCCTGATGGCCCGACAATGGTGAGTCATGGGAGGCTCATAGTATCTTCTCCTTGAGCTAAGAATCCCCAGTCAAGAAGATCATGTCCTTGAAGTAAATAACCTCGTCCATCACCCTGTACCTGTCATCTATGATCTGACCATCCAGCACCTCACAAGCAAAACGGTCCTTGGAGTACTCTACCAGTAGTTGAGCCCTCCAGTCCGTATCTATGCTCATCAACGACAGCACTGCCAATCTGCGTGATAGAGCATCGGCCACCACGTTGTTCTTCCCTTTGACATACTCGATGTCAAAGTCATAAGCCTGGATCTTACTAACCCACTTTTGCTGCCTCTCCTACAACTGCTTCTGCTTAAGGAAAAACCGGAGGCTGTTGTGATTAGTCCTCACCCGAAACCTGTTGCCCACCAGATACTATCGGAACTTGGCCAGTGCATGCATAATGGCATGCATCTCCTTGTCGTATATAGAATACAATGTCCCATGCGACAACAGCGTCTTGCTCTCAAAAGCTGTGGGGTGGCCTCCCTGCATCAAAATTGTGCCCGCTCCCTCTCCTGGAGCATCACACTCCAAAATGAAGGGTTGCGTGAAATTCAGCAAAGCGAGCACTAGGCAGCTACTCATTACCTCCTCAGTCCAACTAAATGCCCCCTTCTTGGTGAGATCTGTGAAGGGTGCAGCAAGCTAGGAAAATCCCTTGACAAACTTCTGGTAGTAGATGCAGATGCCTACAAACCCCTGGAATTCTGTCACATTCTTCGGCTCTGGCCATTCCCGAATGACCCGAATCTTCTCCTCGTGGACTCTCACTCCGTCCACACCAATGATATGCCCCAAAAAAGAGCATCTTTGTCAACCCAAACTCGCACTTGGAGAGCTTAGCATAGAAATGTTGCTCCTCCAAGATACACAGTACAGCCTCAATGTGTTGTAAGTGATCCTCCCAAGTGCGGTTGTATATAAGGATATCATCAAGGAACACCAGCACGAACTTCCTCAATTGAAAGATGTGGTCCATACAAGACTGAAAAGTGGCCAATGCATTGGTTAGCCCGAAGGGCATCACCAAAAACTTGAAATGGCCATAATGGCATCTAAAAGCAGTCTTGGGAATATCCTTGTCCCTCACTCGGATCTGATGGTATCCCGACCTCAGAGTGATCTTGGAGAAGAATTTCGATCCCCTCAGCTCATCCATCAACTCGTCAATCCGCGGAATGGGGTATTGGTTCTTCATCGTCTTCTTGTTGAGAGTCTGGTAGTCAATGCACATCCTTAGTGTGCCATCCTTCTTCTTCACCAATACAACAAAAGAAACAAATGGGCTAGTTCTGGGCCTGATGTGTCCCAGTGCTAAGAGCTCATGAATGGCTCTCTCAATCTCATCCTTGTAGGTTTTGGGATGCCTACAGGGTGTGGTGATCACAACCTGAATACCCTGCTCCAACTCAATGGTATGCTCAAACCCCCAATCAGGTGGTTGTCCTGGTGGTATATCCCCAAAAACAGTGGAGTACTGGTCCAAAATCTACTGCACCTCTGGGTGAACTGCCTACCCTATGGCCCCTGCCTCTGAAATATGCAGCTCTACTGCCCACTCTATGTCTCCCTTCCAGAAGTCTGCCTCCATCTGGTGTGTTGAAACTGTCTGTGGAGGGTATATGTGCATGCCTCGAATCATCACATGCTTCCCACTCTTCTTGTCTGTCCACTCCATCTCCAGAGTCTCCCAGTTCGTGGTAACCTTCCCCAGCGTGATCAACCACTGCACTCCCAGCACCATGTTGTTGTCTGGAATGTCGACGACAAAAAAATGATTTGTCATAGCGTAGGTCCCCATGGTCACCGCTAATGCCGGAACGTATCTCACACACTACATAGTTCTGGCACCTGGTACAAGTATTGAGAATCCATCAAAGCTCTCTGTCTGTATGCCCCTCCTCTCTACTAGTTGGGCATCAATAAAGTTGTGCGTGGCCCCACTATCCACCTGAACTGAAACACGTTGTCCCTGAACGGTGCCCCGAACACGCAGTGTCAAATACTTCGGAACCCCTCGCAAAGATGCAAGGACTCCTCCTGTGGGTGCAAACGCTGCTCCTCCTACTCTTGGGGGAGGAGGTGTTGGATGATCCCCTCTCTGCACTACAGTGTTGGCCTCTCCCTCTATCCACTCATAGGCATCTTCTTCTCCCTCACTATCGGAGAAGACCTCTATGTAATCTGTCTTCTCTGTGGCACATCGATGACCCAGTGCTCATGGCTCTTGGCATGTGAAGCACAGCTTCCTCCATCTCCAGTCTCTCCGGGTATCATCATCCAAAGGCCTCCGGCCTTGGTTCCCCTTCAGGGGTGGAACTCTCGTGTCCTTCCCCTTTGGTTGAAATTTCAGTCTCTTGGGGAAAGGAGCTTTGGTCCTAGGCAAAGCATCCTTCCAGACTCTCGTCCTCCCGATTGCATCCTGAAGTGTAGCAGGCCTCGTGGATCTAACTAGCCCACGTAGAGGTTTTGCCAACCCATCAATGAACATGTAAATCCTCCTAGCTGAGGACAAGTCGGGTACCATCACTGAAAGTCTCGAGGACTCGGAAATTTATGTTTTTGGGTTCCCGGTCTGCTTGAACTTGGTCAGCTCGACAAAATGCTCTTCCGGATCCCTCCGGTCAAACCACTCCACTAGTCCCCGTGTAAACTCGGCATACGTTGTCACTGCTGAGTGACCCAACGTGGCCATCCCATGGAACCACCAGTCATAGGCATCTCCCTCGAGGTGCAGCGCTACCACCTTGATGGCCTCCCCCTCTGCCATCTGATTAAGCTGAAAATAAATGTCCAGCTTCTCCACCCAAGCTTTTGCTGAACATTTAGATGATCCATCAAAAGTTGGCAAGAAAAACCTACCCACGGTACATTGCAACTCACCTCACTGCGTGTACCCACCATCTCTGTTCTGGTTGCAAGATCTATTGTCCTTCTTGAGCTGAAAAAAGTCGTGGAAAAACCCAATGCGGGAAAACCGATCTACTGGCTACTAGAGGGTTTTATTATTAAGAATTTTCTGAATACAGCAAATCTAGGTTCCAGATCTAGAAAACCCGACAGAGAAATAATAGATTTGCAGCTCACTAGTTGTTTTGAAGCCAAAATAATGACTGATCCACACCCTCAAATGAGATTTACAAGACTCAGCCAAAATTAGGCCCTAGAAACCCCAGCATTGCCCCTGAAGCCCCTGCGCCAACCTTTGAAGCCCCTGCGTCCCTCAGCACTGGCCTGGAAAGGGCTGCGTTACCCCATACTGGGTGACGCAGCCCTTACGCTGCCCCTTAGGGTCTCTACGTAACACTTGAGGGCTTCTAGCTGAATCACGTTGTCCTGGGAGGGACTGCGTAGCAGAGTTTCTGCCCTCTCTGCTGCAACTCTCTTGCCTCTCTGTGCTGCCTCTCTGAGCTGATCTCTGTGTCTTGCTAATTCTAGACCCTGGGAGAAGATCATCCCCTTGGCCTAAATTCCCCTCTCTGCAACTGAAAACACTTCTAAGAATTCTTAGCAAACCCGCCCTAGAATCTCACCTTAGCTTCAGTGCTCTGCCTCTGTGTGTCTTTACAAATGACCCCAAGCCTTTCCTTTATACTTTTCTCGTTGGGAAACCAACGGCCATGATCAGATTTTGAATCGATGGCCAAGATTAAAAGAAAGCTTGATTTGTGTGACATAAGACAATTTCATCACATGTTTAATTTAATTAATTTTAAATACTTCATTTTCCTAAGTTTAGACTTAGTAAATACATTAAAATAATTAATTAAATAAATATCTCCCAAACCAAATGAAATTTCCCAAATCCCTTTCTGGGTCTTGTAGATCAAGTGTACTCTAGTCCCTCCACAAAATTTTGGAGCTAGAGCACAACTAATGCTACCCCAAATACACAAAATCTCAACACTCCCTCTTAGCATCAGGAGTGTGCTCTAGCAATACATCACACTATGCATTACAAGATTTTGGGCTCTAGTTCGGTGCTGCTGCGACACAACTCTACACTACTGCTGCCATTTTGTACTGTTGCCCATGACTCTGCCACTGCCACTTCAACATTTGTACTGCAACTCCCTCTCAATTTGCTGCATCTGTGCTGCTCATAGCATTGCCACTGCTGATCTGTTGCACTACAACTTTAGTTGTTGAGAGAAACAATTGAATCTCCTGCCCAATCTTTGACAAACAAGACAGTAGGGCTACATCCTCATCACTGAAGCTCCATAGGTTGTTGATCTATGCTGGCATCTGAAGGATGATGCACAGCAACAGCTCTGCACTACGTAAGCAAACTCCCTCTGCACTGTTGAAGTCACATCAACCCCTTGTGCTGAAATCCCTCACACTGTTGTTGTGCTGTGCTCTCCTCCTGAAGCCTCCATGTTGCTACAACTCTGCTCTGCGTAAGCAACTCTACTCTGTGTTGCTGAAGTCACATCAGCCCCTACGCTGCTGCTACATTTGCACTACGCTACTCCTTCCAACCTTCTACCTCTGCTTCATCCGTGATCTATGCACCCACTGCTCCACTTGTCCCGCTACTGTCTTAAGGCTGTCGTATCTCGCATGTGATCCAAGAGATGAGTTGCTCAAGGATCCCGCTTACATTCTGTAGCTCCTCTACAGATCCATGTCGCCCCACTTTCATGGTTCGTGAGCGCTCATGGCTACATCATCTTCCGAGCCATCATCTGCCACAACAGCCTTGGAAGAAGAAGCTTCCTTGTCCCTTTTCTTCTAAGGACAATTGCTAGTAAAATGTCCCATTTCATCACACTGGAAGCACTTGATCTTAGACACATCCTTCTTCTTCTTTCCCTGCTACCTCTTTGATGCCAAGGCTGCATCTTCAACTTCCTTCTTCACTCTGCTCAATCCAGAGTTGTACTGCTTCTTGGTGATTCTATGTAGTTCTTCTTGACACAGAATTGTCCACAAGTTGTCCCAATCTGGGAGGTCCGCTCTACCAAGATACTTTGAACAAAGGTTTCCCGCTCATTTGTGACTACATTGAGAGCAGTCTTGACCATCAGCTTATCTTCCACCTTAGCACTCGTTGCAGTCCACTGATCTCTGATCGACTACAATCTGAAGAGGACATGCTCCATGTCTTCAACCTTGGTCATCATGAATGACCGCATCTGAGTCTCCAACATCATCTTCCTTTGGACAGACTTCCCCTCATATAGGGAAGTTAAGGCCTTCCACATCTCATTAGTTTTCTTCTTTTCAGCTATGTGTGGGTCAATATGGTCCTTAATTCCATCCATGATCAGCCTCTTGGCATGCCCAGCAGCTTCATTATGCCTCCGTAGGAGATCTACATTGGTCGGTGTGGCCAGAGTTTGCTATGCATCGTCTCTTAGATGATATGCCTCTAGGACTATCAAGATCTTAGCCTTCCAAACTGAGAAGTTAGATAGGAAGTCCAATATGTCCTGATCACGCAGTCCATGAGGAGCCATCTGCTCAAAAATGTGTCGGAACTTCCCTTTCTCTTTGCTAGAGAACTGGATCTAAGGCCCTTAGCAAAACAAGCACCTTCTGCTCCCTCTGACAACTGATTTCCCTCCTTGGAAATCTACCAAATCAACAATGATTCAACTCCCTTTGATCCTCTTGATCAATCTGCAAGTTTTTCTGGCCAAAAACTCCCTGAGAAGCTGATCTCCTCCCGCTCTTTGTCACTTGTGCTTAGGCTAAAAATCTGAAAACTTCAGAAATTTAACCCCACCAGCACCTTTTGATTTTCTGCAGCTATGCTTCAGTCTGTTCTAGATCTGACAGATTCAGATTTGTGTCACACTCGCTGGCTTCTAACAATCGCAGCATTGCCTTTGCGCAGTAATTGTGTGGGCTTGCTGTGAGACAGCGTTGGACTGCGTCACCCTGCCCTCTGCATAACTTCTGCAACTCTGAAAATTGCGTTGTCCCTCCAGATCTGCCCTTTTGCTGCATTTTCCTACTGCTTTTTGCAGCAAGAACCTTCAGTCTTCTGTTGGTGACCCTCCTAGATCTGCAATTGCCCTGATACCATGTGAATTTTTTTGAATGTTACACTTATGCAGAAATCTACTGTTAGATCTGGTTATGCTCCTCCTACTTAATTAAGTTATTAAGCTGAAAATTCATATTAATATCGAAGCAAAACACATAACAGACTTTCACCAATCCAGATCTAGAAAAAGTACATGCACACATAGACAAAGTGACACAGTGATTTTCTAGAAAATTAGTCCCCAGAAAAATGCAATGCGAGAAAATCGGTCTGCTGGCTGCTAGAGGTTTTATTATTAGGAATTTTCTGAATACAGCGAATCTAGGTTCCAGATCTGGAAAACCCAACAGAGAAATAATAGATCTACAGCTCACTGGCTATTATGAAGCCAAAATAATGACTGATCCACACCCTCAAACGGGATTTACAAGACTCAGCCAAAATTAGGTCCTAGAAACCCCAGCACTGCCCCTGAAGCCCCTGTGTCCCTCAACGCTGGCTTGGAAAGGGCTGCATTACCCCAGACTGGGTGACGCAATCCATACGCTGCCCCTTAGGGTCTCTACATAACCCCTGAGGGCTTCCAGCTAAATCACGCTGTCCAGGGAGGGACTGCGCAGCACCTGCATAGCACAGTTGTTTCCCTCTCTACTGCTGCTCTCCTGCTTCTCTGCGCTGCTTCTCTGAGTTGATCTCTGCCTCTTGCTGATACTAGCAAACCCACCCTAGAATCTCAGCTTAGCTTTAGTGTTCTGCCTCTATGTATCTTTACAAATGACCCCAAGACTTTCCTTTATACTTTTCTCATTGGGAAACCAACAGCCATGATCAAATCTTGAATCAATAGCTAAGATTAAAAGAAAGCTTGATTCGTGTGACTTAAGACAATTTCATCACATGCTTAATTTAATTAACTTTAATTATTTCATTTTCCTAAGTTTAGACTTAGGAAATATATTAAAATAATTAACTAATTAAATATCTCCCAAACCAGATGAAATTTCCCAAATCCCTTTCTGGGTCTTGTAGATCAAGTGTACTCTAGTCCCTCCACAAAATTTGGAGCTAGAGCACAACTAATGCTACCCCAGATACACAAAATCTCAACAACTGGGAGGGACTGCATAGCACAGTTGTTGCCCTCTCTGCTGCTGCATGAGCTTATCTCTGCCTCTTGTTGATACTAGCAAACCCACCCTGGAATCTCAGCTTAGCTTCAGTGCTCTGCCTCTATGTGTCTTTACAAATGACCCCAAGACTTTCCTTTATACTTTTCTCATTGGGAAACCAACAGCCATGATCAAATCTTGAATCAATAGCTAAGATTAAAAGAAAGCTTGATCCGTGTGACTTAAGAAAATTTCATCACATGTTTAATTTAATTAACTTTAATTATTTCATTTTCCTAAGTTTAGACTTAGGAAATATATTAAAATAATTAACTAATTAAATATCTCCCAAACCAGATGAAATTTCCCAAATCCCTTTCTGGGTCTTGTAGATCAAGTGTACTCTAGTCCCTCCACAAAATTTGGGAGCTAGAGCACAACTGATGCTATTCAAAATACACAAAATCTCAACAACTGGAACTCTACAAAATAGTCCCCCAAATGAACCACCTTCGGCTCCTAGGGTACTCCTGTTCCGGTGCCTGTAGTCAAGAATGTGGGCATCGTGGAACGTGGGGGAGTGTGTGGTACTAACTGTTGCACTGTAATGTTCTCTTGTATGTCATGGGAAGTGTCGGATCCCTCACCAATGTGAAAACCCCTTGGGGTTTGACGCTGTCTGTTATCCATGGCAAATTTCTGACCCATCTCTATCCTCCTCGAGAGCTCCTGCATAGATTTCAAGAGGAGATTCCCGAACTCCTTCCCGTCATCTCTTTCTTCAGCCATAGGTTCTTCCTCCTCTGTGTCCATCACTGGAATGCAGTCCCCTTCTCCAAATGTGGCCTCGAGTCTCCGCCCTCTGCTCCTGTACCGCTTTGTCCGGTAAGTGATGTATTCCTTTCCTCCGGGTGTCATAAGACTAATCAGCTCCACAGGCTGAGCCAAGTCTATGAGCTCTGATACCATTGTGATATTCTGAATAGGAAATAAACAGCAATATAAAGCAACATAAACAATAACTACAACAAATAGAGAGTTATCATGTAAAACACTTCATACATGGAGAAAAGCCGAGCCATTTTATTATGATCTGAAAGAATAAAATGTGTACAAATATGATCAGAATGATGGGACCTCTGCTTGCTCAAAGCAACCTGAAAATACTCTCAGAATCCCACTGTGAATGGTTGCTCTCTCTATGACTGTGTAACTCCCTAAGCTGCTGCTGCAGCTGCCGGAAGTGTTGCCTCTGTCTAGAGTGGAGCTGCTCTTTGGGGATGTTCCCCTGCTCAAAAAAATATGAAACTCCGGATATGAGATCTCCTCCAAAAACGCAGGAAAACCCAGGAACGAATTTCGGAAAGGCTAACCCCGAAATTTCACCCCCTTGGGAAAACAATACACTCCAGGTGGGTACGTTGGCCTTGAACTGTCAAACCGAAAATCGTGGCCTCCTCCTACTGCAAAACGTGATTTGTGAAGGGTTGATCCCTTACACTGCTCCCGGGCTGAAATCCCTAATCTCCCTTCTCTCCCGGTGTTGCCTCCTCCCAAAACTGTGTAATCCCTGATAGTGACTGCGCTGCCTTAGTGACTACGTGCTCCTGGCTGAAAGGTACCGCGTGCTCTGCTCTGAAAGTCAATGGTGGATCTCCTCACCTGAGCGAGCACTCGAAGTCCCCCGAGGCTGAGGTTGGGATCTCCGCTCGGAGACACCCATGGTCTGAATAACACTTGCAGACTTCGCTAAACAGCGTAAGCGTGCTCAATGTCTAATAGACAGAAAATTAGAAGATGCATAATAGAATCACTGAATGGTTAGCCTCTCCCTCCTTTTATGCTGGAGAGCCTAGCTCTCCCTTGGGCTCCACTCAACTGCGTTGTCCCCTCATGGCCACGCTGTCCCCACTAGACTGTTTTGTCTTGACCCACGTTGCCTCCACGTTGTCCCTGTTCCTGTGCTGTCACTTTGCTCCCCTAGGCCCCATGTTGAAATCCGAATTTATCTAAGTGACTTTAGGGAGTTATTTTATCCTATGTTTGGGTTATGGGTCCCATCACCCCCTTTATTTCATGACTAAACATTAGAAGCCAAAATCTGAGCAAAATTACTATTGCCAATTAGCTGCTGCTAATTGGGAATATTACACTATTAGAGACTCAGATGCGGTTATTCATGATGACCAAGGGAGAAGACATGGAACATTTCCTCTTCAGATTACAGTTGATCAGAGACCAGTTGACTGCCACAGGTGCTAAGGTGGAAGATGATGTGATGGTCAGGATTGCTCCCAATGCAGTCACAGATGAGTGGGAAACCTTTGTCCAAAGTATCTTGGGCAGAGCGAACCTCCCAGACTAGGACAACTTGTGGGCAATCATGCGTCAAGAAGAACTCTGTAGAATCACCAAGAAGCAGTATAGCTCGGGATCGAGCAAAGTGAAGAAGGAAGATGAAGAAGATGCAGCTTTGGCATCAAAGAGGCAGCAGGGAAAGAAGAAGAAGGATCTATCAAAGGTGCTTCCAATGTGGTGAGCTAGGACATTTTGCCAATAATTGTCCTCAAAAGAAAAAGGACAAGGAAGCTTCTTCTTCCAAGGTTGTTGTGGCGGATGATGGGTCAGAAGATGATGCAGCCATAAGCACTCATGAACCACGAAAGTGGGGCGACATGGATCTGTAGAGAAGCTACAAAATGGTGGTGAGATTCTTGAGCAGCTCATCTCTTGGATCACATCCAAGCTACGGGAGCCTTAAGACAGTAGCGGGACAAGGGGAGCAGTGGTTGCATAGATCATGGATGAAGCAAGGGCAGATCTGAAGACTAGAAGAAGTAGTAGCGTAGAAGGCTTCAAGAGGACAGCGCAGTGTAGCAGCAGCGTGAGAGATTTCAGCACAAGGGGCTAATGTGACTTCAACAGTGCAGATGCTTACGCAATGCAGAGCTATAGTTGTGCATCATTCTCCAGATGTCAGCACAGATCAGCAGTCGATGGAGCTTCAGTGATGAGGTTGCAGCCCAGCTGACTTGTCTGTCAGAGATTGGGCAGGAGATTCAATTGTTTCTCTCAACAACTGAAACTGCAGCGCAGCAGTTAGCAATGGCAGTGCTATGGGTAGCACAGAGGCAGCAAATCGAGAGAAAGCTGCAGTACAGATGTGGCAGTGTTGGTGACAGCGTTATGGGCAGCAGTACAGAATGGCAGCCGTAGTGCAGAGTTGAGTGGCAGTAGGCCAAGCGTCAACAACACAGAAACCAGTGCCCAAAATCTTGTAATGCATGGTGTGATGTATTGCAAGAACACACTCCGTACTAAGAGGGAGTGTCGAGATTTTGTGTATTTGGGGTAGCATCGGATGTGCTCTAGCTCCCAAATTTTGTTGAGGACCTAGAGTACACTTGATCTACAAGACCCAGAAAGGGATTTTGGAAATTTCATCTGGTTTAGGAGATATTTAATTAATTAATTATTTTAATGTATTTCCTAAGTCTAAACTTAGGAAAATTAAATAATTAAAGTTAATTAAATTAAACATGTGATGAAATTTGTCTTAAGTCACACGGATCATGCTTTCTTTCAATCTTAGCCATTGATTCAAGATCTGATCATGGTCATTGGTTTCCCAATTACAAAAGTATAAAGGAAAGGCTTGGGGTCATTTGTAAAGACACACAGAGGCAGAGCACTGAAGCTGAGCTGAGATTCTAGGGCAGGGTTTGCTAAGAATTCTCAGAAGTGTTTCAGCTGCAGAGAGGGGAGTTTAGACAAAGGGGATGATCTGATCCTAGTGTCTAGAATCAGTAAGAGACAGAGAGCAGCTTCAGAAAGGCAGCGCAGAGAAGCAGCAACAAGAGGGCAGCAGCTGCGCAACACAAAGGCAACTTCAGCTACGCATGTGCTACGCAGTCACTCACAGGGCAAGGTAAGGCAGCTGGAAACCCTCAAAGGTTACGCAGAGACCCTTAGGGGCAGCGTAGGGATTGCACCACCCAGTTTGGGGTTACACAGCCCTTTCCAGGCCAGCGCTGAGGGACGCTGGGGTTGCAGAGGCTGACACAGGGGCTTCAGGGGCAGCATTGGGGTTTCTAGGGTCTAATTTTGGCTTAGTCCTGTAAATCCTATTTGAGAGTGTGGATCAGTCAATACTTTGGATTCAAAACAGTCAGTGCGTTGTAGATCTATATTTCCTCTGTCGGGTTTTCCAGATCTAGAACCCAGATTTGTTGTATTCAGAAAACTCTTAATAATAAAACCCTCCAATAGCCAGCGGATCGGTTTTGCCGCATTGGGTTTTTCCCAAGACTATTTGTCCAGAAAATCACTGTGTCACTTTGTCTATGTCTGCATGTACTTTTTCTAGATCTGAATTGGTGAAAGTCTGTTATGTGTTTTGCTTCGATATTAATCTGAACTCTTCAGTTAATAACCTAATTAAGTAGGAGAAGCATAACCAGATCTAACAGTAGATTTCTGCATAATAGTAACAATCAGAAATTTTCACAGGCGCCACCATTTGATTGTTCATGGCCCACTAATTCAAAGACGATGATGCACTTGGATCACGTTGCCCAATTGGCTACACATTGCACCTGACACTTTGCAGTTGTTCCAAGACCTAGATGAGGTTATGTCTCGCCTAGGGAGACATAGGAGGGCATGTGTCATCTTCTAGCCCTCATCAATGGAGCATTGACTTGATCTTGATCCATTTGGAGACCCTTTGTTGCCCGGATTGTACAAACACCGCAACAACTGTTCAAGGCAGTGGTTGTCACTCAGATCCCCGCCCACTTCGTTCTAGTTGTCTCCCAACATCAGGCTATGGGGGTTAGTCCCTGTGGAATGAGGTGAAGCAAAACAAGTTGGTAACCAACTCGTTTGGGAGACACGAATGAGTGGCCTAGCTACTTGGTTAAATTTAGCAAGATTAATGATTAGATTAGATTTCAAGTATGAGACCATTGCCTGATGAAGTCACAATTCTTGCTTGATATAGATTATTGCCAAGTAACCGGATGGACACCCGCTGCTTAAATGATTGACTAACCTATATGATGTGCAAATCCTAGGATCTAAGTGTGATGCAGTGATCCTGGTTATTTTAAACTATATGTCTAGTCTACGTGTAACCTTCCCTTAACTATTTTGAAGCTGGGCTCCATGGTAGGTTGTGGGAAGGAGGCCAACAGGAAGTAGGCTAGGGCCTTATTAACGACACCTTATGTTGTCCTCCTATCACCCAGTGCCTCCGGTGTTACAAAGACTGTGGCTCTAACGACTGCAAGGTCACCGTGTTAACCATCAAAGAGTTGTCAAGCCCCTCAAGCTAGGTGAAAAGGGTTGCCCTAGATCTCTATCAACCTAGTTTATGCTAGGAGGTAAATTTTAATGCAAGCTAGGTCCTAAGATGCTTATGCAACGATGAGGAGTGGAGACTTCTTGAATTAATATTGTTTATGTTATTTAAGTACTAAATGTAAATTATCCTGATGAAAGAGTACTTAATAATAATTAGATAACAATCATAAACAAGACAAATGCCAAAAGATACAAGTGCAAGCTTCAACAATATTCCAAAAGGTGTTTAACCAATTAGATCAACTTATCCACTTATCAATTAACCACAAAGTTATAAGATGGCAATCACAATTACCAAAAATGTTTTCCAAAACAAGATTACGTGTGAGCTTATTACTCAATGCTAAAGAGATATTCAACTAGATTCACAAGATGCCAATATTCCCAAGAGACTTATCACCAAATTTATTTATGTTCCCAAGTGCTTTAATGAGTGAGTTAATTTAGATGTGAAATATAAACAAACTCACAAGAATAACACAATATTAGCCACTTCAACGGTGTGAATGTTAAGAACAAAATATAGAATTATGAAAACACTTATACACTTTATGTTCCAATGACCTTTTTATGAGCAATAAATGACTATTATGACAGCAGCAAGTAAATATCAATTCCAAAGTGCATATGCATGCCCAATGTCACAAGAAATAACCCAACCACCAAATAAACTTAGCCAACTTAAGAATCAGATGTGTTAGCCTACTTAAGATATAATATTCAAAAAAAATTCTGATATGATATATTTATTACAACGGTAAACAAACCACAGATCAGCGAGCTAATGATGTGTAATGTCCCTTCCTTAAAAAATTTCCTAAGGTGATAGAACCAATTTTGTAAATTTTGTTATTTTTGGTCCAAGGCAAATTTTGATGGAGAAACTTAGGAAAAAGTGGGTCGAAGAGCTTTTCAGTAGAATGTGGGGGCCACTCACCCACAAATAATACACACCACTTGGTAAGGAATTCGATTTTCTTAAGTGAGGTCAAAGTCATAGGAGGGACCCACATGAGACTCAAGGCTAGCAAGCATAAATAGGAGGAAAGAAGCATCATTTGGGGCTTTTGACATTTTGATAACTCATTGTTGCTTTGGTTGTTCAGTTGAGCTACAAAGTGTTGATTAGCACAAGACCTTCCCAAGGAGTGAACCTCATCCTTTCTTCAGTGGACCTCGAGTGCCACCCTAGGAAGGCTTTCATCTTCATTTGGAGACCGGGAAAGACACATCCTACAGGAATTATGTTACTCTAGTTCAACGGGGACGCAGAAGGAGAGGCCACATAGTCTTGGAGGAGAAGTGGTGTCGACATTTGAGGAAACAACATTGTTGGGGTGTTTCTTGGACAATTTCCAGACCGGAGGAATGTCTTTTCAGCAGAAGGAGAGAACACATCCTTTAGAACGAATTTTTGGACTTAGGGACTACGTCATGTGCTACAGGACTGCGCAGTCATTTGTGTGGGCTATTCAAAGAGAGTCTAGGTTGGAGTGAGGAGTTGGGCTGCTGGGATTTTGGTTGGAAGTTCATTTGAAGGGATTTCTAGCATTTTGGGAGCAGAAATTATCAAATTCAGCTACAGGTGTAGATTTCTGGTTGTGGAGAAGGGCCAAGCTATGGGGGGCCAAATTTGGAGGGTCAAAAATAGGCAAAATCCTTTTTGGGTTTTTGGCAAGGAATTCACCCCGAATTTTACAGAATTTTCTTGGCATTTTTGAGGGGGGAAATCAGGGTCTCAAGTCAACCCGCAATGCAGAAATATTGGGCCAGCGCAGTTTTCTGGAGACCAACACTTCTACAGCAGTTGGGCACTTTTGTACTGATCACTTGAGGCTTGTAACTTGCCTTTGTGAAAATTTCTGAATCTTACTTATGCAGAAATCTACTGTTAGATCCGGTTATTCTCCTCCTACTTGATTAATTTATTAACTGAAAAATTCAGATTAATATCGAAGAAAAACACATAACAAACTTTCACCAATTTAGATCTAGAAAAAGTACATGCAAACATAAACAAAGTGACACATTGATTTTCTGGAAAAATAGTCCCTGGAAATACCCAATGCGAGAAAACCGGTCTCTGGCTGCTAGAGGGTTTTATTATTAAGAGTATTATTGAATATAGCAAATCTGGGTTCTAGATCTGGAAAACCCAAGAGAGAAAATATAGATCTGCAACTCACAGGTTGTTCTGGAGCCAAAATATTGATTGATCCACACCCTCAAACAGGATTTACAAAACTCAGCCAAAATTAAGCCCCAGAAACCCCACCGCTGCCCCTAAAGCCCCTGCGTCAGCCTCTGCACACTTTGTGTCCCTCAGCATTGGCCTGGAAAGGGCTATGTAACCCCAGAATGGGTGACGCAATCCCTACGCTGCCCCTAAGGGTCTCTGCGTAACCTCTGAGGGTTTTCAGCTGCATTACGCTGCCCTAGGAGTGACTGCGCAGCACCTACGTATCTGAAGCTACCCCTGGGTTGCACAGCTGCTGCCCTCTTGTTGTTGATGCTCCTGCTTCTCTACGCTGCCTTTCTGAAGTTGCTCTCTGTCTCTTGTTGATTCTAGACACTAGGATCAGATAATCAGCTTTGTCTAAACTCCCCTCTCTGTAGCTGAAACACTTCTAAGAATTCTTAGCAAACCATGCCCTAGAATCTTAGCTTAAGCTTCAGTGCTCTGCCTTTGTGTGTCTTTACAAATGACCCCAAGCCTTCTTTTCTCGTTGGGAAACCAACGGCCATGATCAGATCTTGAATCAATGGCTAAGATTAAAAGAAAGCTTCATCCATGTGATTTAAGACAATTTCATCACATGTTTAATTTAATTAACTTTAATTATTTAATTTTCCTAAGTTTAGACTTAGGAAATACATTAAAATAATTAATTAATTAAATATCTCCTAAACCAGATGAAATTTCACTAAACCCTTTCTTGGTCTTGTACATCATGTGTACTCTAGTCCCTCCACAATTTTTGGGAGCTAGAGCACATCCGATGCTACCCCCAATACACAAAATCTCAACACACCCTCTTAGCACGGAGTGTGCTCTAGCAATATATCACACCATGTATCACAAGATTTTGGGCACTGGTTTCTGTGTTGTTAATGGTAGGCCTGCTGCCACTCAACTTTGCATTGTTCCTGCCATTTTGTACTGCTGCCAATGACGTTGTCACCGCCACTGCCACATCTGTACTGCAACTCCCTCTCAATCTGCTGCATCCGTGTTGCCCATAGCACTGCCACTGCTAACTGCTACACTACAACTTCAGTTGTTAAGAGAAACAATGGAATCTCCCGACCAATCTTTGACAGACAAGTCAGTTGGGTTGCATCCTCATCACCAAAGCTCCATCGGCTTCTGATATGTGCTGACATCTGGAGGATGATGCACAGCTACAGCTCTGCACTGCGTAAGCAGACTCCCTCTGCACTGCTGAAGTCACATCAGCCCCTTGTGCTGAAATCTCTCACGCTATTGTTGCATTGCGCTGTCCTCCTGAAGCCTTCTACGCTGCTGCAACTCTGCTCTGCACTACTGAAGTCACATCAGCCCCTACGTTGTTGCTACCTCTACGCTGCTGCTGCATTTTCACTGCGTTGCTCCTTTCAGCCTTCAAATCTACTTATGCTTCATCCGTGATCTATGCACCCACTGCTCCACTTGTCTCGCCACTATCTTAAGGCTCCCGTAGCTCGGATGTGATCAAAGAGATGAGCTACTCAAGGATCCCACCCTTTCATTCTGTAGCTCCTCTACAAATCCATGTCGTGCCACTTTCATGGTTCATAGGCGCTCATGGCGGCATCATCTTCTGACCCATCATCCGCCACAGCAGCCTTGGAAGAAGAAGCTTCCTTGTCCTTTTTCTTCTGAGGACAATTACTGGCGAAATGACCTAGTTCGCCACACTAGAAGCTCTTGATCTTTGATAGATCCTTCTTCTTCTTTCCCTACTGCCTTTTTGATGCCAAGGCTACATCTTCTTCATCTTCCTTCTTCACCTTACTCAATCATGTGTTGTACTGCTTCTTAGTGATTCTGCGGAAGTCTTCTTTATGCATGATTGCCCACAAGATGTCCCAGTGTGGGAGATCCACTCTGCCCAAGATACTTTGGACAAAGGTTTCCCACTCATCTGTGACTGCATTAAGAGCAGTCTTGACCATCACATCATCCTCCACCTTTGCACCCGTGGCAGTCAACTGGTCTTTGATCAACTGTATTCTGAAGAGAAAATGTTCCATGTCTTCCCCCTTAGTCATCATGAATGACCTCATCTGAGTCTCCAGAAGCATCTTCCTCTAGACGGATTCTCCCTCATATAGGGACGTTAAGGCCTCCCACATTTCATTAGTTGTTTTCTTCTCAGCTATATGTGAGACAATATGGTCCTTAATTCCATCCATTATCAACCGCTTGGCATGTCTAGCAGCTTCATTATGCTTCCTCCAGAGATCTACATCAGTCGGCGTGGCCAGAACTTGTTCTGCATGGTCTCTTAGATGATATGCCTCTAGGACTATCAGGATCCTATCCTTCCAAACTGAAAAGTTGGAAAGGCCATCCAATCTGTCATGATCACGCAGTCCATGAGGAGCCATCTGCTCAGAAATTTGTCGAAGCTCCCTTACTCTTTGCTAGAGATCAGGATCTAAGGTCCTTGGCGAAACAGGCACCTTCTACTCCCTCTGACAACTGATTTCCCTTCTTGGAAATCTTCTAAATCAACAATGATTCAGCTCTCTTCGATCCTTTGATCCATCTGCAAGTTTCTTTGGCTAGAAACTCTCTGAGAAGTTGATCTCCTCCCGCTCTTTGTCACTAGTACTTAGGCTAAAAATCTAAAAACTTCAAAAATTTAACCCCACCAGCACCTTCTGAAGTTCTGCATCTCCGCTTCAGGCACTTCTAGATCTGACAGCTTCAAATCTGCGTCACCTTGGTTGGCTTCAGACAATCCTAGCACTACCTCTGCGCTGCCTCTGCGTAGTAAGTGCGTGGGCTTGCTGGGAGACAGCGTAAGACTGCATCACCCTGCCCTCTGTGTAACTCTGCTTCTCTAAAAACTGCGTTGCCCCTTCAGATCTGCCCTTCTACTGCTGCTGTTGCACTTCCTGCTGCTTTCTGCAGCAAGATCCTTTAGTCTTTTGCTAGTGACCCTCCTAGATCTACAATTGCTCTAATACCATATGAAAAATTTTGAATGTTACTTATGCAGAAATCCACTGTTAGATCTGGTTATGCTCCTCCTACTTAATTAAGTTATTAACTGAAAAATGGTCTCTACGTAACCTCTGAGGGTTTCCAGCTGCCTTACATTGCCCTAGGAGTGACTGCGCGGCACGTGCGTAGCTGAAGCCACCCCTGCGCTGCGCAACTGTTGCCCTCTTGCTGTTGATGGTGTTGCTTCTCTGCGCTGCCTTTCTAAAGTTGCTCCCTATCTCTAGTTAATTCTAGTCACTGGGAACAGATCATCCCCTTTGTCTAAACTCCCCTCTCTGCAGCTAAAACACTTATGAGAATTCTTAGCAAACCCTACCCAAGAATCTCAGCTTAGCTTCAGTGCTCTGCCTCCGTGTGTCTTTACAAATGACCCCAAGCATTTCCTTATACTTTTCTCGTTGGGAAACCAACGGCCATGATCAGATCTTGAATCAATGGCTAAGATAAAAAGAAAGCTTGATCCGTGTGACTTAAGACAATTTCATCGCATGTTTAATTTAATTAACTTTAATTATTTTATTTTCCTAATTAAAATAATTAATTAATTAAATATCTCCTAAACCAGATGAAATTTGCCAAATCCCTTTCTAGGTCTTCTAGATCATGTGTACTATAGTCCTTCCACAAATTTTGGGAGCTAGAGCACATCCGATGCTACCCCCAATACACAAAATCTCAACAGCATTGTGCAGCCCAAGTGCACTTCTTCCATTTCCCATTGTACTCCAACAATTACATATAATAAAAATTGGCCAATTTGGTGTTCTGGGAAGAATTTTTGTTTATGTGTGTGTTCATTGAATAATTTTTTGTGTTGAAATTATTGCATGTCTTTTGTTATCACTATAAATTTCTATTAGGAATATTATACTGGTATCAGAAGCAAAGAATCTAAGCATGTGCACGCACAGCCCAACAGTACAACACCCATATGTATGGCCAGTTTGGTCGTCCTACCATGCCTCATTTTTTGGATGAACCAGAGAAGGAGAATCATAGGTCAAGGACGGGATCATCATGTAGAGGAGTACAGTTAGAGGGTGAGACAAAGGGGTGTTTCCACTGGTGGAGACCTGGCTTTAGATATCAGGAGCTTGAGGGGGAGATTGAGCATGAAGTTGATGGCACGCAGGAGGGGCATATTGATATACCTAGTGTGGTGCGGGAGTCACCCTCATTAGAGATCCCTTTGCTAGCTTCGATTGACACCTTAGCATAGGGAGTGGAGCATACACTCTGAGGGCCATCTGATGATGTTGTGACCACAATTGATGAGGTGCCATTTGTTGTAGAGGTATCCATTGATGAGGTGTCCAGGACCGTGTTTGAGTTTTCAGGTGATGGTAGCCCACAACAAATCAGGGAGGTGTCGGGAGACATATCTATTAGTGAGCTACTAATGGGCACAGAGGTACCCAAATTCAAGACAGAGTTCTCAGACGATAACTACCCACAGCAGCATGGATGAGGATGCTTGGTCTATGAGCTACTTGTGGAGGGACAGCTCGAGACTTTAGTTGAGCCCATGGTAGAGGAGGATGGTCGGCCATCTTTTGTACCCACCATCGACAGGGAACAAATAGATGCGCAGGCAGCCAACAGAGCTACAATACCTCCTGTTAGTGACCCTCTTCAGGCTTACGTAGATGGGGCTTGTTGTATTGTTACCTTATCTCAGCACGTTGGAGGGAGATTGGATGGGTTGCCTAGACAGGTTGTATATGATGACCAGGCCAATGAAACAAGGCGACATGGGTTGCGTAGGGCGCAACACTCGCATGATGGAGTTGCTACGTACTTAGGGACTCTTTCATTTGATCCCTCGCATGGGGGTGGGTGGTACGAGGTATTTGTAGAAATTTGTGAATCTTAATTCTTGTGCAAAAATTATTTCTATTAATCCGATTAAGCTTCTCCTACTTATAAAAGTTTTCAACTGAATAAATTAAAGTTAATATCAAAGCAAAACGCATAACAGATCTCTACCAATTTAGATCTAGAATAAGCACATGCACACATAGACAAAGAGACAGTTATTTCTGGACAAACTGTCCCCAGAAAAACCCAATGTGGGAAAATCGATCTCTGGCTGCTGGAGGGCTCTATTATTAAGAATATTTCTGAATACGCAACTCTCGGTTCTAGATCTGGAAAAACCTACAGAGAAAACTCTAGATCTGCAGCACCTTGCTGATCTAAGACCAAAAATACTGACTAATCCACACCCTCAAACGGGATTTATAGAACTCAGCCAGATCTAGGCCTAGAAACCCCAAATCTGCCCCTGAAAGACACTGCGTCAGCCTCTGAAGGCCTCCAAATGCTCAGCGTTGTCACTGGAAGGGTTTGCGTTACCCCAAACTGGGTGACGCAGTCACTACGCTGCCCCTAAGGGTATTTGCGTAACCCCTAAAGGGTTTCCTGTAAATCACGCTATCTTTGCTGCTGCTGCTACTGCCGTCTACTGCTGCTGCTGCTGCTGTTTATTGCTGCTGCTGCTGTTGCTGCTGCCATCTGCTGCTGTCGTCTGCTACTGCCTTCTTCTACGCTGTCTTTCCTGATCTCTTCTCTGCTTCTTGTGTATTCTAAACCCCAGGATCAGATCATCCCCTTGGTCTAAATTCCCCTCTCTGCAACTGAAACACTTGAGAATTCTTAGCAACCCCGCCCTAGAATCTTAGCTTAGCTTTAGTGCTCTGCCTCTGTGTGTCTTACAAATGACCCCAAGCCTTTCCTTTATACTTTTCTCGTTGACACATCAACGGCCAAGATTAAATCTTTAATCAATGGCTAAGATTAAAATAAAGCTTGATCCGTGTGACTTAGGACAATTTCATCACATGTTTAATTAAATTCACTTCAATTATTTTATTTTCCTAAGTATTAACTTAGGAAATACATTAAAATAAATAATTAATTTAATATCTCCTAAACCAAATGAAATTTCCCAAATCCATTTCTGGGTCTTGTAGATCAGGTGAACTCTTGTCCTTCCTCAAAATTTGGGACCTAGAGCACAACTAATGCTACCCCAAATACACAAAATCTCAACACTCCCTCTTAGCATCAAGGGTGTACTCTAGCAATACATCACACTTATGCATTACATGATTTTGGGCACTGGTTCTATGTTGCTGAAGCTTGGCCTCCTGCCACTCAACTCTGCACTGTTGTTGCCATTTTGTACTATTGCCCATGACTCTGCCACTGCCACTGCAACCACTGTACTGCAGCTCCCTCTCAATATGCTTCATCTGTACTGCTCATAGCACTGCCACTGCTGATCTGTTGCACTGCAACTTCAGTTGTTGAGAGAAACAACTGAATCTCCTGCCCAATCTTTGACAGACAAGTGAGATGGGCTGCATCCTCATCACTGAAGCTCCATAGGCTACAGATATGTGTTGGCATCTAAAGAACGATGCACAACTACAGCTCTGCCTGCATAATCAGACTCCCTCTGCACTACAGAAGTCACATCAGCTCCTTGTGCTGAAATCTATCATGTTGCTACTGCATTGCGTTGTCCCTTTGAAGCTCTCTGCGCTTCTGCAGCTCTGTACTGCGCTGCTGAAGTCACATCAACCTTTGTGCTGCTACTGCTTCTACACTGCTGCTGCTAGGCTCTGCGCTGCTCTTCCCAGCCTCGAAATCTGCGTCTGCTTATGCCTCATCTGTGATCTATGCACCCACTGCTCAACTTGTCCCGCTACTGTCTTAAGGTTGTCGTAGCTCGCTTGTGATCCAAGAGATGAGCTGCTCAAGGATCCCGCCTCACTTCCATGTAGCTCCTCTACATGTCCATGTCACCCCACCTCCGTGGTCCATGAGCACTCATAGCCACATCATCTGCCACTGCTGCTTTGGAAGAAGATGCTTCCTTGTCCTTCTTCTTTTCTGGACAATAGCTGGCAAAATGTCCCATTTCGCCACACTAGAAGCACTTGATCTTTGAAAGATCCTTCTTCTTCTTCGGTTGCTTCTTTGATGCCAAGGCTGCATCTTCCTCCTCTTCCTTCTTAACCTTGCTCAACGCAGGGTTGTGTTGCTTCTTGGTGAACTTTCGTAGTTCTTCTTTCCGCGGGATGGACCACAAGTTGTCCCAATATGGGAGGTCCGCTCTACCCAAGATACTTTGGACAAAGGTTTCCCACTCATCCGTGACTGCATTGAGGGAAGTCCTGACTATCACTGCACCATCTACGGTTGTACCCATTACAATCAGTTGATCCCTGATTGACTGCAATCTGAAGAGGAAATGCTCTATGTCTTCTCCCTCGGTCATCATGAATCACCTCATTTGGGCCTCCAACAACATCTTTCTTTGGACTGATTTTCCCTCATACAGGGAAGTCAAGGCCTTCCACATCTCATTAGTTGTCCTCTTCTCAGCTATGTGTGGCATAATATGATCCTTGATACTGTCCATTATTAGCCGCTTGGCATGCCCAACAGCTTCTCTATGCTTTCGTAGGAGATCTGCATCTGTCGGTGTGGCTAGGGTCTACTCTGCATGGTCTCTTAAACCATATGCCTCAAGGACAATCAGGATCCTAGCTTTCCATACCGAAAAGTTTGAGAGGCCCTCTAGCCTATCCTGATCACGCAGTCCATGAGGAGTAATCTACTCATAATGTGTCAGAGCTCCTCTTCTCTATGCTAGAGATCTTGGATCTAGGGTCCTTTACGAACTGGGCATCCTCTGCTCCCTCTGACACTTGATTTCCCTCCTTGGAAATCTACCAAATCAAGTATGATTCAGCTTCTTCTTTGATCCTCTGACCAAACTGCAAGTTTCCTTTGGCAAGAATCTCTCTAAGAAACTGATCTCTTCCCAAACTTTGTCACTTGTACTAAGGCTAAAAATCTGAAAACTTCATAAATTTAACCCCACCAGCTCTTCTGAATTTTCTGCAACTTTTCTGCAGACTTTTTTCTGGATCTGACAGATTCAGATCTGAATCACACTGGCTGGCTTCAGACCCCACCAGCGTTGTTTCTGAGCTGCCTCTGCGCAGTAATTGCGTGGGCTTGCTAGGACACAGCACTGGACAGCATCACCCTTCCCGCTGTGTGAGTCTGCTCCTGACAACTGCGTTGTCCCTTCAGATCTGCTTTTCTACTGCCTTTCCAGCTACTTTCTGCAGCTAGATCCTTCGGATTCTTCAGCTGGTGACCTTTCTAGATCTGGAATTGCTCCAATACCATGTAGAAATTTTTGAATCTTAATCCTTATGCAGAAATTATTTTTGTTAATCCGATTAAGCTTCTCCTACTTATACAAGTTATCAACTGAATAAATTCAAGTTAACATCAAAGCAAAACACATAACAGGTCTCTACCAATTCATATCTAGAATAAGCACATGCACACATAGACAAAGTGACACAGTTATTTCCGGACAAACTATCCCCGGAAAAACCCAATGTGGGAAAACCGGTCTCTGGCTACTGGAGGGCTCTATTATTAAGAATATTTCTGAATACACAACTCTGGGTTCCAGATCTGGAAAACCCTATAGAGAAAACTCTAGATCTGCAGCACCTATTTGATCTAAGACCAAAAATATTAACTGATCCACACCCTCAAACGGGATTTACAGAACTCAGCCAGATCTAGGTCTAGAAACCCCAGATCTGCCCTTGAAAGACACTGCGTCAGCCTCTGAAGGCCTCCAAATGCTCAGAGATATCACTGGAAGGGACTGCGTTACCCCCAGACTAGGTGACGCAGTCACTACGCTGCCCCTAAGGGTCTCTGCATAACCCCTAAAGGGTTTCCTGAAAATCACGTTGTCTTTGCTGCTACTGTTGTCTGTTGTTGTTGCTGCTACCATCTGCTGCTGCTGTTGTCTGTTGCTGCTACTGCTGCCGTCTGCTGCTGCTGTCGTCTATTGCTGCTGCTGCTGCCTTCCTCTGTGTTGTCTTTCCTGATCTCTTCTTTGCTTCTTGTGTAGTCTAAACCCCGGGATCAGATTATCTCCTTGGTCTAAATTCCCCTCTCTGCAACTGAAACGCTTGAGAATTCTTAGCAACCCCGCCCTAGAATCTCAGCTTAGCTTCAGTGCTCTACCTCTGTGTGTCTTACAAATGACCCCAAGTCTTTCCTTTATACTTTTCTCGTTGACACATCAACGGCCAAGATTAAATCTTTAATCAATGGCTAAGATTAAAAGAAAGCTTGATCCATGTGACTTAAGACAATTTCATCACATGTTTAATTAAATTCACTTTAATTATATTATTTTCCTAAGTTTTTAACTTTGGAAATACATTAAAATAATTAATTAATTTAATATCTCCTAAACCAGATGAAATTTCCCAAATCCATTTCTGGGTCTTGTAGATCAGGTGAACTCTAGTCCTTCCTCAAAATTTGGGACCTAGAGCAGAACTGATGCTACCCCAAATACACAAAATCTCAACAATATTGAGTTGGTACCTGATAGGGCTGACTAGGTTTTTGGATACATCCATGTTCAAGAGCATAGTTCGGCAAGGATTGTGGTTTTCCAGAGGGGCTTGAGGGTTGGATCATCATTGGGACCCAGGTGGAACTCCCTACTTCTCCATGGATCAGGTCAGTCGGGGTAGTAGCAGGATGGTGGATCCAGCAATCGAACTCACCCCATTTTCATATTCCCACCACAGTTTTGGACAGCACCCATGACAAGTCGAGCTAACAGAGGAGCAAGCAGACTACATGAGTTGCCTTGGCATGTTGGTCGTGTGTGGGGGCATAGGATGATCAGTGTACCTTGGCCCGAGGTTATGAGAGGAAGTGGCATCGACATGCCACCAGATAGTTCCTTGTATGGACAGGAGGATTTCCCATGGATGTATGGGGCACAATGGTCACCGAGGAGCAGCACCGTAGGGACACCCCCACAGGTACATAGGGAGATTCACATGTGAGATCTCTCAGGGAGGATCGGGAGGGGAGGTCCACTTCTCCGAGGTTATGGAGATCCATTCGTCGAAGGATATAGTGACATGATAGTGGACGTGATGATGTCAGTCCGGTGCAGGCCGAAGCGGACTGTCCCAGCTTTGGGCCATGACGTCCAGGGATGTGTAGGAGCATCCAGCATTGAGAAATGGTTGGCAAGTGGACATGGAGGTGCATTGTGGTGTGTTGTAGTGTGTTGGATTGTGCTATGGAGTAGGTGGAGCGACTCACATCGCATTAGGTACAGGGATACTCAGTGGTATGCGGTGGCATCTGGTGTGGCACCACGAGCTCTTGGAGTGTTGCCTCCAAGGAGACTTATGGGCAGCGACATAGATGTACCATTAGGAGCAGCTCACCCTGGATGGATGAGGACATTGTTGAGCATCTGGGGACGACATGTTTAGCGGAGACAGATCTTCAATTAGGCTATCAGTAGATCCATGGCAGAGAAAAGGACGTCCTTAGGATTACTCTTCAGTATCCTGATAGATAATTGATCATCCCCTTAGGGACCTACCCACCCATCACTCTCCAGTATTGCTTACAGTCGCAAATATTTTGGTTGCTGCCCTTTGATGCTCTCAGTACAGGCAGCAGGACATCGGAGGCTCACCCTAGGCAATTGGACGGGACACGATGTGTCATGGGAAGGAGGGAGACACTCCAGTTGAGACATTTGGTGGGTGCACAGGTTGACAGATACATGCTTAGGGATGGCGTGGTTTAATGTCGAGGTAGCATGTGTTCCACCCCTAGGCTCACACTTAGGGAGGTGATTGCGAGGGAGTTGCATGATGCACTTTCAGTGAGACAGTCTGAGGCATTATATGAGCATGAGGTGCAGTGGATGGTAGACCTCATCTATAGGCAGATGTTTTGACTCCAAGTGGTATCGGGGTGCGCTTTCCGAAAGCAGGAACACATATTTCACGATGTGGTATAGTGAGGTAGATTTACCTTGTTATTGCTCAGGACTAAGATTGGCATTGGATGGATAGGCATTGGCATCATGGAGATGTCTGGGCAGCGTGAGCCTGTCCTTCACATATTTTTCCCCATCAAGACCCAGTAGACGAGGATACAACACGTGCACAATGGGAAGTATGTCATAATCAAAGTGGTGCAACATCAACATGTTGTCAAACTTCTAGGTCTAGCAAAGAACCCGAGCACCAAAGTACTATGCAGCTAAATGATCTCTAGGGATGAGTTGGCTACTACAAGGGGAGATCATTCAGATCTTCCATTGGGCTTTAGCAATTCATTGATGGCGTGGGGGACTTCATTAGCATGGCAGGTTGGTGACCAAGATGATATCAAGGGGAGCTCATGTGAGGGAGCCTTCATCTCCGAAGGGATAGGGTGGTATCTTCAAGAGTTTACTCTTGGAGTGTATGAGGTTGACTACTTGGTAGGGAAACTTCATGAGGAATGGGACATAGTGCCACATTATTATAATTCCCTACTCATTGATGGTATGCAGAGGGCTTCTAGTACTTATGCCTGGCAGGATAGTGAGTGGGGCAAGGGGAGCTTCATGTTGGACAGGATGGCTTGGGATCATGGTATTGAGGGATTCCTTCATGATTACAGGATGGCTTGAGATCATGGTATTGAGGGATTCCTTCATGATTGAACAGTGCAGAGGTCAGGGACGATTCAATGGCATATCTGGGATCCTGCCATATTTTGCAGTGACAGTGGGGATCAACAACTAGAGAGGATGCCTGTTCATGCATTGCTTTACGACAAACAATTTTTGGTGGGGAGGACTATAATATCCCTAATTTTGATTTTTCATTTAACAGGATTAATGGAGTTTATTGGGGGAGTGCTAAGCATATCACAATAATGTAATTTGGGCATTGGAGACATTTTTGGTACATGGGACTTAGGAGAAATCCAAAATCTCAACCTTAGTGAAATGTGGGGGCCACCCCTCAAGGAAAAATCGATGTTGTGGAAAGGAGATCAAAATATTTGGATGAGGGACTGACAAGGAAAGGTGAAGCAACAATTATAAATAGAGGGTTGAAGGCAGTATTGAGTACTTTTTCATAATTTGTCATTTTACACTAACCGAGTCACAGGTGTTTTTTAGCACCAGACCACGAGTGCCACCCAAGGGAGGAAGATTCTACTCATCTTTGGTAGCTAGGAGGATACCACGCAGATACCACACATTTTTGGTTCAGCTAGGACGTAGGAAAGGAGCCACGCAGTTCTTGTTGGAGAGTGGTGCCGGAGATAGGAGTTACACTATTGTTGAAGCATTCTTTGACCAAATTCCAAGCAAAAAGAGAAGGATTTACAAGAGCATGCGGTATTTCCACAGCAATACAATTTTTTGCAGCAGGGCCCTACGTCATCTTGCCCAGGAACTGCGCAGTCTTTCGTGGGGGGCCAAGTGTGGGGTGGCTTGTGAAAGGGATTGAAGAGTTGGGGTTGTTTAGAATTGGATTGAAGGAGATCGTGGGGAATTTTCCATTATTTTGGTGGAGCAACAAGCCCAACATCTACTACAGGTTACAGTTTCTACTTGTGGAGGACGGCCAAGCATTTGCGGTCGATTTTGGAGCATCAAAACTAGCGCAAGCCCTTTCTGGGTTTTTCTAGGTTTTTGACAAGGATCTCAGAAATAATTTGGCAGAATATTCTGGGCAGATTTATTTGAGGGGTCAAACTGTTGAATTTCCGCGATCTTTGGTCTAGGTTGGAGTCTTAAAATCACTAACGCTACCAAACAAAGAATCTCAGCCAGAACTACTTTGCACAGCGGAAAACATAAAGCAGTAAATCGCACATGCACATGCCACAAATATACACAGTTTTTAAAAAAATTGTACAATAATGTACAATCCCAATCTTCGTTATATTAAACCAAATCTTAATAATACAATAGTCTATGGTATACAAGATACAGTGACAAACATAATGTGCGGACTCGATGTCGTATCTTGTCCTGTCGGTCCTTCGCTCCCATACTACTCACTAGCTGCCCCTCAATCCTTCAAAGGACAACACATCGAGACTCTAGGAGGGCTGCAACCTGCTGATTTTTGTAGCATCGGAAAGTGATCTAAGTCTCAAAATTTGTGAGGAGGCTTGGACATTAGCATTCTAAAGAACCTAGAAATCGTTTTTGGAATTTCCACTCAGTTTATGTTTTATTGAGATAATTATTATTTTAATGAGGACTCTCAGTCTAAACTGAGGGAAATTAAATAATTAATCGGTATTAATTAAAAAGAGTGTGAATCTTCTAGAGAATGAAGATCAAGTCAAGATTTAATCTTAGCCATTCATTAGACTTCTAATCTGGGTCGTTGATTTGTCAATGAGAAGATTATAAAATAAGACTTCAGGGCCATTTGGAAGATACGTTGGGCATACACTCAGTAACCTGAGGGAAGTCTATTCTGAAGGAATAGAATTCGATTTCAAAGGGAGAGTTGCAGGGCAGAGGAAGCAAAGGGCATCATCAGTGTCAGGACTCGACGGAAGAAGGAAGCAGAAGGGCAGAGAGGCAGCACAGAGGAGCAGCGCAGAGGGCTCACGCAGTATTGACGCAGTCTCACGCAGGCTCTGTACAGAGAGACATGCAGGGGTGACACAGTGAGGGCCAATGAGTCCCTCATGTGTTGGAAATTCTCCAGAGGTCTGGAGAGAATTTATCTCTAGTGTTTTGTGAAGAAGTTTTTTAATTTTTCTACCAGTCTTTCCTTGTAAAGAATTTGCTGCTGAAGATTAATATATAAACCCTCATTTGTTGCACCGATTTTCCCACATTGGGTTTTTCCGAGGACAATTGTCCAAAAATAATTGTGTCATTGTGATTGATTCTTGTGCTTGCATATTACTGTTCTTTTCTCTATATGTACTTGGTGATAACTACAGTAGTGTTTATTTTGAAATTTACTAGAAGGGTTTTGTATATAACTTATTGTAAAAATAAGTAGGAGAAATAAAACTATAACTGCAGTAGAATTTCAGAATTGAAATTTTCACATGGTATCAGAGCTAAGATTGAGTAACAAAAGTGGAGACCTTGCAATGGAAGGAAGTCCAGAAATTGTTGTAGCAGCAACTTGGAAGGGTTCACACAGTTCTCTAGAGAAAAGCATGAAAGAACAGATGGATCACGAATCTCTGTTTTGGCTTCCAGACTGGAAGAAGAGTTCGCTTGTGTATCAAGCTCTACCTCTCTAGAAGTCTTCTATATTGATAGTGGAGCTTCAACTCATATGACGGGAGTACGAGAATTTTTCTCAAGCTACTAAGAAGAGCAGATGAACTTTCAAATCACCATGGGAAATAAGGCGAAGTGTACTGCTGTGGGAAGAGGTACTTCAAACTGAAGCTGGCAATAAGCTTCGGGCCACCAATGTGCTGCATGTGCCTGGCTTGGGGATGAGCTTACTCTCAGTGTCTTAGTTGCAAGACAAGGGCTATGACATTTACTTCATTAGCAAAAGAGTATATGTCAAACACCCGAGTTGGAAGAAGAAGGCACAAATCGAAGTCAGGAGCAATAAATTGTATAAGTTGCAGCTCGAATCTCCAATGGCACTGATAGACAGCAGCAATGAGAAGGATTTGAATGAACTATGGCACAGGAAAATGGGGCACTTACACCATGGGGCTTTAAGAATTCTCAAGAAGACCGTCACGGGAGTTCCAGATTTGAGCACCAAGCGAGATGATGTTTGCAGAGGGTGCGTACTAGGAAAAAACGCCAAGGCAGCCTACCCCAGGAGTAGCAATAGGGCTAAGAGTGTGTTGGAATTAATACACTCGAACATCTGCGGACCAATGTCCACTACAGCTCTTAGTGGTGTCGAATATTTCGTCACCTTCATTAATGACAATTCTAGGAAAACTTGGATCTACTTTCTAAAGACCAAGGATGAAGTCTTTGATCGATTCAAGGAGTTCAAAGCTCTGGTTGAGAATCTGACAAGAAAGAAGATAAAGAGACTGCGATCAGACAACGGTGGAGAATACATTGATAAAGACTTCACAGAGTTCTGCGCAAAGGAAGGCATGAGAAGAGAGTGGACCGCTCTGTATAATCCGAAGCAGAATGGAATCGCAGAAAGGAAGAATAGAACTATTGTGGAGGCTGCAAGGGCAATGCTGTATGATCAAGACATGCCCAAAAAAAATTTGGGCTGAAGCTTGTAATACAGTTGTATATGTTCAGAATAGGATTCCTCACAGCGCATTGGGTAAGATCACCCCAAAAAGTGCCTTCACTAGCAGGAAGCCAGAAGTAAGCCACTTCAAAATCTTTGGCAGTGTGGCATACTGCCATGTACTCGAAGAGGAGGAAGAAATTGGATAAGATTGCAAAAAAGGGATATCTAGTGGGATATAGTGAGAATGCTAAGGCGTACAGAATCTACATTCCTGATAGCAGGAAGATTGTAGCGCGGCGGGATGTAAAATTCATGGAGGAAAAAGCTTTTAGAAAATCCCAGGAGATGCCTTCCACAACACAGTCTAAAGATGATCCACTGGTCCAGCCACTACAACCATCAAAGGCTAGCACGACTGCTTCTCCAAGGCACAAGGATCCAAGGGATTCATCTCCAGAAGATTCGCAGGAGGAGAAAGTAGATCCACCCACTACTAGTGGTAGGACGAACAAGGAATTATGACAAATTCTGAGAGACGTAGAGGAGTTTGTCGGAGCTCCTAGAAATGAGAAGAGGCAACGCAGGCAACCGGACAGATATGAAGCCTTGGTAGCCCAGGTTGGGGAACCCTCTAGTTTTCAGGAGGTAGTTCAGCATCAGGTGTGGGTAGATGCAATGGTGGAAGAGTACAGCTCCATCATGACGAATGATGTCTGGGAAGTGGTTCCTAGGCCTCAAGACAGATCGATTGTGGGTTCGAGATGGATCTACAAGATCAAATATGTTGTAGATCGCAGTGTAGAAAAATATAAAGCCAAGTTCGTGGCTAAGAGGTATGCTCAGAAGGAGGGGGATACACTATAAAGAGACCTTCGCCCCAGTAGCCAAATATACTTCTATTAGAGCCGTGATATCCCTTGCTGCACAGATGGGGTGGGAGATTCACCAGATGGATGTCAAGGCTGCATTCTTGAATGAGGTGATAGAAGAAGAAGTATATATCGAACAACCAGAGGGCTTTGAGACGCATGAGCAGAAGACTCATGTGTGTAGGCTTAAGAAAGCCTTGTATGGACTTAAGCAAGCCCCTTGGTATGGTCAAATTGATGGTTACTTGCAGAGGGATTCATCAAGAGCAACGTAGATCCCAATCTCTACTATCTGAAAGTAGGGAATGAGCCTCTAATACTGGTGTTGTACGTAGATGATCTATTCCAGACAGAATCATCTAGGCTCATCAAGGACTGCAAGGAGAACCTAGCTCTTGAATTCGACATGAAGAACCTAGGGCCAATGCATTATTTTCTGGGGTTGGAAGTTTGGTAGCAAGAGGGTGAAATCTTCCTTAGTCAATGGAGATATGCTACAAAAATCTTGAAGAGATTCAAGATGCAAGACTATATACCCATGGCTACTCCAATGACCACCAACTAGAAGAAGATTGATACGTCCGAAGATGATGAGGTTGATCATACCTTGTATAGAATCTAGATAGCTCATAGGGTCCCTGATGTATTTGGTCAACACTAGGCCAGACATTTGTTATGTTGTCAACACCCTCAATCAATTCATGGTGGAACCAAGGAGGGCACATTGGGCAGCAGCCAAGCATGTTCTCAGATACCTGAAGGGAACAGTCGAGATTGGATTGAGATACACCCGAGGCAATGACATCAGACTGAGTGGGTTCACTGACGCAGATTGGGCTAGAAGCTCAGTAGATCGGAAAAGTACCAGTGGATACTGCTTCAATGGCAGATCAGGAATGACTTCCTGGTGCAGCAAGAAACGGAAATCAGTAGCTCTGAGCTCAGCTGAGGCGGAATATATGGCAGCAAGCACTGCTTCGTGTGAATCCATATGGCTTAAGAAGTTGCTTGTGAATCTACTCAAAGAAAAGATGGAAGTGACCAGCATTCTATGTGATAATCAGATTTGCATCAAGCTCTCTGAGAATCCTTTGTTTCATGATTGGTCGAAGCACATTGACATCAAGTGTCATTTCATCAGAGACTGTGTCCAACGGGGAACTGTACAGTTGCAGTACACTCCGACAAGAGAACATGTGGCAGACATCCTCACCAAAGCTCTGGGAAAGACAAATTTTATCTACTTTAGAGCGATGATGGGGATGATCAAAAATCCATTTCAATAGCAGAAGTCGAAAAATGCAGAATTGAGAGGGAGCTACAGTACAGATGAGGCAGTGATAGTGGCGGTGTCATGGGCAGCAGTACAGAAGGCAGCAGCGCAACAGATGAGGGGCAGTAGCAGCCAGGCATCAACAATGCAGAGGGTGCTTCAAAGTCAGAGCAATATGCAGCAGGCAAATTGTTAGAACACTTTCCTTGCTAAGAGGGACTGTTGATTTTTGTAGCATCAGAAAGTGATCTGAGTCTCAAAATTTGTGAGGAGGCTTGGACATCAGCATTCTAAAGAACCCAAAAATCGTTTGTGGAAATTCCACTCATTTTATGTTTTATTGAAATAATTAATTATTGTAATGAGGACCCTAAGTCTAAACTTAGGGAAATTAAATAATTAATGGGTATTAATACAACAAAGTGTGAATCTTCTAGAGAATGGAGATCAAGTCAAGATTTAATCTTAGCCATTAATTAGACTCCTAATATGGGTCGTTGATTTGTCAATGAGAAGATTATAAAAGAAGACTTGAGGGCCATTTGGAAGATACGCTAGGCATACACTAAGTAACCCGAGGGAAGTCGATTCTGAAGGAATAGAATTCAATTTCAGATGGAGAGTTGCAGGGCAAAGGAAGCAAGGGCATCAGCAATGTCAGGGCTCGAGGGAAGACGAAAGGAGAAGGACAGAGAGGCCGCGCAGAGGGCTCACGCAGTAGTGACGCAGTTTCACGCAGGCTCTACGCAGAGAGACATGCAAGGGTGACGCAGTGAGGGCGAGTGACTCCCTCAACTGTGGGAAATTCTCCATAAGTCTGGAGAAAATTTATCTCGGGTGTTTTCTGAAGAAGTTTCTCAATTTTTCTGCCAATCTTTCCTTGTAAAGAATTTGTTGTTGAAGATTAATATATAAACCCTCATCTGCCGCACCGGTTTTCCCACATTGGGTTTTTCTGCGGACAATTGTCCAAAAATAATTGTCATTTTCATTGATTCTTGTGCTTGCATATTACTGTTCTTTTCTCTATATGTACTTGGTGATAACTGCAGTAGTGTTTATTTTGAAATTTACTGGAAAGCTTTTGTAAATAACTTATTGTGAAAATAAGTAGGAGAAATAAATCTATAACTACAGTAGAATTTCATAATTGAAATATTCACACCACCTAACACTGTTGCAAGTCACTTCAGTAGAGTGTACACGGGTTGATCCAATCTGCTCTCTGGGTAGGCCTAATTCCCAAGCTCCAAAGTGCTAGGCTAGCAGTCACCTTTATCCATCAAGGTGTTGCACTTCGGCACCAAACTTCACCCAACCTTCAACTACTCTTCGTCATTTCAAGATAGCTTGACTAGGGCTACTTTGGGTTGTCAACACGTTGCCCTCCACCAGACCAATGATGCCCAATACTACACTGCGGAATCTGCTCCTAATTGAAGTCTTTTCGCCACCCAAGTAAACTCCAATACATGGCTTCCACAGGCTGCAATACTCTAATCCAAATCTGGTCAATATCCTTGACACAACACACACCAACATTGTTGCTTCAAGTTTGCTTGTTGTTGTTCCTAACTGTGACTGCTCAAGGCTTGTTCACGCTGCAACAGCCCTTCAAAAATCCACACAGACAACCTTGAATTTGTTGTGGCCTAGGCAAGGAGAGATGCCTTCTTCGTGGGTTGTTGTTCTGGGCAAGTAGCAGCCCTTAACAACCCAACGTAGACCTATTTTGGATAGGTTAGGCCTGTGGCCTACCTCAACTAGCTACGGCTCTCCAACAACCCTCCTAAACAACCTCCTTACAGCCTTGTTTGACCCTCAAACAAGCCCGCATTCATCCATAGCAGCCTTCGCCTTCCATCAGACCCTTAACAACTCACGATGTCCCCTCCTTGGTTGCGGTCTCCAAGAAAGGACCATCGGCCTCCTTTCTACGCTTTGACCTCCTCCAAAAGGTGCCCTAAAACAAATTGCGGCCTCCTTTGCTCTTGTTGCATTTAAGGGAGAGATCTGAGCTCTTCTTGTGGTTGTATGTTACACAAATGGATGCCTTAAAGGCTCATACTCACCCTCTATGTATACTAAAGAGAGGGGCTACTCCCACGTTAATATTAGGGGCTTCCACAACTTGTCACATTCCTAAAACACCTAAGGCCGACTTTGACACACGTGTGCAAACCCATCATATAACTTCAAAAATTCATATCTCTACTTCTACAACTCGGAATTCGACGTTTCTTGAAGCGTTGGATTCTCCTTTCCGCCCTCTATCGTCTCATGCCATCACATGTAGAAATGTGCCACGGAAATGCCCAGAACATGATTTGGTGCAAAACCCCTTACTTGGGTTCCAAGCCCACAAGTAACCCTTGTGGCGCTTTGCCCTCCAAACCGTGAACCCTAGGGCTTGGAGTACCTCCCAATCTACACAAAAATCAACACACGCAAGGGTCCCAACTCAGCCAGCAGCTAGAGGAGCTAGGTGGAAATTGGGCCGAAATTTCGAGGTCAACATTTGACGAATTCTTTCATGGGTTTTGGTGGGTTATTGGAGGAGAACCTGAGGTTAATTTCCCGGAATTTTCTGAGCACCAGAAGTGGCCCTAGCAGCGATTGTTTGCAGCCAGCAGTGTTGTTTTTCACTGGGTCAGCACAGAGATTGTTGGCGACAGCCACATTGCATGTTAGAGCCGTCAATTTCATCACCTAGACATTGTTAGCTTGCCTTGGGCAAGCCCAGGTGCATGTTTTCTAATATTACCATTATACCCAGCATTTATATTAATAAAATGGCTCAGCTCAGCGCAGTTTATGGAGATTTTTGGGTGTTTAATGTGTTCTAAATTTTGTGTATGTTTTTTACTATGCTTGCTTTGTTTATCATTGTAACTTTCCATTAGGAATATTACATGATGCTATAATCAATGCTCAATATGCCTAAAAATAGGAAATTTTCACTGAAACTGAAAAAATCAATTTTCTGGCCATCTTAAAGTGTGTGATTCAAAAATTGCAGATCTGATATGTTTAGTTATGCAGTAAATCCCAGCAAGCAGAAAATTAGATCTAAGTTAGATCTAAGATGCCCAAGTGACCAAAATTTAAGAAAATGAAAATTTCGCAGTTTTGAACAATTTGGACCAAATTGTATGTGATTTTAGGGCCTAATTATCATTTTTTTTACTGTTGTAATAAAACAGGGGCAAAATGGGGGTTTAGAGATCAAACCCTAGGCCCAGTCCTTGAAGATAAACTTGCCAAAATTGCCCAAAATTTTGGGATGAAGATGTCATCTAAAAATCAAACTTTTGAAGCTCCAAAACCTGCAAAACCACCAAGTTATCAGTCTTGAAAATTTCAGATGTGGAACTAGGGAAAAACTAGGGCAAAAAGGTCAAGGAAGGCCAATGCTACACCTACCCAGGCTAGCGTTGAAGGAAGACAAGGCTAGAAGGGCAGAGCAAGGATCAAAGAGGCAAGAGGGTCATATAGAGAATCAAACCACCTAAGATTGGCCCAAAACTATCAAAAGCATGATTTTATCTCTATCCAATGAAAACAAATCTTATCATTATTTAGCACAACATAGGAAAACTCGTAGTCAGTACATGCTACAAATCAATAAGCATGGAACATCTTGAGTTGCACCCCGAAATCTTTATTAAGATAGAAAAAATAGTTCCCAGCGAGACAAGAGTTTACAAAGATGCTTCGGCAGCAATTTTCTAGCCACAGATCAACATGTTAGAGACTCAAATGACTCTCTAATTTACAGATAAATCCTCCAAGTGGAAAAATAATGGCTAGTTCCTTTGATCCTTGTAAAAATAATCTCGATTGTTGATAAATACTTGAAGATCTTTTAATCTTAGCTGTTGATTTTTTTTTTTGAGGAATTTTCGAATTTATCATTTAATTCCATTTTTATTAGCTCAAAATTAATTATTTTGAGCTAATTTCCTCAAAATTTTGACTTTGACTTAACCACCAAGGTCCAAGGGTCCAAATTTTCTTTAAATATACAATATTCCCTTGGTGGAGGACCTTCAAAAATTAATTCTTTTAAGACCCACGAATTTTTTCCGCTTGGAGAATTAATTTTTCTAAGACAACTTAATTTGACTCTAATTAATTAATTTTTTGGCTTAGGATTTAATTATATTTTGCCAGAAAAATTAATTAATTTACACATGAGGGGATTTAATATTTTTCCACCCTCTAATACATAAGATTTTTACATTTACAACCCTCAAAGAGGGAATACAAATTTGGCTTAGACCCTCAAGACACATACCCAATTCTGTGACACAACATGATCTAGTAGACCAAGTGATTTGTAATAAAATAATTTAGCCGACTACCCTAAATTATTCATAAATCACTTTAACATTACACTCGACTAGAACACTAGGACTCACCTAATAATTTGACAAAGAATTCCACCCTAGCTTTGAGGTGAGGCTAGAGGGAAAAACTCTGTCGACCATCCGTGTTTAGAAACAAAAATGAGTCAGTTGTGAAAATTTCTAAATCTAACAAACAAAAATCCTACTGCGGTTAACTGATTTGCATTTCCTACTTGTGTTCTTTAATTAACAAGTTATTTACAGCACTCTTCAGTAAATATTAATGCAAATACACTGCAGCCTACACTAATATACAGATCAAGTATTGAAAAATAAGATGAGACAATCATACAAAGGACACACTTATTTTTGGACCAAACATCCCCGGAAAAACCCAATGCGGGAAAACCGGTGCAGTAGATCTGAGGGTTTTTTTATTAAGCAGCAGTTTTCTGAGTACGATCTCTGGATGCCTTGATGGCTATCAAGTACAGAGAATTCTCGACAGACAAAAATTAGTGAGATTTACCTCACCCTGCAAGTCCCAGTTGATCCGGATCTGAACTGGTGAAACCCCAGCTCCCTCTATGCAGTGGATGCGTAGGCCTGTGTGGGGATGGCTGAGGACTGTGTCACCTCCTCTCTAAATCGATCTACCTTTCTGAAAATCAAGTTTCAGCCCTCAAGGCTCAAAAACCCCGATCTCCAGCAGAACTCAGACTGTTCCTTGGAAACACTGCGCAGTCCCTGCGTGGGCCTGCATCACCCTTTCTGGGGACTGCGTCACCTCTCCTGGTGGCTGCGTTGCTTCCTCTACTGTCTTTGTTGCCTCTCTACTATGTACACTTTGTCCTGGAGAAGATCCTCCGACCAATAACTACTTCTGCCCCTCCTGGCCCTCCAAATAACGAAGTTGGACATGTCGTCGAATCTGCCTGATCTCTCAGTCTATGAGACACCATCTCTACTCAAATCTGTCATAACAGATACTCCTCTCCCTCTTTCTGCTGCAATACTCAACAGAAAATTGGATTTGGGTTTCCTGGCGATTAGAAACCCTCTATAGTAGTTGCTCCTTCTGACAATTGATTTCCCTCCCTGAAATCCTCAGCCAAAAAACAACTGAAGCAGTTCTCTACGATCACCCTCTTGATCGAATCTCAAATCTGTTTGGCGCAGATCTGCGAGCAACTGTTCTCCTCCCGCTCTTTTCACCATTGTTAGGCATGGTTCTGCACCGACAAAACCTCTGCCACACCAGCAACCACTGAAGATCCGAAGCTCCCCTTCCGAACTACGGCAAATCTACAAAGCAACCTCAAAAACTGGACTACGTCCTTCTAGTTGGCCTTTGCATGAGCAGACTGGCTCAACGCAGCCTCTGCGTAGCACAAACTACTCCTATGTCACTCTAGAAGGTTTTGTGTTGCCTCTGCGTCACTGAGTTGGGTCTACGTCAGCCTCTGCGTGGCCTCTGTTGGGACTGCGTCCTCCTGGTGCTGGAATGCCCTTTCTGGAACTATACTGCTTCGGTTGCCTTCTCTGCAACAATCTTCTTCAGTCGCTCTGTCGGTGGATCAGCTTGATCTGCAATGCTCTGATACCATGTGAAATTTTCAAAACAGAAACCCTACTGCAGTATCTAGATCTACTTCACCTAATTGTTTCATTAACATTAACAAGTTATTTAACTGAAATATTCAGAAAAACACTAAAGTAGACACTAACTGCAACCTACACATCTACAGATCATTTACTAAACAATGCATACATGTGACAAGATTACACGATTTTTCAGACAAATGTCCTCGGAAAAACCCAATGCGGGAAAACCAGTGGAGCAGCTCTAGAGGGTTTATATTATTATGCAAAATTTGAATACAACATTCTGGGCACCAAACATGGTTGGCCCTATAAAGAAATTACACGACAATAAGTACCTTTCACTCGGAGATAGAAGATATGGTTGTATCACACCCTCAAACAAGATTTACAAATCATGAGCCCCTTCTGGCCCACTGGAACCCTCAGCGTTGCCTCTGCAGCCGCTGCGTCAGCCCTCAACTGGCCAGCGTCCCCACTGCATCACCTTGATTGGTGTTGCGCTGCCCCAACTAGGACTGCGTCACCCTGGCTAGTGTTGCACTGCGCTGGCTGGGTCTGAGTCACTCTCGTTTTTCTTATGCAGTCTCTGCATGGTGCTGGTTGAACTACGTCCTCCTGGTTGGCTCTGCACTGACTGGTACTCACTACCCCTCTGCCTTGCTATATTCTCGGCCTTGGATTAGATTATCCCTCGTCGATCTCTGCCCCTCACTACACTGCAACTCGTTTCGAATTTCTCAGCAAAACCCCGCCCCAGAAATTTGACTTAGCTTCAGTGCTCTGCCAATGTGTGTGTGTCCTCCAACTGACCCCAAGCCTTTCCTTTATACTTTTCTTGTTGGAAAACCAACGACCGTGGTCTAATCTCTAATCGACGGCTCAGATTAAAAAACTGCTTGATCCACGTCACTTAGAACATTTCATCACATGTGTTTAATTAATTCACTTTAATTTTTTTAATTCCCTAAGTTAGACTTAGGGTCCTCATTAAAAAAAATAATTATTAGAATATCTTCAACACCAGATGAAATTTCTCCAAACGCTTTCTGGGTTTTGGAGGTCTCGTGTTTCTTAGCCCCTCCACCAAATTTCAGGGCTAGAGCACACTCGATGCTACCTCAAAATATCAATAGTCCTGACCATAAATCCAACATCTCATGTAGCCCATACAAAAGCAAGCTGATCTCGGATCTCTTGCAATTTGATAAGGAAGGGATCGATTTCTTCTCCCTTCTGCATCTAAAACAATCTTAGTTGATTCTCAAGCAACATGTTCCATTGGACGGAAGATCCCTCGTACAATGTAGTCAAGGCCACCCCCATTTCCCTTGTTGTGTTCTTTTGAGCAATATGTGGGATCACATGATCCTTGACTCTGTCCATGATCATGCGCTTTGCTTTCGCTTGAGCCTCCTCATACTTCTTTTGAGGATCAGCATCAACCAAAACAGCAATCGTGTTCAAGGCATGACCCTTGATGCGATGTTCATCCAAAACTGCCAGGATCCTGGCCTTCCAGAGGACAAAGTTGGATGCTCCATCCAACCTATCCTGATCCCTAAGTCCACTTGTGGCCATCTCTGCTCAGTTGAATGTCGAACAAGTTCCTTTCTCCCTCTTTCGTTGCTGCTCCAGCGAACTCGGATCTGGATTTCTTTGGCGCGAGAAATCCTCTAAGGAAAAAGCTCCCTCTAAATCTCAATTTCCTTCATGGAAATCCTTTTGCCAACAAATGTCGAAGCAACCCTCTCTGATCTCTCTTTGCTGCTGCTTAGCACTGGATCTAGACTTCTTGGCAAGAAATCTTCTGAGGAACTGATTCCCTCTACTTTGCTTCTACCCCACTAGACATCGTTCTGCACCGACAGAATCAGCGTCCCAACAGCAACTCCAAATAGAAATTGTACTGCACCTCCAGCCACAGCAACCGGAAAAATGAGACTCAATAGCCTTAGCGCTGGCCCAGCCACCACTGCGCTACCTTCTGCAACTACAATGTTAATCAAGGTTGTCATTGATGTCAATATGGTGTTGACTAAGATGTCAATATTCTTGAGATGTCTGGTTCCAAATGATGATGCCATAACCCTTGGTTGACTAGGTTACCATCAATAATGATGTTAATCTATGAAGATGTCAAGATAACTCTTGATGCAATTGATGATGTCATATACTAAATGAATGACCACGATTGTTAATGTCGCTTGATAAAAGTTGGAAGACTAGGAAGATATTATTTGAAGCTCTCCTAATGATGCTGCATTTGATGAAAGTTGGAAGACCTGCACTATTATTGAATACATGATGCTATACCTTCGTGATAACATGAATGATGGATACTATCATGATGACATGTATAATGACACCACGACCCTATGATGAAGAAGCTAAACCATGAAGAAGCCTAACAAGAAAAACCTATCTGCCCTGTCTCTAATTCTGCACTAATTTATGACCAGTCACACTAAAAAATCATTTTTAGTATCTCAGAGACAGCCTCTCAAGTTGATTCCTTTGCCATCTTTTAGAGCATTATTTTGCCTTTCCAATGAGCTATCACTTGGCCCGAAACTCCAAATAAGCTGGGAGATATAGATTTTACAAGTTGAGAAAATTAATCTGGTCCTTGAGCCAACCTATGCTACCCTACCCATGTCAGCCTACTCCAGAGACGTGTCCCTTCGTTCAAGTAACAAAATTTGTATATATAGAGATCGCAGACCATCATTTCAGTCAATGATTTCAGTGATCACTTTCAGAGAGAAGACACAGAACAACAAGGAGGCCGACGAGAATAAAGTTTTGGGCTAATATTATGTTTAAGGATTTATGTTTGGGTTAAACATCTTGAAAACGGACAGATTATTAGCCCAGTGGAAAGAACTGTGAAGAGACACTATCCCACTACAGCTCGGACAGCACAGTGAACTGTTAGCAAGTGTTTGGGTAGCTTGGACCAAGCAAAAAGTTGAACTTTGGACCTGCAGACACAGTGAAATTCAGACCTGTGGTTTTTCTCTGAATTTCGGCCCTGAGGCTCTCTGAAATTTGGCCTTCTCAGAGCCCAGACTTCAACCTCTTGTTACAGATCTGTGAAGCACTGTTTTTGGACTGCAAATTTAGTGGAGAACTGCAAACTAAGACCTGTGACCAGCAACTAGATCTCATAACTGTGGCAGGAAATTTTTGGCCTATTCAAGAGCTTGTGGAGAGCAGACTTTTAGCCCTGTAGGAACAGCAGATCACAACCTAGTGGAGGGCCGATTTCAGCTCTATTTAGGTCAGATCTTGGCCTTGAATAAGCAGTCCTATAATCATTTCTAGAACAGCCTAATGATATATTTTAAAGCAGTCCATTGACATCTCTTGGAGCAGCTTAAAGGCATATTTTGAAGCTGTCTAAAACATTTGTTGAAGACATATTACAGCAGTGTTGAAGCCACCTTACGGAACTGTTCTGAAGGTATCCTGTGAAGAACTCTTGCAGACTTTTTGGGGCAGTTGTTGCAAACCTTGGGAGTTTTGGATTTATTTGAAAACAAAGTATTTGGTGAAAGAAGAATAATAGTAATTGTTTTTGCAGACCTATCCCTGTGAGCTTGTGACACTTGGGATCATTTGAGAACAGATTTGTGGGCATCTGGAAGCAATTTTTGTGTGACATTTGAAGGCATTCTTGAAGTATTGTTTGGAGGTTTGCAAATTGGAGCATCTCTAAACATAGCTTAAGATCCCTAGGAGTTTAATGAGAAGATCTATTTAAGAAGTTTTTGGAGCACCCTTAGGGAACACTATTAAGGACATCTTGTTGGAATAAGCATTATTGAAGACCTTGTAACTGATCTTGGAAGCTTTAGTGGAGGCCTCATGACGCATTGTTGAAGACACTCATGGAGTAACCTTGGAGAAATTGTTTGGGTACGATGAAGAGCAGTGGTGACACCTTCTAAGAAGAAAAGGTTGTCATTGATGATGTGATGTGGAGACTAAGTGTGACAGGGCTCGTTGAAGAAGACTTTGGGAGCCGTGAAGAATAACCAAACATATTTTGACGAAGTGAAGTTGACGGTTGGAGCCTCATAGAGATAAGGTCGGTGCCTTGGAAGATAGGGTTAGAGCCCTAGAGGATCGGTGTCCTCAAGAATCCAGGTTGGAGCCTGAACCAAAGAAGGGTTGGTGCCCTTGGGGTTGGAGCCTCTAAACACAAGGTTGGTGCCTTGGATAGATAGGGTCGAAGCCCTAGAGGTTGGAGCCTCACAATAGTCCAAGTTGGTGCTTGGCAACAGGGTGGAGCCTAGAAGATTGAAGATCGGTGTCTTCGTCTAGGGTTGGAGCCCCACACCTATTGTACATATTTTATTGTATCTATTTTATTGAAGCGTATAACAAAAGAATATATTCTTATTGTTCATTTTGTGTTCTAATTATAAGTGATCTAACTGGTAAAAATAACAATTGGAAAGAAATACTGATTCACCCCCCTCTCAGTATTTCCAACATACAGCGTCACCCTAGCAGGCTGACGCAGGCTCTACGTAATCCTTCCTTGGTGATTGCGTTGTCTCTCGGGACAGCTGCTTTCCTGCAGCAGAATTTCCTATGTCCTTTCGTTGATGTCTTCAGTCCTCCTTGATCTGCAATCGCTCTGATACCATGTGAAAATTTCATAATCTAACAAATAGAAATCCTACTACAATTAACCGATTTCCATTTCCTACTTGTGTTCTTTAATTAACAACTTATTTACAGCATTCTTCAGTAAATATTAATGCAAATAAACTGCAGCCTACACCATATACAGATTAAGTACTGAAAAATAAGATGAGACAATCACACAAAGGACCCACATATTTTTGGACTAAACATCCCCGGAAAAACCCAATGCGGGAAAGTCGGTGTAGCAGATCTAAGGGTTTTTATTATTAAACAGCAGTTTTTTGAGTACAAACTTTGGATGCCTTGTTGGCTATCCAATACAGAGAATTCTTGGCACACAAAAAATGGTGAGATTTACCTCACCCTGCAAGTCCCCGCTGATCCGGATTTAAACTAGCAAAACCCCAACTCTGTAGATGCGTAGACCTGCATGGGGATGGCTAAGGATTGCATCACCTCCTCTCTGAATCAATCTGCCTCTCGGAAAATCAAGTTTCAGCCCTCCAAGCTCAGAAACCCCGATCTCCAGCAAAACTCGGATTGTTCCTTGGAAACACTACGCAGTCCCTGCCTGAGCCCTATGTGGGTATGTGTCACCCTTTCTGGGTACTGCGTCACCTCTCCTAGTAGTTGCGACGCTTCCTCTGTTATCTCTGTTGCCTCTCTCCTATGTACTCTTGGTCCCAGAGAAGATCCTCCGACCAATAGTTGCTTCTACCCTTCACTGCACTAAATCACTTTCATCTTATCTTCGTCCGGGCACTGCTCCGTCAGAAGAATTCGATCTCAAGATTCACTCTATGTGGTGTGTTCTCCAACTGACCCTCAGGCCTTCCTTTATACTTTTCCTGTTTAGAGATCAACAGTTGTGATCAAATCTTTAATCAACGGCTAAGATTAAAACAGACTCGATCCTCGTCACTTAGAAGCTTCTCACCCACATTTACATTAATTCACTTTAATTATTTTGATTTCCTAAGTTTTAACTTACGCTCCATTAAAAATAATTAATTATTTGAATAAAATGCACTTCGGGCAGAATTTCTCCAAACGATTTCTGGGTCTTGGAGATCTCATGTGTTCTAGCCCCTCCACAAAATTTCTGAGCTAGAGCACATTCAATGCTACCCAAAAAATCAACATCAGTGAGATGAAAAACCTCCTAAGATGAAACTTTCTGCCAAAATAATAGGCTTACCTAGGTTGTTACATACACTCAAAGGTCTTACTAGGATCATTTACATTACATAACTTGCAGTATGGATTTATAATAACACATGGATTGTTGACATATGATTCGATCTTGTTGAAAAAATTGGCACTTGTGCTTCCTTAGAAATTTGACAAATACTATGCAACAAGACCCATTTGGAGCCCATGGAGCCCAAATAGGGGTTTTGGAGATGTTTTGCAACATGTAGAGGGCATGACCCTCTTTATCATCATTCTTGAGGCCCTCTCCCACAGCTTGACCACAAGAGGCCCCGACCCCCAACGCTAGCATTGGAGAGCACTTCGCATGGATGACGTGGAATAAAGGAGAAATTAAATAATAATTAATGTCTAAGCTTTCTTCGTTGGCTTGTAACCAAGGGTCGTGCACATCATTTGTTAAGTTTAGGGGCTTCCTCTTTAGGAATTCAAACTTATGAGTCTTGTATAAATAAGAGAGACTCCCTCTCATTCGAAATCATCCCACATTGGATTTCCAGCCTGGTGAAAAGAATTCGGACCTGCAATTTGTGGAGCAATTTGGATGATTTTAATGCATTTTGATGTTTGGAAATTTTCGCTCTCTCTCTTAGAGCTTCTTTATGGAATTGTGATGAATGGATATATTCTTCATTGTCTTGTAAGTGCTATGCAATGCTATATTTCTAATTTTGATTAATGTCTAATGCATGGAAATGTTGTCTCATGGTTGTTAAATGTGCCCTAATTGATGAAATTTTATAACATTTGAACTATTGAGGAGTTTGCATGTGTTACTCATAGAAGATGAATGAATGAATATTCCTAGGGTATTTTTTTGCATATACATCCTCGAAACTCCACTAATTATATCCAGCGAAGTATAAATATCTAGAAGTTGTTGCGTTGTTGCTTCCATCTAGGGATAACAAAGTTGTTGCTTCTAGGTCTCCTTGAAGAGCTAGTTGCCAAAATTGAAACGTTATTTGACTCCAATTCTCCCAGTTGCCAGCCACTTGCCTTAAATCTAGGGTGATCACTCTCAATTTAATAAATCATTCTTATTTCCACCTTTTTCTTTGTCCCTTTAAGGATAAGGAGGCCTCCCTGGGGCTTGGTGCAAATTCCAATAGAAGAGGAAACTTTGAATTCCATTTGGATAAGATTCTTCTTTAGTGTCTGCTTTAGGCATCCTCAAGTTTTGAAAGAATTCCGACGGTGGAATCTCCATAAAATTGATGCCCTAGCCTTCACACCAAGTGAGAACTCTAGAAGCTAATCCTTCAACTTGGGGATTGCTTCAAGGCTTGTGCTTTAGTACTTGTTGAAGTATATTATTCATAGTCTTTTCTCTTATCTACCTTGACCTTGGATGAACTCATATCTCACTAAATATCACAAACCTAGGTCTTGTGTAGCCTTCCTGTCAAGGGGCATTTTGTGGAAAGTCTTACAAGCTTTTCCCAAAGCTCACACTTCATTGAACCTTTCCATTGAATGAGCCACCTTCTCTCACTTCGAGCCTATTATAGACACATATCTATCACAAGTGAGCCATACTAGGACTCCTCCCGTTGGTGAAAATCCGAGAATAGAAGGGTGCTTAGGTTGTGGTGACAATGGGCCTCTGTCCCAAGGTGTTGTTGTACCCTCTTGTTTTTTCCTATTTACTACGACTACCAGTTTGTGCAGCAATAGCCCCCCATTGTAAGCTAGTGTTGAAAAGTGGGAGCTCGTTGGGAATTGTTGCTATTGTATTGTTCTACCATTTTGTTAATAAAAGAAGGCTTTGGAGGACAATGAAGTGCTAATTTTATGTGGTGCTTGGAATCTCATTGAAGGTATACCTTGTTTTGTATTGCATTTGGTTTGAATTTGTTGTTATAGGCCTTGATATGGGCATTGTTTCCCAAAGGAGAGGACAAACAATCTTGGTTGTTTGTTTACCCTCTTGATAGTTTGTATTATTGGAATTGAAAGTTACATGTTTTTCTAGGTTGAATGTCATGTTTATTCATTTTTCAATTGCAAGCTACACCTATGATCACTAATCCCTTGGCAAGATCTTAAGTTTCATAGGTGCCTCAAACTTTGAAGGTTGGAATCCTCCCCGGTCGGGGTACCCATCCTCAAACACATAAGTGAATTCCCACTTAGCACCAAGTGTCTCTAGATGTCTTGAAGGCCCCTTTCCCTCTTCTTCTTCTTCACATATATTCTATAAAAAAAAATTTCTCAAATTCTTGGTTCGATTTTGTAGACTTTAATTGTAAAATCTAGCATTTTGAAGGCTTGTTTTGTTGTTGTTCTAACAACAGTAAAAATAACCAAGAAAGGTTGATTTAACTTAGCTTTTCTTGGTTTTTTTAGAGTAGGAATGTGAATTTCCCTTTATTAGTCTAGATTTTTACTTAGAATTTTTGGGCTTTTAGTACTTACAATTGCATGTGTTCCAAAGTGATTTTGCGCATCTTTCACTTGGGTTTGCTTGCTAACATTTTTCAGGTCCATGAAAGTACAATGGGAAGTGCTAATTTTCACTAAATTTGATGATCCAAAGTGCCTAAAGGAGACCCATAACCATATACTTTGTAAAACAACATAAAAACCAAGATTTCCCTTTATTCACAAGGGATCCCATCACTACAAAGTAATCATTGTAATCTTTGAGGGAGTTAGGAGAGTCTCCTACGCATCCCAAATCTCCCTACCCAATGGGGGCCTCTTGTGTCTTGTGTCTCATTTTCATGGCGTGCTTCTATGGGATTAAAATTAACTTAACACCGAAAAACATTAGAGTAGATTTCATTTTCATAGATTAGATTTTGTTTTATGCTTTAGTTTCGGTTTCAATTTTGCAAAAGTAACAAACCCTTTCAAGCTCCATTATGCTCTCTGCCATTGCAAGCCTAGCTTGATCCTTGCACGTGATCAAAGAGGGCTTGTTGGTTAATTTAATTTAACTAGGAATAACCACTTTTATCTTTATTGTGAGTTTGGGGAAAAGTAAAGGTTGACATGAGAAATCAAGATAGGAGCTAGTTTCTCCTATTATTGGATCTCCTTGCAACTCTCTCTACCTCATTCAAAGGATAAAGATCAAAGAGGAAACACACCTTAGATTAATTTTATTTTCTTGCAACCACACGGGTCATATAAACATCTCCATTGTGCACTCACTTAACCAATAAATCCAAATCCAAGTGAAATCAAATTTAATAAATTTTACCAAGAGCACTCTCTACAACATTTCTGCAGCATACAGCACTTCAGTTACATTTCATTCCTAGATTTACTTTCAAGCAATAATTGTTTACTTTTGGCATTTCATTTACAAGCATCAGCAATCTACTTTTTGACACTGGTCTATATCGTTATTCATTTATGTCTTTTGATTATTTGCTCATCTTGTATATTGATGGTGAATGTGATTATTTGCTTATCTATCTTTCTTATTGCAAGTTGATGGTGAATGTACGGTGTAATACATTTAATTCCTAGAACATTTCTTATTAACTATAGCATAGTCAGCCTTAGTTGATTTTAGGGACTACACCCTTGGCTTCGCTAGGAGTTAGCCTAGACGGAGGAGATGAGATTTGAGTGACAGCTACTCAACTCAAGACTTTCCCCCAAGGCCACAGTGGATTAAAGATTTTTCCACGTAGCCCAAAGGTGTGGATTAGGCAGCAACAACTACCAAAGTAGGGAAATAAAATTCTCCTATGGGATTACCTGCATTTTGTGGGCAGCAGGCCTCAAATAGGTTCTAAAAGTTTATGAACTCCAAATCACCAAAGCATGACCTACTCCTAAAATTGGCCATACAAGCCAATAGCTCCAATTTTTCCACCCATAAAGTACCAAAATAGACAACAAATTATATAATGATACATTCCAAATCATATCTCCACATTTAGGAAGGTTTTTGGTCCCAAAAAACTTTTACTTAAAGAACTGAATAAATTCTTCTTCTATCTTCCCCCTAGATTACCCATTTGTAATGTCTCTTCCTAAATTATTTTGGAACAAGATTTATTTCTACATTTTGGGGGCCAATGTTGGTGAAGACGGGGCCCATTTGATTTTTCATTAGAAGACTTAGGAGTTTGAAGTAAGTAACTTTATGTCATGTTATTTTATTAGTGGTGAATGGGGACCACCCACACATGAAATATGCATCCCTTAATAGTTGGTTCGAAAAGCATGAGTGTGTGAACAGGGTATGGAGGGAAAAGGTGGGGAAAAGGCCCAACGAAGATTATAAAAGGAAGGAAGCTCACTTCATTTGGCATTATTGGATTATCGATTTTGATCTCAGTTACTCGAGCTGCTTAGCCAAGTCACTTGTTGTTTAGCACGAGTTTTCCGAGCAGAGAACTCACCCATTCTTTAGGGGACTTCGAGTGCCACCCTAGATTGGTTTTCCATTATCATCCGAGAGAGCTTCATTGTGATATCTTCAGCATTTACATTTAGTTGCCCCAGTAGTGCGTATTTTTGGAGGACACGGTGATATAATGGGGGTTGACTGACGGGAGAATATTTGGTGGAGAAAGGTTCATTAGCTTGTTAAGCTATAGGCAAACCGAGGTTCATTAGCTTGTTAAGCTATAGGCAAACCTCGAAGGCTGAGATTGATAGCGTATCTCAGGAGCAGTGTGGCAGTCACTGGGCCAGCACAGATGAGGAAAAACTGGGCAAATTTGTGGGAGAGTGCCTCGGCCATTTGGGTCATTGTTTGCTGGGAGAGATAGGGAAAGTGTTGAAGGAATTATTTGTTCCATTCTTGGGGGGCTATTGAGTATTTCGCAATGTATTCAGTAGCTACTGGGAGGCGTAGGGCCTGTTGGAGGTCAATTTCAAAAGGTCAAAACCAGGACAAACCATTTCTAGGTTTTTTTGGGTTTTTGACAAGGACCTCAAAAATAATTTTGCAGAATTTTCTGAGCACAGTAGATGGGATTTTCAGCCATATCTTTGCAGCAGACAGTGCAGATTTGCTAGGGCTTTCGGGGTTTGATTTTGGAAGGTCAAAACTATGCCAAACCATTTATGGGTTTTCTGGGTTTTTTACAAGGACCTCAGATATAATTTTGCAAAATTTTTGAGCACCGGAGGTGGGGTTTTCAATCATTCCTTTGCAGTAGCTAGTGCAGAATTGTTAGGACAGCGCAGAGCCTATAGTGGGTAGTTCCTAGTTTATCATTGTCCTACCTGGGTTTTGCTCTGCTTGCCAAAAAGGCAAGCTAAGGCGCATTTCTTCTATATATTTGTACTCTTGCCCATTTCTATAATAAAATGGCTCAGCTGCTTCCATGAATTTAATTGTTCTAGGTATTTACTGCATTGTTTAAAATTTCTATGGTGCAAATTTATAATTTTCTGCAATAGCATTGTTTTTCCTATTTCGGAACATTACACCTTTCACCTTGCCTATAAGATGTCATTTTTACCCAACCTACCAAAGCTCATGCTGACACTGAACTCTACATATTTATTTACCGTCCCAAAGGATATAGGAGAGGATGGTCATGAACTTCCAATCAAAGCTTGCTCACGAGATCTTCTACTATGAAGTTCGCCTGTGAACCAGAATCAAATAGAGCATCCACTTTGGTCTTCTTGACATAAATCTTAATATGGAAGAGTTTATCCATCTCCTTCTCTTCCTTGAGATGAAGGCTACTCACGTTCACCTCCCATCTCCTCTTCCTTAAGATGAAGGCTACTCAAGTTCACCTCCTTCCACATAGTGTAGACAATCGTTCAATCTACATCTGAACCACTCTCTACCGGGTCACTTGAATTCATGGCTAGCATGTTGTTCTTCTTGTCATCCTTCTTGCGGAACTTTGGATCATTTAACTCTAAATGTAACTTCCAACACTTACCTTCAATGTGGCCATAGATATTACATTGTTAAATTCTACTTCCTCTGTTATGTTAATTGTTTATTAATAGTTGTTGAACTTGGTACTATTTGACAATTTGATGAGGAATCCTCTTTCAATTTATTGTTTTGTGAACAAATATCAAGTGTCAAATGTTGTAATATCATATTTTATTAGATAATGTTTTGAATTTGTGCATATATTGCTGTTTTATAGCTTATAAAAAAATTGCACAAAAATTGCTATATTTTGAGTTTTTTGTACTTGCCAAGTCCTCTCGAGTCTTGAACTGGGTTTTGTTGATTCTTGTTAGGTCATAGGCCAGCCAAGTATTTGGCAAGTTCAAGTCTAACAACTTTGGTATAGAATACCTTGGTAATCCTTGTCTCTTACTGGGACTAATAAGAGGAAATCGCAAGGATTGCATAATCAAGGTTGATCTCCTCGTAATAACTTTGAATACATTTGCATGTTGGTAAGTTAGTTGAAACTTAGAAGTTACCAACTACCTATCTAATCTAAAATTAATAACCTTAACATTAAAGATACATGGGTGTATAAAATAATAACATTGCAATATAGAACTTTGAACAAAAAAGAACAACATTATTAAAGAAAGCTAAATGATAGCCTAGCAAACCTACAATAGCCCATGTAAAGATTTATTTTAAATTGGCCTTGAATGAAAACTATTCACGGAATAGCTATAGATCAAGTTTATAAATTGTGTTTATAAAAAACAATGGTCGAAATAAGCAACTAGTGGAAGAAATATGTACCTCGTACACATCGTTAAGTGGCAAAAATCCTCGCCCCCTATGGTAAAATATCAACAATGTTAGTGCTTCAACCATTGAAAAGTCAACTTTTAAAATTTCATCACATCATATTCAACATTTTTAAGACAGTTAAGATGGAGTATCTATACACATAAGCACAATAGGTTACAGCACCAACCAAAAATAGCTCATTTTTTACATGCCAAACATCAATGTGCCATTTAAACCTGGATAGCTTCATTAAGCTTTTTGAAAACTCAAAACTCTCCTAAAATATTATCCTAATTATGTAGCCAATTACAACTATCTTTTGACATGCATATAAGAAGTTTATTAATTTATGTAAAGAATAGCATTACAGCTTTGCATTGGGATATATGAATGTTATGAATATAATATATAAAAAGTAATATAAATAATAATAATTAAATAAATAATCAATAGCTACTGAAGAGGCATGTCTTAAAGGACACAATCATTCATAAAGGGGAAACTGCCTAGGTATATAAGCGAGCCTTCATTTGTAATCAAGATATCATCTCATATCTCACATCTCTTGTATATTCAACATTTCTTATATAAATATATTACTTGTTCTATAATGGATATTTACATATTTCAGATAATCAGAATATTCCACTACTTATACTAACCATGTTCGTTACATTGGTATCAGAGCGGTTCAATCCTCTAGCCGCTCAATTGCTGCATAGAGCTAGTATGATCCAACCTTTGGCCATCAATATTCATCAAGTTTGTTGTCGTTTGATTTAGGCTTTTTAGCCACACAAGTATTTAGAGATTATTCATTCCACCATTGGGCCTTTGGCCATTTTAAAATTAAATAAATAAATAATATTATATGTATGTAGAATATATATAAAAAGAGAAATAAAAAAAGGCCAAAATATATTATTAAAAAAAATAGTGTATATATTAAAAAAAATCAAAAAAGATAATTAAAATAAAAGAAAAGAAAAAAGAGTCCTGGGGAGCAACTCAATTGGTAATCGCAGTAATGTGAAATACGTGAAAACTGAGAGATCCAAGGTTCAAATCCCCCCGTTTACAACTCAGTTTAGGGAGAGGACGACAGGTCGTAGACCTCCAGAGGTTTACTAGTAGTTATGTGTTCGGCGGGTTGTTGGGTTTCTCCGAGTTACAAAAAAAATGGATTATATTAAAAAAAATTATTAAAAATAAAAAGAAAACAAAAACAAACATTGTTGACTTATCGTTGTTGCATTACCTTCTCGACAACTACGTAAAATTTGTCATCCCTGCCACCATCCTTGTTCCTCCCACCAATTCGGTCGACCGCCTGTTAGTTGCCTTGCCATGGTCATTGCCCACTCAAAACCCCATTGTACTGTCATCGTCACTGCATTGTACAGAACACCACACTTGTATAACCTTGCCATTTCGTAGATTTTGCACACTCACAGTTTCAAAATAATTCATTCATATTGTCATAGTAACAAAATTATTAATTGAGGTTGCTATCTACTGCATTCATAGAACTGGATTGTGGTCATTGGAACCACTCGACACATATGTACGATGTCATTACAACCATCCGCCACCATTTGAATAATTAAAAGTCACATCCATTTAGAAAACAACACAACCGTTGACAGTAAACGCTTAATCTAAATCAACCGCCTCGATAGACAAAAGTCCAATGCAAGGTTTTTCAAGGGGTGTTATTAAAAGTAATTAAAAAAATAAAAAATAAAATAGATATATATATAAGAGTATTTTATAGTAATAATCCAACTTCAACTCAAAAGTAAAAAAGGATACTTATTATTATGTTTAATTTAATATAAGGATTATCCAAAAGAAATGTATTATTATATTACCAAGTTTGCTTAAAGGAGTTTTCTTTTAAGTTGAATAACTAAAGCTTTATTAGTATCGAATGGGAAAAGTAATTAAACATTCTTATAAAATAGTTATGTTAAAAAGAGATTTTACTTTATTTTGCAGAAGGTCTCTCATAAAAAGAATATAAACTCCTTTGTCAAAGTATTGTTTGACAAAATTATCGATGAATACAAAATGGGATCAACGTCTAAAGAAAAAAGAATGGATTATAATTCAAAAATGAAGGAAGATTTTCCTATAAGGGTCTTTCAATTACAGATCACAACTTATTTACATTAAAAAGGAGTATTCAAGAGAAAGAGATTAATATTGTTATCAACACAAGTGACGAGGAAATTTGCATAAATATTAATATGGCGAATTAGCTAACAATTTCAGAGCCAAATATACGTGGAATATATAGAGCCAATTTCAGAGCCAATTATAGATCACCCCGAAGTTTTGCACTGATCACTGGTGTGGGTCTCTGCGCTGATGCTTGGTCTGCTGCCCTTCATCACTGCGTTGTTGTTGCTCTCCCGTACTGCTGCCCATGACGCTACCACCGCCACTGCCCCATCTATACTGCAAGTCCCTCTCAATCTGCTGCATATTGCTGTCAACTGCTACACTGCAACTCAGTTTCTTAGAGAAACAACTGAAAACTCCTGCCCAATCTTTGACAGACAAGTCATTTGGGTTACATCCTCACCACTGAAGTTCCATAGTTTGCTTCTCTATGCTATCATCTAGAGGTTGTTGCACAGCTACAGCTCTGCACTGCATAAGCAGGCCTCCTCTGCGCTGTTGCAGTCACATCAGCCACTCTGCGCTGAAGTCCCTTACATTGTTGTTGCGCTGTGTTGTCCTCTTGAAGCCTCTACGTTGCTGCAGCTTTGATCTGCGTAAGCAGGCCTGCTCTGTGCTACTAAAGTCACATTAGCCCCTGCACTGCAGCCACTACGTTGTTGCTGCATCTGCATTGTGTTGCTCCCTTCAGCTTCCAGCTCTGCCTCTGCTCCATCTGTGATTCTCTGCACCCACTGCTCTACTTGTCCCACTATTGTCTTAAGGCTCCCGTAGCACGCATGTGATCCAAGAGTTGGGCTACTCAAGGATCCTACCACCACTCTGTAGCTGCTCTACAGATCCATGTTGCCACACTTTCGTGGTTCATGAGCGCTCATGGCTACGTCATCTTCGGAGTCATCGTCTGCCACAGCAACCTTGGAGCTGTAAGCTTCCTTGTCCTTCTTCTTCTAAGGACAATTGTTGGCGAAATGTCCTAGTTCGCCGCACTGGAAACACTTGATCTTAGACATCCCGCTTCTTTCTCCCTTGCGGCCTCTTTGATGCCAAGGCTGCATCTTCCTCTTCTTCCTTCTTTACTTTACTCAACCCGGTGCTGAACTAACTCTTGGTGATCTGACAGATTTCTTCTTGTCGGAGGATAGCCCACATATTGTCCCAGTTGGGAAGGTCCCCTCTACCCAAGAGACTTTGGACAAAAGTTTCCCAGTCCTCTATGACAACAGTTAGAGTCATCCTCACCATAACATTGTCCTCCACCTTCACCCCCATGCCAGTCAGTTGATCCCGAATCGCTTGAAGTCTAGACAGAAAAGGATCGATCTCCTCTCCCTTGGCCATCATGAATAGCCTCAGCTGGTTCTCCAGAAGCATCTTCCTATGGACGGATCTTCCTTCATATAATGTGGTTAGAGCCACCCACATCTCATGAGCCGTTTTCTTCTCAGCTATGTGTGGGACCACATGATCTTTGACCCTGTCCATTATGAAGCACTTGGCATGTGCCACTACTTCTTCATGCTTCGCCAGGAGATCTGCATCGGTCGACATGGCCAGGACTTTCTCTACATGCTTCCTCAGACCGTATGCCTCCATGACTACCAGGATTTTAGCTTTCCAGATTGCAAAGATGGACAAGTCGTCCAACCTATCCTAATCATGTAGTCTGTGAGGTGACATATGTTCAAAAAATATGTCAGAACGAATCCTCCTCTCTATGCTAGAGACTTGGATCTAGGGTCCTTGGCGAAACAGGCACCCTCTACTCCCTCTGACCACTGACTTCCTCTCTTGGAAGTTTTCCAAATCAAAAACAAATCAGGTCTCTTCGATCCTCTGATCGATCTGCAGATTTCTTTGGATGGAAATCTTCTGAGAAGTTGTTCTCCTCCCACTCTGTGTCAACTTGGCTCAGGCTAAATTCTGAACCGACAGAATTTTAACCCCACCAGCAACTATTGAAGCTCTACATCACAACTTCAGGCACTCTGAATCAGCAAACAGCTTCAGGATTGCATCACCCTAGCTGGCCTTTGTGTGAGAAGACAGTCCCAGCATAACTTTTGCATTGCCTCTGCATGAGCAGACAATCCCAGCATAGCTTTTGCGTTGCCTCTGCGTGAGCAGACAGTCCCAGCATAGCTTTTGTGTTGCCTCTACGCAGTGAGTACGTAGGCCTACGTGGAGACTGCGTCACTCTGGCCTCTGCGTGGCTCTGCTTCCCTCTGCTGCTATGCTGCTCTCTCTGGTTCGGCTTTCTGCAGCTGTTGTTGCTTTTTGCAGCAAGGATTCTTCAGTCTTCTTGCTAGTGATTCAGCTAGATCTGCAATTGCTTTGATACCATGTGAAATTTTCTGAATATTACTAATGCAGAAACCCTACTGTTAAATCTGGTTTTACTTCTCCAACTTAATAAAGTTATTAATATGAAGTATTCAACATTAACGTCGAAGTAAACACATTAACGATCTACACAGATACAGATCTAAACTTAATACATGCACAATGACAAAGTGACACACAAGATTTTCTGGACAACTGTCCTCGGAAAAACCCAATGTGGGAAAATCGGTCTTTTGGCTGTTGGAGGGTTTATATTATTAAATAGATTCTAAGTACAGCAAATATGGGCACCTTACTGGTTAACCCAACAGAGAAATACAAAATCTGCAGCAATACCTCTGTTTCGGAGACAGAAAATCTGACTGATTCACACCCTCAAATGGGATCTACAGAACTCAGCCCTTTTCAGTCTTCAAAAACCCCAGCGCTGCTCTGAAGCCCTCTCTGCTAGCTTGCGTTAGCCCTTACGCTGCTCAGGAAGGGCCTGCTTCACCCTAGATTGGGTTACACTGCCCCTACGTTGCCCTAACTAGGCCTGCATCAGCCCTGTTGGCTTCCTGTTGCCTCAACGCTGCCCTTTCTGGGCCTGAGTAGCCTTTGTGTAGCACCTGAAGCCCTCTGCGCTGCGCAGCTGCTGCTTCTCTGCCTCTTGCTGCACTCTTAGCCTGGGATCAGATCATCCCTCTCGCCAATACTACCCCTCGCTGCAGCTGAAACACTTTTAGAAATTCGTAGCAAACCACGCCCAAGAATTCCAGCTTAGTCTCAGTGCTCTGCCACTGTGTGTGTTCTCCAACTAACCCCAAGCCTTTCCCTTATACTTTTCTCGTTGGGAAACCAATGGCCGTGATCTAATCTTGAATTGACGGCTAAGATTAAAAGAAAGATTGATCCGTGTGACTTAAGTCATTTCCATCACATGTTTAAATTAATTACCTTTAATCTTTTAATTTTCGTAAGTTAGACTTAGGGTCCTTAATTAAAAAAATTAATTAATTAATTTTCTCTTAAACAAGATGAAATTTTTCAAATCTCTTTCTAGGTCTTGGAGATCTCATGCACTCTAGTCCCTCCACAAAGTTTTGGAGCTAGAGCACATCCGATGCTACCCCAACACCCAAAAATCTCAACATGCAGGACTAAGGGGAAGCTAGTAAGCAGTACGGAAGCGAAGGACTGAAACGACAAGATACAACATCGAGTCTGTGCAATGTGTTTGTCATTGTATCTTGTATACCATACATTGTTGTACTATTTAGATTGGTTTAATATAACGAATATTGGGTGGTACATTATTGTACAATTTTGTTAAAATTTGTGTATACTTGTGCATATGTGATTTACTTCTTTATATTTTCCGCTATGCAAAGTAGCTCTGGTTGAGATTCTTGGTTTGGTAGTGTCAGTGATTTTAAGACTTTAACCTACACCCCAGATCGTGGAAATTCAACATGGTATCAGAGCGTGTCTGAAATACTTTGGAAGTCAGTGAATCAGAGTTGTGCAAAGCGATGTACAGTGTGAGAGGGAGTTGGTCACATTGTAAGTGAAGGGCTCACTACAATGTTGAAGTTGCAGGCAGGTCTCCGGTATGAGGACAAGTTGGGGGGGTTGTCTAACTATAGTCCTTCAAAGGAAAGGATCATGCTAGTCTTGCAAGTCAACAGGATCCGGGAGTTTGCAGAGAAAGCCATCAAGAAGCCAACCGACCCTAAGGAGCTAGAAATATATGAAGATTTGGATATGAAGGCGAGATTGATCATCCTATATGGTGTGAAGGATGCCCTAATACCTCATTTTTCATGGAAGAACACCGTAAATGAGATGTGGATAGCTCTTCAGAATTTGTTCCTGAATAAGAACGAGAACCAGGTATTAGTATTGGAGGATAAGTTGAAGTCCACCAAGATGATAAAGGGTGAAGGAGTGACTTCGTATTTGACGAGATTTTCTCAGGTCATAGATGAGCTTGTTGTCGTCCGTGTGACTATTTCAGATGGAGATATGGTGAGGATTGCCTTGAAAGGGTTCACCGAGGAGTGGAAGCCCTTCATCAAAGGGATCGTTGCCAGAGAGAAATTGCCACACTGGAATAGGTTGTGAGACGACTTCATTCAGGAAGAGTTGCGAGACGAGGATCTTCATCCAACGAAGAGGACAGATGAGGACGTGACACTTACAGCACAAATGAAGGGTAAGCAGAAGAAGGACTTGAGTAAACTCAAGTGTTTCAACTATGGCGAGATGGGTCATTTTTCATCGAGATGTCCAATGAAGAAGAAGGGAGATGACGAGAAGAGGAAAGGAACGCAGGTCATCAATGTTGCCACTTCAGCTGAGATAAATGATCTCTCCAGGATATTGGAGGAGAATGACTTTTGCTATGATCTCTCATTTCTCGCAGGGTGTTGTCAATGAGGATGGATGGTACGTGGACAGTGGTGCAACGAAACATATGACAAGGTCATAGGAGGTTTTTGAGACTCTAGCTGAATGGGACTCGAAGTTGCACACGGTGTTGGGCGACAAGAGTCAGTTGGATATCCGAGGATCAGGTGTTGTGCCATTTAGGATGGAGACAAGACGAGTGATGCAGGTCGAGGATGCACTCTTTGTACCAAGACTCAAATATAGCATTATTTCTGTCTCAATGATCGAGAAGAAGGGGTTTGAGATCTTATTACAAGATGGGAAGGCGAGACTTAGGCCTAAAGGCTCTAGCTCCGCTAGTATCGTGCTTGGAGTTAGAGAGCATAGTCTCTACACATGGATCATGGGAAGAAGAAGTAGGTGGAGCAGGTGCAGGTGCAAGATTCAGAAGAGCAGGTAAAGGATGCAGCGAAGAAGGTCCAATTTCCAGAGGCTCAGAGGGAGTCAAGTTCTAGTAGGAGCTTGCAGGTTCAGAGGGAGAATTTGCAACCCAAGAAGAGTGCGTGGTTAGTGGGGAGCAAGTGTGCTCCTACAACTGCCAAGAGGGAATCAAGGAGAGATTGGAAAGTGATACAGCAGGATGCTTCCAACAGTGACAGTGACTCTTCCAAGAGAGGCGTAGTTCACAAAACAGGGATTGTTGCAATTGTGAGCGCCAAAAGTTGGGCAAGTGTTGCAAGTAGTGACAATGACAATGAGTTACTTCCTAGTCTTGGAAGTATCTCCCTCGCTAAGAGGGAGTGTTGATTTTTTAGTAGCTTGGGAGGTACTCCAAGCTCTAGGGTTTGGGGATTGGAGGGCAAAGTGCCACAAGAGTCACTTGTGGGCTTGGAACCCAAGCTTGGGCTTTTGCACCAATCGTGTTTTGGGTCATTTCCATGGAGCACTTTGGACATATGATGGCATGGGATGACAGAGGGAGGAAAGGAGAATCCAACGTTTCGAGAATCGTCGAATTCCGAGTTGTCCTTAGTGAGATATGAATTTTTGAAGGTTATGTGTGGGTTTGTACAAAAATGGTCTATGTCGGCCTAATGTTATTTAGGCTTGTGACAGTTGTTCAAGCCCTATTGTGACATTGGAGGAGTCCTCCTTTTAGTGTATAAATAGAAGGTGGATAGGAGGCATTTAATCATCCAACACGTGCAACACAAAGACAAGAAGAAACTCAGATTTATTACCTTAGATTAGGCCACAGGCAGAGGACAGTTCAGCGTGGAAAAGAGGCAGTGTAGTAGCCTTTCTAGGGTTGTTTTGAGGTCTGCTCATACTTGCAGGGAGGTCGAGTTAGGTAAGGAGAAGAGCAGTTCTGTTAAGGATTATTGTGTGGACTGGAAACTCTGTTTGTATGGTGCCGTAAACTACAAGGATGTGTGGTAGGCCGCAGGACATACCATGTAATATTCCTGTTTAGCAAATCTGCTAACCGGAATATTAAATTTTGGCCAGTTTGATATTATTACAGTTTTGACTTAGGAAATGTGGGTTTGGGGACCCACAATTAGACTTAGGCAACTATAGCCCTCCAAACATTAGACTGAGGAAAAATATTGCGACATTAGTGGATAATGGGGGCCCAATGAGGAGGAACTGTGGCCCACATGAAGGAAGTGCAGTCATTGGTGCGTATTCGAGTCTATATGCACCAGGTGGGGCCCAAGGGAACGTTGGGTAGCCTTGGACAAAAAGGAAGCATGAGGCTTATTTTTTTCATCCATTCATCTATTTCAAAATTGTCTTTTGACAGAGCACGCTTGAGCAGTGAGCCAAGTCTGCATGTGTTGTTCAACACACAGGTGTCTTTGAGCGGAGATCTCAACCTTTGCTTCGGTGGACTTCGAGTGCCAAGCGAAGGAAGGTGCTTCACCTTAGTTCAGTCAGTTCAGCAATAGAGAACCTCTTCTACAGTGCAATCCCTTCCTCAGCAGCGCAAAGGCTACGCAATCCCTTGAGGGAATCCCTCTGGGAGATGAAGAGTGAGTGGAGTTTTTGCAGGAGACTTGGTGGGAAGGCTTGAAGCCTTCTAATAGGGATTTTCCAGGCATTTCGGTGGTACCCAGCAGCAGAATTATCAGGAGGCCTAAATTTTCCAATAGTTCAGTGAGCCAAGCCCAAGAGGGCCAATTTCCGGGTTCAAGCTTTGGCCAAACCCTTCGCGGGTTATTTTGGGGTTTATTGAGTAGAGTCTGGGGTTAAAATCCCATAGTTTTATCAGCAGTCCAACAAGCCCTAGCAGCAGATCATTTGGAGCAACAGCAGCATTTCTGGGCAGTTTCCAGCGCAGAGCTACAGCGACGCAGGGAGCAGAATTGAGGGAGTTCAGCAGTACTTTTTTAGGGCTTTTCCATCTTGCCTTGAGCAAGCCCAGGTGCACTCATTTCAGCACCTCATCTTGTACACATTCCTCATCATTAATAAAATGGCTCAACGCAGTTTTTGTGGCTCAATAGTTTTCTAAATTCTATGTCTATTTTTGTTGCGTGTGTTTTGTCTATGTATGCCTGTTTATTGTTGTAAATTACCTTTAGGGATATTACAGTGGTATCAGAGCTCATAGATTTGGCTTAGCCTGTGGGAGCAGGGTTGTCTATGACACGAGAAGACAAGAAAAACGTGAAATACCGGAGGCAGAGGTACAAGAGCAGAGAAAGAGAATTAGAAATCACTCTAGACCTTGTGACCAATGAAACGGAGGTGATGAAGACAAGAATGGGGGACACAGAAGGGGAGAAGAGGGGCAAGGAGGAGGAATTTGCTCACCTTCTATTGAAGGCAGTGCAGGATCTCACGAAGAACATTGAGATGGGTCACCGGAACAACAATGGCAGTAAAGGAAAGGGAGTCCAAGGGGATTTCCAGATAGGAGAAGGATCTGGCACCTCACAGCACCAAGCATCACTTAACCCAAATATGCCTGAAGTACCATATACACCCCCACGGTCTACCATTCCTACATTCCTAGCTTCAGGAGCGGGAGGACAACATGAGCAAGAGGAAGCTCATTATGGAGAGTACTTCCTAGAGTACCAATCCTATGGCCCGGAGTTCGAGAGGGCCATTACTTTCAAAGATTTCTACCAACTGAAGGGCAGCAACAAGCCCAGAGGACAGAGTGGAGGAGGCTACATGCAAGGGAATGACTTACAACGTACTATGGGGATGTTGTTTCTCTCAACTTTTGATGGCTCCTCTAAGAGATCGGCCAAGGCATGGCTCGAGAAGTTGGATGTTTACTTCTAGCTGAACCATATGATCGAGGGAGAGGCAATCAAGATTGCCATGTTGCATCTCGATGGGGAGGCTCATGATTGGTGGTTCCATGGGCTGACCACCCTCGGACACGTAAGGGTCACAGCATATGATGAGTTCACAAGGAGAGTGTTGGAGTAGTTCTAGAGGAAGGACCCAGAGGAGTATTTTAGGGAGTTGACCAAGCTCAAGCAGTCTGCGAATGCGGAGGTGTACATCTCGTAGTTTTTGAGTTTATCAGTGATGGTACCAGATCTTTCAGAGTGCAGGAGGATTTATATGTTCATAGAGGGACTGTCAAAACCATTGTGGGGGCTAGTGAGGTCCAACAGACCTAATACACTACAGGACGCAGTGGAGAGAGCTAAGGACTTACAGGACGCCATACCCATAGCTCAGGCACCTCTACCAAGCAAGCTTGGTTTTGAGCAGAGGGGAAGAGACATGAGACTCCCACCACATAGAGCCAACCAGGGACGGGGACAGCTGGATGATGATACTCGGAGAGACCTTCGGAGGAAGAAGCTATGCTTCACTTGCCAGGAGCCATGGGCACCAGGCAATAGGTGTGCAGCAGGAAAGGCCCACTACATAGAGGTCTTCTCAGACAGTGATGGGGAGGAGGAGACATATTTTGAGATGGGAGGAGATGACAGCGCAGCACCACAGGAGGGAAGGCCACCACCACCACCCCCACTAGCAACAGGGGGAGTTGCATTTGCACCTTCTAGAGGGGTCCTCGCATCACTGCGTGGAGTACCCAAGTTCCTGACTATGAGGATTATAGGGACAGTTCAGGGGCAGCGTGTATTAGTGTTAGTGGACAATGGGGCCACTCACAACTTTATTGATGCACAAATGGTCCAGAAGATAGGCATTACCCCAGAGGGGTTTGAAGGGTTCTCAGTTCTTGTGTCGGGAGACAGGACTATGCAGTGCACACGCTATGTCCCCGCTTTGACTGTGACCATGGGGGACTACTCCATGACAGACCACTTCTTTGTGGTTGACATTCCAGACACCAATGTAGTGTTGGGAGTCCAGCGACTCTACGCATTTGGCAAAGTCACCATTGATTGGAGGAAGTTGGAGATGGAGTTCTTGGATCCAAATGGAAAACTAGTGTTGCTGAGGGGTATGCACTCCTACCCCCCACAAACAATATCGGCCCACAGGATGGAGGCTGACTTGAGGCATGGGGATATTGAGTGGGTTGTGCAACTAAGAATTTTTGAGGCTGGGGGCATGACCAAGCCACCACATTCGAAGATTCAGGCCATCCTTGACATGTACCCTATACTATTTGGAGATATACCACCTGACCGAGGATTTGAGCACACCATAGAGTTGGAGGCCGGAGTACAGGCAATGATCACTACTCCCTATAGGCATCATAAGGCCTACCAGGATGAGATAGAGAGAGCCATCCATGAGCTCTGGCATTGGGGCACATCAAGCCCAGTTGTAGCCCATTTGCTTCATCATTTGTTCTGGTGAAGAAGAAGGATGGGACACTATGTATGTGCATTGATTAATGGGCCCTCAATAAGAAGACCATGAAGAACAACCACCCCATAGCACGCACTGATGAGTCGATGGATGAGTTGAGGGGAGCCAAGTTCTTCTCAAAGATTGATCTACGGTCCGAGTACCACCAAATTCGGGTGAGGGACAAGGATGTCCCTAAGACATGTAAATTTCTGAAGATGTTCTATGCTAGATGCAAATATACTTTAAACTTCTAGGGCTTAATGAAAGTAAGAGGCAGATAGAACATACCAATAGATCGATGGAAGACAAGCCAAAACAGAGATAAAGAATGGTGGCGTTACGGCAGTCAGCAAGTTGCTTCAACCAGCGAAGTCTCCATAAGGTCAGCAACCCAATGTGTCACACAACCCCAAGACGTCTCATCAAGAATGCTTGACCAAGACGCTGCACCAAGAAGCCCTGAATGCAAAATCAAGAACATTGCTCCAGCACCATCCAAGAAAGAAGAGAATGCCTCCACAAAATGTGTGTATGAAATGAACTCGAAGTCTCTCCAATATATAGTCATTCTTGGGGATGTGTGACACATCTCTTATGCATGTGGGATAAACCAGGTCAACCTTGCACAAGTGGAATAAATTCAAAATACATGTTCTGCTCATCCGATCAAGATGATCTTTCGATCGATCTTGCACCTCTCCGAAAGAGAAATCCAATAAAAATATTGGCATCGTCATCTGAGCATCACAACATGGAGTTTGGACCTAGTTGCCCAAAATTAACACTCCCTCTCAACTAGGGAGAACTCCATCCACCAGTGCCATCCAAACATCGTGCGTCATCCCGCCGTAACTTGCTTCGTTGGCTTCTTTATTTCAAAACAACAGGTGAGTCACAAAGACATCACTCCCGGCTAACCCGAAGTTAACTCAGAGGTCTGAAACCTCTATAGGACTCAAAGGAGTCACATACCAACCCGAAGTTGATTTAACTGCCCGAAGTCAATTGAAGGTCCGAAACCTCACTAGACTTGATCCCAGATGAAGTGGTTGGACACGTGCCATCCTAGACATAGAGAATACGGCAATCTCTGATGCGTCCATCGGTCTTTGCTACTGGTCTCTAGCTTTTCCCACCTCATTGGCCAAATGAGAGGTACTTTCCATGAGTCCGGGACTCCATGGGTAGGATGCATACGGGGCATAGATCAGAAAGAGGTAAACCAACTCAATATCATAATGGTGGGGCAGAAGCACACCAACAAGGTTCGGCAATCCTATCCCTGCGGTTACTTATAGCTCCAAGAAGTTATCCCCAAAGCCCCCTAGAGCTCCCAGAGTTCATCGTCTAACAAGACCCTCAGCATAGGATCGTTCCACGATTCCAAGATTCTCACGGAAGGTTAAGAACATGACCTTCCCCAAGGGCTTTGTGAGAATATCCGCAACTTGCTCATCAGTTCCTATATGATCGAGCTTACGGTGCCTCGATTTACCATATCCCGGATAAAATGGTACCAGACATCAACATGCTTGGATCGATCGTGGAACACGGGATTCTCTGACAAACGAATTCCCCTCTGGTTATCACAAAGGATAATGGTGGCGTCTAGCACATGCTCGAACATCTCACTGAAGATCAATCGCAACCAAGTGGCTTCATGACAGTCCATACACGCTGCAATGTATTCGGCCTCAGCTGTGCTCAAAGCTACCGACTTCTTTTTCCTACTCGAAGCAGCATCCAGATGTGCTCTTGCAATCCACCACACTACCAACCCAATCGGCATCAGTGTATCCATGGAGTCTCAAACTCTCGGCAGTGTATCTCAACCCATGGTCTATCGTGCCCCAGATATATCTCAAGAGTTTCTTGGCACCAACCCAGTGAATGTTACGAGGATCAACTAAGTGTTGACTCAAATTGTTCACTGCACAACAATTTGATTACGTCTAGGGGGTCATTTTTTCATTTTTTTAATTTCCCGCAGGGCGGAAATTGGAATAAAAATTGTATATGAAATGTAATAAGTGATGTCTAGAGGAGATGGATGGGGTGAGTAATAAAAATTGTATATGAAATGTAATAAGTGATGTCTAGAGAAGTTGTATGGGGTGAGTAATAAAAATTGCACCTCTCACCCTCAACTCTCTACAAAGACACACTTTGAGGGGTTAAAAATGTGTTGTAGACCCTCAAAACCCATTTTTTCTAAGTTTAGTGGAAAAAGTGGCAATGAATTAAGCAAGCAATTAAATAAATGGAAAAAAAAAAATATCCACACATGCTAAATGATGTGGAAATGAGGTGGAAAATCATGGAGGAGTTAAAGTAAAGTCCCAAGGTGATGTGGACAATCAAGGAAATGACATGTGCTCAAGGAAATCAAATTTTTGGCAATAAATGAGGAAGTTGATTACTTGGAAAATTCGAATTTGTGAAGTTAATGAACATTTGGGAGTATTTGGGAGAATATTTGGTGTCAATTTTTGTGGGAAATTGCCCCTACATTGGTTCCCACCCATATACACTTGTCACTTCATCATGGAATTTGATTTTGCTTAAGGGATTCTTGATGCCACTAGGGAAATTCGAATTTGCATGAAAGTGCCTTGGTATTTTCACCCATTTGCTTTGGGATTGTCACCATTTGCCTTGGGATTGGCTCCCAAGCTTTTATATAATAAGAGTTTTGTGCTCTCACTTAGGAATCTGGAATATGAGCTATTGGGCTTAAGGATACTCTATTGGATTGAACAGTCTTTGCAAATTAATACAAAAGACTTTGGGGTTACATTTGAGGTGTTCTTCTCCTTGTGTATGGTAACTTATTGATGTTCTTGCACTTATCTTTCTACTTATTTCATTATGCTTTTCAAGTTATGTTGATGTGTAGCTATCTCATATTAGCATAAGGATTATTTACTTGCTCTAGATAGAGAAATGTTTTAGCTAATGTCAAATATATCTCTAAAATTTTCTCTTCATTGCATTTGATTAAGCCCATGTGGATCTAATTTGTTTATGAAGTTGTGTAGAAATCCTTTCTTTGGATCAAGCTTCAAGCGTGAGGGGAAGTTCTTGGAGGAACCAACCCACTCTTAAAATACTCAAGAAGAACCCACATTTGTCAATTGCCAAAGTCTTATCATTCGGATTTGTCTTGCAGGGATTTCCTTTGAGCTTTGGGCTCATATGTCAAGCATACAATTCAATATTTATTTCTCATATATTGTGCTTCATTTGCTATAATCTTGTTATTTTAGAGCTAAATCATGGCTAAGCAAAGAGGAGAGTTTACTCATACTCTTTAGCTTAGCCTTTGTAGATTATATTGTACACATACATTTGTAGTTTTATTGAGTAATTTCATAGCTAACATTTTGTTTGTTTAACAGCACTCTCTAACTTGTTCTTGTGACAGCTTGCAGAATTTATCATTTGAAACTAATAATAAGTTATGTGCAGGACCTTGGGCTCTCACTTCAAGACTAATTTTCTCTCTTGGACGTAGGCATTCGAGGCTCTCTTGGGCAAGGCCGAGTTCCACTTTGGGGCTGCATTTTTCTCTCTTGGTCGTGGGCTCAAGGAGGCTTAGTCTCTCTTGCTTTGGTGCAAATTTCCCCTTCTTCTTGAGACTAATTTTTGTATCTAAAGTGGTTCTTTCAAAATTCAGATTTCGAGGTCCTTCTTTGGCCTCATTAGCAGCAGTAACTCATCAAGGAAAATTTTATTGTCTAAAGGCTTTCATTGTAAAGATTTTCCTTGAGCTTGGAGGAGTCTTTCAACGGCTCCTATCTCTTGTAACTTAATTAACAAAATTTCTGATTTTGGGAGCGTGGGTTTACCCATTGGCATCCCTATCTCTCCACTTTGGGAGAGAACTTGTGGTTGGTTTGATTTGTTGACTCTAGCATCTCTTCTCACTTACATGAATATTTTAATTTGTTAATTAACACAACCATACATCTCATTTAGTTTTGCTAAAGTTCACTAAAATTTGTTTGCACCATTTATAGCTAATTGCTATAAGTCACAAACTACATTTCCATTTCATAGCAATTTATTTTCATGCAAGCATCTCTTTAACTTGATACAATTAGCTTGGGCATTATCTAAATTTCACTTATGCTTCATTATTGTGCATCAATTTCACATCTTGAGTTTTGATGCATTTTGTATTTGGGAAAATTCACTTTCCAAAGAAACTATTTATTTTATGCCAAGCTAAACTCTCAAGTTAAAGTTGCTTTCTCTTGCAAGGCTATTTTGAGTACAATCTTGATTTTAGCTTTCACAAACATTGCATTTATTTTACATGCAAGCTAATTACTCATAAGTCTCAAGTTTTATTTGCTTTTGGTGGATCATTAATTTATCACAAGTCAAAGCAAATACTTCTATTTCACATGTTATAAAGCTTATGCAATTTTATGTTTAAAGCATCTCTACCTCTCACTTGGCATTTGCAAACTTACTTGCATATCATAGTAGACATCTTAACTTAGTTTCAAATTTAAAATTAACCTCCAAGCATAAGCTTGGTTGATAGCAATCACAGGGAAAAAGGACTTTCTTGCAAAGTTCTTCCATTTGGTACGATGTAAGGTAAAATCATTGTGACCTTGCAGTTATGAAGGTAGCTTGTCCCCTTGTAGGAACGAAGGCACACATTGGCTCATAAGAGTCAAGAGGCGGGTATCGTTAATGCCACCATCATGTCCTCACCGCTTCTTTTTTATAGTCACCCAATTTTTACCCTTTGGTAAGAGCTCAAGAGGAGGACTTATCACCTAGATAGGCATTTTAGATAAAAATTAACCAAGATAGTTGCATCCAAATCTAGTGTAGGTGCATTTCATATTAACACATGTCATGGTTTTACTTGCAAATTGGTCATTTTACTTGTCATTGTTGAATTGAATATTTTGTTTTGGCAAGCATTATTTCGTCTATATTTTGCAAGTAGAATACTAATTGTTTTCCTTTTGCGAGATATCATGTATGCTTTGATTTAGCAATTGATCATATATCCTGAAAGCATCTTTATATCTTGTATTAATTATTTTCTTGTGCTAACATTTTCTTGTTTCACTTTCAGGATTACTTGTGCTTCCATTTGAAAGCATTCCATTTATTTTGAGCAAATATTTTTCATTTTTTAGCAATACTTTGAAGGCACTGGTTTTTTTTATATGCTTATGTTTATCTCACATGTCAATGGTTGTTAATGGCTATTTCATTTCATATTGTTGACATTGTATTTGTTTGTAATCTTAAAAAGTAATTCATTTCACTTTAACATTCTCTTAGAAACCTCACATCTTTAACTTAGTTTTCTTTTAGGGACCACCCCCCATAGCTAGCCTAGGAGAAACCTTAAACGGAGAGAATTGGGAATAGGTGACAACCCCTTCTCCTAGTTCCTTGCCACCAACCACACCTTGTGGGGTTAAAGGCTTTTCTCACTATTTGTAGGTAGGTGTAGGCGGCAGGGTCAACAAGCCTAATGAGGAAAAACATTGGGGGCAAAGATCTTGTTAGGCTTGCAATTACAAGATTTGCAACTCACTTCCTTAAGTTGCAATGACTCAATTCTCAACAAATAAATTTGCAGAAAATGTTTTCTTCTAATGAATGGACTTCATCTCGGTGGGCTCATAGACAAGATGGCAAAGACGCCAAAAAGAAATTTTTTGACTTTATTTTTGGAAAAAGTTTGCAGAGATTGTGAAAATCACTAAGCCCCTCGTTAACGTGCTACAGATGGTGGATGGGGAAAAATTGGCAATGGGCTACATCTATGAGGCTATGGATCAGGCAAAGGAGCAAATACGGGCAGCGTACAAAGATAAAGTAGATATAAATATGGGCATATTTGGGAGATCATTATAACAGATGGAGCAATCAACCCCATCATCTTATACACACAGCTAAGTATTTTTGAACCCAAAGTATCATTCTAAAGCTCGGCAACGAGATGTCTAGGTTTGGTAGGTCAGAGATGGGTTGTATGATTGCTTGAAGCGCATGGTCCCTAACCATTCCGACCAATTGGAAATACATAAACAACTTATTCTTTTCAGTATGGCAGTAAGTACCTTTGGCAAAAACTTGGCAAAGATGGCAAGAGATGTGGATCAATCAGATAAGCAATTCCAATTTGTTTTTCTTTTCAAGTTTAATTGTTTACAAATTTACAATTCAAACTATTTATAAATACTTATAAATAAGTAATGAAATGAAATAAGAAACTACTTAATGTCTTTTTCTTTGCAGCACATTGGTGAGAATCATTTGGCGGCCAATGTCCTCAATTGCAAAAGTTTGCAGTTAGAGTCCTCAGCCAAACTTGCAGTGTTTCAAGTTGTGAGTGCAATTGGTCTGTTTTTGAGCACATACACACGAAAAAGAGAAACCGTTTGGAACAAAAATGGTTAAATGATCTTGTCTTTATGTAATACAACCTTCGACTAAGTTGCAACCAATTGATGAACAGAAGACCTGATCTAGATCTCATTGTGTTGGACAATATTTATCCAACATCAGAATGGGTGGAAATAGAAGAAATTGAGATTGATCTTGATTTTGATATTGACATAGATCTGGGGGGGTCAATCCCAGTGCAGATCTGGTAGCGCCTTCGAAACCAGAACTAGTAGTTGAATCAAGCAAAGGCAAACAACCAATGGAAGGCGCTAGTCGTGCAGCTCGACCAACTTCTACTTCCATTAGGTCTAGTTTTATTGCTATTGGTGCTATTACTGAGGTTGCAGATGAGGCTGAGGCATCCTCAAACTCTGATCCAAATGATGTTTATGTAGCTCCTATTGATGATCCTATGTCTACTTCTAGTTGTGGTGAAGAGTTTGATCATGTTTATCACTGACATGTAGTATGTACTTGTAGACTTGTAGTCTTGTAGTAGGCCAATGGCCCCATAGCTTGTAGCAATGTTTTTGGACTTTATAGGCAATTTAGAGCCTCATTGCTTATGTATTTTGTTGATGATATGTATTGCACTCGATGCCATTTTGATATATTCACCTTTACATGGTATATAGATGAGAAAATTTTGCATATTTTGTCTCTATTGGTTTGGATTCATGGTTTTAAATCTTAAAAATAGTTTTCATTAAAAAATAAGTATTTCATGTATTTTTTTAAAAACCGGTTCATTGAGATCTGACCAGTCTTGGTTTGATTCGTTCTGGTTTGAAACCCAATTTATTAGGTGGACTGGTCCAGTCACCGGTTTCGGTTTTGAATACTATGGTTTATTTAGAGCTTCCTTGTCTCAACCTCAAATGTTAAGGGAGCTTCAGGAAAAACTTGACCCTAGCATTGATCAATCTTTGCACATTTATGATCTCGTAATCAGTTCCTCGACTCATTTCATAATACATTGTGATTCGGTTTTTACTCTTAGCTTGTAGATATCAATGCCTATCTTTAGGTGTCCTTTTGTAGCTTGCTTTATATAAGAGTTGTGTTTGCACTCCCACATTTTATCAACCCTAGTGTATTGAATAGTCCCATTGACTTACTTTTATAATCATTAGTCAACATTAATAAAATTATATTATCTTATCTTATCCATCTCCTTCACATTATAATGTTAATGATGAGGACCTTATTGATGACATGTCCAAGGCCTATCCTGCAAAAGTCTCCCATGTACTTACGCCAAAGGTCACCTTCACTAGCATATGGAAGCATATTAGTGAGGCATATATGGCATTCAAGGGGGGGATAATTTGTATGTTTTCTCTATGTAACTCATATTTACCATTAAGAGGGGGTGTGAACCTTATGATGTAATGTTTTCTCTTTGTTGCCCCTTGTTCAAATTAAGGGGGGATATTGAAAATTGGAATGTAATCTTCACTTTCTAGCATGGTTGACCTTATATTGAGTTGGGTATTAATACACTCACTCTCATTTATATTTCCAGCACACCCAATCTTATATTGAATTGGATCTAGATTCTATACACAAAATCTCATTTGTACTCCAACCAACCAAAACCGACCTTCTATTGAATTGGGTATCTATACACCCACTCTAATTTGTACTCCAGCCAGCTGACCTTATATTGAGTTGGGTGCCTACACACCTCTCATTTATATTTCAGCCACAGCCAACCTTATATTGAGTTCAGTATCTATAAACCCGTTTTCATTTATATTTTAGCCACAGTCAACCTATATTGAGTTGGGTATCTAGATTCTATACACCCACTCTCATTTGTATTCATCATTTTTCATGGTCCCCTATTCAACTTGCGGGGTGTTGAAAATGGTGCAAGCTTCACTTTAAGCAACAGATGACATTATATTAATCATTATTATATTTCTAAGTTTGGCTAAGGCCAACCTTGTACACAAAACCACTCTGAGGGGAAGCACCCTACGCTTGAGCTGCACAGATATAACCATCCTTTGTTGTAATTTACATCAATTGAGTATCTTCCACCCTTAAGGAAGTGCTTTTCCTAAGAGCACCTATCAAGGGTTGTGCCTCTTATACTTGGGCTTCTTTCTCTCTTTAGCACACTCTTTTTTGGCCGCTTTCCTCTCACTCTCTTTAGCACACGCTCTCTTTGCCTGATCTATTTTCAAATATACTGCTGCTCTAGTACTGGTATCTTTTACTCATATTGCAGAATTAGAGTTTTTGGTGATTCCATCTTATTCTCTCTTGTGAAGCTCATGAGAGAAGAATAGTTGCTAATTTTCAAGTAGAAAAATTCAACACAACTATAGTTGATCAACAAAGTGTAATGAAGTTGGCAACAAATTGGTATTTAATGAGCACGCCAAGTATGTGGAGGTTCATTATCATTAAATTCTGCATGTTGTAGACACTGGAGAGATTGAGTTGCAATAGCAGATTGCAGACATTTTTTTAAGGCTCTGAAATTTCAATCAAGATAATTTTACGAAGTTAGAGATATGCTTTAAGGGCGATAGAATGTAGTTGGTATAATGGTCATAATCATAATGTACTTTTCCCATGGATTTTTTATTTATAACTGTGTAATTAATTTTGTGTGCCTAGGCATTTTGAGTGAACACTTACTCATCATCATCAAGGCATCAGGAGGCAAAAAGATAAAAAGAAGAGTTGCTGAAAATGAAGGACCACACACACACATGAATAGAAGAATGGTATTTAAATTACAACATAATAAAAGTAATCCATACTATGGAATTAATGATTCGGAAACATTTCCCTGTATCTTTTTTCCCCCTGCTGATTAGTGACAAAAATTCTATTGTGCAGATATAAAGTTTAAACTAGACAAATCATGGACAATATGTCAAACTGCAGCAGGCCTGTAATCTATAATGTACTTTATTGTAGATAGATTAGTACATTTGAGTTAGCAATAAATAAGGCAACTTATGAGTTAATAAAGTCTTTTCAGTTATATGGTTTATTTCATTACATAATGTCAGTTGCCATTGTGATTGGTCTCTCATGAGACATGTGAATTTTGTATCTGATTTGCATATTGAATAATATTCTCTCTCCACAACTTCAAGTCGGCAAAAAGATAAAAAGAAGAGTTGCTGAAAATGAAGGACCACACACATACATGAATAGAAGAATGGTATTTAAATTGCAACATAATAAAAGCAATCCATACTATGGAATTAATGATTCGGAAACATTTCCCTGTATCTTTTTTCCTCCTGCTGATTAGTGACAAAAATTCTATTGTGCAGATATAAAGTTTAAACTAGACAAATCATGGACAATATGTCAAACTGCAGCAGGCCTGTAATCTATAATGTACTTTATTGTAGATAGATTAGTACATTTGAGTTAGCAATAAATAAGGCAACTTATGAGTTAATAAAGTGTTTTCAGTTACATGGTTTATTTCATTACATAATGTCAGTTGCCATTGTGATTAGTCTCTCATGAGACATGTGAATTTTGTATCTGATTTGCATATTGAATAATATTCTCTCTCCACAACTTCAAGTCATATTGTGCATGTGCATATTTTTATAGTTTCTAGGAAAGGTAAGTAAAAAAGATCCAACAACAACAGAATTAGAACAAAATGAATTGCCTGGTTTATGCCTCACACTATGCCTTAAATTCTTGTTTTAAAATGTTTACTCATATATGCAAGACATTAATAGAAATGTCTAGTACCTTTCCACGACAAGGTAAGCATTTTGTACCTGCATTAAAATTACAACCGTCAAGGATTTCTCAATGGACAAATTTCTTTCTGATGGCTATACATGATTTAAACATTGTCATATCTAGCTCTAGATTAATTAAGGCCAAATCAAGATAACATATTTTATCAAAGTCACTGTAATATGCGCATGTGGAAAAACAAGCTAAACATAGGGGTGCCATGACAAGGTGGAGCCAGCTGAAATCAGGTTCCATGAAAATTATTTACTGAGCTTCCTTGAATGTTACAGCAACATAAAGCCAGTTAAAAAGGGGGAGGATTTCATTCTTCATGGCCATGTTTAAATGTAAGCCAAAGAACGGTCCAGATATGAACATATCCACAATATCCTATTAGTGAAGCAAAGTAACACACATAATATGAAAAAAAAGCCTGCATATAACTATCAGCTTTGTGAATTGGTCATTGAAGATAAAAACTAGCATAAGTGGGCAACTAAAATTCAGAAAAATTTAGAGATGCGTAGCACATAATAGTTATTGGACTTGAGGATGTCAAGAAGCAAGCTTAGGGAGGCAATTATAGAAAAATCCATTTACCACGTCTCATAGGAAGCCAGTTGTGTGGTCCTAGATGTGAAAATAAAAGTCAAAATCCATCACAAGCAAGGAGAATAACAAATATCTAGGAGCACTAAATAGAATAAAAGATATAATATTTACAAACGATTAAACTCCTCAATGGGATTAGCATATGCATGCTCAAAATTGCAAAGACGAAATGCATAAGGGATCTTTGTCCTAAGGTGAAATAAATAAAAACATGAGTCATTGGATGATAAATATATTACAAATATACAAAATCATTTAATATCTACATACAATAAGCTTCCACACAGGTCATCGCAAGTATTATGTAATGTCCCCAAATATTGGATTGCCTTGTGGTGAGATTATGAGGGACTTCCAAAGCATATGTCAACCAAGTCACAAGAGCAAGATTATAATATTGGTGGGCATGGAGGGTTTTGAGGAGTTTTATAGGGGCCGACTGGGATCATTTGCCATCTTTTATCATCAGGATCAGTTTCGTGCAGTTTGATCTTGGTTCCGCTACATTCCGACAATTTTCGTAAAACGGAGTTATTAATGGCCATATTTTAATTAATTATGTTAAAGGTGTTGTTTCGGGCTGATTACTTGGAGAAACACCTTAGTGTAATAGTTCGTTGGAATCGGGACGAAAAGTTGTACAGGGCAGGATGATGAAAAGGGGCTTTGGGTGTGCCTGATGTGACCCTGGAGGGGAATTAAGCATTTTCCAAGGTTAAAAGTGGCTTTAATTAGTTAATAAAAGTCACTTCAATAAATAAAAAAAGGAAAAGTGTTTTTATTATTTAATTGGAGGGAAAAGGTAAAAAGGGTGGTATAGGAGTCAAGTGGATTATAAAAAAGGGAAATGAGGTGGGTCTCTCTTCATTCTAGTCTTTTGCCATTTGAGAAAAAGAAAGTTTGGAGAGCTTTTGGAGAAGAGTCTAGGATTTTGGAAACCCGACTTGCAAATTGTAATATTCCTAATTAGTAGTTTCACTAATTAGAATATTAATTTTGATAAATTTTGCTATCTCTAATGTTAGGCGGAAATAAGGTGGGCCAGGGATCCACAAGTATTGTTTTAGAAAAGCTAAAATCAGTTCATATAGTCCGCAAGAGAAAAATTGCGGCCTTAGTGGGGTCCGGGTAGCAAGCATTGAATGAGTGCAGCTCCTTAGGTGGCAGCGTGAGAGAGGCACAAAAGAGGCAGTGTTGGGATTGGCTCAATGGAGGGACTGTGCAGTCCATGGTGGGCCCAAGAGGAATGTTGAGGCTCATTTGACAAAAGGAAGGAAGGACAGCCTCATTCCTCATTCATTCACTGAACTTCTGATTGTCATTTTGACATTGCAGTGTTGTTTAGCACGCGAGATTTTCATGTGAAGATCTCAACCTTTGCCTTGGGGGACTTTGAGCGCCTGCTCAGGAGAGGAGATTCACCATTTTGGAGGAGCATTTCACAGCCAGGATTGCAGGGAAAGTGTTATTACTCCAAGGATGGCATGGAGGATGCAATGACTGCGCAATGGGGATGTAATTCAGGAGGAAGGTTATTTCGGGAGGAGAGAAGGAAGGGAATTGGCAGCTGATATTTGGTGGGGAAGCTGAGTGCTTCCTAACAGTGTGATTGCTCATCATTTGGGGCAATTTTGCAGTAATTTCTTCAGGGTTGGAGCTTCAGCCAGCAGCGCAGTGGGTCAAGCCCAACAAGGGAAATTTTACGAAGTCAAGCATTCCACAATTCCTTCACAGGTTTTTGTGGGTTTCTTGAGTAGAGTCTGGTGTCCAAATCCCTAAATTTTCTAAGCGCTTGAAGCATCCCAACCAGCAGTTCGAAGCGTGTAGTAGCAGCATTTCTGGGCAAAGTAGCGCAGAGCCATTTCCAGAGGGACGTTCTAGCTTGATTTGAGATGTATTTCAGCCTGCCTTGAGTAGGCCCAGAAGCACCCATTTCAACACCATTATTGTACTCATTTCCAGCATTTAATAAAATGGCTCAGATCATGTTTTTGGCTCCAGTTTTCATGTGTTAATGGTGTGATTATTTGTTGTAGTTTTTAGTTTATTGTTGCTTTATATTACTGTCATTTTCCCATTTGGGATATTACAGTGGTATCAAAGCTCATAGGCTTTGGCTTGGCCTGTGGAGCACGCGGTCTATGACACCGGAGAGCAAACAAAATGTGACTTACTGAAGGCAGAGATACAGGAGCAGAGAGAGGAGGCTCGAAATCACTCTAGATCAAGTTGATAGCATTTTGGAGGTTATAGAGAGGGTAATGGAGCACACAAAATATGGGAGGAATGAAGTGAAGGAATTCTCTCACCTTCTGTTGAAGTCAGTACAAGACCTCTCCGAGAGGATTGAGGAGATGGGCCAGAGGCTTAGCAATGGCAATAAGGGGAAAGGAGTTCAAGGAGAATTTTAGATTGGAGAAGGGTCTGGCACTTCACAGCACCAGGTAGGCCACAATACTACATTGTCGGTCGTACCATATACTCCACCACGGTCCACTATTCCCACATTCCTAGCTTCAGGGAAAGGAGGGCAGCAAGAGCCGAAAGAGGCTCACTATGGGGAGTTTTTCGTAGAGTATCAATCTTATGGGCCAAAATTCGGAATTGCCATCACATTCAATGATTTTTGCCAGCTAAAGACTAGCAACAAACCCAAAGGCCAGGCTAGAGGAGGATACACACAGGGGGGTGACTTACAACATACCGTGGGTAGGTTGTTCCTTCCAACATTTGGTGGCTCCTCGAAGAGCTCAACAAAGGCATGGGTGGAGAAGCTGGATATTTATTTCCAGTTAAACCAAATGACCGACACAGAAGCAATCAAGGTTGCTACCTTGCACCTAGAAGGGGAGGCCCATGATTGGTGGTTTCACGGGTTGACTACGCTGGGGCACGGAAGTGTGACAGCGTATGATGAGTACACTAGGAGGGCGTTGGAGCAGTTTCAGAGGAAGGATCCAGAGGAGTACTTTGGAGAGCTGACAAAGCTCAAGCAGACAGGGAACGAAGAGGCCTATATCTCGGAGTTCTTGAGGCTATCAATGATGGTTCCGGACTTATCAGAATCTCGGAGGATTTACATGTTTGTAGAGGGCTTGGCAGAACCACTTCAGGGGTTAGTGAGATCGAGCAGATCCACTACCTTGCATAACGCAGTGGAGAGAGCAAGAGATCTGCAGGATGCTCTACCCAGAGCTCGAGCATCCCAGCCAGCCAAACCAATCTTCCAGCAAAGGGGGAGAGATATGAGAGCCCCACCACCGAGCAGTAACGAGGGCCAAGGACAGTTGGATGATGAGACCAAGAGGGATCTTCAGAGGAAGAAACTATGTTTCACTTGCCAGGAGCCATGGGCACCAGGCCACAGGTGTGTAGGAGGGAAGGCACACTACATAGATATCTTTTCAAATAGTGATGAAGATGAAGATGCATTCTTTGAGATGGGAGGAGAGGACAGCGTAACACCTAGGGAGGAAGGACCTCCACCTCCACCCCCACCGGCAGCAGGAGGGTCAGCATTTGCACCTTCAGGAGGGGTCCTCGCATAACTGTGTGGGGTACCCAAGTACTTGACCTTGAGGATCTGGGGTGTTGTACAGGGGCAGCGTGTTTCGGTGCTTGTGGACAGTGGGGCCATGCACAACTTCATAGATGCACAGATGGTGCGTAGGAGGGGCATCAAGACGGAGGAGTTTGAGGGGTTCTCAGTGCTTGTGCCGGGTGTCAGGACCATGCAGTGCACCACCTATGTTTCAACGCTGATAGTGACCATGGGTAGCTACTCCGTGACTGGCCACTTCTTTGTGGTTGACATTCCGAACACCAACATAGTGTTGGGAGTCCAGTGGCTCTACGCCCTTGGCAGGGTCACCATTGATTGGAAAAGACTGGAGATGGAGTTCCTGGACATAGATGGCAATTATGTGATGCTGAGGGGCATGCACTCATACCCCGCAGGCAATTTTTGCACACAAGATGGAGGCCGACTTGAGGCATGGGGATATAGAGTGGGCTATCGAGTTGAGGGTCTCAGAGGCTGGTGTAGCAGCAAAAACACCTGACCCAGACATCCAGGCCATCCTTGACAAATACTCCATGGTTTTCAGGGACAAACCACCAGGATAGCCACCTGACCGAGGATTCGAGCACAGCATCAAGCTAGAGCAAGGGATCCAAGCTGTGATTACTACCCCATATAGGCACCCCTGTGAAAATTTTTGAATACAAAATTACATAAACCCTACTACAATATCTCGATTTACTTCTACTACTTGTGATTTAATTTACAAGTTATTTTCAGAAAATATTTAAAAAATATCGAATTAAACACAACTAGCAGCCTACACAAATACAGATCATATACTGAACATCACGCACATATGGCAAAGGACACACATGATTTTTTGGGCAAATGTCCTCAGAAAAACCCAATGCGAGAAAACCGGTGCAGCAAATTTGAGGGTTTATAATCATTAAACAGTAGTATTCTAAGTACATCTAGGGTGCCATAATCCAACTCACTCAACAGAGAAATCCTTTGCAACAAAGAAAAAATGTGAGTTTTACCTCACCCTGCAAGTCCCAGTTGATCCGGATGAGCCACTGGTGAAGCCCCAGTTAGCTCTGCACAGTCTCTACGCTGCCACTGCATAAGGCTGCGTGGCCCAAGCTGAGGGACTGCATCACCCTTGCTCTATGCTGATCAGCTTCTCCCAGAATCTGGTTTCAGCCCTGTCGGCTTAGAAACCCCAATCTCCAACAAATTTCGAACTTTTCCTTGGGGGCTCTACGCTCCCCTTGTGTGAGCCTTGCGTGGGCCTGCGTCACCCTCTCTAGGGTCTGTGTCACACCCTCTGATGGCTGCGTTGCCTCCACTGCGTCTCTGTTGCCCTTGCTCTGTGTTGTACTCTTGGTCCTTCGACCAATCACTGCATCTACCCCTCACTGCTTCTCTGAATCACTCAGATCTAATCTTCATTCAAGCACTGCTCCGTTAGAAGAATTCAATCTCTTAGATTCTGTGACTGTTCTCCAACTGACCCCAAGCCCTTCCTTTGTACTTTTCTCGTTGACACATCAATAGTCGTGACCTAATCTCTAATCAAGGGCTAAGATTAGAAGAATCTTGATCCACGTCACTTAGAAAGTTCTCATCACATGTGTAAATTAATTCACTTTAATTTTTCAATTTCCCTAAGTTAGACTTAGGGTCCCTATTAAAAAATTTAATTATTTGAATACCTTTTACACCAGATGATATTTCTCCAAACGCTTTCTGGGTCTTGGAGATCTCATGTGTTCCAGCCCCCCCCACAAAGTTTCAGAGCTAGAGCACATCCGATGTTACCCAAAATCTCAACACTCCCTCTTAGCAAGGAGTGTGCTCTAGCAATACTTCGCCACTTGAGCATCACCCTGATCTCTGGCATCGGTCTCCGCGCTGCTGATGTTTGGCTTGTTGCCCTCCATCCACTGCACTGTTGCTCTTTGTATTGCTTCCCATGTCATTGCCACTGACACTGCTACATTTGTACTGCAGCTCCCTTTAAAATTGCTGCATCACATTGCCTATAGCACTGTCACTGCTAACTGTTGCACTAGAACTCAGTTGCTGAGAAGTAAGCAACTGAATGACCATCACCCAATCACTGAAAGACAAGTCAGTCTGGCTACATCTCATCACTGAAGCACCCTCTGCGTTGTCTCCCTAAAGCTCTACACTATCCGCAACACTGCACTGCATAAGCACTGCCTCTGCGCTATTGAAATCCCATCAGCCTCTGTGTTGCTGCTTCCACGCTACTGTTGCCTCTCCTTTGCGCTGCTCCAGACTTCAGTGTCCCAACACTACCTCTGCTTCTCCATGATCTTCTGCACCCACTGCTCCAGTCATCCTGCTACTGTCTTAAGGCTCCCGTAGCTCGTATGTGATCCAAGAGTTTGGGCACCTCAAGGATCCCGCCTTCACCATATGTAGCTGCTCTACAAATCTATATCACCCCACCTCTTCTCTCGAGGCAGATGAGCACTCATGGCCACATCATCTTCACTTCCATTGTCCCCTTTCATCGTTGTTGCCTTGGAATCTGAATCTTCCTTGTCCTTCCTCTTAGGACAAGTGTTGGCGAAGTGTCCAAGTTCACCACATCTGAAGCATCGAACATTGGATAGGTCCTTCTTCTTCTTCCCTTGTTGTCGTTGTCCTTTACATGCTAGGGCTGCATCTTCCTCCTCCTCCTTCTTTTCCTTGACTCCTTCACTACTGAATTCCCTCTTGGTCACCCTCCGGATCTCCTCCTGTCGAAGGATTGCCCACATGTCACCCCAATTTGGACGTTGTGCTCTACCCAAGATGCTTTGGTCAAAGGTCTCCCACTCATCAATGACTGCATTCATGGTACTCCTTACCATGAGCCCATCTTCTGAAGTTTCCCCCATGGCAATCAGTTGATCTCGGATAGTCTGCATTCTGAAGAGGAAGGTATCGAACTCCTCTCCCTTGTGCATCTGGAACATCCGCATCTAGTTCTCTAAAAGCATCTTCTGTTGGACGGAGCTACCTTGATACAGCATGGTCAAAGTTGTCCACACCTCATTTGTCGTCTTCTTGGCAATGTGCGGGACCACATGATCCTTCACTCCATCCATGATCAGACGCTTAGCACGCGCTAGATTTTCGTTGAACTTCTTCAGAGCATCCACATTGTTCGGCACAGCTAGGACATTTTCCGCGTGGTCTCTGATACCATACTCCTCTAAGACTGTCAGGATTATGGCTTTCCAGATCGCAAAGTTAGACACACCGTCTAACCTATCCTAATATCTCAGTTCGTATGGGACCATCTCTGCTCAACCAGTCGAAACAGGTCCTCTTCTCCCTTCTACTACTGCTACACTCAACAGAAGATCAGATCTACGTTTCTTGGCAATAGAAACCCTTTAGAGAAACAGCTTCCTCTGACAACTGACTTCCCTCCCGGAAATCTTCTGCCAATTCTGCTGAATCAACCCTCTACAATCACCCTCCTGATCGAATCTCAGATTTCTTCGCAAAAATCTGCTCAAGGATTGTTTCCCCTTACTTTGTCACCTTTGCTAGGCATTGTTCTACACCAACAGAATTGATGCCTCACCATCAACTTTTGAAGATCAGAAGTTGCACGTCCAGCCCAAGCAATCAGCGCAGTGTCTTTCCAACTCAAACTGTGTCACGCTCTTGGTGTTGCGTCAACCTCTGCATGAGCAGACTAGCTCTATGTCACTCTCCTGGTGCTGCGTCAACCTTTGCATGAGCATATTGGCTCTGCGTCACCTTTCTGGAGCTGCGTCAGCCTCTATGTGAGCAGACTAACTCTGCGTCACCCTTGCAGGGTCTATGTTGTCCCTCTGGTGCTGCGTTGCCTTCTTCCGGATCTGTGTTGCTTCAGCTGCCCTTCCTGCAACAAAAATCTTCAACGCCTTGCTCATGGCTTCAGCTTGATCTATAATCGCTCTGATACCATGTGAAAATTTCTGAATACAAAATTACGAAAACCCTAGTGCAATATCTCGATTTACTTCTCCTACTTGTGATTTAATTATACAAGTTATTTTCAGAAAATATTCAAAAAATATCGAAGTAAACACAACTATCAGCCTACACAAATACAGATCATTTACTTAACATCACACACATATGACAAAGGACACACATGATTTTTCGAACAAATGTCCCCGGAAAAACCCAATGTAGGAAAACCGGTGTAGCAGATTTGAGGGTTTATTATTATTAAGCAGCAACATTCTGAGTACATCTAGGGTGCCATAATTCGGCTCACCCAACAGAGAACCACCTATACAACTTGGCATCCTCTAGTTCGTTTTGGAAAAATTGCTCGGCTTCCGCAAGAATTGGTAGACACTTTAGTGAGCAAACAGCGATGGAATAAAATTAATGGTTCGATCAGCTGCCGAGATTATAGTTCTGCTACAACAATGATATGGTTCAGTCATCTACAGTCATTTGGCACAGAACATCTAAGAATTCAGCTTCCAACTTGAATGAGTTGGACCGGTGACATGGCTCCTCACTTAAATAAATTTGACCAAACTAGAATTCCATCCTGAATGGGATGTTGGATGGATAGCCTCGACTCTCTGTCAACCAGCCAAATATGATTTTGATGGATTGCTTCTTGGCCCCAAAAATTTTAGTGTTCGGCCTTCAGTGAAACGATGCAGCTCTCTTTAATCTGACTTCGAGGCTCAGCTTCTTTCTTGAGTCCACTTTGATTATTTGTGAATTTGGGTCTTAGTACATCAATGAACATAAAATGTAATAAATTCGGCTCTTCACAGACCACAAATTAAATGGTCATGCAATATCTTCAAGAAGTCGTCATCTACATTGATACGAATGGTCTTCTCTCCACAACAACCGCTCGACTTTGGTGCTAGTGCTAATGTGATAAGCTCTCACAACCCTTGATATACTTCGTTGCTTTGCAAAAAAAAAATTTGATAATTTAGTGCCAAACCTCTCAGCTTATCGTAGTTAATGAGCAGGCTCTGGGGAAACCACGAATTTCAGTCTGCCTTGCATAAGAATCATGTCCTCAGCGACAATTTCTCGGCTCCTCGAACAAATCCGCATGGCTAGAAAAGTGATATCCTCGGCTTTTAAAGTATTAGACAGCTTCAAAAATTTCATAAAGTTGGCCTTTACTTCAAATAATGAAAATTGTCGCGGCCTCAGAATGAACCTGGGGATCTGACTGATTGATTCGGCCTCCAAACAAGATTCAGACACTTAGCTGAAGAGGTTTCTTTTGGCACCCGCGCAGCATAAACTCTTACACGCTAATGAATTTGATGCATGAAATACTTAGCTTTTATGACCTTCTCCAAACTTTAGCACCTTTGTACTTAATAATACATTTTTGGCCCTTAAAGGAATAACGCTCCCACGAATTGCAACTTCTGTCGAGAGACTCGATCCTCTTTTAGAATGAAACACTTGGCCAGGAATTTGATGGCCCTTTTTGAGATTCAATACGGCTCGCAATAATTGGGCCATTTTGCCATCCTTTTAAAAAATTATTCATGGTCTCTTTAAATTGAAATATTTCTGCCTCCCAACAATGCGATGGCCCGTTTTTAAAAATAAATATTCTGACCTTCCAATAATGTGATGGGAAAAATTAAATTCTCAATCATCTATTATTGATTCAACAATTTGGAACAAATTGTCGAATGCTTAGAGGAAATTTTAGCGATTTTGATCTATCTTCCGCACTGAAAATTTTCCGAAACCTGAGACCCTTGATTTTATTCGAGGCTTTCTGCAATAAACCCTCCGACTGGCACGATGCACAACTCTAATACCACTATAATATCCCAAATGCAAAAATTTGGGGTTTCCTTGAAATTTTTAACTCATAAGACTTCAGATAAATTCTTCATTCATAAACAAAAGATTGCCATGTAAAATAGAATATATAAAGCACATGCAATTTCAATAACACATTGAGCAAAAATAATCTCAGATTTTATTATAAGAAATAGTTGGAGAGAGTGTACATGATAATATAGCTGAAATATTTGAGATAGACAATCTGATCCCCAGAAATTGATTTGCTCTGATGCTAAAGTCGGCTCTACCAAAACTGACTACAATCAATCACTACAACCTGTGAATCCTGAATGGATTCACCAAGGAAAGAGATGGGTGCTCACCCACTCTCACTAAATCACCCGAGGGTTTCTGTCCTGGGGCTACTGCTGAAGTAGAGAACCAAGTTCTCAAACCTCTCAAACAAGACAATGATCTAATCCAAGATGTCTCCAATGACCTCCTCTTCTCCTTTTATAGATCTGATGTATAGATCTCCAAGCCTCTAGAAGCATATTATTTTATTATTTTATTATTATTCTAGAAGATTCTCCATTGACATTATCTTAGTGACATAATTTAATTCTATTTCACCTAAGTCACTTTTGGGCCTTTTTCTCCAATTAATTATTTTTCCTTTAATTAAATCACTAATTAAATTCATTTTGAATTAAGGAAAATGGTAAACTTCCCACCATACTCTCACCGACCATTATAAGTTACTCCTCAACATCCCATCCTAAAGATCTTCTCACACTGGTTCCAACGAGCTATTATACTAAGGTGTTCCATCAAATTATCTTCTCGAAATACCACTTCGAGCATAATTAATTAATTTAAGCTCCATAATTGTGCTAATTTTTTGAAGTTGTCGGAATGTGACGAAACGAAAGATAAATTGTGTTGATGATGAAATATGCCAAGCGAAATCCATCAGATACCGTAAAAACTCCTCAAAACTCCCTCGAAACCCCTAATAAGATGAACCTGCTCTAATGGTCTAGCCATCCCCTGTCTTAGAAATCCACCCTATGGAGAAAAATAAAAATGGGGACATTACATCAGATATGGGTTGAAATACACCGAAGGAGATGATATCAGATTGAGCAGATTCACAGATGCAGATTGGGCAAGTAGTTCAGTAGATCGAAAAAGTACCTCTGGGTACTGCTTCAGTGTTGGATGAGGAATGATCTCATGGTGAAGCAGGAAGTTCAGTAGATCGGAAAAGTACCTCTAGGTACTGCTTCAACGTTGGATCAGGTACGATCTCTTGGTGCAGTGGGAAGCAAAAGTCGGTAGCTCTGAACTCAATAGAAGCAGAATATATGGCAGCTAGCACAGCGACATGCGAAGCTATATGGCTTAGAAAATTGCTTGTGAGTTTGTTCAGGAAGAGGATGGAAGCGACCAGTGTTTACTGCGATAATCAGAGTGGTATCAAACTCTATGAGAATCCAGTATTTCATGATCGGTCGAAATGCATAGATATCAGATGTCACTTTATCAAAGATTGTGTTCAGAGTGGGACAGTGCAATTGCAATGTGTCCCCACAGGAGATTAGGTAGAAAATGTACTCACAAAGGCTCTAGGAAGAGCTAAATTCATCCACTTTAGGGAGTAGAGGGGTATGGTAGAGAACCCGTTTCAGTAGCAAAAACAGATGGTTTCTCAATGGCAGCAACAACAGATGACAGGGAGTTGTAGTCCAGATGCAGTGGTTGGCAACAGTATGCAGGGTCAGCAGCAGCACAGATGCAGCATTTGCGCAGTAGTTGTTGGGAAGTGATGTTAGACATCAGCGACACAGACGGAGATGATACAGAGTCAGGGTGATGCTTCAACAGGTTGCATTACTAAAGCACATTTCTCTCTAAGAGAGAGTGTTGATTTTTGGTAGCTTTGGATGTGCTCTAGCCTCAAGATTTTGTAGGGAGGCTAGGACATATGCATTCCACAAAACCCAGAAATCGTTTTGGGAAATTCCACCCGAAAACAGTGTAATTAAAATAATTAATTATCTTTAATGGATGTCTAAGTCTAAACTTAGGAAATTAAAATAATTGAAGGGTATTTATTACACTGGGTGGAAATCTTCTAGAAAAAGACAGAGATCGAGCCAAGATGATCTGAGCCATTGATTAGGATCTAATCTGGGTCGTTGAAAGTTCAACGAGAAGATTATAAGAAGGAACTCGACGGGCACTTGGAAATACACCAGGCAGATACTAAGTTGTCCGAGCAGATCGATTGTCTCACTAGCTGAAGTTCGGCAAGAGAAAATTGAATCAGAGGGAGAGTTGCAAGTGGGAGAGAGAGCGTATCGACAATAGTCGAGAGTGTAGGAACAGACTAGAAGAAGCAACTCAGAGGAGGGAAACAAATCACCAGCACGAAGGCAGTGATGCAGTCACTGCGCAGAGGGTTACGCAGTGGGGCCAGCGTGAGGGCAGCAGGTCCTCTCCAAGGTCATAAATTCACTGTGGAGTGTGAGAAATTTGTCCGTAAAATTTATCACATTGATTCTTCTTCTATTCTGTTGTTTGTATTTTGTACATGAGATTTTGTTGAAGAATAATAAAGAAACCCTCATCTGCAGCACCGGTTTTCCCACATTGAGTTTTTCCAAGGATGATTGTCCAAAAATAACGTCATTGTGATTCTACTTGTGCTAGTATTTTTCCTTGCATTTACTTTCTGTAGTATTTTTAATTGTGAACGCTGCAATAGAATTTAGTTTGATATTTACTGTGTAACACCGTAAATAACTTGTTTCTGGATTAATAAGTACAAGAAATAATATCAGTTGTTGCAATAGGAATTCCATTTAGGAATTTTCACATGGTATCAGAGCGCAGGTGAAGCAGGAGAACAGAGCCAGAAGAGCCCAGCGCTGAGTAGAAGGAGGAGTTCGAAAGACTGCGTAAGTAGCAAATTGAACCTCTAAAGGGTTACGCAATCCATAGCCGGGAAAGGCAGAATCTCGTGGAAAATTATTCTATGAGCGAGTTAACAGAGAAAGAGATTTTTCAGGACCGTGATTTGTTAGAGGCAAAGGGACAGCGCAGCAGCCTCAGCGCAAAGCAGATTTCTTGTTGGAACGCAGCTTTCTGCATAAATTGTTGGGCAGAAAAGCGCCATAAATCAAAAGGAAAAATAACACTGATAAGTATGGAAAGTCAAGATGTCTCTGAATTATCTTCCAGATTGGAGAAGAATTCGCATGTTTGTCCAGTTCAGCATCAACAGGTTTTTGGTATATTGATAGCGGTGCTTCAGCTCACATGACTATAGTACAAGAATAATTCTCTAGCTATCAAGAAGAGCATATGGACTTCTAGATCACTATGGGAAACAAAACAAAGTGTACTCCAGTAGGGAGAGGTACCATATCGTTTCAGACTGAAGCAGGAACCAGCATCAGAGCCACTAATGTGTTGCATGTGCCAGGATTAGGAATGAATCTAATTTCAGTGTCCTAGTTACAAAACAAGGGGTACAATGTATACTTCATTGGAAGGAAGGTGTATGTCAAACATCCAAGTTGGAAGAAGATGAGACAAATTGGAGCTCGAAGCAACAGATTGTATAGATTGCAGCTCGAGTGTCCAATGGCACTGATAGGCAGTAATCATAATGGTGAAAAGGAACTAAATGAACTATGGCACAGGAAAATGGCACATTTCCACCATGGAGCACTGAGGATGCTCAAAGAGACTGTTACAGGAGTTCCGGTCCTCAATACTGAGCATGATGATTTATGCAGAGGATGCGTAGTAGGAAAGTACGCTAAGGCAGCTTTTCCCAGAAATGACAACAGAGTGAGAGAAGTATTGGGATTGACACACTCAGATATTTGTGGCCCAATGTCCACGAGAGCTCTTAGCGACGGCGAGTACTTTGTCACCTTTATTGATGATCACTCGAGAAAAACCTAGATCTATTTCTTAAAGACCAAGGATGAGGTCTTTGATCGGTTCAGAGAGTTTAAGGCTCTCGTAGAAAACATGACAAGGAAGAAGATAAAGGTACCGCTTTCAAATAGTGGTGGAGAATATAAGGACAAAAACTTCACAAATTTCTGCGCGAAGGAGGGCATCAAAAGAGAGTGGACAGCTCCATACAATCCACAACAGAATGGAGTAGCGAAGCGAAAGAATAGAACAATCCTCGGGGCGACAAAGGCTATGTTATATGACAAGGACATGCCTAGATTCTTATGGGCAAAGGCATGCAACACAGTAGTGTACATTCAGAATAGAACTTCTCACAGAGCATTGGGGAAGAAAACGCCTTAAGGGGTCTTCATAGGGAAAAAGTCGGAAGTGAGTCATCTTAGGATATTCGGAAGTGTGGCATATTGTCACATTCCAGACGAGAAGCATAGAAAGCTGGATCAGACTGCAGAAAAGGGGTACCTCATAGGATATAGCGAGACCTCAAAAGCATACAGAATCTACATTCCAAGCAATAGGAAAATTGTAGTAAGGCGAGATGCAAAGTTCATGGAAGATGGAGCTTTCAGGAAATCTCGAGAGATGCCAACAGAAGATCAGTCAGCAGATGTTCCATTAGTCTAACAGCAGCAAGGGCAACAGGGAGGACAAGCAAGGGGAGAGACACCAGGATCAAGTACAGTGACCAGCACCAGTATTTCCTCAAGAACAGGAGATCCTAGTAGTTCTCAGCAGATGGAACAGCGGGAACAGGAGGAGGATTTGATTAAGCCTCCCACCACCAGTGGCAGAACTAGTAGGGAAGTACGACAGACACTAAGGGATGCAGAGGCGTTTGTGGGAGCTCCTAGAACCGACAAGACGCAGCGTAGACAACCTAACAGATACCAAGCCTTGGTAGCACAAGTTGAAGAACCCTCTATTTTTCAAGAAGTCGTACAGCACCAAGTTTGGGTGGATGCCATGGTAGAATAATATGCTTCTATCATGACAAATGATGTCTGGGAAGTGGTACATAGACCAGAGGATAGATCAGTTGTAGGTGTGAAAGTTTCAAAACAGAAACCCTACTGCAGTGTCTAGATCTACTTCACCTACTTGTTTAATTTACTTAACAAGTTATTTAACTGAAATATTCAAAAAAACATTAAAGCAAACACAAACTGCAGCCTACACATCTCTAGATCATCTATTAAACAATACACACATGTGACAAGATTACACACGATTTTTTGGACAAATGTCCCCGGAAAAACCCAATTTGGAAAAACCGGTGCAGCAGCTCTAAAGGGTTTAATTATTATGCAGGATCTGTATAAAACATTATGGGCACCAGAAATGGTTGGCCCTACAGATAAATTACATGGCAGTTAGTACCTTTCACTCAGAGACAAAAAATATGGTTGTATCACACCCTCTAACAGGATTTACACATCACGAGCCCTTCCTAGCCCACTAGAACCCTTAGCGCTGCCTTTGCAGCGTCTGCGTCAGCCCTCACTGGCCAGGGTCCCCACTGCGTCACCCTGACTAATGTTGCGTTGTCTCTACGCTACCCTAGTTGGGCTTGCGTCACCCCGACTGGTGTTGCGTTGGTTGGGTCTGCGTCACCCTGGCTGGGCATACATAGCCTCCGCGCAGTACTCTGTGTGGTGCTTGCTGAACTGCATCCTCCTGGTTGGCTTTGTGTTGACTAGTACTCACTCCCCCTCTGTTGTTGTATTCTCGGCCTTGGATCAGATCATCCCTTACCAATCTCTGCCCTTCACTGCACTGCAAACTCGCTTTGAATTTCTCAGCAAACCTCGCCCCAGAAATTCGACTTAGCTTCAGTGATCTAATCTCTAATTGACAGCTCAAATTAAAAGACTGCTTGATTCATGTCACTTAGAACATTTCATCACATGTGTTTAATTAATTCATTTTAATTTTTCTAATTCCCTAAGTTAGACTTAGGGTCCTCATTAAAAAAATTAATTATTAGAACAACTTCAACACCAGATGAAATTTCTCCAAACGTTTTCTGGGTTTTGGAGATCTTGTGTGTCTTAGCCCCTCCACAAAATTTCATGGCTAAAGCACACCTAATGCTACCCCAAAATCTCAACACTCCCTCTTAGCGAGGAGTGTGCTCTAGCAATACATCCACACCGAGTATTGCCTGATATCGACATCAGTCTCTGCGTTGTTGATGCTTGACCTGCTACCCTCCATCCACTGCGTTGTTGCTTTCTGTAATGCTGCCCATGTCACTGCCACTTACACTGCTACAGCCGTACTGCAACTCCCTCTCAATTTTCTGCATCATGTTGCCCATAGCACTGTCACTGCTAACCGCTGCACTGCAACTCAGTTGCTGAGAAGTAAGCAACTGAAGGACCCCTGCCCAATCATTAACAGACAAGTCAGTCGGGCTGCATCTCGTCACTGAAGCTCCCTCGGTTGATGTGTTGTGTTGTCTCTTTGAAGCCACTACGGTTCTGCTGCTCTGCACTGCATAAGCACTGCCCCTCTGCATTGTTGAAGTCCCATCAGCCTCTGCGTTGTTGTTGCCTCTGCATTGCACTACTCCAATCTACAGCATCCCAGCTCTGCCTCTGCTTCATTATGATCTTCTACACCCACTTCTCCAGTCATCTTGCTACTTTCTTAAGGCTCTCGTAGCTTGTATGTGATCCAAGATTTTGGGCACCTCAAGGATCCTACCTCTCATCTGTAGTTGCTCTACAAATTAATATCGCCCCACTTACGTGGCTCATGAGCATTCATGGCTACGTCATCGTTACTACCATCATCTCCTTTTGTTGTTGTTGCCTTGGATTCAGAAGATCCCTTATCCTTCTTCTTAGGACAATTGCTAGTGAAGTGTCCAAGTTCACCACAATTAAAGCAACAGACCTTGGATAGGTCCCTCTTCTTCTTCCCTCGCTGCCTTTGTCCCTTTGATGCAAGGGTTGCATCCTCCTCCTCTTTCTTTACTTTGACTGTACCGCTACTGCTGCTTTGCCTCTTGGTAAACCTTCTGATTTCCTCCTAACGGAGGATTGCCCACATGTCCGCCTAGGATGGTAATGTTGCCCTGCCCAAGATGCTTTGGACAAACGTTTTCCATGCCTCAGTGACTGCATTCAGGGCAGTCCTCATCAAGAGCCCTTCATCTGGAGTCGTACCCATGGCAATTAGTTGGTCCCGGATAGTCTGAAGTCTAAAGAGGAAGGGATAGATTTCCTCACCCTTCTGCATCTGGAACAACCACATATGATTCTCCAGAAGCATCTTCCTCTGGACGGAGCCTCCCTGATACATCGTGTCCAAAGCTATCCACATTTGATTTGTCGTGTTCTTCCAGGAAATATGTGGAACCACGTGATCTTTGACTCCATCCATGATCAAGTGCTTAGCCCGCGCCTGATTCTCTTTGAATTTCTTCAGGGGATCTGCATCGGTAGTCACAACTAGGACATTTTCAGCATAGTCCTTGATGTCGTACTCATCCAGGACTGTCAGGATCCTAGCCCTCCAAATAATGAAGTTGGACATGTCGTCCCACCTGTCCTGATCTCTCAGTCCATGAGAAACCATCTCTGCTCAAATCTGTCGGAACCATGCTTACTTGGGAGCGGGAGCGAAAGCGGGGAGCGGGAGCCGTAGCGGAAGCCGGGAGCGGGAGCGAGAGCACCAGCGAAAGCAGGGAGCGGGAGCGGGAGCGCCATTTTCAAAAGCTCTCGGTCTAGAACGTTTCGGGAGCGTTTTTTTTTAAATATATATATTTTTTATATTTTGATGCATATATGTCAACAAAAGCATGTAGAATGATGAATTAGACATAAAAAAACATAAAAACATAGATTGAATCATATAACATCAATCATCTAGAAGTTATAATCTTCATCAACCACACCCACAAGTTGGAAACATACAACATATTGACTTTTGAGTCTCACGAATCATCAATCTTAAGGTTTCAAGCGTTCAAAATTCAATATATAACATTTATCATCATTGATTCATTGATTTCAAATTTCAATATATAACATGTATCATCATTGATTCATTGATTTCAAATTTCAATATATAACATTTGTCATCATTGATATATATCATTTATCATCATTGATTCACTGATTTCAAAATTCAATATATAACAGTTATCATCATTGATTCATTGATTTCAAATTTCAATATATAACATTTATCATCATTGATATATAACATTTATCATCATCGATTCATTGATCACCATATAACTTTCATGAAGCATCATATTCACAATTCATAATGACTTATAAACTTATAAATGCTAACTTCAAATTTTCACCTTTCAAATTCAAACTTCAAACTTAAATTGTCATATATTGTTTACAAAAATTATCATAATAAATATGAAAGAGACCACGACCATGACTAGAAGGCAGAGGGCAATGTGAGGATGTAGGTGGAGGTTGAATCTGCAAAGGAACAATAGTTGGATATTGAGCACTAGCACTGGCACCGCACTGCTACTGGATGGTGGGACTGGCCCTGTGTGTGGCGGTGGCATGGCTGTTGATGCTTCATCATCATCCCTCAAAAGTTCTACTTCCAATTCTTCCATATGTACAGTGTAGTCCTCCAAATTATCATCCTCTAGGCTGTTGTCCCAAACTTTATATGATTGATCCTCATATGCCCAATCACAATAATGACTCAACAACCTCAAGTTGTAATGCACATAAACCAAGCTTTCAACTCGGTTTTCATTCATCCTGTTTCTTCTCACATTATGTATGAAGTTGTAGATGCTCCAACACCTCTCTGCAGAAGAAGTATTCACAACTTGTGAGAACTTTTTTTACCAACGTTGGCAAAAGTCCCATGTCGCCATATGCTTCCAACCATGTCAGAGCATCAAATTTGTCTTTGTCTTCCATTGCATGGAAAGAACCAAAGTTACCAGTGCAACTGAAGCATCTGCCTAATTCAAGGTGCAATCTAGCACACTCCTCCCTGTCGGGGACCAACTTGTCTAATGCCTTCATGTATCCCTCTTGTACCTCTGGATCTGTGTGAGGTTTGATCCTAACCCCACCTCCAGGTGCAGGTTGGCCCAACCAAGATGGAGAGTAGTATTTTGGCATAAGGATATATGCCAAGGCAAGTAGTGGAACATTGAGTTTATTCCACCGTGCACACACACAATTATAAATCATTGCATACAAGTTGGGATCATTATCCTTAACAACATCTTTTATTTGCTCCAACATGCTATCAATTTGCTCATAAACCTCCCCAATCACTGGTTTATCTGTATCTGAAAAACGAATCATGTGATAAATGGGCTTGGTGAAATTCAAATTTCCCTCACACGTGCCCAAAACAAAGGATCAAGGGCGGTCTCCTCCACATGTTCAAAACCTTGCCTGTCAACTATTGTTGCTGCCCTGTCATTTAATACCTGCCAGTGTGGACTTGATATCATGGCTGCCAATGACTCTCTTACCTTCAAAAGGTGCCTAAAGGTGAGGTTATAGCTAGCAAATCTAGTCTTTGCTATCTTCAACAACTCCAATTTGGAGTGAGTACAGAAAAGCCCATGGGTATTGCTATGATTTGTAATAAATCTTATCATTTTTTTACCTCTCTTGTACAAATCACCAAGCCATTTGAATTGAGGTTGTTTGTTTTTAATGATATCATGCATCAAAAGGTTCATTGTGTGAACCAAACACCCAGACCAAAATATGTTGGGGTATTTATCCTCAATAATTGCTCTCGTTGCCTTACAATTAGTAGCATTATCAGTGATGGTTTGGATGACATTGTATGGCCCAATACTTTCAATTGTTTCAAGTAATGGTTCGGCAATGTTAATGCAGATCTTGAATTTGTCTGAATAATCATATGTTGAAAGGAATATTGCACCACTAACAGACACAGCCAAAACACTTATCAATGGCCTTCCTTTTACATTGGTCCATCCATCAGATACAATGGACAACCCATGCTCAATCCAAGATTTTGTAATTCTAGCCAAAGAATTATTTATTTTAGCTTTTTCATGATCAAGTCCCATGGTTTTGGCCTTGTCATACCCAGGGCTGTAGTATCCTTTGGGGGCATCATTAATGGCAGAAACCATTTCATGCCAATAAGGTGAGCAAAGAACATTGAATGGCACCCCACATACATATAGAAACCGGAAAATTTTTGAATCCACATCATTCCTACACCCTTCGTCAAGGAAATCGAATATGATTCTATGCCTCAAGGAGATGTTTGGTCCAAGTATCAACTGCCATGGGTGGAAGTTGATGGACTTCTTTGTCCATGATGTTATGGACCTGATGGTACATAAGAATCAATGAAACCCCTAGATCTTTTAGATCTCTGTAGGGCAGCCTCCTCTTCCTTTCTATATTTCTCTCTCTTTGTTGTTGGCACACTTACACAAATTTTGATTCCTAGATTTTTCTCTCCATCCCCTGGTATTTTCCCACAAAGGTGCCTTCTGGCACGGGTGTATGAACCTGTGTATTCTTTATTGCAATGGGGGCAAAGAAATTTAGTGGTTCCACCACCTTTCCCTCCTTCCTACCTCTGAACATATTTCCACAATGGTGTTTGACTTTGGTCTTGTTTAGTTGGGGTCTCTGTGGCCTCATGTTCTCCACTCTCCCCTTCCTCCTCAGCATACTCCTCCTCTTCAAGATTTTCATCAAATCCACTATAACCCATTTCTTCATCCTCCTCTTCTCTGAGGGGCCTCTTTTTTCTACTCTCCAACACCATTATTACAAAGAAAGAAACCAACATGAATAAAATCCCTATCCATATAGCCATGATGTTTCAAGTTTCAAGTTTCTAGCCTGCAACAAAAATGGAGGAATGCCAAATGGGAATAGGAAATGCAAAATAGGAAAAAAACAATTCAATTTTTCACTTCTCAACACACTAAAATGCAACATTAAGGAAAAAATTCAAGTTTTCATTTTTGACAAACTTAAAAATGCAATATAGAAAATCAAAAACTAGATTAAAAGTCCTACCTCTTTGTCCTGACTCCTGACTCTTTCAATCCTCCTCTTGCTCTCTTGCAACTTGCTCCTTGCTCTCTCCTTGGAACTTCCGCTCTCCAAACTCTCAAGCTCTCTTGCTCTCCAACTCTCAAGCTCGAGCTCTCAAACTAAAACAATGACAAACAAATGAGGAGGGTGGGCTTTTATTTACCCAACACCCCCCTCCCTCCCAAAAAAAAAATTCAGAAATTTGCTGTCTGAAATTTTTTTACACATCGGGGAGCGTTTTTTTTTTTTTTTTTTTGGTCGGGGAACGTTCGGGAGCAAACGCTCCCCGGCCGCTCCCTTCATTAAAAAAATGCTCCCAAATCGTTTTTTTAATGGGGAAAGCACTTGGGGAGCGTTCGCTCCTGAGCGCTCCCTGAAACGCTCCTGAAAAAACAGGGAGCATTTTTTCAGGCTCGGAAGCACTCTACTGAAAACGCTCCCCTCAAGAAGCGTTTTCGAGAGCGCACTCCCAAAGAGCTCCCGAACAGAGCGCGTTTTGGGAGCGGGATCAGGGGGGGAAGCTTCCCCGCAACCTTGGTCAAAACAGATACTCCTCTCCCTCTTCCTGCTACAACACTCAACAGAAAATTGGATCTGGGTTTCTTGGCAATAGAAACCCTCTATAGTAGTTGCTCCCTCTGACAACTGATTTCCCTCCTGGAAATCCTCTGCCAAAAAACAACTGAATAAGTCCTCTACGACCACCACCCTGATTGAATCTCAGATCTATTTGGTGTAGATCTCTTAAGTGATTGTTCTCCTCCCACTCTCGTCACCTTTGCTAGGCATTTTTCTGCACCGACAGAACCTGTGCTACACCAGCAACCTCCGAAGATCAGAAGCTCTGCTTCCAAACTTCGGTAAATTTGCATAGCAACCTCCACACGGACTGCATCCCTCTAGCTAGCCTCTACGTGAGCAGACAGGCTCAGTGCAGCGCAGGCTGCTCCTGCGTCACTCTAGAAGGCTCTGTGCTGCCTCTGCATCACTCAAATGGCTCTGCATTAGCCTCTGCGTCAGCTTGGCTGGGTTGCGGCCCTCTTGGTGCTATGCTGCCCTTTTTCTCGATCTATTGCTTCAGCTGCCCTCACTATAATATTCTTCAGCCGCTCTATTGGTGGATCAGCTTGATCTGCAATGCTCTGATACCATGTGAAAGTTTCAAAACATAAACCCTACTGCAGTGTCTAGATCTACTTCACCTACTTGTTTAATTTACTTAACAAGTTATTTAACTAAAATATTCAGAAAAACATTAAAGCAGACACAAACTGCACTCTGCACATTTACAGATCACTTACTAAACAATACACACGTGACAACATTACACATGATTTTTCGGACAAATGTCCCGGGAAAAACCCAATGCGGGAAAACCGATGCAGCAGCTCTAGATGGTTTTATTATTATGAAGAATCTGAATACAACATTCTGAGTACCAGAAATTGTTGGCCCTACACAGAAATTACACGACAATTAGTACCTTTCACTCGGAGACAGAAAATATGGTTGGATCACACCATCAAACGGGATTTACAGATCACGAGCCCTTCCTAGCCCACTGGAACCCTCAGCATTGCCTCTGCGTCAGCCCTCACTGGCCAACATCCCTAGTGCGTCACCCTGACTGGTGTTGCGCTGCCATGGATGGGCCTGCGTCACCCCAGCTGGTGTTGCGATGCCCCTGCGCTGCGCTGGCTAGGTCTACGTCACCTTGGCTAGGCTTACGCAGCCTCTGCATGGCGTTGGCTGAACTGCTTCCTCCTGGCTGGCTCTACGCTAACTGGTACTCTGCCCCTCTACTGCTGTATTCTCAGCCTTGGATCAAATCATCCCTTGTTGATCTTTGCCCCTCACTACACTGCAAACTCGCTTTGAATTTCTCAGCAAACCCCACCCCAGAAATTCGACTTAGCTTCAGTGCTCTGTCAATGTGTGTGTGTCCTCCAACTGACCCCAAGCCTTTCCTTTATACTTTTCTCGTTAGGAAACCAACAGTCATGATTTAATCTCTAATCGACGGCTCAGATTAAAAATTGTTTGATCCACCATTCCACGTCACTTAGAACATTTCTGAGTTTTGGAGATCTCGTGTGTCTTAGCCCCTCCACAAAATTTCAGGGCTAGAGCACACCGGATGCTACCCCAAAATCTCAACAGTAGGATCAAGGTGGATCTACAAGATCAAGTACGCTGCAGATGGCAGTGTAGAGAAATACAAGGCTAGGTTCATGGCAAAGCGATACGCACAAAAATAAGGAATAGACTATGAGGAGACCTTCGCCCCTGTAGCTAGATATACCTCTATCAGATCCGTTATATCCCTAGCAGCTCAGATGGGATGGGAGATTTACCAGATGGATGTCAAGACAGCATTCTTGAACAGGGTGATAAAAGAAGAGGTGTATATAGAACAGCCTGAAGGTTTCGAGACTCATGAAAAGAGAACTCATGTATGCAAGTTAAAGAAAGCCCTGTATGGGCTCAAGCAAGCACCCAGAGCATGGTATGGTCAGATTGATAGTTACTTGCAGCAGTTGGGATTCATCAAGAGTGATGTTGATCCTAATCTCTACTATTTGATGGTGGAAAATGAGCCACTTATTCTGGTATTATATGTCGATGACTTATTTTTAACAAGGTCATCAAGGCTCATAAAGGACTGCAAGAGAAATCTTGAAGCAGAATTCGACATGAAGGATATGGGGTTGATACATTATTTTCTAGGGTTGGAATTTTGGCAAAAGAATGGGGAGATCTTCCTTGGGCCAGTGGCAAAAAATATGATCCTGAGATGGAAAATGTTAAATAGATACATCGAGGCAATTTAAGCTCCCACCTTGTACAGACAGCTCATTGGGTCACTCATGTATTTGGGCAACACTAGGCCAGACATTTGTTTAGTTGTCAACAGCCTTAGTCAATTCATGGTGGGACCGAAAAGGGTACATTGGGCAGCAGCTAGGCACATTCTCAGATATGTGCGTGGAACAGTTGGATGTAATATCCCAAATGCAAAAATTTGGGGTTTTCTTGAAATTTTTAACTCAAAGACTTCAGATAAATTCTTCATTCATAAACAAAAGATTGCCACGTAAAATAGAATAAATAAAGCACATGAAATTTCAATAAGACATTGAGCAGAAATAATCTCAAATTTTATTATAAGAAATAGCTAGAGAGAGTGTACATGATAACATAGCTGAAATATCTGAAATAGACAATTTGATCCCCAAAATTGATCTGCTCTGATGCTGAAGCCAGCTCTCCCAAAACTGACTGCAATCAATCACTGCAACCTGTGAATCTTCAATGGATCCAACAAGGAAAGAGATGGGTGCTCGCCTGCTCTCACTAAATCACCTGAGGGTTTCCATCCCGGTGCTACTGCTGAAGTAGAGAACCATGTTCTCAAACCTCTCACACAAGACAATTATCTAATCCAAGATGTCTCCAAATGACCTCCTCTTCTCCTTTTATTGATCTCAAGGATAGATCTCTAATAAATTCTTCATTCATAAACAAAAGATTGCCATGTAAAATAGAATAAATAAAGCACATGAAATTTCAATAAGACATTGAGCAAAAATAATCTCAAATTTTATTATAAGAAATAGCTGGAGAGAGTGTACACGATAACATCGCTGAAATATCTGAAATAGACAATTTGATCCCCAAAATTGATCTGCTCTGATGCTAAAGCCAGCTCTCCCAAAACTGACTGCAATCAATCACTGCAACCTGTGAATCTTGAATGGATCCACCAAGGAGAGAGATGGGTGCTCCCCTGCTCTCACTAAATCACCCGAGGGTTTCCATCCTGGGGCTACTACTGAAGTAGAGAACCATGTTCTCAAACCTTTTACACAAGACAATGATCTAATCCAAGATGTCTCCAAATGACCTCCTCTTCTCCTTTTATTGATCTGAAGGATAGATCTCCAAGCCTCTAGAAGCATCTTATTTTATCATTTTATTATTATTCTAGAAGATTCTCCATTGAATTTATCTTAGTGACTTTTTATTTAATTCTATTTCATCTAAGTCACTTTTGGGCTTCTTTCTTCAATTAATTATTTTTTCTTTAAGTAAATGACTAATTAAAGTCATTTTTAATTAAGGAAAATGGTAAACCGCCCACTATACTCTCACCGACCATTATAAGTCACTCCTCAGCATCCCATCCTGAAGATATTCTCATTCCGGTTCCAACGAGCTATTATACTGAGGTGGTCCATCAAATAATCTTCTCGGAATACCACCTCGAGCATAATTAATTAATTTAAGCTCCATAATAATGCTAATTTTTTAAAGTTATCGAAATGCGATGGAATGAAATACAAATTGTGCTAATGATGAAATATGCCAAGTGAATGCCATCAGATCCTCTAAAAACTCCTCAAAGCTCCCTCGAAATCCCTGATAACATGAACTTGATTCAATGGTATGGCCATCCCCGGTCCTGGAAATCCACCCTAGTTGTACTATGGAGAAAATAAAAATGGGGACATTACAAATCCTCTGCCCCAAGATTGCTTGCCCTCAAGCAATCCAAATGTGTGGACCAGCCTGTTGGCCCGATGTAATTGAGACCCAATGCCCGAATCACATACAAACCACTGGGTGTTGTTATGCCTCTGTGTCAAGCCACCGAGAACAGACCCCTCAATGCCCGGATCCCAAACTAATCTCTCACTGCACCTGTCATCGACCAATCCTCCTGGATCCCAATGCAACCATGGTCAATCATCGCCCAAGTCCCATGGCTCGGACGGTGCTCTGTCTCTGCCTATAGTTGTTGCTCCATGAAGCGAATACCAACTCAACAACTCTCTCCAATCTAACCTCTAGCATAGGCCGAGGTCAACTGTACTCTACTGATGTTGGGCTAGTGCTACTAAAACACTGATGCACTGTTGGTCCATAATCCACTGCCCACTGAACCATGCAATAACTCTCTCATCTAAGGGCTCCTACTGAAATGTGCCCCGAACTAAGAATGATACTCCATCAATAGGATACCAACTCATGATCTCCCGCCAATCTATCTCAGGAAAAGAATCAAATGCAAGGACACCCACACATGGTACAAGTCTACTGCGTTGTTGTCAATTCATGCTCAACTCAAGATATGTTGCAAGCCCTATTGATGTACTCCTAGAGAGTGTTGTTCCCTAAACGTACTGCAGCTTTGTTAACTGCCTATGCATCTACCTACACCTCATTAGTGGGTCGGCCCAAAGATGGATGCACCACCACCTCCAACAGCTCCTCACTCCTCTGATCTGAAATGCCATGCTCCTGCTATCTACAAGCCTCCTACAGAACTACCCTATCAACCTCCAACAACTCCTGAGGATAAGTGTCTGCAACTACTATCACCCTGCTAGATGTCAGTACATCTGTCTGCTCCTCATCAATGTCTGACTTCAAGGGTAGCTGCACATCCATCACAAACTCAATGTGAACCTCCAACTGGCTCTCCCCAATAGGATCATCATGCATACTGTGTGTATCCTCCTCAGCTAACTCATGCTCCACCATATGCTGCTCATGCTGAATCATCACAAGTGACCCATCATCCTGAATATCTCCCCTAGAGTCCCCTGATTGCTCACCATACACACTGGAATATAAATCCGGCCTACTGTCATCAACTCCACATGATTGCTCATGCTCCCCAGAGGCATCCTCATATGACCCCATGGACTCATCTAGAGAAGAGTCATCCTGACATACAGAAGGAATGCCCTCCTACTCTACCTCTGCCATGTCATCTGAATCTCTGAAGCATGAGTGGTCGGGTACCCAATGTTCTTTGTAAATGAAGCAGAGACCCTTCCTCCTCAGCTCATTCCTGCTGCATGGTCCACCAATTCTCTGCAACTCCTCTTGGGTCAATCGTCTCCTGAATAGCTCAATGTCTTGTACTTCTAACCTTTTGGCTAGTCCATATGCAGCAAGTGAAACCAACTGCTCTCTCCTCCAAATGGCCAATAATCTGGACTGCAACTCCCAGCAAATGGCGTCACAACCCCTCATACATGATGACAAAATGGAATGCATGTGTGCTATGACTGTGTCGGGATGATGTTTCTTAATGTTGAAGAAGCATTGGAACATTTGTAGGATCAAGTCATCACAACCCAGCTCAAACATGAGGTCATAAACTCTGACCAAGGTCATGACTTCTAGAATCTCTAGCCTCCTCCCAAAGGTAGGGCCCTCACTGTTATCCAAATCTTGCAGGGTCTCCATTATCAACCTTGTTGACCACACTTTGTCAACGACCCCATAGCAGTACACCCCCATTTCATTTTTTGGTTAGAGTAGATTTACTTTTCATGTTAAGTAGAATAATAAATCAAAGAAGAGCTTATATTTTTCATGTGCTTAATGTTATATGATGATATTTGGATGGACGCTACTTATGTAATTTTGTGTGTTTCTTGGATACAGATTCTGGATTCTCACATTCCTCCGGTGAAGCAACGTGTCCCCAAGTAGAGCCAGATGTTGACCACACTTTGTCAACAACCCCATAGCAGTACACCCCCATTTTTTCAAATAGGATTCATCATGTTCTACATGGTCGCGCCATTCAAATTTCATCATCAATCGACAGTTTTATGAATAATGTAAACCCATTCTGCATGTTTATGATGTAAATGATCTAAGTAAGACCATCATGTATGTAACAACCTAGGTAAGCCTAGTATGTTGATGACAATTTCTATCCTAGGAGGTTTTTTGTCTCACTGATTTACTTGTGTTTTTCGACACAAGTGATCGGCAGAGTTTTCCCCTCCAGCTTCACCCCGAAGCTAGGGTGGATTTTGTCATCAAGATGCAAAGTGAGTCCTAGTGTTTTCTATCGAATCTTTGTAAAAATAGTTTGGGAGTAATCCTAGCTAGTTGGCTAGATTATTTTATTACAAGTTGCTTGGTCTACTAGATCATGTTTTGAGTCACAGAATTTGGTACCTATTTGAGGGTCTATACGAATGGGTATTCCCCCTTCATGTGTCTACCTTCATGTGTCTAAATGTATTTATCTTATGTAAAGAGGGTTGGAAAAAATAATTAAATCCCCTCAGTCAATTAATTAAATTTTCTGGCCAAATTAATTAAAAATCCTAAGCCAGAAATTTAATTAATTTTAAGTCCTAGGTGAGTTAAAATTCTTCAAAGGCAAAATTCGTTGGTCCTTAAAAAATGATTTTTTAAAGGTCCCAGGCCAAGGGAATATTGAGGATTTCAAGAAATTTTGGACCCTTGGGCCTAGGTGGTTAAGTCAAAGTCAAAATTTTGAGGTAATTAACTCAAAAATATTATTTTTGAGTTAATTAAAATGGAACTAAACGATAAATTCGTTTTCTCCTCAAATTTATAATTTCGACCGTCCAGATTAAAAGATGATCAAATCTTTTCGACAGTCAAGATTATTTTGACATGGATCAACCGAACTAGCCGTTGGAGATTTTGTCTTATAAATTAGAGGTCTTGATATGACATTGGCATCCGATCTCTGGATCGTGCACTCGCTCTTGAAGCTCTCCTGTAATATTTTCTAGAATAATACAAACGAAGACTTTGGGGTTTTATTTTGATGGTGGTGTTCCTCTTCAGCATTTTATGGTAAACTTGTTCTTAATATTCTGTTGGTGATTATTCTAATGGATTGTTGATTAATGGCTCTTGTAGAGTAATTTTGGGTACAGGTATCTTGCCCAAGCTATTGGATCTAAGGTAAAAATATTAATTGGATCGAGCTAACTGTTATCTCTAGCTCTTGAAAATTTTATGTTTTATCACTACTTCTCTATTAATCTGACAGTTTAACTTTAAGTTTGCAGAAATCTTTCGGATTTAAAACTGGGCATTTGGGGAAGTCCTAGTTTGGACTAACTGACTCCCAGGAGATAAGATGTGAAGAGCCCTCCGAATCTAATTCACCGGGTTATCTTAAATTCCATTTTTTGCAAGGTTCTTATTGGGCTTGTGCCTATCTCTTAAATTTTCATTTTCTAAATTGTGCTTAATTGTTTTAAATCTGGCCATGAGGGCCTCTGATCTATAAATTAGTATTGTAAATTTGTATTTTTGCTCTAGGGTGTAAGGGTTTATAAATTTTTTGTGCATAGTTTTGGATCTGTTCTGGTTTTTTGCAGGTTCGCAAGGGGTTTTCAGAAATTTTTTTAAAATTTGAGCCAGATCTAACCCCAGAGGGTAAGATCTGGCCTTAGGATCGCTTTCGTTGGCAGATCTGAGCACAAAAGAGAAGATCTCAGATGCATCTAAATCAGTGATTCTAAAAATCTGAATAATGTTGGAAAAATTTTAATTTTGCTGGATGTTTTTTTTAAATGTACTGGGTTTGTTTGAGGTAATCTTGGCATCCTGCCTGCATAAACGCTACCCTTTGCTTCAGCATTCTGTCAATCCTTTTTTCTCTGCGTCCGAAACACCTGTCTTGCCTCTGCCCTCACTGCCATTTTCTCCTCACGCCCTCCGCAACCCTCATCCTTCTCAACTGCAGTCTTGAGTAGCTCCTCTTTGCCGTCGAGCTCTACCTTAGGTGTGCCGTCCGACAGCTTCAATCTCCACACGCTTTCTCCTTAGCCGCCGCAGACCCATCCGTCTAAGCCGTCGATCCTTCTCCATGTCGTCCGTCCAGCCTTCTCCTTAACCACCGCTCCTCGACCTGCACGAAAGAAAAGCCAAACAAAAAACAAACGCATACACATAAATTCAAAACCCGCGTCCATGCGTTTTAATTTTTTTTATTTAGTTAGGATTCATTTTTGTGTTAGATAAGTTTAGTGTTAGTGTTAGGTTTAAATTGATTTTTTTTGTTAACTTTATGTTAGTTTAGGGTAGCGTTATTTTTTTTAAAGGTTTTAGATTTAAATCGTAGGTTTTAGATTTTGATTTTTTTTTAACTTTTAGTTTTAATTTAATTTTGTAGAATTTCATTTTCTTATTTAATTTTTATATTAAGAAAAATCAAGGACAAAAAATGAAAATTTTATTATTTTAGTTTAGTTTTGCTTTTAGAATTTTCTAATTTTAGTTTCTTTTAAATCCTTAGATTTTAAATCCATAGTTTTAGTTTTGTTTGAATATATTGTTTAAAAATAATAAAAAATATAAAAATTTATAAAATTCTCAAAAAAAACATTTTTCATAGTCAAAATGAGCTTTTAAATTTTTTATCTAAAGTTTGACTATATGAAAGATTTAAATTTCTGGATTGGGTTATTTAGAGCATCATAAATTCGGAAATATTGCAAAGATCTAGCATTTCAATTTTATGGTCATCTCATGATAACATTGATGTGGTTTCGGAGTACGTTAATGCATAATTCTGAGGGTTTTTCATCGAATATCATTGTGGTGAATCTATTTTTCATAGCAGCAGTTACATATCAGATACTTGACTTTAATTTCATGACGGGATATTTTGACTCCATAAGGCATTGGTTTTGAACTTCTAAATCTAATTTGATTGATAAAATCTCGTAAATCTCAACAAGTATTTTATTATCTAGCTGTGTCTCCTGAATTGGTTGATTCTCAACCAGTTCTTTTCCTTCATTTTTGTTAGGGTCTACGTCCCTTAGCTTGCAAGGAGACAGCTTAGATACAGAGATTGGGGATCAGGGTGACAGCCCCCAATCTGAGCCGTTGTCACGGGGCCTAGACATTTTGTGCGACAACAAACCTGAAGGCTCCCTTCATAATGTTATCACTATAAGGAAGTATCGGTGCGGTCAATGTCAAGATACTACTAAGACATGACGCAACTAGAAATTTGACTCCTATACAAGGGTGCTCCAAATACTTGGGTTGTGTTAAGGCAAGCATGGCTTGTTTTAGAGCCCAAATCAAACTCTTCCCCTCTAACTGATGCACCTTGGAGAGGAGAGAAGCAAGTTCTTCCAGCTTGAGAATGGCTTTGGGTGTAACCCCCATACATCTCAAATATGTTCCAAGTTTGAAGATTTTATGTCCCAGCTCATGTTCTTTCTACAAATCATTTGGTTGCCCTTGTTGTAGCATAGAGAGTATTCCCTTGGAAAGGGACCTGTTGATTGTTGTTGCTTGTTTATTAAGGAAATTTAAGAAGGGTTCATCCATGTTTGAGCTTACAACGCAATGCCACTGAAATTTTTGGGTTTAGCTGTTTGTTTCTTGGTGAGATATTTCAAGCATTGTCCTTGATTCCATTATCATGTTGTTACATAATTAGGGGCAATACATAAGGTTGCAAACATCGCGATTTAATAGCGATTTTTTCAACAAAACGATTAAATCGGCGATGTTTTGCACGATTTTTTGAAAAAATCGCTAATCGGGGAAAAATCGTGATCTTTTAGAAAAAATCGCGATTTTTTTGGTAAAAATCGTGGGCCCATCAAACAGCAACCCTATAAGTTCAAAAATCGATTTTTTTTTGTCATTTTTGCAGCGCTTTCATTTTCCTGACACACCCCGTTGGCAGTTAATGGTAATGTTAAATTCTTAAAGTAAAAGTGATATTTTTAACATTACCATGAAATAACTCAGGATGTTTAAGAGTGGTTTTGACCTCATTGGATTTCATATGGAGAAACTAGAATTTTAGATTTCACTCAAAATTCAGCAGACTTAATGGTTTTCAGGGTTTCATGGTTTGGGGATTTGCATTGTTTCCATTTGATTCTATTATGAGTAAGGGTATGAGATTGGCATTTGATCAAGAGTATAAAGTCCTTTAACAACCTTGATGTTGGTGGCATTGATTGTTGAACTTTGTTGATGTTGGTGGTATTGATTGTTGAACTCCCCTACTGTGGCCTTAACAAGAATGTACCCTTCACTCAAAGGAAAACAACTGGTTAGGCATGTTAATCTTTTTCCATCGCATTTTAAGGTTGAGGAGATGAACCCTTCACTCAAACCAAAATCATTGGTTAGGCATGTTAAACTTTTTCAATTTCTATCATGTTATAAGGTTGAGCAATCCAAGTCTGAAGACTTTGAGCTAGATGATGTTTATGTATCCCTTGTTGATGATCCCATTTCTAGTAGCGATGAATCAATGATGAGTTTCATGAGGAGGAGGAGGAGCAACAACAGGAGGAGGAGGTGACACCACCTACCCCTGCTACCGGTAGAGGACGTGGTCTGCCTCCTTTAGCTCCTGGTGCTTCAGGATCTGGAGCACAACAGAGTCCATTGCCAGCCCCGCCAGCTTCTTCGTCTAGAGGGAAAGCTGTTACATTTTCTCGCAAGAGGGGTAGAGGAAATCAGTGGTATAGGTTATTTGGTGCATTCCTTTGTATATAACATTATGACTCATGATATGAGATACATTATTATATTTTTGTTGATATTTTGAGGTTGAGTTGAGACTCAAGACTTAGTATTCAGGACATGATTCACTATTATGTGTGATGTAGCACTAGACATGATATTACACGTCTTATATATTAGTTTTTTTTTCATATTTATGTGTCAATGCATTTATTTTATGTTGTGGGTGCTTTAGATATTAAAAAAATTGAAAAAAAATGAATATTTTTGTATGTGTCGATTTTTTCCTGATTTTTACGATTTTTTCCCGATTTTTTCCCCTCGCCGATTTAATCCCGATCGCGATGTTTGCAACCTTGATACATACCACTAACAATCATTCACTAATTCATTAAAAAGAGAAATAATAATGACAGTGAAATAGATAAGCCTAGTGAATGTCTTTAGCAATAACTCCAATAATTCTTGAACATCCCAGCTCCAGAGTTATAATCTTCAGGAGGATATTCTGGTTAATGGATATGGTTATCGATGGATCACTTTCGACCTGTAGGAGAACTGGGGAAATGATCTCAAGGCACTGGAACCTTCAACAAGTAACTTCCAAAAAATGATAAACTACCGATTGCACTCGGCACAACGACTCTGCTCCAGTAAGGACTTAAATGATATTCTGGTTTTCTATAGATGATATCGGCAACTCCAACTCGCAATTGACCCACTGTCTTCTGTAATTTTTGTTTCTTATCTCTGCAACAAGCACCATTCTCTGTTTCCAACAGCCATTCCAGGTGATTTCACGTGAAACTTCAGAAACAATAAATTTATCATCCTTGACAGAGATGAGGCATGCACGACATGAGACTGCTCCAAAGCAGATTCATGGTCAATAGTAGCTGGACGGTCAGGACCTATCACTTCAAAAATTTTAAGCAACGTTTTTATCAAATCGAATCACCTATACAACTCGACGTCCTCTAGTTCGTTCTGAAAAAATTACTCGTCTTCCACAAGAATTGTTGCACACTTCAGTTGACCAAAAAACGATGGAATAAAATGAAAGATTCGATCAGTTGTCGAGATTATAGTTCTGCTACAACAATGATATGGTTCAGTCATCTACAGTCATTTGGCACAGAACATCTAAGAATTCATCTTCCAGCTTGAATGAGTTTGACTGGTGACACGACTCCTCACTTGAATAAATTTGACCAAACTAGAATTCTGTCCTAAATGGGATGTTGTGTGGATAGCCTCGACTCCCTATCAACTGGGCAAGTATGATTTTGACGGATTGCTTCTTGGCCCCAACAATTTTAGTGTTTGGCCTTCAGTGAAACGATGCAAATCTCTTTAATCCGACTTCGGGGCTACTGCTAAAGTAGAGAACCAAGTTCTCAAACCTCTCACACAAGACAATGATCTAATCCAAGATGTCTCCAAATGACCTCCTCTTCTCCTTTTATATATCTGATGGATAGATCTCCAAGCCTCTAGAAGCATCTTATTTTATTATTTTATTATTATTCTAGAAGATTCTCCATTGAATTTATCTTAGTAACTTATAATTTTATTTTATTTCACCTAAGTCACTTTTGGGCCTTTTTCTCTAGTTAATTATTTTTCCATTAATTAAATGACTAATTAAAGTCATTTTGAATTAAGGAAAATGGTAAACCGCCCACCATACTCTCATCGACCATTATAAGTCACTCCTTAGCATCCCATCCTGAAGATCTTCTCATTCTGGTTCCAACGAGCTATTATACTGAGGTGTTTCATCAAATAATCTTCTTGGAATACCACCTCGAGCATAATTAATTAATTTAAGCTCCATAACAATGCTAATTTTTTAAAGTTGTCGGAATGCGATGGAATGAAAGACAAATTGTGTTGATGATGAAATATGCCAAGCGAATTCCATCAGATCCCGTAAAAACTTCTCAGAACTCCCTCAGAACCCCTGATAACATGAACCTGCACCAATGGTCTGGCCATGCCCTGTACTACGGAGAAAAATAAAAATGGGGACATTACATCGAATATGGGTTGAAATACACCCGAGGAGATGATGTCAGATTGAGCGGATTCACATATGTATATTAGGCAGGTAGTTCAGTAGACCGAAAAAGTACCTCCAGGTGCTGCTTCAGCGCTAGATCAGGAATGATCTCTTGGTGCAGCAAGAAGCAAAAGTCGGTAGCTCTGAGCTCAGCAGAAGCAAAATATATGGCAGCCAGCACAGCGACCTGCGAAGCTATATGGCTTAGAAAATTGCTTGTGAGTTTGTTCAGGAAAAGGATGGAAGTGACCAGTGTTTACTGCGATAATCAAAGTTGTATCAAACTCTCTGAGAATCCAGTATTTCATGATCCGTCAAAACACATAGATATTAGATGTCACTTTATCAGAGATTATGTTCAGCGTGGAACAGTACAGTTGCAGTATGTCCCCACAGGAGATCAGGTAGCAGACGTACTCACAAAGGCTCTAGGAAGAGCTAAGTTCATCCAGTTCAGGGAGCAGATGGGTATGGTAGAGAACCCGTTTCAGTAGCAGAAACGGATGGTTTCTCAATTGCAGCAGTAGTAGATGAGAGGGAGTTGCAGTCCAGATGCAGTAGTTGGCAACAGTGTGCAGGGTCAGCAGTGGCACAGATGCAGCATTTGCACAGTGGTTGGTGGGAAGTGATGTCAGACATCAGCAACACAAAGGGAGATGATACAGAGTCAGGGTGATGCTTCAGCAGGTTGCATTACTAAAGCACATTCCTCCCTAAGAGGTAGTGTTCATTTCTGGTAGCTTCCGATGTGCTCTAGCCTCAAGATTTTGCAGGGAGGCTAGGACATATGCATTCCACAAAACCCATAAATCATTTTGGGAAATTCCACCCGGAGTCAGTTTAATTAAAATAATTAATTATCTTTAATGGATGTCTAAGTCTAAACTTAGGAAATTAAAATAATTAAAGGGTATTAATTAAACTGGGTGCAAATCTTCTAGAAAAAGACAGAGATCAAGTCGAGATGATCTTAGCCATTGATTAAGATCTAATCTAGGTCGTTGAAAGTTCAACGAGAAGATTGTAAGAAGGAACTCGATGGAAACTTGGAAATACACCAGGCATATACTCAAGTGCTCGAGCAGATCGATTTTCTCACTCGCTGAAGTTTGGCAAGAGAAAATCGAATCAGAGGGAGAGTTGCAAGTGGGAGAGAGAGGGTATCGGCAATAGTCGAGAGTGTAGGAACAGACTGGAAGAAGCAACGCAGAGGAGGGACACAGATCACCAGTGCAAAGGCAGTGACGCAATCACTATGCAGAGGGTGATGCAGTGGGGCCAGCGTCAGGGCAGCAAAAACTCTCTGGGGTCAGAAATTCACTGTGGAGTGTGAGAAATTTTTCTGTAAAATTTCTCACAGTGATTCTTCTTCTATTCTGTTGTTTGTATTTTGTACGTGAGATTTTGCTAAAGAATAATAAAGAAACCCTCATCTGCTGAACTAGTTTTCCCACATTGGGTTTTTCCAGGGACGATTGTCCAAAAATCACTGTCATTGTGATTGTACTTGTGCTAGTATTTTTCCTCACATTTACTCTCCACAGTTTTTTTAATTATGAAGGTTGCAGTAGAATTTATTTCGATATCTATTGTGTAACACCGTAAATAACTTGTTTCTGGATTAATAAGTAGAAGAAATAATATCAATTGTTGCAATAGGAATTCCATTTAGGAATTTTCACATTTTCTTGCCCAACGTCAACCTCTAAGGGCTTGACGTCATCCCTAAGGGGCTTATTTCCCTTCGCCATGTTTCTCCTTGACCTTTCTCTGCCCTTGTTTGCCATTTCCAGCCCTTTGTTGGCCCCTCTAGCCCTAGTCTTGGGGTTTCCTAGCCTTCTAACCCTTTCCCTGGCCTCGTATTCAGTCATCTCTGGTTTTGCATTGTTTTAGTGGGCTAACAATATGGTTTTGCAGCAAATCTAGAGCTAACTTGGTGGCTGCAGGTGGCCAAACTCATTGAAATTCAAACTAGCCTTCAACTAGGCCTAAAGGCCTTTTGGTTTACTCTCCAACTCTCTAAATTCATCACTGTCCAAAGTTAAATTTTTGAAGCATTTTATGACAGCAGCATATTTGAAGCCTTAAACACATTTTTAATAAGCCTAAATTCATTGATAATTCACATAATGCATTAAGAAGTGAACCTAAGTTAATTTGAGTGCATATAAGTGGTTTTCTTGTGGGTTGTTTGGTTTATTTCATATCTGATATGTTTTCTACATCCACATAAAAACATCTTCAGCTGTGATTAAATCCCATAGCAGTGGCATAATAACTCATTGGTTATCATATTTCATCATTACATTGTCACAAGCACTCATTGGGCTTGCATCTCCACGCATATTTGATCATTTTCTGAAGGCTGTAATAACATTTCAAGGTCTGAAATTTACTGCATAAAGTTTGATATTAAATTTACAGTGGTGATAGAAGTGGTTGAAAGATATCTAAGCTCGCTTAGTTTTAATTGCTTACATCTTGTGGATCTCGGATAAGTGTTTATTTGAGGAATTAGGTGATTTTCTTCTTGTTGCAATCACATGTTTATCGGCTGATCCATATTGTATTTTTGAATCATTGGCATCTAGTTGCACTCTTGCATTCAAACATAAGTGCTCTACTCAAATTGATAAGTGTTTAATTGGTTAATTTCTGTAACATTGTAATTAATGATCTTATAAGTGGATACATTGCTTATTATTGAGAAATCTAAATCTCTTTTGAGCATCTAATTGGCATATTGATGATCCATTGTTCTAATCTTGAAGGTTGCTAATTGTATCAAGTAACATTAATCTGGTCTTTGAGCAATTCTCTACTTGTCACATTTTTTGGCACCGTTAAGTTTAAGCACTTTCTCTTGTGGTTGAGATTGTTTATTGTTTAAGTATTTTGTGGTTCATAAGTGAAGATCATTGTAATTGAGTAATTAAGTAACTAAATAATCTCACCCTAAGAGCACTCATCTCTTGCACTTGCATTCTAGGAATAGCCTCTTGCATTTATAAATTTACTTACAAGCCCAAGCTTGGTCGATAGAAATATAGGCCCACCTTTCTCATCTATCTTGAGGAGTTTAGCACCTCTTTAGTGGTTAACACGGTGACGTTGGAGTCGTCAATGCCACAGTCTCTGCAGCGCCGGAGGCATCAGGTGGTTAGAACCCCAGGGGAGGTATCGTTAACCAAGCCTCAATTTGCTTCCCCCCGGTTTCTCTCTCACGACCTACTCTAGAGACTAGCTTCAAAACAGTTAAGAGAAATGACACATTTAGAATAGGCATATAATATAAATTTAACCAAGATTCAGTACCTTACCTAGATTGTAGGATTTGCATCTCATTTAGGATAGTGAAGCATCCTTAAGCAACAATTGTTCATCCGGTGACTTAGTAAATAATTTGTTTTAAGCAAGTAATTGACTCCATTTAAGGCACTGGGCTTTCACGATAATCTAATCCAATCATTTAACTTGCTAATTCAACCAGGTTGCTAGGCCATTCAATTGTGTCTCCTGGATATGTTGGTTGTAAACAAGTCTTTCATCTTCACATTTCATAGGGACTACCCCACATAGCTTGTTGTAGGGAGACAACGAGAACAGAGAGGGTGGGGATCGGAGTGACAACCCCCGCCTTGAGCGTTGTCGCATATTTCCTATACAATTTGGGCAATAACAGGTCCAACATCCTGAATGTATAGATATAAGGAGAGAGCAATCTCATGGAGGCATAAGTTACCCCTTTCCTCGACCTGCTTTTTCCACACCTCTGGTGTGTCTTTTACTTCTTTTTTATAATGCTTTGATATGGATGCATAGCTCAAGTGCCCAAGGTTGTATTTGAGAGATTTAGCATTTATTACTCCCTAAAGATGAGGCGGTTTATTGCTCATCAAGGTTGGGGCATTACAAGGGTTCATTTTTAATGTGTGGAGCATCAAGAGCTTTGGGAATCGAATGATGGTTAATGAGGGGTGTAGAGTTCATGCTAGGCATTTTCCCATATGTTAATTTTGGTCCCAGCCATCTTTTGCATTTTTCTTTTAATTTTATTGTGGCTTTCTTTGCTTTTATCATTCTTTTAGTTGCATCAACCTCTAGGGCAATGTTTATGGCCTAGACCCTGTTATCACTTGCCGCCTACACCTACCTACTAGTTAGTGGGAAAAGCCTTCAACCCCACCAGGTGTGGTTGGTGGAAAGGAACACAGAGAAGGGGTTGTCACCTATTCCCGACTCTCTCCATTTAAGCTATCTCCTAGGTTAGCTATGGGGGGTGGTGCCTAAAGAAAAACTAAGTTAAAGATGTGAGTTTTCTAGGAGAGTTGTTAGAGTTAAATAGATTACTTCTTCAGATTTATAAGCAAAAAACATGATATGAGCAATAACCATCAATACATAAGATAAGAATGAAACCTATGAAAAACCACTGCCTCTAGAGTATTGCTCTTTGAAATGAAAATATATTTGCTTAAATGAAGTAAAATTCTTTCAAGATAAATAGATTTCTGAATCAAAGCATGAGATGCAATTAAACTAGATTTGGATGCAATTAATCTTGGTTACCTTTAATCTAAAATGCCTAATCTAGGTGAGAAGTCCTCCTCGTGTGCTCTTACCAAGGGGTAAAAATTGGAGTTATTGTAAGAAAGAGGGGGTGAGGGCACGGGGGTGTGATTAACGATACCCGTCCCCTGAGTCTTAAGAGCCAGCGTGTGCCTTCGTTCCTACAAGGGGACAAGCCACCTTCATAATTGCAGGGTCACACACCTTTACCTTAATTCGTACCAAATGGAAGAATTTTCCAAGAAAGCCTTTTTCCTATGATTTCTATCAACCAAGCTTATGCTTGGAGATTAATTTTAAATATGTCTGACATGATATGAGAGTGAGTTTGCAAGTGCTATGTTTCTTTATGGAGATGTTTCAATTAAATATGCTTCATAGTTAGAACAATAACTCAAGTTGCCATAAATTTAAAGTGTTATGCTTCTTTACTTGTAGTATATTGTGAAACTTAACCAAATGAGAAATAGATCACAAAACACAAGTAAGTGATGGCAAATGAGATTGCAAATTAGGAAATTAAAGGACTATGCGATCTAAGAAATTAATGAAATGAAAATATGATTTATTCACATGCAACTAGATTAGATTAGCAAACGAAATGATGAATGCAAGTAAATTAGTTTGAGCAAATTAAAAACTATACAAAAGAAAGTTAACCACTCAATAAGATTTCCTCCCTCTAAATGAGTAGTTGAGATACCATGGGAAAACTTCCCAAGCTCCCTCAAGAAAAGTCAGCTCTTTATTATTGAAAGTGAGGCCCTCTTATAGAAATGAGGGGCTTGGGAAGAGCTTACAATATGCGCTTTAAACTTACTCTTTCCCAAAGTTACAAGTGTAAAATTTTAAAGATTTACTTGTAAGATGTTACAAAGTAAAGGCTTAAGCTTTGAGGTGAATGGTGGTTACAATTCCTCAAAAGAATGAGGCTTTAGAAGAAGAGGTGAAGTGATAAGGCGGAACTTGGACTTGAGGTTCCAAATGGAAAAGTGTTCCTTAGCTTATGCTTTAGCTCCCTTTCTTCAAACTTGGATTTGCTTCCAAGAACATCTATAGGCAAGCAAGCAAAAGAGTTAGCATGCAAAAGAAATAGTGTTGAAATATGTGAAAGAAAATCACATGCATGAGAAGGAAAAAGTTAGAAACTCAATGCAAGTATAAAATACACTTCATATTACAAATTCCCTCACTAAGATCAACTTTGAAAGAGTTGATTTAGTGAGTAAGAGTTAGGATTTGAATCCAACAACTTAGCCTCAAATGCTAGATAAAATCAATATGTGCACAAATGAGAGAAGAAAATATATGATTTTTTAGAGATGGAATAGAAGCAAAGGGCTCATGAACCCCCTTTTAAATAAATCTCTTGATGTCTTATGAGATTCTTGGCTTGAACAACTTGTGGGATCTTTCATATCCTTGGAGGTGACTTATTCCAACCGAAGAAGTCTTCACACTCCAATAGACTTGGCAACCTGTCCTTTGAACACACAAATCTCTGCAAACCAATTGTTAGTGCAAAAGAAACTTGGCATATAGAGGCCACGTTGAGCTTGTCATTCAACCGAAAATAACAAGCTACAACAAGAGCACAAAATATACCAAGTCCAAAGGAGATCTGAGATAGCTACAAATCTCCCCTCCCTAGACAATAGTGCCCTCAGGAAAATGCACAAAAATAACCAACTAGATTGCAATATAAAATCAAATGAATAACAACATCAAATGAAACAAGTATACCTCATCAACCAAAGAATGCACCACAAGAGAAGCTAGTAACCCCAAAGACTTTCCTTTATTTAGTGCAACAACAATTTCGGCATAGTAACAATAAGCACAAGTTTCAAAAAACCATGATTACAATGAGAGCTCAAGGCTCAATTTATACAAAAACTGGAGAAGATCTCAATGAGGAGCTTCATGACAAGTGGCCAGAGAGAGATGATCCTAATGCTCCAACAAATCTTCAACTATGGCTGCGTGATTGTTGTACAATCCTGTAGGTGGCAATCAATAGAGCCTTGCTGGCTAAGTGAAAATATCCTCAAGACTTGCGTATATCCTCTGTTGATGGTGGGTGAGAGAGTTGCCTGCCATGTGTAGTTTGAGTGGAGTGGAGAGGGAACAAACTTACACAAAATATGGCAGCCAACATTAGTTATAATAGTCACCAAATTGATGTGTATCTCCTTGGCTCTGTGTGCTAGTTAAACTATCAGCGTTCACTATGTGTTAATTGTCCTCCCAAATCTGCGTATTAACTACTAACTGTAGCTCCAAACAAATCTGTGTATTGATGAACTGGTAATGCGTAGAGCTGAATTGGATTTGTTGTGCGTACAAGTGTCCATAAGGGAAGACAGCTTCCTCAAAAATATGTTGTTAACTTATCCTTCAGATTTTCCAAGCCAATCTGCGTGCCAACCGTGGGAAAATAATATATCAAATCTGTGTATCACTTGTAGAGAACCTGCCAGCGTGGAGCTTTTAAAATGAGTTTTGTGATACGTGGAGACGTGGAGGTTGGCAACGTACATGTTCAAAATGTGGAGACAAACTCCAACCAAATTTAATTATAAACCTTTGATTTTTTTTTGGCACTGTATTTCTCTATGTTGAAAGTTCTTTTGACTTGGCTTGCGTGAATCTTCATAATTGTTGTGCATAGATGCTCTAATTAGCATGTGCATAATTCCCAACTTATGCATAGACAAGGAGTAATGTGGGGTCTATTCCCCATCCACTTATATTTCAAACTTTATCCTTTGGCAACATTTGTTTTAAATTAAATTACTTCAAACCTTTTTGCTACCTCATGAACTCACCGTGGAGCATTTGACTGCCTTTGACTTGCTTATTTGGTACTTTCACTTTGAACTTGAGTTGTGGTCTATGTGGTGGGCCCCACATTGCTGCTACATCACCCTTGGCTTCCCCTCTTAATTCCCATGTCAAAATTTGACTTATTTTGACTTTGGAAGAATGTTTGAATTTTTCCAATTATTGATTTTTTTGAATTTTTTCCTCATTTTTGCCACTGACATTAGAAAAGTCATCTTTTGAGGGACTATAAGTCGTTTTTTTACCCTCAAAGTGGGTCCTGGGAAATGTTGGGCCTCTGAGGACGAATTTCGAGTAGTCACACGCCCTAGACATTTCTAAAGGCCACTTATTTACATCATTACATAGAAATTAATTAAAAATTTCTATTTTGCAGAAAATTTTTAATTATTAAAAAATCCTACTTACACCTAGTCAAATTCCACAAAATTTCAAGAATGACCTAACATGGTAATATACGTTGACTCTAAACACTCAGATGCGTTAGGGGCTCAACCTTCAAGCCGTCACCCTGGCTTTGGGGTAATACAATGAGTGAAAAAACCTAGAAAATTATTCACCGCTAAAAAGAATGAATAATTAACCAAGTAAAAAGAACACTCCAAGGTGTACTAACTTGCTAATCAAGTCCCAACATCCTAGGCCTGTTACATGGCTTTTTTCATCATGCTAGTGACATTTATACAATATCCCCGTAGGGCTGCGAAATCTGAGGACTGAAGAAGAAAATGATAAGAAGAGGAAGTAGAGTCTAAAAACTCTGTTGAACTGATGATATTTGATGGTACAAATGTCTTATGGTTCATCCTTGGGCATGGAGTCTTCTCATTATCATCAAGTGCCACTTTAGTGGTCAACAGACCCAAGGATGAGGATGAGAAAGTGCCAATACCAATGAACAATGACCACCTACCCAAATAATAGATGTTGAATAGAGGGAATGATGGAAAGTGGTAAGTATGGCACATCAGAGGCACACAACTTCCATCAGAGCATCCCTAGTAGCGTCGTTACTATAACCCTAAGGCCTTAAAGGAGGTCCCACTGGACTAAGATGTAATATCCCAAAACTGGATTCTTCAGCAGATCATGCCTGGAAAACGCATTCTTCAGTTATGATGGCTTCAGCTATCATATAATCTGTCTGAAAATTCTCAGCAACCAAAATAAATAACAGCAGCAACCTTTACTCAACTTTTAGGGGCAAAAAGGTGGGGAAAAGTAAGGATTTTGGCCCTAAAATGAGTGTATAAGGAATTCTGTGTAAAATGACGGGTCAAGGTTCTGGAATATGTTAGAATAGGTCAAGAGGGACTTCCATGTCGAATTTCAGCTCAAACAAAGGCGTTTTACTAAGTTAAACAGTTCCTCCTTCCCGACTAGTCAATAGAAACCCTGATTCCCCAAGACTTTGAGTATGCAGAATTTGACTGAAGCTAGGGCAGCGTTTTTTTCTGAAGGAATATGAGATGTAAAGCACTATGAATAATCAGAGAATGAGTTTGAGAACAAGGCATAGGCTTTCAACAAGGTTAAACAACAGTTTTATATAGAAAACCCCTCAAGATAGAGGTGCCGCAAGACAAGAAAATAATCCAGAAACCCTACAGTGTTTTATGCAGTAGCTGTGAGACAGAAGATGCATATATAGCCAATAATAATGTATAGCAGCAGAAGAGAGTACAAATCTTGAGGAAACAACCTCTCAAGAGAAGAAATGCAAGCCTCCACAACACATGTACATAAACATGAAAAGCATTGCTATTTCTGCATAAACCCCAGGCTATGAAAAACGCAGTCTAAGACAAAATTCTGCTCCAATACATAGATATGACAGTATATAGCTCAAATACAATAGGGGAGCAAAGCTCTAACCCTTATAAGCAATAAGATCTCAATCCTCCAAGGGATTGGTTGAAATACACAATACGACCAAAATGCCGGAGTTGTTGGGTAGCTACTGCAACTCCAAACTAAAACCAAATAGAGAAGGCTGAATATGATGATCAACTGAATTAGACCTCCTCCAATAGATCTCCAAAGTGGAAGGCTGATCCTTACACTTGAGATCTTCCCCACAAATCAACCGGCAAACCCTCATAGCAGTTGCACCATAAAAACAACGCAGATACTAAAAGGGATTGCGCAGTAGGGGCAAAATAACTGTTGGCCTGATGCCAAGATCTGCAAATCAGCTCCAAAATCTCCCAATCTAATCCTCTAAAGGAAATAGAGACTCTCCCTCTGAAAAACAAGAGAAGGAGGTGGTGTCGTAAAGTCACCACGGCAACACCCTACAACACAGAATTACGCTGCTGCAACAATAATGTTGTCCTGGAGGATGATGCTAAGAAAATAACCTTGCCCGAGAAGGCACTCGAAGTCCCCCGGGGCTAAGGGTGAGATCTCCGCACGGAGACACTCGGTTGCACTAAACAGTGCAACAGACGGGCTAAACAGCCAGCGTGCCAAAGAGAAGACAATATGTCTCACTCAATAATCAATAATCCAAGCATCCAAGCATCAAAACATGTCCCAAATGAAGAGGCTCCTCCATCTTTTATAGTGTTGGTTTCCCTCCATAACCAAATGTGGCCTCTCTCTCTCCTCCACATCCTCATCCTTGTCCACATTCTCATCCTTATCTGCACAGAAGCTTGGAGAAACTTCTAGAGTGTACAGAGGCCCCTTCCTCCACGTGGTGTTGGGTCCCCCCTTGACTCCCACTTAAGTTACAACGTTGTGCTACTAGGTGGATGTCTTATTTCATTTAAGTGAGTTTAGACCCTATTTACTCACTTTTTATTTATTTACAAACTATAGGTGGAAAAATAAACAAAATAGAATATTCCAATTTGCTGTTGCAAATTAGGAATATTACAGTCCCCCCCGGCAAAATGTTGCTTGCCCTCAAGCAACTGCCTGAACAACTCTCCACCGATACTGCAAAATATGCCTGGGTCCCAGATGCGCCACTGAATCTCCCCTGTACTCTGCACCATCCTGATATGAAGGGGATCCCAAATTGATCTCTCCTGGTACCAACCATCCAACAATCCTTCCGGACCCCATGCAATCATCCAAACAAGATGAGCCACCTCCCAACAAGGCAACTCCTGAAAATCTCCTTCCAGCTCAAGCTTCGGTAATGAAGGTGGGCTGAAAATATGAACTTGGCAAGCATCATAGCTTACCCCATGCTGTCCTTCTCTCCACTCATGACAAGTGTAGAGTGTATGCTGATCCTGGGCTGCAAAATCATTGCCCTCCAATGGCAAAGTGAAGAACAATCCTCCAAAGAAGGTTCCTCCATCAATGAAGAACAAGCTGGCCCAAAACAAACCATCCATGAATAATAGGACATGATCATCCTGGAACATCCCAATGAGAGGTTTGATGAAGGTTTTACATGATGATACATGATGCAAACAATCTCTCACAAAGATACAGCGCAGTCTCATCCACTGCAACTTTAGAAAATCACATGGCAAGCAATGTACAAGATCCATCACATCCACTAATGGATAGTAAATGGCTGAATATGACAAAAACATAAGACCAAACACTTGCCCATGGCTGTACAATGGATGACTATAAATCTCATGGCCCACCTCAAAAGAGAATGCATATGTAGTAGTGGTGGCCATGCCTCCTCCCATGCTCCCATTAGAACATGTAGTGCAGAAAATGTGAGAATTTTTCCCACTCACGGACACATCCAGCTCATGTGTCTCCCTCATAATCAAGTCTCCCATACAAATCTAATCTATATCAGCAAATGGAGACATGATCAGCAGCAAAGTGAAGGAAACGCTGAAGGTTACAAGTGATGGAAAGAGGTACCAACAGCTTCCCCAACAAGTACAGCGCAGTTTTACAAGTTGCTGCTTGATAAGAGTACATGGCAAAATGTTTATGTTAATCATATATGTCTTCATGATATAGTGCAGCAAATGAACATACATGTGGTGATAAAACATTTTCCCAAGGCCACAAGAGAGATGGCTGCCTCCATCATGTAGATTGGCCCAATACAACTCATGGAGCAATATGACAAGCTTGCCCCCTTGTGAAGCAATGCACTGCATAGGAATGGTAAGAGTGTGCAAATCAATGAATGTATAAACAAACTTCTCACCATATTTTGGAAGTAAGATAGTGCATGGGTCCATACATGAGTCTTCCATAGTGCTTTGGCCCACTGTGAAGAAGAATGAACCATGTGTTGTAAGAAGATAATCCTCCTGATGCTTGGGAACCCAAGTCAAGAAGAATATGCCATAGATGTCTCTATCATCATTACCTCCTTTTTGTTCATCAAGTGCAACAAATGTGAAGTGATCCTGGGACCTATGGGTTATAGATCCACCATATCTCTGCTGGGCACACTTCATCCATAAGGTTCTGCTCCCAAGTGACGGCGCTGTGAGCTCATGCAAATAAGCTCCTGTCAATACAAAGCTCTGTTCTTTGACATGCTCCTTGTCAAAGATTCCTCTAATAATGCTGCAACAAATGTGGAATACCTCCCAAGATGGAAGTGCTTCCAAGCCATCATCAAAGACCAAGGAGATAGTGCCATCCCCTCTTCCTGCAACATCATACAAAGTGTGAGAGCAAATCTGCCCTTGCTCTCCCAGAAACAAACCAAGCAACAAGACATTGTGTTGCCTCCCCATACTTCCATCATACCAATCATGTGATGAAGGCACAATGTATGATATGAGTATCATATCAACACCATGCATCCATACTCTATGCTGCTCAATGATGCAAGTATTCCGCCATCTTTCCTTCATCCTCCGACTCTTAGGAAGAGTGTTTGCCAAGTGATGGCCAAACTCTTTCAAGAGTAACCAGCGCAGCCAAGCCTCCTATTGCCCGGTATCATAGATCTGCAAGTACAAGTGATGGCCAAACTCCCTCAAGAGTAACCAGCGCAGCCAAGCCTCCTGCTGCCTGGTATCACAGATCTGCAAGTAGCCTCCTAGCTCCTTGCTCATCATCCACATCCACTTAATCACTTGTGGGTGCCTCCTTCTTCTCCTCACCCTGGTACTCCTCCAATGAGGGTTACCATCCTCCCAAATCAAATGTCTGACTTTGCACTTCATGGGATCTTGAAATGTAAACTTTTCAAGGATCAATGAGACCCTATCAAGAATCAAATAGGTGGTAGGCAAAAACCTCCCATCATGATGTGTAGGGCTCAAGGGATGTCCAACACAAGCATGAGAGATGTTATCCATCCTAAGATGTCCTCCATCTTCTATCTGCTCTTGTGAGAAGGGAACCAAATCATTGCGTTCCATGGTGTGTTGAAGTGCATCTCCAATGAGATTTGACCCTTGGTCATGCAAAAGTAGATCTCCACATTGATCACAAGAATTTGCTGCAACAATGGAATGTGGAAATCTTTTCATACCTTGATGTGCATTTGGAACTTCTTGTAGAGCTGCAAGAGTCCCATCCTCAACAGTGTTGGCTGCCCCAACTGTCGATGCATGTGGCTGCTCCTCCACGAGTGTGACAACGTTTCCACAAGCCTCCTCAAGAGGTGATGTGATCTCTTCTTCTCGATTAGAATTGGAAGCGCATGGTACTTCCTCTTCTTTTTCTTCATTTTTCTTGACCTCCTCAAAGGTGGATGTATCTTTTCTGGATCTGAAAAAGAATAAACTCACCTTGTTCTTGGGCTTAGACTCACAGGGACTAGTGGATCCCTCCTTCATAGGAAGAGGTGACCTCCCCATGGTATGCTGCAACTCTGATTTCTGCATCCTAGAAACCCTGCTGTTCCTTTCACTGTACCTTCCTCCTTCATCCTGCCTGAGCTGACAGTAATCTTTGAAGGGCAAAGCTGCTTTGAAGTCCTCCCCCTTGGATTTCCATTCTTGGAAATAGTCTCCAAAGGGTATATGACCATGCTGCCTCCCTTTCTCACTCGGTACTAGAGGTAAGAATGTAGGCATTGTGATCCTCATATTTTCCATAGATAGCTAGCTCCACAGGCTGAGCCAACGTTCTAGACCACCGTAATATCTTAAAAATGGATTCTTCAACGTAGTGCAGTTCGGAAAACGCATTCTTCTACTTATGATGGCTTCACTTATCATATAATCATTTTAAAATTCTCAAAGAACAAAAAGAAATAATGAAGAAAGCATCCCTTGTCTTCAACTTTGAAAAAGGTGGGGAAAAGTGAGGATTTTGGCAGTAAAATGAGTGTATAAGCAAATCTGCGTAAAATGACGGCTCAAGGTTCTGGAATATGTTAGAATAGGTTAAGAGAGACTTCCATGTCGAATTTCAGCTCAAACAAAGGCGTTTTGCTTAGTTAAACAATTCCTCCTTCCCGACTAGTCAATAGAAACCCCGATTTCCCAAGACTTTGAGTATGCAGAATTTAACTGAAGCAAGGGCAGCGTATTTTCTGAAGGTATGAGATGTAAAGCACTATGAATAATCAGAGAATGAGTTTGATTACAAGGCATAGGCTTTCAGCAAGGTTAAACAACAGTTTTATATAGAAAACCCCTCAAGATAAAAGGTGCTGCGAGACAAAGATTGATGCAAAAACCCTTTCAGCGTTTTCTGCAGTAGCTGTGAGACAGAATATGAATATATAGCCAATAATATATATAGAAGCAAGAGAGAGTACAAATATTGAGGAAAAAACCTCTCAAGAGAAGAAATGCCAACCTCCACAACACATGTACATAAACATGAAAAGCATTGCTATTTCTGCATAAACCCCAGGCTATGAAAAACGCAGTCTAAGACAAAATGCTGCTCCAATACATAGATATGACAGTATATAGCTCAAATACAATAGGGGAGCAAAGCTCTAACCCTTATAAGCAATAAGATCTCAATCCTCCAAGGGATTGGCTGAAATACACGATACGACCAAAATGCCGGAGTTGCTGGGCAGCGACTGCAACTCCAAACTGAAACCAAATAGAGAAGGCTAAATATGATGATCAACTGAAGTAGACCTCCTCCAATAGATCTCCAAAGTGGAAGGTTGATCCTTACACTTGAGATCTTCCCCACAAATCAACCGGCAAACCCTCACAGCAGCTGCACCATAAAATAACGCAGATACAAAAAGGGACTGCGCAGTAGGGGCAAAATAAATGTTGGCCTAATGCCAAGATCTGCAAATCAGCTCCAAAATCTCCCAATCTGATCCTCCAAGGAAAGAGAGACTCTCCCTCTGAAAAACAAGAGAAGGAGGTGGTGTCGTAAAGTCACCACGGCAACACCCTACAACACAGAATTACGCTGCTGCAGCAATAATGTTGTCCTGGAGGATGATGCTAAGAAAATAACCTTGCCCGAGCAGGCACTTGAAGTCCCCCGGGGCTAAGGGTGAGATCTCCACACGGAGACACTCGGTTGCACTAAACAGTGCAGCAAACGGGCTAAACAGCCAGCGTGCCAAAGAGAAGACAATATGTCTCACTCAATACTCAATAATCCAAGCATCCAAGCATCAAAACATGTCCCAAATGAGGAGGCTCCTCCATCTTTTATAGTGTTGGTTTCCCTCCAAAACCAAATGTGGCCTCTCTCTCTCCTCCACATCCTCATCCTTATCCACATTCTCATCCTTATCTGCGCAGAAGCTTGGAGAAACTTCTAGAGTGTACATAGGCCCCTTCCTCCACGTGGTGTTGGGTCCCCCCTTGACTCCCACTTAAGTTACAACGTTGTGCTACTAGGTGGATGTCTTATTTCATTTAAGTGAGTTTAGACCCTATTTACTCACTTTTTATTTATTTACAAACTATAGATGGAAAAATAAACAAAATAGAATATTCCAATTTGCTGTCGCAAATTAGGAATATTACATAAGATCAAAGACTAACCACCCAAGTGCAGTGAGGGAACAAGAATACAAAAAAGATCGGTCAATTATCTAGATCACCCCTTGATTCATATTAGTATGTGCCAGAACAATAAGCAAAAGCACATGATTGCAAAATGGTAAAAGTACCTACCAATGGATGACCCACCTTTCTTCAAGGAGGAAGAGAAAGAAATCTGACTAGAGCACATGTATGTGGAGGGTCCATGGCATCATGTCAAGTGCTGATCAATAGAGCTGTTGGTTTGCTAGCAGTCCAAGAAGAAGAAAAATTTCTCCTATGGAATGCCCACTTTTGGTGCGTAACTATCCCTACTATTGTGCCCTTCACCTACTGCTACAAACCAATGTTGTTGAAATCGGCATCAGAATAAAATTGGCAAGGGTCTGGAAAAGAAAAAAATCATAAAAATTGGGGAAATATCAATGAAAATTAGCAATCTACAGCAAAATTTTAAATATACAAAAATTTAAAAAGTAAAAAAAATCACTTAAATAGCTTGTTGTCCGTGGCCCTGCAATTTTTCCCATTGAACCATGATTTTTTTGCACAGTTTACGATAAAATAGCAATTTTTTCGCCCTTAACAAAATGCTGATTTTTTAGGCTGAAAAAAATTGGCCATGCCAAAAAATCACAATTTCCCAATTTTTTTGCGATAAAATTGCGATGATTGCAACACTGCTGCAAACTTCTACAGGTATGCTGCTACTGCTACAGTCTGCTACAGGTATGCAGTGGAGGACCTTTCGGAACAACAGGTAGATATGCTAACGCATCTTCAAGCTATATTTTCAAGGGGTACATATACCTATTAGCTGCAACCCAAGCTATATTTTGAGGGAGAGAATAAAATGCCATCAAAATTTTGAGAGGGTTGCAGCTCTAAGTCAAACAACCACAAAATCATAAATAGGTAGATTTGGCTTGAGGATGGAATGAAGTTTTCCCCTCAACCGTGATTGGCAATTGTGAGAAGAAACAGCCCCTGGAAAATGCAGCTTTTAGAAGAGATACCACATACAAAGAAATCCAGCCTCAAGCAGCTAATGACCTAGCCACAGGAAATTAAATACCTCCCAAAATCATGCCTTAAAAGCAACAGTTCAACTGGAACAAAGACACCATTTTGCAGAAATCACACAGTAATCACTATTTGAAGTTAAGAAAGAGATAAGTGTGCAACAATTCTTCAAGCAATTGATTTGGAATAGAAAGGGTATCAAAGTCTTCTTGTTTATATCATACTTTAAACATTGTTTAGCATCAATCAAAGTGACAAAATATGATGAAATTCCTCTTCCTTTCAGTCTAGACATCATATCCTTTAATTTCAAATGGGGAGAAATAAATGGTATGGTAATTTCCTTTTTTTTGTTCTAGGAAATGATCGATCAGGATTGCTCTCCCCACACCTATATAAAAGAGGCCTTCCACTCTTCAAGCACATATTGCGTCAGTTGATCCTATACTTCTTGTAATAGACTTGAATGTAAGTTAGCGACAACAAATTTTCTATTCTGAAAAAAGTGTATTTATCTCAAGTTGCTCTCGTTTACAGATTTACTATAGGTTTACCATAAGCATTGCAAATGAACTGTGAACAGCAGGCTATTAGAAGATAACTCTTGTAAGAAAAATCCTTAAACAGAACTGGCATAAATGATACATTTCCTTTGCAACAATTTTTTCTTTTCAATAACCTGCAAGTGGTTTAACATTCACTGATGAAGCTCTTAAAGGGTAACAAAAGCCGAAAATGATACGTACATTTGACAGAAACTTGTTAAGAGCCACAAATTCTGCACAGGGAAAGGTCCAATGCTTCAGTGACAATAACAATAACAATATCAACAGACTACCTAAGCAGAATCTATAACAAACTCAGACCATGCAAAAGATCTGTTAATCTTTATAGCAAACGTGCCCATTTGTCAACATTTTGCATATTCTGTAATCTTCTAATTGGAAGTCATTAATCGTCGTATTCATACCATATAGAAGAAATATAATTTGATGTAGTTAAAATGAAAATATGCTGGTGAACAACATGAAGTAATCGACGTCATTCAGGTGAACACAATTATTAAATTAATTGAGGTTTAAGAGCTCTTACTGCCATTTCTGTCTACACTCTGAATATGCATAATAAATCATGTCCAATGTTTTCTTAATGGGTTTTGGCTTATAACTCTTCCTATCACTGATAAAATATCCAATACATCTTTGTTTATTTCTTGTTGTTGGACACCTAATCTGTCAGGGTTGGTGTGGACGAATTGCAACAGCCATTGAAGTCCAAGAGATCTCTTGGAAGATGAAAACCACAAGTCAAAAAGCTATGTATTAATATGTACATCATGTGAATAGAATGCAATCACACAGTTATCCAAATCTTACTATTAATTTTTGTGAGTTTAACATGGTATTAGAGCAATTGCCTTCCTAGCTTACTCAATTGTGTGAGAGCCACAAGTTGTGGCCATTTCTGCCTTCTCTGTTTGTCAGGCTTCTGACCTGCACCAGACCGTTTCTGGTCTGCTCAGACCTACCTCCTCTGCCATCCCTGTCACATCAGTCTGACATACCTGTACCATTTCATTTACACCTCAATCTAAGCTTACTTATCCTTTGCAGTATTCCCTACCTAAATGGCTGTTTATCTGCCATATTCATGACCTTTAAGATCTGCAGGTCTCCATTTTTTACAATCCTTCCCTCTGCTTTGCTTCCCCCACCATTAAATCTAACCCCCCTTGTATTGTGCGCTCAACGTTACTTCTACTGTGACTGTCCACTGTGCATCATGCCGAGAGGACTTCCAGGACAGTCGCCGTTCTCTACGATCTCAACCAATTGATTTGGTGTTGCGTAGTGAAATTGGGTTGAATTTCGCACACTCTAAGGCAGTGTGTGCTCCCATTCTCGGTCATGCTCATTCAATTCATCCTCCATCGTAAGCACCACCAGGTTATTATAGCCTACTTCTGAGCAACTTGCAGCAGATTTCTGGTAGACGATGGCCTGTTTCTGAAGCATTTTCATGCAGAATTTTTGAGAGTATACAAAAACCTGTGGAGACTGAACCTTCTTCTAGCATAATTCAATTTTTGCGAACCAAATATAGAGTCCCTAGAAGCTTTTGAGCTCCACCAACCTCTTCCAATGCCATGACACTATACGTATATACATAGCTAACCCTATATCTGCCTGTGAATATAACTATTCATCTTCCACTGAATTAAAGTCCATGCTTGCCCACTGGGCCTACAAGCATTAGAGTTTTCAAATCTTTAGGACAAGGGAAGTTTGCTTACAGCTTCCATGCATAGCATGTGGGAGATAATTAATTTTTATTGAGAACCAGGGAGATTTATCAAGTTTGTCATCGTTCTCATTTCATCAACCCACATAATGCAATTCTCAACACTCCATACATCATATTATATATTAAGCTAGGAATACTAAACAAACCAAATGCTAGGGTGTATTGGAGGAAGAGAACTTCTAATTTGGGGAACAGGTCTAGTTTCTATTATACATGTTGCCTCAAAATGTAGCAGGCCTTTGAGAGGGGCACCCTACAAGGCTAAAACTAGGCCAAGAGAGAACAATCAGGTAGAGGCACTGTCACCACAGCCCAAACCCCCTGCTCTGTACAGATTTTCACTGAAGGGAGGAGTCCTAGTATGTGAAAAGGTCACCTAATGGATATTCTAAGATTAGGGTACAAGGTGACAATAAGGCTTTCTACAAGAAAGGCACAATTTAGGTTCAAGGCTCCAATTTGAGGCAATTCGCTTTCTTGATAGAGGCCTATTTGATGAAGCATTAGACCTACGGTTCGATTAATGAGTTGAGTGTTGGTGTAACCAAATGTCAAGGCTAGGTGAAAAGGTTTCCAACAATGTATATTAGGCTTTAGCAAATCCAAGGCTCATGAAACCTTCAAAGAAGCCCCTAAGTTGAAGCAAAACTAGACAAGAGTTCCCCTTTAGGGCAAGAAAATTTATGGACAAGATTGAAGTGGATGCCCAACAAAAGGATAGGGTTTGTGGAAAATTCTATCCCCTTGATGTTTAGGGCCTAGGCTCTCCAATCCCACAAATTCACCTTGCCTAGGGATTCACACCAAGCCCTAGTTAGCTCACTTGGCCTTGAAGGGGTCAAATTGGGGCAAAAGAGAGAAGGAGAAATTAATGGATTAAAAGTTAGATTGATCATCCACAAGGAGTGCCAGTGCCTAGATCCTTGGAAGGGTGGAGTCTACGATGTGATAGAACAACCCACAAGCTTCTAAGGAGGCCAAAATTTTGATGCCCTAGCACCATAATTTCAACAATTACCTATGCAATAGATAATAGAGATTTCATGGGAGAGCTACCAAGAGTTCACCACTTGGACATTCATTCACGTGTTATGTATGAGTAATGCATCCAATAGATCATCTACATAGCAGTTCAAAAAATCTTCAACAAATTAGGGTACAATTTGCAAGCCTAGATTCAACGTTATTCCATACATTAGAGATAGAGAAAAAGATTTTATCAACAAAGGTTCACTTACAAGATAACATGCAAAAGATTCCATCAGTTGATCCAAAGAATAGCTCCAAAGATATACAAGTCAACTCCAAATATAAAAATACATTCAAAGATCCTTGATCCTCCACAAAAGATAGGTTGAAATTCCAAGTGCATGATGTGAAAATTTCATCTATCACGGTAACTGGAAATTATTTTTCTAATTGTTAATTTATTTAACAATTTATCTATTGTATGCTACAGCAAATACCAAATAATTCACACTGTGATTTGCACAAATAAATTGCAGAAGAAAATAGCACTGGAAACTGAGAAAATCTAGCACACACACATATAAATTTTACACAGTTTTTTTCTTTTTGGGACAAATGTCCCCAGAACTCCCAATGTGGGAAAACCGGTGTAGCGGTGAGGGTTTTTATTATTATGCAGCAGTGAAATTTTGCGTACAATCTGGATGTCGAAAACTGGCAATCCACAGCAAGAAAATCTGGCAAAGATATTCCCTAAGCAATCGCAACACTCGTGCTACCTGCACTCATGTTCCCTGCACTCATGTTCTTGCACTCACATGTTTCTGCACTCGCGTTACTGCACTTGCGCATTCCTGCACTCGTATTCTTGCACTCGCGCATTCTTGCACTGCGAATAACTCAACCTCTTGCTACTGCCTCTCCGGATCTGGAAATCTTCCTTCAGATCACTGTCCCTGCCCCTCACTAACACTGTGTCCCTCTCTGGCTCGAACTCTATTACTGTTAGCTCGATCTGCACAAGGAACTGTTGCTCTAGTGTATCTTCTCCGTCACCACATCGATCCCTTCTTATATCTTCTTGTTGGGACTCCAACGGCCAACATTAAATCTTAATCGATGGCTCAGATCATTTCTAGATCGATCTGTGTGAGTTTCTAGAGAATTCTCACCAAACTCAATTAATTACTAGTAATTAACCATATTTCTTATGTTAGACTTAGGAAATATTTAATTATTGGTCAATTAATTTAATTAATCCATCTCTTGGTGGAATTTCCAGAAACAATTTATGGGTTAGGGAGATCTCATGTATTCTAGCCTCTCCACCAAGTTTCATGACTAGAACATGTGAAAATTCCAAAACTGAAATCCTATTGCAGCAACTGGAATTAATTCTTCTAATTATTAGTTAATTTAATAATTTATTTACTACAACAAATACCAAATTAATCACACTGCAACCTTCACAAATAAAACTACGGAAATAAATAGCACTGGAAACTAAGAAATGCTAGCACACACACAATAAAAATGACACCGTTATTTTTGGACAATTGTCCCCGGAAAAACCCAACTTGGGAAAACCGGTGCAGCAGCAGAGGGTTTTTATTATTATGCAACAATGAAATATGAGTACAATAACCTAGATGTTGAATCTGGCAATCCTACAGAGAAAAATACTAGCAACAATCTAATTAGGAATTTTCCTCACCCCACAAGGAAATCCGGCTCTGAAGACTGGCCTCTGAAACCCTCTATGAATTGCCTTACATCACCCTCTGTGTAGGCTCTGCGCAGGCTCTAACTTGTACGACCTGGATCTCAAATTGAGCTACCTCTTTTGCATGCCATTGACTCTGGAAACGCTTCTCCCGACCTCTGCAAAATTCTTCTACCACCGGAACACTAAAACGACTTCCCGAATCTGCAAATTGAACTGCCTCTAGAAGCTATTGCGCAGTCCCTGTGTCAGCCTCTCTGTGGCTCTTCTACCTCTCTACAAATGCACTCACTGGATCTGGAAATCTTCCTCCAACCTCACTGTCTCCGCCCATCATGCACTGCTTCAACTTCTGGCTCTCCGGCAACTGACTGTTGCTACTCTGGAAATCGATCTGCCAAGGAAATCGAATTTCTGTTCTTCTAGTGTATATTCTCCAAGTGTCCATCGACCTCCTCTTATAATCCATTGTTGGAGCACCAACGGCCAAGATTAAAACTTAATCAATGGCTAGGATCATCTTGGAGTCAATCTGTGTGAATTTCTAGACTATTCTCAACTTATCTCAATTAATATTGATTAATTAACCATATTACCTAAGTTTAGACTTAGAAAATATTAAAAAATCAGTTAATAATCTAATTGAGACACTTCTAGGTGGAATTTCCAGAAACAATTTCTGAGTTTTGGAGATCTCATGTATTCTAGCCTCTCCACCAAATTCCGTGGCTAGAACACATCTGATGCTACAGAAACTAACACAACCTCTTAACAAGGACTATGTTCTCTCCAACTAGTGCTCCAGCAACTCATGCTACAACCTACTGCTACAACACCCTGTCTCTGTATCACCTCAGTCACATTGTTGATATATGGTTGTTGCTACCCACCGACTACTGCACAACTTTGATGTTGCATCTGTGTTGTTGTTGTACTGTTGCCAACTCTACATCTGCACTGCAACTCCCTCTCATCTATTGTTGCTACAACCGAAACAAATGTAATTGAGAAGCATCCAAAATACTGAATCAACTATGTTCGGTGATGCATTTGTCTCCCGAATCTCTAACTTCTACTAACATTTGCACTGCCACTGAAGAATCTGTGTTGTTGTTGACTCTGCTACTAAGCCACCTGCTCTGCTGTCAACATTGCATTGCGCTCCTCAGCCTTTGACTACTACTATTCTGCAACTCTCACTCTAGTACTAACTGCATTACTAACACTAATCCATCCTGCTATAGAATACTATGGGCTCCCATAGCCAGGTAATGATCCATGAGGTGGAAATCTCAAGGACCCTGCCCAATCTCTGTAGCTCTCTGGGGCTACAACTCCAAGTCACCCCACCTCACTGCTGGAGGTATGGTTGGCATCATCGCAAAGTCTTCCTCCAGCCTGGAGGATAGCTTGTCGATCTCGATTGACACTACCTATTGGTCCTGCTTCTCCTGCTTGTCCTTCTTCCTAAGAGGACACTGAGAACTGTAGTGACCAAGCTCACGACTATTGAAGCACTTGACCTTTGACAGGGTCTTTCTTCTTCTTCTTATGCTCCCCCTGCCCCTGACTAGGACCCTACGATGCAAGGGCCACATTCTCCTCTTCCTTCTCACTCTTCACCGCCTTGCTGCTGATACCATTGATGGTGCTCTTTACTAGAGCTCGCCTCAACTCCTCTCGCGACAGATTGGCCCACGTCCTGTCCCAACCAGGCAAAGTGTCTCTGCCTAATATGCTATGAACAAACACTTGCCAGTCATCTGAGACACTATTGAGTGCCAATCGTATAAGCTCTGTGGGTTGGGGCACCTCCCCAACGACTAACTGATCTCTAACCTGCTAAATACGAGGGAGGAAGGGATCTATGCCTTCACTCTTCTGCATCCTGATGGTTATCAGCTTCTCCTAGAGAAACATCTTTCGCTTCTCGGAAGAACTTTAATATAGCGTACAGAGAGCTACACACATTTCCCTGGCAGTATTCTTGCCAGAAATATGTGAGACTATGTGATCTCGGAGTCCATCCAAAATCATCTTCTTCGCCTTCGCCATTTCCTTCCTATACTCCTTTAGCTGGTCTCCATCCTAGGGAACTGCTACAACATTGTCAACATAGGTTTTCAGGCCATATTCATATAGAAGGAAGGACATCCTTGCCTTCCAGATGACATAGTTGGAAGCTCCCTCCAAACTATCCTGACCTCTAAGCCCTGTTGTGGCCATCTCTGAAACTGTCGAAAACTCCCTCTTTCCCTCTGCTCGGTTGTTGCTCTGCTACTTGCACTCCCTCCTGGAATGCGTAGTTCTGCTAGTTGAAACTGCCAATCTACGTGGAAAATCGAACTTCTGAGACTCGAAGTTCCCAAAGAGAAATTTTCCCTCTTTGTGTGTGCTTTTCTCTTCCACCAAACATGGATTCTGCTTCTACAACTTGCAGCAAAACCCTCTGCGTCCAACCAAGAGTTTGCTCAACGAAAATCTAAGCTACGACTGCTCCCTCTAACTGTTGGAATCACTAACTCGAGCAACTCGACTTTTCTGCCAACCTGCAACTCAAAATCGAACTGTTGCCCCAACAACTCAGCCTGCCTGTCAAGGATCTGCGTTGCCTCAATAATTTCATCTTGCTCCCACTAAGAAACGAAATTCTTTCGCTTTTGAGCTTCCCGACTAATCAATTATGCTCTAATACCATGTGAAAATTCCAAAACTGAAATCCTATTAAATCAACCGGAATTAATTCTTCTAATTGTTAATTAATTTAACAATTTATTTGTTATGGAAACTACCAAATTAATCACATTGCAACCTTCACAAATAAAACTTCAAAATAAATAGCACTAGAAATTGGAAAATACTAACACACACACAATAAAAATGACACCATTATTTTTGGACAATTATCCCTAGAAAAACCCAACTTAGGACCAGTGCAGCAACCGAGGGTTTTTATTATTATGCAGCAATGAAATCTCACTACAATAATCTAAATGTCGTATCTGGAAATCCTACAGAGAAAAATATTGGAAAAAATCTAGTGAGGAATTTTCCTCACCCCACAAGGAAATCTAGCTCTAAAGACTGGCCTCTAAAACCCTCTACAAATTGCCCTGCATCATCCTCTGCGTGGGCTCTACGCAGGCTCTAATTCGTATGACCTGGATCTCAAATTCCGCTGCCTCTTCTGCTTGCCGCTGACACTAGAAACAATTCTCCCGGCGTCTGCAAAATTCTTCTACCACCGGAACACTAAAACGACTTCCCAAATCTGCAAATCGAACTACCTCCAGAAGCTACTGCACAGTCCCTATGTCCGCCTCTTTGTGGCTCTTCTTCCTCTCCGCAAATGCATTCACTGGATCTGGAAATCTTCCTCCAACCTCACTATCTCTGCCCCTCACTCACTGCTTCGACTTCTGGCTCTCCGGCAATTGACTTTTGCTACTCTAGAAATCGATCTACCAATGAAACCAAATTTCTGGTCTTCTTGTGTATATTTTCCAAGTGCCATCGACCTCTTCTTATAATACACCGTTGGAGCACCAACGACCAAGATTAAAACTTAATCAATGGCTAAGACCATCTCGAAGTCGATTTGTGTGAACTTCTAGACTATTCTCAATATATCATTATTAACACTGATGAATTAACCATATTCCCTAAGTTTAGACTTGGGAAATATTAAAAAATCGGCTAATAATCTAATTAAGACACTTCTAGGTGGAATTTCCATAAATGATTTCTGGATTTTGGAGATCTCATGTATTCTAGCCTCTCCACAAAATTTTGTGGCTAGAACACATATGATGCTACAGAAACTAACACTCCCTCTTAGCGAGGACCATGTTCTCTCCAACTAGTGCTCCAACAACTCATGTTGCAACCTGCCACATCCCGCTGCTACAACACCCCGTCTCTGTATCAGCCCAGTCACATTCCAAATGTCTAGTTGTTGTTTCCCACCAACTATTGCACAACTCTGATGTTGCATATGTGTTGCTGCTGACACTGATTTACACAGCCAACTCTGCATCTGCACTACAACTCCCTCTCATCTGTTGTTGCTGCAACTGAGACAATTGTAACTGAGAAGCATCCAAAATACTGAATCAATTGTGTTCAGTATGATACATCTGTCTCCCGAGTCTCTGACTGCTACTAGCATTTGCACTATCACTTAAGAATCTGCGTTGTTGTTGTCTTTGCTACAGAGCCACCTGCTCTACTATCAACATTGCACTGCGCTCCTCAACCTCTGACTGCTACTAGTCTGCAACTGTCACTCAGGTACTAGCTGCATCACTAACACTGATCCATCCTGCTACTGAATACTGTGGACTCTCGTAGCCGGGTAATGATCCATGAGGTGGAAATCTCAAGACCCTGCCCAATCTTTGTAGCTCTCTGGGGTTACAACTCCAAGTCACCCCACCTCACTCCTGGAGGTATGGCTGCCATCATCGCAAAGTCTTCCTCTAGCCTGGAGGATAGCTTGTCGATCTTGGCTGACGTTGCCTGTTGGTCCTACTTCTCCTGCTTGTCCTTCTTCCTGAGAGAACATTGAGTATTGTAGTGACCAAGCTCACCACACCTAAAGCACTTAACCTTTGACAAGTCTTTCTTCTTCTTCTTCTTCTTCTGCTCCCCCTGCCCCTGACTAGGACCCTTCGATGCAAGGGCCACATTCCCCTCTTCCTTCTCATTCTTCACGGCCTTGTTGTTGCTATCGTTGATGGTGCTCTTTAATAGAGCTCGCCTCAACTCCTCCTGCTGCAAATCGGCCCACATCCTGTCCCAACCAGGGAAAGTGTCTCTACCCAATATGCTTTGGACAAACACTTGCTAGTCGTCTGAGACACTATTGAGTGCCAATCGTACAAGCTCTGTGCGTTGGGGTGCCTCCCTAACAATTGACAATTGATCTTTGACCTCCTGAATCTGAGGGAGGAAGGGATCTATGCCTTCACCCTTCTGCATCCTGATGGTTCTCAGCTTGCCCTGGAGAAACATCTTATGTTGCTCTAAAGAACTCTGATATAGCATAGAGAGATCTACCCACATTTCCCTGGCAGTATTCTTCCCAGAAATATGCGAGACTATGTGATCTTGGAATCCATCCAAAATCATCCTCTTCACTTTCGCCATTTCCTTCCTATACTCCTTCAGCTGATATGCATCCTCGTGAACTGCTACAACATTGTCCACATAGGTTTTCAGGCCATATTCATCTAGAAGGAAGGACATCCTTACCTTCCAGATGACATAGTTGCAGGCTCCCTCCAACCTATCCTCATCTCTAAGACCTATCGTGGCCATCTTTGGAACTATCAAAAACTCCCTCTTTCCCTCTACTTGGTTCCTGCTCTGCTACTTGCACTACCTCCTGGAATGCATAGTTCTGCTAGCTGCTACTGCCAATCTACCTGGAAAAATCGAACTTCTAAGACTCAAAGTTCCCTGAGAGAAATTTTCCCTCTGTCGTGTGTGCTTTTCACTTCCACCCGACGCAGATTTTGCTTCTGCAACCTGCAACAAAACCCTTTGCGTCCAACCAGGAGTCTGATCAGCAAAAACCTAAGCTACAGCAACTTCTTCCGACTATTGGAATCACTAACCAACCTCGAAACTGCCAACCTGCAACTAAAAATCTAACTGTTGCCCCAACAACTCGACATGCCTATCAAGGATCTGCGTTGCCTCAAGAATTTCGGCCTGTTGCTCCCACTGAGCAACGAAATTATTTCCTTCGCTTTCGAGCTTCCCAACTGATCACTTACACTCTGATACCATGTGAAAATTCCAAAACTGAAATCCAATTGCAGCAACTGGAATTAATTCTTCTAATTGTTAATTAATTTAACAATTTATTTGCTACGGAAAATACCAAATTAATCACATTGCAACCTTCACAAATAAAAATGCGGAAAATAAATAGCACTAGAAACTGAGAAAATACTAGCGCACAATAAAAATGACACCGTTATTTTTGGACAATTGTCCCCGGAAAAAACCCAACTTGGAAAAACCGGTGCAACAACCGAGGGTTTTTATTATTCTACAACAGTGAAATTTGAGTACAATAATTTGGATGTTGAATCTGGCAATCCCACACAGAAAAATACTATCAAAAATCTAGTGAGGAATTTTCCTCACCCCACACGAAAATCCAGCTTTGAAGATTGGCCTCTTAAACCCTCTACGAATTGCCCTGCGTCACCCTCTGCGTGGGCTTTGTGCAAGCTCTAATCCATACGGCCTGGATCTCAAATTGAGCTGCCTCTTATGCTTGCCACTGACTCTGGAAACGCTTTTCTCGGCCTCTGTAAAATTCTTTTGCCACAGAAACACTGAAACAACTTCTCGAATCTGCAAATCGAACTCTCTAGAAGCTACCGCGCAGTCCCTACGTCAGCCTCTCTGTGGCTCGTCTGCGTCTCTGAAAATGCACTCACTGGATCTAGAAATCTTCCTCCAGCATCAATGTCTCTGCCCCTCACTCAATGCTTCAACTTCTAGCTCTCCAACAGCTGACTGCTACAATTTTGGAAATCGATCTGCCAAAGAAATCGAATTTCTAGTCTTCTGGTGTATATTCTCCGAGTGCCCATCGAACTCGTCTTATAATCCACTATTGGAGCACCAACAGCCAAGATTAATACTTAATCAATGGCTAGGATCATCTTGGAGTCGATCTGTGTGAGTTTTTAGCCTATTCTCACCTTATCTCAATTAATATTGATTAATTAACCATATTCCCTAAGTTTAGACTTAGGAAATATTAAAAAATTGATTAATAATCTAATTAAGACACTTCTGGGTGGAATTTCCAGAAACGATTGATGGGTTTTGGAGATCTCAAGTATTCTAGCCTCTCCACCAAATTTCGAGGCTATAACACATCTAATGCTACAGAAACTAACAGAACCAAGGTTACTCGGGAGCGGGGAGCGGGGAGCAAGAGCGGGAGCTAGAGCGAGGAGTGATATTTTCAAAAGCTCCCGATTCGGGAGCGAATTTTTATATAATATATATTTTGATGCATATATGTGAACAAAAGCATGTAGAACGATGAATTAGATATAAAAAGCATAAAAACATAGATTGAACCATATAACATCAATCATCTAGAAGTTATAATCTTCATCAACCACGTCCACAAGTTAGTAACATACAACATATCGAGTCTCATGATTCGTCAATCTTAGAGTTTCAAGCCTTCAAAATTCAATACATAACATTTATCATCATTGATCACCAAAATTATATAAAAATTCTAACATGAAATGAAATGAAACAACTTTCAACTTTCACAAAGCATCATATTCATAATTCATTACCAATGAGTTATAATTGCCAACTTCAAACTTTAAACTTAAATTTTCATATATTGTTTACAAAAAATATCATAATAAATATGAAAGAGTCAATAGTTATAAAAACTACTAGAAACTAGAAAAGACAAGTATTGCTAATGCTTGGGCCTCTTGCCGCCACGAGAAATGTCTAATTTTTTAGCCTTGTTGGAAAATTAGGATCTTTGTCATTAATATCACCCTCTAAGCATTAATAACCAAAGGTATCTTTGTCATTAACTTTGGATCTGTATAGGGATCTTTGTCATTAATATCACCCTCTAAGCATTAACATAAGATAGAAAAAACATAGTATGTCATGTCAAGATTGTGTTTGAGTGGTGGGTACATTTTTAGTAGGGTCATGATAGAGGAGTTCGATAACCAATGTCACTAACATCAAGGTACATAGAGGGATTGGTGCTCTTGATTAAATATGAGTTCCATACCCTAATACATGACAAAATCCGATGGAAACATTGCAATCCACCCAATCCTAAAATCCTGAAAAACTGATAATTCTGTTGGATTTTGAACGAGATATAAAATTCTATTTTCTCCATATGAAATCCAATGAGGTCGAAACGACTCTCAAACATCCTGAGTCATTTCATGGTAATGTTAAAAATTTAAGTAAAAGGATGAAAATGAAGATTAAGGAGAATGTCACTAGAATTTAACATTTTCATGAATCGCATATCAATACTAGGGCCATAGGCTTGATCATTAGGTTGCCCCACTCAAAAAATATTGTTTCTTTGAAAAACAATTGCACTTGGAACGTTTTTGCAAAACAAAATTCAAAAGAGGCTAGGGAGCGAAAATTTCACTCTCGAGGTCGCTCCCAAAATTCGCTCCAAGTGGGAGCGATTTCAGGAGCCCACTCCCAGGGTCGCTCTGGAAGGGAGCGGGTTCGAGGGGGGGAGTCGCTCCCCCGCAACCCTGAATAGAACACATTCGATGCTACAAAAACTACCACTTCCTCTTAGCAAACTGTGTTCTAGTGTTGCACATCTTGCCACAACACCCTATCTCGATACCATTTCCTGTCACGCTGCTAATGTCTGGCCATACATCCCACCAACCACTACGCAACTCTAATGTTGCATCTGTGATGCTGCTGACACTACCATACTGCTGCCAACCCCGGATCTGCACTGCAAGTCTCTCTCATCAGTGACTACTGCAACTACTGCAACTCAGAAGCATCCAAAACACTGAATCATTTGTCTGTTGCATCTGTCTCCTGAGCCCTGACTGCTACTAGCCACTGCTTTCTCTACTGAAGAATCTACATTGTTGCTGACTCTGATTCTGAGCCACCTGCTATGTTGTCAATTCAGCATTGCACTCCACAGCATCTAACTACAACTAGTTTCTGCAACCGTCACTCGGGAATCTAGCAGCAACTACTGGCATTGATCCATCTTGCTATTGAATATTGTGGGCCCCCATAGCAAGGTAATGATCCATGAGGAGGACAACTCAAGGATCTTGCCCTATCTCTGTTGATTTTTGGTAGCGTCGGATGTGCTCTAAGCCCCAAATTTTGTGGAGAGGTTTCGACACATGCATTACAAATAGCCCATAATCGTTTTGGGAAAATACACCCAGAAACAATTTTATAAGAAAAATTAATTATTTTGAATGAGGACCTAAGTCTAACTTAGGAAATTAAAATAATTAATTAGTATTAATGTAAACTGTGGGTGAATCTTCTAGATAAAGCAAATCAAGTCTAATATAATCTTAGTCGTTGATTGGAGATCTAATCTCGACCGTTGATTTGTCAAAGAAAATGTTATAAAGGAAGACTTATGGGTCATTTGTAAGGTACACCGAGAGGATCTAGAAATCGAATATTTCTGATGGAGCAGTGCTCGGAAGAGAATCAGATCTAAGTGATTCTTGATTGTAGTTGAGGGGCAAAGTAATTCCGGTTGGAGATTTTCCTAAGCCAAGAATACATCACAGAGAAGACAAAGAGCAGATCAGCAGAGGCAGTGCAGTCCCACGCAGAGGCAGCGCTGCAGCCTTGAGGGAATCCATAATTCAATTGAGAGTCAGCTACATCCAGTGCCGGAAATCCAAGTTGTGAGAATGAAAGGGGCCAGAAGGGCAGATCCAACTAGTCGAAGAGCAACCACGCAGTGCCCACGCAGAGTGACGCAGTGACTGCACGCACAAATAGGGCTTGTTGTCTGAGGTTTGTTGGTCAGTCGGGTTTCCAGATTTCAGTGTGAGATTTCTCTCACTAACTCTTTGTCAATCATATTCTATGCAGGGATCGCCAGAAAGGCATCCCAAATTTGTATTTAGAAATTACTGCATAATTTATGAACCCTCAGATCTGCTACACCGGTTTTCCCACATTGGGTTTTTCCGGGGACATTCATCCAAAAATAACGGTGTCCTGTGTTTGCATTATTTTTCTTGCTCAGTTTCTGCTTTCACATATGTATTTTAATGGGTGAAGGTTGCTTCAGGAACTGCTTCGATATTTTAAGAAGTAATCTTATAATAACTTGTTAAATCAGATTTACTAGTAGGAGAAGTAGTTCAGCATGTTGCAGTAGGGATTCTTAGATCTGGTATCTTGGAATTTTCACATGGTTTCAGAGCTTGCATTGTGAAACAGAAAGAGCAGATCTAGTGCATGACGAAGGCCGAAAAGCTGCAGAAAGCAGCAATTCGAATCCCCAGAGGGATTGTGCAATCCAAGCCAGGTGGGCTGAATTTCCAGGATGATCTCCCTCTGAGTGAGTCAATAGAGAGGTAAGATCTCCAGATCGGAATTTTTGCCGAGCCAGAGGGAGCAGCGCAGAGCTGGTGGGACACAGTTTCTGCAGGCAGATCTTGATTTTGTCGGGCAGAAAGTGTCAAAAGTAGCAGCACAGTGAGGGAATTTTCTGTCTCAGGAGATTCCTAGTCGGGGAATTTCAGTTCTTCCAAGATCTAAGCAGCAGATCTACGAGCTCCACAAGGAGTGCGTAAGCCTGTCCAGTGTTGCGCAGAGGGGGAAGAAGAGGAGCAGATTCGACAAATTTGACAACCATGGCAGCTCACAGACTTAGAGATCAGGACTGGTTGGAAGCAGCCTCCAACTACGTGATCTCGAAGGCAAGGATCACTTGTCTTCTAGATGAATAAGATCTCAAGCTCTTCGTGGAGAACACAGTAGTTGTCCCAACAGATCCAGACCAGTTGTAGCAGTACAAGGCTAATATGGCGAAGGCAAAAAGGTTAATCCTTGATGGAGTCAAGGATCACATTATGTCCCATATAGTTGGCAAAGATACTACCAGGCAGATGTGGGAAGCCTTGGCCACACTATATGAGGGATCTTCCGAGCAGCGGAAGATGTACCTTGAGCAACAACTGAGGATGGCACAGATGCGGAAAGGGGAATGCATTGGTTCGTTCCTGTCAAGACTTCAGGAGATTCATGACCAACTTGCAGCAGTAGGGTCTACCCCTTCTCCTATAGCGATGGTGACACTGCCATTGAATGCAGTCACTGATGATTAGCAAGTATTTGTCGAGAGCATCTTGGGCAAAGCAACCTTGCCAAGTTGGGTGGAGATGTGGGCTGCTCTTCAACAAGAAGAGTTACGGAGAGACTTGGTCAAGTACAAACTTGATGGCAGCAGTGGCAGTGGATCGAAGGTGAAGCAGGAGGAGGAAGATGCAACCCTTGCATCCAAAGGGCAGCAGGAGTAGCGTAGATGTAATAAAGACGTCTCGAAGACCAAATGCTTCAAGTGTGGTGAACTTGGTCACTACACTTCCCAATGTCCTTTGAAGCATAAGGACGAGGACAAAAAGCATGATCCAAAGGCTACAACCACGAATATCGATGAGGATGAGTACGCCATGAGTGCTCACACATCTCCAGGAGGGAGATGGGGCGACATTGAGTTGTAGTTTAACAGAACTTCAATTGGGCAGGATCTTGAAGGAGTCCACCTCACGGATCACAACCTTGCTATGGGTGCCGATATTCAGCAATAACAAGCTAGAGGAGTTTTCAGTCGGTGCAGAGGAGTGCAAAAACGACAGTTGCAGTGGATAGCAACGCCAACTTCTAAGCAACGCAGAAAAGAGTTGCAACAGCACAGCACAGTGCAAAGCGGCAACAGCGCAGTGCAGAGCAACAGCAGTGCAGTGCAGAGCAACAGCAACGCAGTGCATCTGAGGGATAGTGCAATAGCTATAAGCAGTCATTGTTTTCAGCACCGATATGCATCCTGAACACTTGTTTAGATTTTTGGACGTTTTCAGTTGCTTCTCTCAGTAGCTGAGTTGCAGTGCAGAGTTAGCAGTGGCAGTGCTAGCAACAAATGCAACATTTGAGGGGGAGTTGCAGTACGGATGCAGTGTTGATTGTGGAAGGGTCAGCAGCAGTACAGTGCAGCAGCAACGCGGTGAATGATGGGAAACATGTCAGACATCATCAGCGCAAAGGGAGATGCTTCAGAGTCATAGCAGTGTGCAACAGGGCATATCTGTTAGAGCACATTCCTCGCTAAGAGGGAGTGTTGATTTTTGGTAGCATCGAATGTGCTCTAAGCCCCAAATTTTGTGGAGAGGCTTAGACACATGCATTACAAATAACCCATAAATAGTTTTGGGAAAATCAAACCATAAATAGTTTTATAAGAAAAAATTATTATTTTTAATGAGGACCCCAAGTCTAACTTAGGAAATTAAAATAATTAATCAGTATTAATGTAAATTGTGGATGAATCTTCTAGATAAAGCAGATTAAGTCTAATAGAATCTTAGTCGTTGATTGGAGATCATTGATTTGTCAACGAGAAGGCTATAAATGAAGACTTGAGGGTCACTTGTAAGGTACATTAAGAGGATCTAGAGATCAAACTTTTATGACGGAGCAGTGCTCGGAACAAAAATCAGATCTAAGTGATTATAGATTACAGTTATGGGGCATAGTATTTCCAGTTGGAGATTTTCCTGAGCCGAGAATACATCACAAAGAAGACAGAGAGCAGATCAGCAGAGGCGGCGAAGCTACGCAGAGGCAACGCTACAGCTTTGAGGGAATCCATAATTCAGCTGAGGGTCAGCCAGATCCAGCACCGGAAAGTCGAGGTGTGAGACCAAAAGGGGCCAAAAGGGCAGATCCAGCGAGCTAAAGACCGACCACGTAGTCCCCATGCAAAGTGACGCAGAGACTGCGCAGCGTAATGGAGGGCTTGTCGTCCAAGATTTGTTGGCCAGTCGGGTTTCCAGATTTCAGTGTGATATTTCTCTCACTAACACTTTGTCAGTCATATTCTCTGCAGGGATTTCCAGAAAGGCATCCCAGATTTGTATTCAGAAAATTACTGCATAATATATAAACCCTCAAATCTGTTGCACCAATTTTCCTGCATTGGGTTTTTCCAGGGACGTTCATCCAAAAATAAAGGAGTCTCGTGTTTGCATTATTTTTCTTGCTCAGTTTCTGATTTCACATATGTATTTTAATGGGTGAAGGCTACATCAATAACTGCTTCAATATTTTAAGAAGCAATCTTATAATAACTTGTTAAATCAGATTGACAAGTAGGCGAAGTAGTTCAGCTTGTTGTTATAGGTATTCTTAGATTAGGGATCTTGGAATTTTCACATGGTTTTAGAGCTTGCATTGTGAAACAGAAAGACCAGATCCAGCGCGTGACAGAGGCCGAAAAGTTGCATAAAGCAGCAATTCGAATCCCAAGAGGGATTGCATAGCCCAAGGCAGGTGGGTTGAATTTCCGGGATGATCTCTCTCTGAGTGATTCGACAAAGGTAAGATCTCCAGATCGAAATCTTTGTTGAGCCAGAGGGGGCAACACAGAGCTGGTGGAATGCAGTTCTGCAGGCAGATCTTGATTTTGTCGGGCAGAAAGTGTCAGAAGAAGAAGAAGCAGCACAGTGAAGGAATTTTCTCTCTCAGGAGATTCCTAGCTGAGGAATTTCAGTTCTTCCAAGATCTAAGCAGCAGATCCGAGCGGCAAATCTATGAGTTCCACAAGGAGTGCGTAAGCCTGTCCAGTGTTGCGCGGAGGAGGAAGAAGAGGAGCAGATTCGATAGATTTGATGGCCACGGCAGCTCACGGGCTTAGAGATCAGGACCAGTTGGAAGCAGTGGATAGCAGCGCAACGCAGTGCAAAGCTGCAGTAGCGCAGTGCAGAGCAACAACAACGCAGTGCATCAAAGGGATAGCGAGTAGCTATCAGCAATCAATGTTTTCAGCACCGAGATGCATCCTGAACACTTGTTCAGATTTTTGGACATTTTCAGTTGCTTCTCTCAGCAATTGAGTTGCAGTGCAGAGTTAGCAGTGGCAGTGCTAGCAGCAGATGCAGCATTTGAGAGGGAGTTGCAGTATGGATGCAATGTTGATCGTGGCAAGGTCAGCAGCAGTACAGTGCAACAGTAGCGCAGTGATTGATGGGCAGCATGTCAGACATAATCAACGCAGAGGGAGATGCTTTAGAGTTAGAGCAGTGTGCAGCAGGGCATATTTGTTAGAGCACATTCCTCGCTAAGAGGGAGTGTTGATTTTTTGTAGCATCGGATGTGTTCTAAGCGCCAAATTTTGTGGAGAGGCTTAGACACATGCATTACAAATAACCCAGAAATAGTTTTGGGAAAATCCACCCAAAAACAGTTTTATAAGAAAAAATAATTATTTTAAAGGAGGACCCTAAGTCTAACTTAGGAAATTAAAATAATTAATCAATATTAAGGTAAACTGTGGGTGAATCTTCTAGATAAAGCAGATTGAGTCTAATATAATCTTAGTTGTTGATTGGAGATATAATCTCAATCATTGATTGTCAATGAGAAGGCTATAAAGGAAGACTTGAGGGTCATTTGTAAGGTACACCAAGAAGATCTAAAGATTGAATTTTTTCTGATGGAGCAGTGCTCAGAAGAAAATCAGATCTAAGTGATTCTTGATTGCAGTTGAGGGGCAAACTAATTCCGGTAGGAGATTTTCCTGAGCCAAGAATACATCGCAAAAAAGACAAAGAGAAAATCAGCAGAGGCAGCGTAGCAGCTATACAGAGGCAGCGCAATCCCATGCACAGGCAATGATGTAGCCTTGAGGGAATTTGTAATTCAGCTGAGGGTCAGCCAAATCTAGCGCTGAAACGCCAACGTGTGAGACCAGTAGGGGCCAGTGTTGAGATTTTAGGGTAGCATCGAATGTGCTCTAGCTCCGAAATTTTGTGGAGGAGCTAGAGTACATGAGATCTCCAAGACCCTGAAAGCGTTTGGGGAAATTCCATCCAGTTTGATATTTATTCAAATAATTTATCTTTTTAATTAAGGACCCTGTGTCTAACTTCAGAAAATTAAAAGATTAAAGTGAATTAAAGTAAACATGTGATGAGAATGTTCTAAGTGAGGTGGATCAAATAGCTTCTAATCTTAGCCGTTGATTAGAGATTAGATCACGGTCGTTTTTTTGCCCACAAGAAAAGTATAAGAGAAGGGCTAGGGGTCAGTTGGAGAACACACACATTGGCAGAGCACTGAAGCTAAGTCAAAATTCTAAGGCGTGGTTTGCTAAGAATTTCGAAGTGAGTTTGTTGGGAGGTGAGGGGCAGAGATTGGCAAGGGATGATCTGATCCAAGGCCAAGAATACAACAGCAGCAAAGAGGCAGTGCACCAAGCAGCGCAGAGGCCAGCCAGAGATACGCATTTCAGCCAAAGCCCAGCAATGTGAAATTTTCAAGACTGAAAATTATCACTGCAATACTTGGTTTATTCTCCTACTTATGAGATAAGTTATTTACAGATGCTTCAGTAAATTCTGAAATAAACACATTTGCAGATCTTCACTTTAATCAAAAGCATAAGAACAAAAAATTACACAAGTAGCACAGTAGAAACAACCATATGAACACAGTTATTTTTGGACAATTGTCCCCGGAAAAACCTAATGTGGGAAAACCGGTGCAGCAGATGAGGGTTTTGTATTTATCTTCAAAAATGGAAAGTACATTTACAAGAGTCTGATGAGCAAAGCAAAATTAGCATACACCTAGCTAAATTTTCTGGAACCTTCAGAAGAATTTCAGACCCTCGGGTGACCTCCTTCACCCTCTACATCATCCAGCATGAGAGCTCTGCACAGTCTCTCCCTGGACTGCGTAACTCTGCGTGGAGGGGATCTTGCTGCCATTCAGCTCACACTTTCCTTCATCCTCCAGATTTTTGCTTCTCCGATAACTGAATCCTCCCTCCTTCTGCTTCTCTGATAACTGAATCCTCCCTCCTTCTGCTTCTGCAACCCTGCCTCTACAAACTCACCCACTGAAATCGAATTCTCTTGCCTCAAAATCGATTTCCTTCGGGTATTGAAAATGTCCCCAGCTTGATTTCCAAATGACCCTCAAGTCTCTTCTTATAGTCTTCTCGCTGATGAATCAACGGCCAAGATTATATCGTTAATTAATAGCTCAAATTAAAAGATGACTTGATCTTCGTTTTCTAGAAGATTCACACTCTGCCTTATTAATACCCTTTAATTATTTAATTTCCCTAAGTTTAAACTTAGGGTCTACATTAAAATAATTAATTATTTTAATAAAGTCATATCTGAGTGGAATTTCCACAAACGATTTATGGGTTCTATGGATAACTGTTGTCCAAGCCTCTCCACCAAAAATGAGACTTAGAACACTTCCTGATGCTATAAAAATCAACACTCCCTCTTAGCAAGGAAAGTGTTCAAGCAAGATGCCACTGCACTACTCTGACTCTATAACATTTGTTGCGTGGATGTTGTCCTAGCTGCTACCCCTCATCTCTGCGCTGTTGCCTCCTATACTGCTGCCTTGTCTCTGCCACTGCCTCATCTGTACTGCAACTCCCTCTATTTCTGAAGATCACCCTTCCCTCTAATGGAAAGGGTTCTCGACCATCCCATCTTCTCTCTGAAGTAAGTGAATTTAACCTTACTCAGAGCCTTTGTGAGGATATCTACCACATGTTTCCCTGTAGGAGTGTATCGCAATTGTACTGCTCCCCTTTGGACATAGTCCCTGATGAAGTGGCACCAAATGTCAATGTGTTTTGACCGGTCATGAAACACAGGATTTTCAAAGATCTTAATGCAACTCTGATTATCACACATAATCCCAGTCAATTCCATCCGCTTCTTGAGCAGGTTCAAGAGTAAATTGCAAAGCCATATGGCCTCGCACAAAGTCGTGCTTGCTTACTCTGCCTCGACTAAACTTAATGCTACGGACTTTTGTTTCCTGCTGCACCAGGAGGTCATTCCTGATCCAATACTGAAACAATACCCACTAGTACTTTTTTGATCCACCGTGCTTCCAGCCCAATCTGCATCTGTGAACCCACTCAACTGGACCTCATTGCCCTTGGTGTAATTCAACCCATACTCGACTGTCCCCTTCAGATATTTGAGAACATGCTTGGCTACTGCCCAGTGAGCCCTCCTTGGTTCCACCATGAACCGACAAAGGGTATTCACTGCATAATAGATGTCTGGTCTAGTATTGACCAGATACATCAATGATCCGATGAGCTGCCTATACAAGGTGGGATCAGCCTCATCATCCTTTGTTGTGTCTATCTTCTTCCAGATAGTAATCATTGGCATGGCCATGGGTCTACAATCTTCCATCTGAAATCTTTTCAGGATTTCTGTCGTGTATCTTCCTTGCCCTAGGAAGATTTCCCCTTTCTGTTGCCGACTTGTAATCCAAGAAAATAGTGCATCTGCCCCAGGTCCTTCATGTCGAATTTTGTAGCCAGATTCTCCTTACAGTCCTTGATGAGCTTGGATGATCCGGTCAGAAACAGATCATCCACATATAGTACCAGAATTAGCGGCTCATCCCCTACTCTCAAGTAGTAGAGGTTGGGATTTGTGTCACTCTTGATGAACCCCATATTTTGCAAGTAGCTATCAATTCGTTCATACCATGCCCTCGGGCTTGTTTTAAACCATATAAGGCTTTCTTAAGCCTGCAAACATGAGTCTTTTGCTCATGTGTTTCGAAGCACTCTGGTTGTTCTATGTACACTTCCTCCTCTATCACCTCGTTCAAGAACGTTGCCTTGACATCCATCTGGTGAATCTCCCATCCCATCTACGCAGCCAGAGAGCTGACGAATCTGATAGAAGTATAACGAGCTACGGGGGCAAAGGTTTCCTCATAATCAATGCCTTCCTTCTGTGCATACCCCTTAGCTACAAATATTGCCTTGAACTTCTCTATGTTGCCATCTGCAACATACTTGATCTTGTAGATCCACCTGGATCCTACAACTGATCTGTCCTGTGGTCTACGAACTACTTCCCAGACATCATTTGCCATGTTGGAGCTATACTCCTCCACCATGGCATCCACCCACACTTGATGCTGAGTTGCTTCCCAAAAGGTGGAAGGTTCTCCAACCTGAGCTACCAGTGCCTGGTATCTGTCCGGTTGCTTCCTTATCCTCTTCCCTTCTCTAGGGGCTCCAACAAATTCTTCTGCATCCTTTAGAATTTGTTGAAGTTTTCTGCTCGGTCTCCCATCAGTGGTGGGTGGTCTCACCTGCTCTCCTTCCTGTTCTTCTTCGGAGGAGATCTCCTCAGAATCCTTGCACCTTGGAGAGGCACTTGACCCATCCTTTGTAGGTCGTTGAGGTTGTACTAGTGGATCCTCCTCAATCTGCGTATCTGTGGCCATTTCTCGAGATTTCCTGAAGGCTCTCTCCTCCATGAATTTCACATCCCTTCTTACCACGATTTTTCTACTCTCTGGAATATAGATGCGATATGCTTTCGCATTCTCACTATAGCCCATAAGGAAACCTTTTTCTGCAGTCTAATCCAACTTCTTCCTCTTTTCATCTAGAACGTGGCAGTACACCATGCTGCTGAATATCCTAATGTAGCTCACCTCTGGCTTGTTGCCTGTAAACACACTCTCGGGAGTCACCTCCCCCAAGGCTCTATGGGGAACTCAATTCTTTACATATATTGTTGTATTGCAGGCCTCTGCCCATAAGAATTTGGGCATATCTTGGTCGTACAGCATTGCCCTTGCAACTTCTATTATGGTCTGATTCTTCCGTTCTGCAACTCCATTTTGCTTTGGATTGTATAGAGTTGTCCATTCTCTCTTGATGCCATCCCTTGCACAGAAATTGGTGAAGTCCTTATCAATATATTCTCCATCGTTATTTGATCGCAGATTCTTGATCTTCTTTCCCGTAGAGTTTTCCACCAAGGCTTTGAATTCTTTGAATCGATCAAAGACTTCATCTTTGGTTTTCATAAAATTGATCCAAGTTTTTCTGGAATGATCATCAATGAAGGTAGCAAAATACTTTTCACCACTAAGAGCGGTTGTGGACATTGGACCGCAAATGTCCAAGTGTCTTAACTCCAATACACCCTTGGCTCTGCTGTTGCTTCATGGAAACGCTGCCTTAGCGTACTTCCCTAGTACTGTAAATTTTTGAAGATGTTCTATGCTTGATGCAACTTTACTTTAAACCCGATACCAAATAGCAATTACATAAACATGAAAGTAAAATGTTGATAGAACATACCATTAGATCGACGGAAGACAAGCCAAAAATACACTTAACTTGATCAGCAAAATATATGTGTTGTGGTGCGTTACGGCGGTCAACAGGATGCTTCAACCAGCAAAGTCTCCTCACAGTCAGCCAACCAGAAGTGTCACACAACCCTCAAGACAGCTCCACAAAAGTCAACCCAAAGTCAACGAAAGTCAACACTATCCAATCAACGCAGAACAGTAGCAGCAAAAAGTCAATGCAGCGATCAAAGGTCAACGTCTAGCCTTGATTTTTGTGCCAAAGAATGCAGACTGCAGAAATCGGAATTTTGGTGGAGTTTGAGGTCAAATGGACCAAGCGTTGACCAAAGTCAACGCTGGACAAAGCTACGCTGAAACCCTAAACAGATCTGAACAAAACCCTAGCTGTTGTTCCACAGGTGTGAGAAGCGAAGCCTCCAAATGATGATCGAACTAATCAGACACAAAAGAAAAGTGTGTGATAAGTGGATGATGAAATGAACTCCAAGTCTGTCCAATATATATCCATCTGTGAGGGTGTGTGACACATTTGTTGGGGCTCCAAGCCTACATTACAATTTTGGTCGGCCTTGCACATAAGTAGAATAAATTCAAAATAAATGTTATGCTCATCCGATCAAGATGATCTTTAGATCGATTTTGCACCTCTCCGAAAGAGGAATCCAATAAAAATATTGGCATCATCATTTGAGCAGTACAACATGGAGTTTGGACCTAGTTGCCCAAAAATTAACACTCCCTCTCAACTAGGTAGAACTCCATCCACCTGTGCCATCCAAACATCGTGCGTCATCCCGTCGTAACTTGCTTTGCTGCCTTCTTTATTTCAAATGGTGAGTCACAAAGACATCACTCCTGGCTGACCCGAAGTCAGCTCAAAGGTCCGAAACCTCTATAGGACTCAAAGGAGTCTCATACTAACCCGAAGTTAGTTTAACTGAACCGAAGTCAGTTGGAGTTTCGAAACCTCACTAGACTTGATCCCAGATCAAGTGGTTGGACGCGTGCCATCCTAGACATAGAGATTACGGCAATCTCCGATGCATCCATCGGTCTTGCTATCAGTCTCTATCCACATTTCCCACCTCATTGGCCAAGATGAGAGGTACTTCCCATGAGTCTGGGACTCCATGGGTAGGATGCGTACGGGGCATAGATCAAAGAGAGGTGAACCAACTCAATATCTTCACGGTGGGGTGGAAGCACACCAACAAGGTTTGGCAAGCCTAGCCCTGTGGTTGCTTATAGCTCCAAGAAGCTATCCCCAAAGCCCCCTGGAGCTCCCAGAGCTCATCGTCCAACAGGACCCTTAGCATAGGGTCGTTCCACGATTCCAAGATTCTCACGGAAGGTTAGGAACTTGACCTTCCCCGAGGGCTTTGTGAGAATATCCGCGACCTGCTCATCAGTTCCTATATGATCGAGCCTTAAGACACCTCGTTGTACCATATCCCAGATAAAGTGGTACCTAATATCAATATGCTTTGGATCGATCATGGAACACGGGATTCTCTAACAAACGAATCCCACTCTGGTTATCACAAAGGATAACAGTGGTATCTAGCACATGTCCAAACAACTCACTGAAGAGCTTCACAACAGGCCATACTCGCTGCAATGTATTCGGCCTCAGCAGTGCTCAAAGCCACCGACTTCTACTTCCTACTCATCCAAGATATCGAAGCAGACCCAAGTGTGAAGCAGCATCCAGATGTGCTCTTGCGATCCACCACACTACCAACCCAATCGACATCAGTATATCCATGGAGTCTCAAACTCTCGGGAATGTATCTCAGCCCATGGTTTATCGTGCCCCAAAGATATCTCAACAGATTCTTGGCACCAACCCTATGAATGTGATGAGGATCAACCATGTGTTGACTCAAAGTGTTCACTGCAAAACATATGTCCGGACGGGTGTTCACTAAGAACACCAGGGCCCCTACGAGTTGTCGATACTTGATAGGATTTGCTAGAACAGGCCCGGCAGCATTTCCACTCAAACTTCTTAAAGTGAAGCTCCATCGGTATCGACACGGACTTACGATCCACCATTCCAAATCTCTCCAGCAGCTTCACAATGTATTTTCCTTCAGAGAGGAAAATCTCACCAAGTCTCTGTCAAACCTCCAAGTTAGGAAGTAATGCATCAGTCCTAGGTCTTTCATCTCGAACTCAAAAGCGAGCTCCCTCTTACATTGATGAATGAGAGAGTCAGCACCTGTCAAGAAGAGATCATCCACATAGAGAACCAGAATGAGAGGCTTTTCTCTATCAACCTTGAAGTAAAGGTTCGAATCAACATTACTTCGAGTGAAGCCCAGCTTCATCAAGTAACTATCTATCCTCTTGTACCAAGCCCTAGGGGCTTTCCTCAACCCATAGAGGGATTTCTTCAACCTGCATATGAGAGTCTCTATCTTGGACTTCAAACCCCAGAGGTTGCTCCACATACAACTCTTCCTTTATCGAACCATGCAGAAAAGCGGTCTTCACATCCATCTGATGAAGATTCCATCCTTGCGTAGCAGCAAGGGCAATAATAGATCGGATGGTGGTATAGCAGGCCACAGGTGCAAATATATCATCATAGTCTATGCCTTCCTTTTGAGAGAAGCCTCGGGCAACGAATCTTGCCTTGAACTTTTCAACACTACCATCAGATCCATGCTTGATCTTATAGAGCCATTTCAAGGTGACAACAGCTTTGTCCTCCGGTCTTAGAACCACATCCCAGACAACATTCTTCATAATGGACTCGTACTCTTCATAAATAGCATCCTTTCAGACTCGATGCTTTACGGCTTCTTCAAAAGATCCAGGCTCAGATTTTACGATTGTACTCATGGCTACTAGATACTCTTGGTACCTATTTGGCTTCTTGCTTTCACAGAATGTCCCCCTTGGGGCCATATGTCTCTCGACATCTTCGAGAGTATCCTGGAGCCAGGAGGGTCTTCTCTTCATTGAAGGAGGTGGATCAATGGGGTTCATCAGTCCTTCAACATCGGGCATCATCTCATCCTTCGGCTCTTCCTGATTCCCTAATCTTACATCATGGTCTTCCTCAGAGCTCAGAAGATTTATTACTTTCCTGAGGGAAGCATCTTCATCGAAGGTAACATCATGGCAAATCTCCACTTCTCTTTGACCAGGCAAATAGACTCTATAAGCCTTCGAAGTTTCACTGTAGCCCACAAACATTCCCTTCTTCCCAAAAGCATCCATCTTGCTTCTCTTCTCTTTCAGCACATGAAAGTAAACAGGACATCCAAAAACTCTAAAATGAGAAACATCAGGTTTCTTACCAGAGAAGACTTCTTCGAGAGTTTTGGAGTCCAGAGCAGAATGCGAGCATCAATTTTGTATGTACACAACAGCGTTCGTAGCTTCTCCCCATAGAAACTTCGAAAGACCTTGGTCACATAGCATGGCACGGGCAGCTTCCACAATGGTCTTGTTCTTTCTTTTAGCAACGTCGTTTTGCTCAGGAGTATACACGGTTGTGGTCTCCCTCTTAATGCCAGCTTCTCTGCAAAATTTATTGAACTCGTTCGTCTCATATTCAGTGCCATTATCGGTCCTCAAAACCTTGATCTTCTTCCCTATTTGATTTTCCACCAAGGCTTTGAAATTACGAAACCACATGAATGCTTCATCATTCTTCTTCAAGAAAAATATCCAGGTTTTGCGAGAGAAGTCATCTATAAACGTCATGTAATAAGAACATCCTCCCAAGGATGTCACGGGCAGCATACCAGATAGATCAAAATGTATCAATTGCAAGACATCAGATGTCTTTGTGACACTTGAGGGGAAAGGTCCCCTTGTATGTTTTCCTTTGGCACAACCCTGACATACACCTTCATGATCATTTTTTAATTCGGGCATACCTGTCACCACCTTCCTTGCTTCGGGAAGGGCTTTGTAATGAAGGTGTCCAAACCCCCAGTGCCATTGTTCATTTTGACGAATTGTATCACATGTCATAGCCCCTAATGGACTTCCTTCAACTCGATAGAGTGTATCAACTCTAAAGCCAATAGTAAGAGCTTCCTTGAGACTCTTCTCCCAGAAGCATACCTTTCCATCGACGAATGCCAACTTGAAACCTTTGTCTTCCATGGCCAAAATAGACACAAGGTTCTTCTTCAAATTAAGTACATACAATACATCTTGCAAATGGAGGACTTGACCTTGAGATAGATGGAGGGTCACAGTCCCTGTCCCTTTCACGGGATAGGTGGCATTATCTCCCAAGGATAGTTTTCAGATTAGTATCCTTCTCAATCAAATCAGAGAGAGCTTCTTTAAACCCAGTGAGGTGCCTTGAAGCACCACTCTCAATCAACCAGACATCCAAGGTGTCGGGTGGAGATGCAGCAGAGAGGGCAGATACAAAAATGAATTCATTTCTTTTATTGTCAACAACATAAGATTCCTCATACTTGGAATTTCTTAACCTTTTGAAGGGTTGCCCATTTCCACTACGACCAGAGGGAGCCTTCCTCTTTCCTTTGAACACCTGTTGTTCCTTTGATTTCCATTACTCTTGTTGTTGTTGTTATCATCCCCGTGAGAATCCCTTCTATTAGGGCATTCTCTAGCATAGTGGCCAAACTTGTTACATGTGTAACATCTTCCTTTCTTTCCTCGAGCCCCTGCTCTTCCATGGTTCCTCGGACCACCATTGTTCTTCTTCTTAGCACGAGCGGTGAAGGCAACATTACCTTCATTTTCATATTCCATCATTCTCGTTTTCTCTTGAGTGCATCTCGACAATACTTCATCAAAATCAAGAATCACATTATTATTGAGAATGGTAGTAATGAATACATGCCATTCAGAGGGGAGACCTCCAAGTGCGGTGAGAACCATTTCTCGATCAGCGATTGTTTCCCCAATGGCAAGAAGGTTATTCCTGATTTCAGTCAACTTCAGAAAATAGGATTGAACGGATTCATCTCTGCCTTTCTTGAGATTCTTCAATTGGTTCTTAAAGAAAAGAACTTGATTTGCATTGTTAGCCCTAAACATATTGACCAACTTATCATACATCTCCTTAGATGTGCCCAGCTCAGAGATGTAAGCAACCAAACTTTTATGGATGGAATCCCAGATGATCAACTTAGCTTTGATTTCTCCTTTTCTATACTTTATCTTTGTGGCAACAAGTGCAGATGATGGAGGCTCTTGGATTGTACCCTGCACATAGTCCATGACCTCTTCATCTTCCAAGACCAAGTCCAAAGACATCTTCCAAGCATGACAGTCATACTTGCCAGTTAACTTATCATCAGCTTTGAAGCCATTATAATTTGAGGTACCTATGGGTCCTTGACAGATGCTACTTCTTCAGTGTTTGCTCTTAACACAAACTTGGGCTTTGTCTTCACCTTAGCTCTGATACCATGTAAATTTTCAAAGATGTTCTATGCTTGATGCAACTTTACTTTAAACCCGATACCAAATAGCAATCACATAAACATGAAATTAAAATGTTGATAGAACATACCAATAGATCGATGGAAGACAAGCCAAAAATACACTTAACTTGATCAGCAAAATATATGTGTTGTGGTGCGTTACGGCGGTCAACAGGATGCTTCAACTAGCAAAGTCTCCTCACGGTCAGCCCACCAGAAGTATCACACAACCCTCAAGACAACTCCACAAAAGTCAACAAAAGTCAACGTTGTCCAATCAACGGGCAACGCAGAACAACAACAGCAAAAAGTCAATGCAGCAGGTCAAAGGCCAACGTCTAGCCTCGGTTTTTGTGCCAAAGAATGTGGACTATAGAAATCGAAATTTTGGTGGAGTTTGAGGTCAAATGGACCAAGCGTTGACCAAAGTCAACACTGGTCAAAGATGCACTGAAACCCTAGACAGATCCGTACAGAAACCCTAGTTGTTGTTCCACATGTGTGAGAAGAGAAGCCTCAAAATGATGATCGAACTAATCAGACACAAGAGAGAAGTGTGTGATAAGTGGATGATGAAATGAACTCCAAGCCTGTCCAATATATATCCATCTGTGAGGGTGTGTGACACCTCTGTTGGGGCTCCAAGCCTACATTACAATTCTGGCCAACCTTGCACATAAGTGGAATCAATTCAAAATAAATGTTATGCTCATCCGATCAAGATAATCTTTAGATCGATCTTGCACCTCTCCAAAAGAGGAATCCGATAAAAATATTGGCATCGCCATCTAAGCAGTACAACATGGAGTTTGGACCTAGTAACCCAAAAATTAACAAGTATGCACCCCTTGCAAACTTCATCTTTCTTCGTGTTGAGTTCAAGAGCCCCTATGACAGTATTTTTGAGAATCCTCAAGGCTCCATGATGTAGATGCCCCATCCTTCTATGCCATAACTCATTCAGATCTCTGTCGTCTGTACTGCCAATCAGGGCCACCGGAGATTCAAGCTGGCGTTTATATAGCTTGTGACTCCTTACTCCAATTTGTGCCTTTTTGCTCCAGCTAGGGTGTTTGACATACACTTCATCTCTAATAAAGTATATGTCATAGCCCTTGTTCTGTAGCTGAGACACTGAGAGTAAATTCATCCCCAACCCTGGTACATGCAGAACATTCGTGACTCGAATCTTGTTGCCATCTTCGACCTGAAATGTTATGGTACCTCTCCCAATGGGGGTACATTTTGCCTCGTTTCCCATAGTTATCTGGAAATTCATCTGTTCTTCTTGGTAGCTCAAAAAACATTCCCGGACCCCCATCATGTGAGCAGATGCTCCACTGTCAATATACCAAACACTTGGAGGAGTTGTGCTCGACACACAAGCAAGATCCTCCTCTAGTTTGGATGCCAACACTTTCACGTCGTGTTCCCTCTGCATTTCTGTGTGCTCTAGAGGACTGCATGAACTCTTCTGGATGATGGATCTCTGGTCCATGGCAGATCCTCCATTTTTGTCTTTAGCCTTTAGCTCTGATACCATGTGAAATTTTCAAGACTGAAAATTATTACTGCAATACTTGGTTTATTTCTCCTACTTATGAGATAAGTTATTTATAGATGCTTCAGTAAATTCTGAAATAAACACATTTGCAGATCTTCACTTTAATCAAAAGCATAAGAACAGAAAATTACACAAGTAGCACAGTAGAAACAGCCATATGAACACAGTTATTTTTTAACAATTGTCCCTGGAAAAACAAAATGTGGGAAAACCGGTGCAGCAGATGAGGGTTTTGTATTTATCTTCAAAAATGGAAAGTACATTTACACGAGTCTGATGAGCAGAGTAAAATTAGCATACACCTAATTGAATTTTCTGGAACCTTCAGAAGAATTTCAGACCCTCGAGGTGACCTCCTTCACCCTCTGCGTCATCCAGCATGAGAGCTCTGCGCAGTCTCTCCCTAAACTCTGCGTGACTCTCTACGTGAGAGCTCTTGCTGCCAATCAGCTCACCCTTCCCTTCATCCTCCAGACTTTTGCTTCTCTGATAACTAAATCCTCCCTCCTCCTTCTGCTTCTGCAACCCTGCCTCTACAAACTCACCCACTGAAAACGAATTCTCTTGCTTTAGAATCGATTTCCTTCGGGTACGGAGAATGTCCCCGGCTTGATTTTCAAATGACCCTCGAGTCTCTTCTTATAGTCTTCTCGCTAATGAATCAATGGCCAAGATTATATCGTTAATCAATGGCTCAGATTAAAAGATGACTTGATCTTCGTTTTCTAGAAGATTCACACTCTGCCTTATTAATACCCTTTAATTATTTAATTTCCCTAAGTTTAAACTTAGGGTCTGCATTAAAATAATTAATTATTTTAATAAAGTCATATCCGAGTGGAATTTCCACAAACGATTTATGGGTTCTCGAATAACTGTTGTCCAAGCCTCTCCACCAAAAATGAGACTTAAAACAATTCCCGATGCTATAAAAATCAACAAGCAGAAGGCGCGCAGAGGCAGCAGCAACCCTTCAGGGGTGACGCAAGCCCATCCAGGGCAGCGCAGGGGCAGTGTAAGCCCAGAGAGGGTGATGCAGGCCCTTCCAGGGCAGCGCAAAGTTTGCCGCAGGCCAGAAAGGCTGATGGAAACGGCTGAGGGGCAGCACTTGGGTTTCCGGTGGGCCAGAAAGTGCTTGAGTTCTGTAAATCCCGTTTGAGGGTGTGAATCAGCCATATTTTCTGTCTCTGAGTAAAAGAGGTACTACTGCTGTGTAATTTCTCTATGTGGGGAACCATTTTGGTGCCCAGATATTGTTGTATTTAGATTCAACATAATAATAAAACCCTCTAGAGCTAGTTGCACTGGTTTTCCCGCATTGGGTTCTTCCGAGGACATTTGTCCGAAAAATCTGTGTCACTTTGTCATGTGTGCGTAATGTTCAGTAAATGATCTGTAAATGTGTAGGCTGCAGTTGTGTTTACTTTGTTGATTTTACTGAATAATTCAGAAAATTAACTTGTAATTTCATTCGAGTAGGAAAAGTAAATCAAGACACTGCAGTAGGATTTCTGTGTTTAGAAATTTTCACATGGTATCAGAGCGTTGCAGATCAAGTTGAATCACCAGCAAAGTAGCTGAAGAGTGTTGAGATTTTGTGTATTTGGGGTAGCATCAGTTGTGCTCTAGCTCCCAAACTTTGTGGAGGGACTGGAGTACACTTGATCTACAAGACCCAGAAATTGATTTGGGAAATTTCATCTGGTTTAGGAGATAATAAATTAATTAATTATTTTAATGTATTTCCTAAATTAAAACTAAGGGAACTTAAATAATTAAAGTGAATTTAATTAAACATGTGATGAAATTGTCTTAAGTCATACGGATCAAGCTTTCTTTTAATCTTAGCCATTGATTCAAGATCTAATCATGGTCGTTGGTTTCCCAACAAGAAAAGTATAAAGGAAAGGCTTGGGGTCATTTGTAAAGACACACAGAGGCAGAGCACTGAAGCTAAGCTGAGATTCTAGGGCAGGGTTTGCTAAGAATACCCAGAAGTGTTTCAGCTGCAGAGAGGGGAATTTAGGCCAAGGGGATGATCTGATCCCGAGGTCTAGAATACACAAGAGGCAGAGATCAACTCAGAGGATAGCGCAGAGAAGAAGGGAAGCTGCAGCAGCAAGGACAGCACAGTCCCTCAAGGACACCATAATTTTCTGCAGGAAACCCTCAATGATTACGCAAAGACCCTAAGGGGCAGCGTAGTGACTGCGTCACCCAGTCTGGGGTAACGTAGTCTCTTCCGAAGCAACGTTGAGGGTTAAAGGGGCTTCAGAGGCTAACGCAGAGGCTTTCAAGGGCAGCGCTAGGGTTTCTAGGCCCTAATCTTGGCTGAGTTCTGTAAATCCCATTTGAGGGTGTGGATCAGTCATTATTTTGGCCCTAGATCAACCAATGAGCTGTAGATCTATTATATCTCTATCAGGTTTTCTAGATATGGAACCCAAGCTTGTTGTATTCATAAAATTCTTAATAATAAAACCCTCCAGCAGCCAGAGATCGGTTTTCCCGCATTGGGTTTTTCCTGGGACTATTTGTCCAGAAATAACTGTCACTTTGTCTATGTGTGCATGAACTTGTTCTAGATCTGGATTGGTAGAGATATGTTATGTGTTTTGCTTCGATTTTAACTTGAATTTATTCAATTAATAACTTGTATAAGTAGGAGGAGCATAACCAGATTAACAGTAATAATTTCTACATAAAGTGTAAGGATTTAGAAATTTCTACATGGTATCGGAGCAATTGCAGATCTAGGAGGGTCACCAGCAAGAGACAGAAGGTTCCTTCTACAGAAAGCAGCTGGAAAAGCAGCAGAAACGCAAATCTGAAAGGACAGCACAGTTTTTAGAGGCAGATTCACACAGATGGAAGGGTGACGCTAACTAACGTTGTCTCCTAGCAAGCCCACACAATTACTGCGAAGAGGCAGCTCAGAAACAGTGTTGGTTTGGTTTGAAGCCAGCCAATGTGATTCAGATCTGAATCTGTCAAATCCAGAAAAGACTGCAGAAAAGCTGCAGAAATTCAGAAGGTGCTGGTGGGGTTAAATCTCTGAAGTTTTCAAATTTTTAGCCCTAGCACAAGTGACAAAGAGCGGGAGGAGATCAGCATCTCGGAGAGTTTCCAAGCCAAAGGAAACTTGCAGTTTGATCAGTGGATCAAAGAAGAGTTGAATCATAGTTGATTTGGTAGATTTCCAAGAAGGGAAATCAGTTGTCAGAGGGAGAAGAAGGTGTCTATTTCACCAAGGGCCTTAGATCCATTTCTCTAGCAAAGAGAAGAGGAATTTCTGACACATTCTGAGCAGATGGCTCCTCATGGACTACATGATCAGGATAGGCTGGATGGCCTCTCAAACTTTTTGGTTTGGAAGGCAAGGATCCTGATAGTCCTTGAGGCATACAATCTTAGAGACCATGCAGAGCAAACTCTGGCCACACCAACAGATCCAGATCTCCTTCGGAAGCATAAGGAGGTTGTTGGGCATGCCATGCGGCTAATTATGGACAAAATTAAGGACCATATTGTACCACACTTAGCTGAGAAGAAGACAGCTAATGAGATGTGGAAGGCCTTAATCTCCCTATATGAGGGAAAGTCTGTCTAAAGGAAGATGTTGTTGGAGACACAGATGAGGTCATTCATGATGGCCAAGGGAGAAGACATGGAGCATTTCCTCTTCAGGCAGCAGTCGATCAGAGATCAGTTGACTGTAACTGGTGCTAAGGTGGAAGACGATGTGATGGTGAGGACTGCCCTCAATGCAGTCACGGATGAGTGGGAAACCTTTGTCCAAAGTATCTTAGGTAGAGCGGACCTCGCAGATTGGGACAGCTTATGGTCAGTTTTGCGTCAAGAAGAACTCCGCAGATTCACCAAGAAGCAGTATAGCTCTAGATCAAGCAAAGTGAAGATGGAAGATGAGGAAGATGCAGCCTTGGCATCAAAGAGGCAGCCAAAGAAGAAGGATCTCTCAAATATCAAGTGCTTCCAATGTGGTGAAATGGGACATTTTGCCAACAATTGTCCTCAGAAGAAGGACAAGGAAGCATCTTCTTCCAAAGCAGCTGTGGCGGATGATGGGTCAGAAGATGATGCAGCCATGAGTGCTCATGAACCACGGAAGTGGGGTGACATGGATATGTAAAGGAGCTACATAGAAGTAAGGCGGGATCCTTGAGCAGCTCATCTCTTGGATCACATGCGAGCTACGGCAGCCTTAAGACAATAGCGGGACAAGTGGAGCAGTGGGTGCATAGATCACAGATGAAGCAGAGGCAGATTTGAAGGCTGGGAGGAGCAGCGCAGAGCAGAGGCTGATGTGACTTCAACAGCACAAAGCAAAGTTGCTTACGCAGTGCAAAGCTGCAGCAGTGCAGAAGGCTTCAGAGGGAGAACGCAGTGCAGCAGCAGCATGAGAGATTCCAGCACAAGGGGCTGATGTGACTTCAGTAGTGCAGAGGGAGTTTGCTTACGCGATGCAAAGCTGTAGTTGTGCATCGTTCCTTAGATGCCAGCACAGATCTGTAGCCTATGGAGCTTCAGTGATGAGGATGCAGCCCATATGACTTGTTTGTCAAAGATTGGGCAGGAGATTCAGTTGTTTCTCTCAACAACTGAAGTTGCAGTGCAACAAATCAGCAGTGGCAGTGCTATGAGCAGCACAGATGCAGCATATTGAGAGGGACCTGCAATACAGAGGTTGCAGTGGCAGTGGCAGAGTCATGGGCAGCAGTACAGAATGACAGTAGTAGTGCAAAGTTGAGTGGCAGCAAGCCAAGCATCAGCAGCACAGAACCAATACTCAAAGTCATGTAATGCATAGTGTGATGTATTGCTAGAGCACACCCTTGATGCTAAGAGGGAGTGTTGAGATATTTTGTATTTGGGGTAGCATCAGTTGTGCTCTATCACCCAAAATTTGTGGAGGGACTAGAGCACACTTGATCTACAAGACCCAGAAATTGATTAGGGAGGCCCTAATCTTGGCTGAGTTCTGTAAATCCTGTTTGAGGGTGTGGATCAGTCATTATTTTGGCCCTAGATCAGCCAGTGAGTTGTAGATCTATTATATCTCTGTCGGGTTTTCCAGATCTGGAACCCAGGCTTGTTGTATTCAGAAAATTCTTAATAATAAAACCCTCCAGCAGCTAGAGATCGGTTTTCCCGCATTGGGTTTTTCCGGGGACTATTTGTCCAGAAATAACTGTGTCACTTTGTCTATGTGTGCATGAACTTGTTCTAGATCTGGATTGGTAGAGATCTATTATGTGTTTTTCTTCGATTTTAACTTGAATTTATTCAGTTAATAACTTGTCCAAGTAGGAGGAGCATAACCAGATTAACAGTAATAATTTATCCATAAAGTGTAAGGATTTAGAAATTTCTACAAAGAGTATTTGCTGAGAGGCAGTTGAAGCAACAGAGTTCCAGAGAGGGCACCGCTGCACCAAGAGGACACAGTCCCAGCAGAGGCCACGCAGGGGCTGACGCAATCCCAGTTGAGTGAAGCAAAGGCAACATAGAGCCTTCCAGAGTGATGCAGGAGCAGCCTGCACTGCGCAGTCACTCCGCAGAGGCTGCGTTGAGCCAGTTTGCTCACGCAGAATACAGCAAGAGGGACGTAGTCCATTTTGAGGGTGTTGTACGGATCTGTCGTAGTCAGGAAGCGGAGCTTCAGATCTTCAGAGGTTGCTGGTGTGGTGGAGGTTCTGTCGGTGCAGAATCGTGCCTAGCTAAGTTGACAAAGAGCAGGAGGAGAACAATTGCTCAGCAGATTTTTGCCAAAGAAATATGAGGATCGATCAGGAAGGTGATCAAAGAGGGTTAATTCAGAGGATTTGGCAGATTTCCAAGGAGGGAAATCAGTTGTCAGAGGGAGGAATTACTATAGAGGGTACCTTTTCACCAAGGACCCTAGATCCGAACTTCTGTTGAGAGTAGCAACAGCAGCAGGGACAGGAGTATCTGTTTCGACAGATTGTTCTGAGCTAGATGGCGTCGTACAAATTGTGTGATTAGGATAGGTTGGAAGGCTTGTCCAACTTTTCTATCTGGAGGGCCAGAATCCTGATGATCCAGGAGGCATACGCACTACGGGAACATGCAGAGAACGTCTTGGCTACACCAATTGATGCTCCTCTTCTAGCGAAGCATAATGAAGCGGAGGCGCATGCTAAGCGCTTTATCATGGACGAGGTCAAGGATCATGTGGTCCCACACATTGCCAAGAAGAATACGACTAATGCTATGTGGACAGCGTTGACCACAATGTATCAAGGGAAATCCGTCCAAAAGAAGATGCTTCTGGAGAACCAGATGAGGTTATTTGTGATGAATAAGGGAGAGGAAATCGATCCCTTCCTCTTCAGGTTGCAGTCGATCCAGGATCAGCTAATTTCCATGGGGGTTAAAGTGGAGGATGATGTCATGGTGAGGACTGCTCTAAATGTAGTCTCAGATGAATGGGAAACGTTTGTCCAAAGCATCTTGGGCAGACATGACCTTCCAAGCTGGGATGACATGTGGGCTATCCTCCGAAAAGAGGAAATCCGTCGGATGACCAAAAGACAAAATAGCACCGAATCCAGCAAAGTGAAGAAGGAGGAAGAGGAAGATGTAGCCCTTGCATCCAAGAAGCAGCAAGGGAAGAAGAGGAGGGATCTATCCAAGATCTGATGCTTCAGTTGTGGTGAACTTGGACACTTCGCCACCACTTGTCCTCTAAGGAAAAAGGTCAAGGAAGTTGATTCCAAGGTTGTGGCAGCTAAAGAAGATGATGGCTCTGATGATGATGTAGCCATGAGTGCTCATGTGCCTCGAGAGAAGAGGTGGGGCCATATTGATCTGTAGAGCAGCTACAGATGGGCAGGCAGGATCCTTGAGGTGCTCAAACTCTTGGAACACATACGTGCTACGAGAGCCTTAAGACAGTAGCGGGATGACTGGAGCAGTGGGTGCAGAAGATCACAGTGAAGCAAAGGGAGTTGCAAGAGAGATCTTCCAGAAGAGTTTGAGATGAAAGATATAGGGCTTATGCACTATTTCCTTGAATTTGAGGAATGGCAAGGTGATGGGGAGATATTCTTGGGACAGGGCAGGTATGCACAAGAGGTTCTCAAGAGATTGCACATGCAGGATTGTAGGCCCATGACCACGCCTCTAGTCACAAACTGGAGGAAGGTGGATGCTACTAGAGGTGAGAGAGTGAATCCCACTCCCTATGGACAGCTCATAGGGTCATTGATGTATCTAGTGAACACACGACCAAACATTTTCTTCGCAGTCAACCAGTTGAGCCAGTTTATGGTTGAGCCGACCAAAGTGCATTGGGTTGCTACCAAGCACATGTTGAGGTATCTTAGGGCACAACAAATTATGGGTTTTTGTATAGACAGGTTGATGGAGTGAGTCTTCAAGGATTCACAAATGCAGATTGGACAAGGGGTTCAGCAGATAGGAAGAACATTCTAGGTTGTGCTTTCAATTTTGGGTCAGCAGTTGTTTTCTTAGTTCAGTAGGACGCAGAGATCAGTGTCACTGAGCTCAACTGAAGTCAAGTATATGGCTACCAGCTTGGCAGCTTGCGAGGCTATTTGGTTGAGGAAGCTACTTTTCAAATTGTTCAGCAAGAGGTTGGAGCCCACAGTCATAAACTGTGATAATCAGAGTTGAATCAAGCTCTCTAAAAATCTAGTGTTTCATGACCGCTCCAAGCACATCGAGATCATTTACCACCATATCAAATATTGCGTTCATAGGGGTAAAGTCGGACTTTAGTACATACCTACAAAGGAGCGGACAGCAGATATCTTGACCAAAGCATTGGCAAGAGGTAGATTCATCTACTTCAGAGATAAATAGGGTGTAGTACAGAACACCTTCCTCTCTAAGGGGGAGTGTTAATTAGAGATGGAAGGATTCTGCTAAATTTAGAAATGTGCTAAATTTGGCAGTGAAACCCACAAGTGAAGCTAAGGCTGAGTTATACTTTCACTTAATTTTGACTAAGGAAAATTTCTGATTTTCCTATAGTTAAAAATAGTAAATCGATCTCAATAGTTAGACTTGAGTTAATGGGCCAGTTCAACTTGAATCAATAGGCCAATTTGACTTCAGTTGATGGGCCAGTTCGAGTTTATAAAAAGGGAAGGGCGCAGACTTGGCTATCATCATTATGCACTAGAGACGTGTGTTTTAGCTCAGCAAGAATATATTCCAGTTCAGTGTGTTAGGGCAGAGAGAAAGAGGCTGAATATACTCAGCAATTTATTCAAGAGCGTGCTCACTTACCAAGTGTAATGTTCCCGAGAAATTAATTTCCCAAGGGATGAAATAGCCTATCAATCCCCGTAGGCTATATTCCTCAGGGGAAAAACAGCAAATATCCTATGTTGGGCAAGTTTTGGGGTTGTTGGGCAAAGAAACCCAAAATTGGGGTTTGGAGTAAAATTTACTCAATCAATTCAGAAGAAGAGACCCCCCTCTAGGAAATCTATAAATACAATAGAAGTGAATTCATTTTAAAGCACGCAAAGCACCTTGAATTATTCTTGAGGTGGATCGAGGTTTTGTTGACAAATTGTGCGATAAACAGAGACTCCTATAGCAAGTCTGCTAGTGGATAGAGGTTTTGTTGACAAACTATGCGATAAATCGAGAATCCTGTAGCAAGTCCGTTGGTGGTCTGAGCCTGAATTGAAACGAGTTTTCTATGATTAACACGTGTATCTCTGTGATTGAATCAAGTCTTCTGGTGATCATCTGTAACCAAGAAAATCTTGTAACAGAGGGTCGAATTTTTCGATGGTTGCATGCGAGTTTTGTGCGTGGATTTAGAGTCAGGTCAGTGCCACTTCTAATCTTTGAAGGAAAAGGCTCGATTATAGACTAAAGATCCTAAACCCTGAACGAAAAGTCAACCTGGGATGGATCGGTCCTCTTTCTTAGAAGCAAGTTTGGGGCAAAATAGGAATCGTTCTTGTTGGAGTCTTCTGTAGGGTTTGTTTGATAGAATTTCGGATCAGTATTTCACATGTAAATTTAATTTACAGATAGGTGGAAAAATCAATTATTCAACAAAATCGTTCAGTATACTTTATTGAACCTTGGAACTAGTTATCTTAATGTGGTTGGATTGCCTTGAGCAGTGACATTATTGATTAATGTACAATGATTGGTTATTGAATAAAATTGCCACAGTAATATACAGTGTTATGAAACACGTTGTTTATTTTGAGTAATAGAAATTTATTATAAAACCCTAGTGTCCCTAAGCAACCCTAGGGAAAAATTGTGCTAGAACACTACACCAAGGTCGAGTCAGCCTGCGCAGAAGGGTCGAATAGCCTGTACAAGTCCGCACAATTGCATATGCAAAGGTCGAGTTGGCTATAGAGACACAAAACAGTGTGTTGAGGGACAACAAATTGAAGGGGAATTTTTCCCAGTGTTTGTAATCAATTTTCTAAGATTTTTGTTGAGCAGATAATAATAAAACACACAAGTTGGTCAGTTTTCCCTAGTTGGGGTTTCCTGTGTAAATTCTGGTGTATTATTTATTGTGCGCTTGTGTCTTCGTGATTTTATTTTCCGTTGCTATTATTTGTTAGAATACTCAACATATTTAGTAACATTTTCCTCATCCCACAATTTTTCTTAAATTAGCAGTTAGGTATTAAAAAACTAACAGTCTGAGCCATAGGGCTAAAATATGATGACATCATGCCTTCTTTGGGCTCCAAATGCTTCATCAAGGCAAAGACAAGGTTGAAAGGGTTATCTTGATGAGGAGGATCCCAATATTGGTAATGATTTTGATGTTATGGAGCTATTTGTTATAGCATGAATTTTTTTGAGACTTTAGAGGCCATTTAGAGCCTCCATGTTGATCTATTATGATTCAAAGATGGATTGCACTCAGCGTTATTTTGGTTATAGACACCCTTACTTGCTATATACATGAGAAACCTTGCATATTTGTGCACAAAAACTTGGATTCATATGGATGCACATGAATTATATGTTCTTTTCAGAATTTGAATATTTCATGTATTTTTTGGTAGACCGCACTTTTGGTCCGATCAGATAACATTGTTGAGGATGTTGTGACAATTTTCCATCAAGCAAACAACGGGAAATCCATTGTTTTCAACTTTTCATTGCCATGATTCATCTCATGAGATACATTTATTTTTGTTTTGATATGATTTTGTGCCATTATATCAAACCTTGTGACTCAGGGCATATATCATATTTCAATATTGATATTTGTTGTACCACTTGACATCTTACACATTTTATATATCGATTTTATTTTCATATTTATGTAACAATGTGTTTGTTTGATGTTGATGTTGCTTTAAAAGTTAAAAAATTTGAAAAAAAATACTTATTTTTGTATTTTTTAAGTTTACCAATAACTTCCGATATTTTCCCCGATATTGCTGATAATTTAAATTTCAGACCCCTGGTGATAAATTGCCGATAATGATACATGTAACATTGATTTCTAATTTTCTACCATACTATAATGGGACATGTAATTTCTACCATATTGAATTTGGAACTTCATGTTTATATTTTATTTCGTAATGCAATATAGAGTTAATGGAAAGTAACCAATTGGTGATATATTTCCAATAAGGTCGGTTTCCCAAAGACCGATATAATGGATTAAAGATGAAATTTGGACCCTATCAGACTTTGAGAAAATTGGGAAACCTTGCTAATTTTTTGGATCAACCAAAAGAACTAGATATCTCTCCTATTTACAATAAACTAGCAAAGTAGCAACAAGACAACAACCATGTTTGATTAGGGACCTGCCCAAAAACCCATTTGAGAAAGTTAAAAGAAATTTAGAGATCAGGGCAACTGCATCACCATCATGGCAATGAACAACAAAATGGTACCTAGTCAATTGGAGAAGCATAAGACGATAGAGTCATGGTTCAATGGTGAAGATGGTGGTATGTCAAGCCACCCACCAATGTTCAATTCTAGTAGGGGATGAGAACTTTGATTAAAGTAGAAATGTAACAACAAAGACAACAATCACGTTTGATTAAGGATCCATCCAAAAAACCGATTGAGACAGTGATAAGAAATTTGGAGATAAGGGTGACTGCATTACCATTGCAGCAATGATCAAACAAATGGTACCTAGTCAAATAGAGATGCCTGTGTCCATTGGTCATGGTTCAGCAGAAAAGAAAGCAGTAATTCAGGCCAACCACCGAGGTTTAATTCCCTTAGAAGCACAAATAAGCAGTTTGGCCTAATGGACACATGGTTCAGCAGCAAAGAAAGCAGTAAGTCTGGCCAACCACCGAGGTTTAATTCCCTTAGAAGCACAAATAAGCAGTTTGGCCTAGGTGAAAGCACTGGGTCATTTTGCCCGCACAAGCAAGCCACTTATGGTGCGTAACTTCTTAGAGCAAGTTGGTATGCCTATCTTTGGGCTCTAAGGACGCAGCTTTTTTAAAAAAAATTGGGAAGCATGTGAATAGTTTGATATCACATGGGTGACTTGAGGCCGAACTAGAAAGACTTGCACCAAAGCTGCTAGAAGAATTTTATCGGAAGTATATGTTGTGTGTTGGAGATTGAATCAAGAGTCAGAAAGCTTTCAAACAAATAGGATTTGATCTAGAAGCATATCGTTATTGGAGGGGGTTTACACAAAATTAGATGTGTTTTTCTAGCCACTATAAGAAACTGCTTTTGGGGAAGAAGAAATATCCAGCTTTTAGTTTTAGATGGATGGATAGCAATAAACACTTATAACTATTACGAAGCTGTTATTCTAGATAATAATAACCTACTGGGGATAATAAATTAATAATAACGAGTTATTTTCAGAAGTATCTTTTTCGAGGAAGAACTATTTGTTGGGCGGTTAGTAGGAAAAGCCAGGGCAAAGTTCTCTTTGAAAGGGCCGAAATGTATTTAAAGTGGATTCATTTAATGAAGCATTCTCAATTTAAGTGTTGATGCATTTAATGAAGCATTTTCAATTTATGTGACCTCTTGGTTTTCTGGTATTTGTGCAGATGGTTGAATGCATTGTTCTTCAGTTCGTTAATCTGTTATTTTCTCTGGTTTCCCCTGAATCATTTTGACCTAAGCTGAATTTGCGCATTACGTTTTTCAAAGTCTCTAGCACAAACACAATCACACCATAAATCTAGTCAAAACCCTACCTTAGTTCTGGACAAAACAGTGAACATCTCAAAACACGCGGATATATAAAGGTTGAGTATATCTAGTAAGCTGGGGTACGTCATATTTTAATGATTGATCTGGTCTCATGGTTATAGTTATGGGAAAAGAGTTGATCTGACAGTGTCACTTTGCTGTAGGAATCGAATTCATTTCTGAAGAAGGATACTTCATTTTCTCGTATTGGTACAGAGCATGGCGATTCATGATATTTGGTTCTCTTTCTCTTTGATTTGACTTTGAATTCCTTGTTTAACTGAGAGACTCAGGAGAAGCCGGTCCAATTCAGCGGCATTAATTTACTATGTCCATCGTTAGAAATTGACAAAGTGGTTTAGAGGTAGCAGTTCCCACCCAGTACCGATAATAGTATTTCTCATTAAGCGCACAAGATAGTCCCCAATCCAAAATATAAGTAACTGTATACACACAGGAGTAAACAGCAACTTCTTATCACGATTTTCTGAACAAATATAAAGTAAACTAAAATACCTGCAAAGCTCATGATTCCATTTCTGTCTGCATCGTGCATCCTGCCCAGCAAACAAAGTATGAAGAAAGAGCCTACGCATTCACGATATATTCAATAGTAATTTGAATTGAGTTATGGGTAATTTGAATTTATGGGTCTCTAATTAAAAGACCAACCTTATCATCTGTTGGGCAATCGAATCTGAGAAGTGGAGATTGCCAGCAGCCAGAGCTTTCTGCAAGTAGAGTGATCAAAATAAATATCACCATGTAGGTATTATAACTTCAATGGAGATGATTCGATGAGTCAATTTTAAAAGAACTAAAAAGAATTTGGGGATGGCTTGCGACCTTCAGATCGAAAGCGTTGATTTGGCCTGTTCCCTGGACATCTACACTTTCAAACCACGCTTTCAATCTCTCTTCATTGGCCATCCCCACTAATATTTTGATATTGGAGTAAAGAGGAAGGAATGAGATTGTCACAGTCCAACAAAATCCTAAGAGCAGAGAGAGATTAAAATCGCCAGATGTAGATAACTACAACCCACATAGACAAGTACTACCGGTGAAGGCTCCGCAGGGATTTCCTGGAAACCAGTTCACCAGGAAGTAGTGAAAATGTCCGAAACAACACGAACTTTTGTATGTGAAACGTTGAATAACAAATTAATGACCCCTTATAATTGTTGTTAAACTCAGATGTCTCCACTCGATCGAATAGTAACACATTTGTTTTGGGAAAAGGCGTAAGTTCGTTGGGAGGAAGGTATGTACATATATTTATGCTCATAATTTGAGTCTTAGTAGTAAAATTATATTTTTTTTTCACAAATTTCATGCATTAATTTCGTGTCTAGACTTTAAAATTAGATTAAGATTATTATTAATAATAATTTGGTTAATGTAAATTCGTGGTATTTTTAGTTTTTTTTTTTAAATATATATGAAATTGAATTTCTTTATTTTATTTTATTTTTTAAATGTTAATTTAATTTAACTAAATTTCTATCCAATTTAATTTTTAGAGATTATTTTCGTTTTCTATATTCATATTAAAATTTAACATGGTAATAAAAGTTCTAGTGGTATTGTTTACTAATTTATATATTAATTGAAATTTATTATTCATTTAAAAGAATATTTTTTCATTGTCGTGGATTTCTCTGAATTGACTCTAAAACATGTTTTTTATTGTTGTGTTTGTCTTTCCACCTATGTAATTGTCTAACTTTCATGGTTGAAAGAGGCTCACCTTCTATGGATTTTTATCAGTTTTGGCAGCAAGTGACATTATTTTAGTGTTAGATTTTAATTCTAGTGATTTTAATTATTTTATTTTAGTTCTAAATTGAAATTTATTACTCATTTAAAAGAATGATTTTTCATTGTTGTGGATTTCTCTGAATTGACTCTAAAACATGTTTTTATTGTTGTGTGTGTCTTTCCACCTATGTAATTGTCTAACTTTCATTGTTGAAAGAGGCTCACCTTCTATGGATTTTTATCTTTATATCAATAAGTTTTGGCAGCAAGTGACATTGTTTTAGTGTTAGATTTTAATGTTGAGGTTAACGACCTGCAATGTGGATTCCATTACTCCTTTAATCAAATTTACATTCAATATCATTGTTGTGATTTGGATCTCTATTCAATTAATTCAATTGTGACAACTACAACAAGCACCTAACCAATTTGGGTGATTCCCATGACATGGTGATTCTAAATGGTATCTCTAGTTTCGTACAATCCTCTATTTTCACTTGTTATCTTTTATGTGGACAACACCAACGTTGTGAATTATGTAATTATGCATTACTCTTTTGTTCATAATGTCCATGGTTTTGCAACATCCTCCCTCCCTCGCTTATCCCATCATACCCTCTATCCTTCAAACTCAAACTCTCATACGTTGTTCCACCTATTTTCTCTCTCAACCCTTCATTGCCCCTTCCAACTATCTTTTTGACCATGAGTTGGATGGGGTTGCCTCATCTAAACATAAATTTTGACTCTTGGAAACATATATTATTGGAAACTTTATTAACATAACTTTTAACATCTCTAAAGCAATATGGACATCAACATTAGAAACATATTCTTTCCTTATTCCTTTTTCTCCATCTAAATCCTCCTTTTGACCACACTTTGTCAACAGTGTAAGAAAGACAGTACAAAGAAGTGGAGGAAAATTTTCGAATATCATAGTCCTTTGTTGTCATCATTCATCATTGTAAACCTAACTTCTACAATTTGTATTGTAAATGATGCTAGTATGACCATTTAATTATGTAACAACACCTAAGTGAGCCTCTAATTTCAGTAAAGGATTTCATCCGAGGAAGTTTTTTAACCTCCCCAAATTATGTGTGTTTGTAAAAACGCATAATCAGTAGAATTTTTCTACTAGCTATAACCCCAAAGCTAAGGTCGAAAACTTTGACAAGGTCTTAGGTGAGTCCTACTGTTTATCGAATCCATTGTAAAAGTGTTTTTAGGAATAATTCTAGTGCATGGTCCCTCGTAATCAGAACACCATGGCTAAATTATTTTATTATAAACACGTTTGGTTTCATACTAGATCATATTGTGTCACGGAATTGGGTAATGTCTTGAGGGTCTCTTCTAAATGTGTATTTCCCCTTCTAAGGGTTGAATTAATTGCAATATTTTAATGTAAAAAATAAATAAATAAATAAATTGTGTATGGTCTCTCGTAATCATAAACCATGGCTAAAATATTTGAGGGTGAAAAAATTATTAATCCCCTATAGAGTCAATTAATTAATTTTTATAGCAAAATTAAATAAAAAATCTAAGCCAAAAAATTAATTAATTTTGAGACAAAAATAATTATAGAGAAATTAATTTCTCTCTATGTAGAAAATAATCAAAAATTAATGTGTCAGAAAGAAGCCAAATTTTGGAGGTCCTTCACTAAGGGAAAAATAGATATTTTAAGAAAATTTGAGCCCTTGGACTTTGGTGGTTAAGTCAAAGTTAATTTTTTGAGGGAATTGGTCCAAAATATTATTTTTTAGATTAATAAAAAATGGTTTTTAAAAGAAATTTGAGTTTTGCCTCAAAAATAAAAATAAAAATAAAATACCAAAATTCGACGGTGGAGATTAAAAGAAGATAAAGTTATTTTCAATGGTCGAGATTATTTTGACAAAGATCAAGCCAATTAGCCGTTATTTTCCACTTGGAGGGGTTTCTCTATATAAGGAAGCTATCTAGCTCTAATTTTCACCAATGATTTTTGGGTGAAATAATTTTCTAAGGATGTACTGAGTTTTTGCTCTACTAGAATTATTTTTCATATAATAGAAAGTCTTTGGGGTTTCAGTTCATGTTGTCTTTTACCTGTTGATTTGTGGTACGTGCTATTTTATTTGTTTATACTTTATATTGTGCTAAATATTTGGAATGTTATTTCATTTTTCAGTGATAAGAACATTTTATTGGTATGAGTTATCTTAGGTGATCTGATTCATTATATGATCTAACAATTATTCTTGAGAATAAATAGATATTTGCAGGTAGTCTAGCCCTTGGGCTCCAAGTTCAAAGATATTGTGGGGAAGAGCTGACCTTGTTTGAGCCCTAGGCTTTCATTGTGGTGAAATATTTTGTAGGAGGGTTTTTGCTAGTAAATTTTTTGAAGTTATTCATTCATAATTGTTTCAAAAATTCTCAAAAAAAATATTTTATCCTAGGCTAGAAAGATTTAATTTGCTAATGAGAGTTAATAATTTTATTTTGTAAATATTGTAGATATCTGTAAATTATTTCTAACCCTTGTATTCTATAATTCAAAGTTTTAATTTTGTAGGACTTGGGGGTTTGGGAATTTTTTATTTCTTGTATATATTGAGGTTTTGGAAATTCTTTGTATTCATTTTTTGCAGGTGAATCTTCAAGCCTTCAAGGAAATCGAATTTTTTTGAAGCAGCTAGTCTTACGGCTAGTGTTGGAAATTTTATCTCATTCAAATATGACGCCCAACCTTCTTGAGCAATTTCATTGGGGTTTTGAAGCATATCTACACCTAGGTAGGCAATATCTAGCCCTTAGACACCCTCCAAGCTCAGTGTTTAGCCAAGAAAGGAATAAATTAGCCCTAAGGAGGTAAATTTTAGCCTTTTTTGTGGAAAAATTTGTGATTGTAGGGTTTCACAGTTGTTTTTAGGGCCTCCAAGGCCTATTCGCTACCCTTTCTAGCCTTTTCGTGGCCTCCTTTTCCCTTTTCGGTGAGTTGTTGCCCTTGCTTCCCCTAGTCGCAGCCCTAGAATGGATTTTCCCTTGGACGACGGGCCTTTTCTAGGCCTTTTCCCTTAGCCGCAGGCCCCTTAGGGAATTTAACCCTCACAACAACCTTTCTAGGCCTTGTCATGGGCCTCATTGGGCCTTGAAACCCTCTCGACCCCCTTCTTTTGGCCTTATTCCCTTAGCAGTGGGCCTAGATTGGCCTTCTAGGCACTTAGTTGACCTCTTACAACCTTGAAATCAACCCTATTGGGTTTGTCTTCCCCATCATTGCCCCTCATTGGCCCCTTTCCCCTCATCATTGGCCTATTATCCCTTCTCTTATCCCTCACTCAGTCATTAAATTGGTTTGCATTAGTATTTTGTCTCTAACATTTGTTTTGCATGCACCTCAAGTGTTTTGGGAAGCTAACATTGTGTTTGCAGGAAGGAACTTTCATTGGAAGCCTAGTCACTCATCTACAAGGGCATTAGGCCTATTGGTTTTCCCTCTAACCCTATTTGCCTCATCATTTGAATTCTGAAGCACATTATAGCAGTGGTGATTTATTGATATAAACACACATAAATCAATTATTAACTCATCAAACTCCCAGATCCGTGTGAAATTTCGTGTGAGCCATCCAACACTGAAGACTTGTGCGTTTCTCAACCTCCCGCGAATGAAAATGACGCACCATAGCTTGAACCGGCGGCGCCATGCCTGGCTACCAACTCCTCATCGCACCAATTGGAAATTAATGCCACCTTCAAGAATTTCACTATCTGTCTTGTAGTTGGATCCAAGCCTCTGTATCATCACCTGAGGTAGTTAATGCCATCTAACACCTTAACTCTGGCTCTCCATTTGACGCTCAGGATTTTAAGCCCTCCCTCATCCCCTCCATCAAGCCTAATCTTCTTACGTTGTGCCTGCACTCTGCATTTTCTCCTTGCCATCTCGGCTCTCCCTCCAAGCATCGCCCACCCTCTATGTCTCCGCCCTTACCTTGCTACCTTGCTCAATTGTGGCACCATGCCCCCTCGCCAGCCCCAGAAGCCACGTCGTAGCAATGTTAAGGGAGCACTCCTTGCTCGTTTGCATCGCGACAATGCGCATAGGCTTTTCGGAAGTGCTAATGATCCCTATTTCGCCTCCATTGCCCAGCCAACAGCTTCTCCTTTTAATTCCCTAGGCACAAAAGCCTCCCTCAACTCTAGCACTGACCCCTCCTTGCCTAGTCTGCCCAAAGCCCAGATGCCGCAAATCGACCATCCCACGCTCTGTTGCCTCAACCACAGAAGCTCAAGAGCTTACTTGTACAAACCCCTTCAATGCAGATGGGAAACCTCTGGAATCTATCAGCTGATGGAATATGGAGCAGGGACAATAATGTCGAGGTTCCTCCTCCACCAAGGGTTCTGCATATCCTCACAACGAAAGAGGAAGATATTGTGCGCATCTATGGATGCCCGGTGATAGAAGAAGACCCTGCAGGAATTGAAGTTGTCCAGAATGAAGATGCCAACGAGACTTGATAGTTCAGCCTCTTTCTCTACAGTTCTCTTTTGGACACATCTGATAATTTTGGTTTTTTTAGTTTTTAATAGCACTTTAGAAATGCTAGCTATCTCAAAACTCTCTAGATTGTTAATGGGTTGGTTTCCCTGTCAAGGGTAGCCCCTTTTTTTGATATTTTAGAGACAAATTCGAGCAGGAATAGCCTAAATTCCTTAGCTCTGACTATGTATTGTACTATATTTTTGCTTAATTAATAGATCTTAGTCCAGCTTACAAAAAAAAAATTACTAACTCATCAAACATTCACCTAAGGCATAAAAAAATTAATCTCGTGGTTAAATTGACTGCATATAAGTGAATTTTTGAGGAACTGTGGGTGAAATTCAAAGTTTGATATATTTGATACAGCCATCGTAAGTCACCTACATCAGTGATAAAATTACATGATAGTGGCATAAAGGCAAGCATATAGTCGTCTACCTTCATTGGCATATCATTTGCATTGGTTTGGCTTGCATTTGTTTAGCATATCTTGTTATCTTTGGAGCATTGTCACATTAATTTGAGGTCTGATATATGCATCATAAACTTCGATCATAACATTGACTATGTTTTTCTTACTGTTATCATCATCATCTTCTTGGCTACCATCTCTTGCATCTCATTGCATTTTTTCACTCTTGCATAAGCATTTCGTAATTTGCACCTTCATCTAATTGACAAATATAAATAAAAACATAAACGCTCTAAAGGATAATTGAATTAGTAATTGTTGGATGTGATTGCCTTATTGTTCTAAATAATAATATCATTGATGAATGCTCTCCTTTTCTCATGAACAATGGAATACATTAATGCAATGTATCGCTTAAAGGAGAGCTAGCATCCATTGTGACATTAGTTTCTAATGGAATATCCCACTTGACATTTTTATCATTGCTAGAGAAATTGGTTGTTGGACAAATAGTTTCATTGTCTTTTCATTATTACAAGCGGTTTCATTGCTATTGTGATAATTAGCATTTCTTAGCAATAAAGTGTAATAACTAGTTTCTTGCAAGTGAGTTTCACATCTAAATTTTATTGACCTTTCAAATCAACTCACTCTCTTAAAGCACTTAATTGATCATATTAATTGTGATAAGAGTAATATAGAGATATTCTAAGGAATTGTTGATTATAGTCATAAAGAATTGAAGTTCTCTCCTTTTGTCCCTAATTGACACATTGACATTATATTTTTATAATCTAAGTAATATTTTAAGTTGCTAATTGTGTTAAGAAACATTGGACTTGTTGATTTATTTTCATTTCATGAATAATTGTCCATTATGATATTGGTAATCTTGATAACATTTTTTGGTGCCATCTATTTAGTTCATTGAGCACTTTATTTTGGTGAAGGTTGTCATTGTAAATCATTAAGTATTTATCTTCATTGAATCAACTTAAAACACTTAACAAACTCACCTAAAGATAATCACTCATCTTGCGCCTGCATATTAGGACTAGTCTTGCATTAACTAAATTACCTCCAAGCATAAGCTTGGTTGATAAAAACATAGGACCACCTTTCTCTCCCAACTTGTGAATCCTAAACTGTCTTTTGTGGTTAACACGATGACCTTGCAGTCATCAAAGCCACAATATTTGCAGCGCCTGAGGCATTGGGTGGTTAGAACACTAGGGAAGGTATTGTTAATATAGCCTTTGTTGTCTTTCCTTGGGTTTCTCTCTCACAACCTACACTAGAGACTAGCTTTAAAATAGTTGAGAGGAAGGATTTATTTATATAGGAATCTAACTTAAAATAAACCAAGATATTGTATTTCACTTAGTTTTAGGTCTCGCATTTCATATAGGATAGCGGGCATCCTAAAGCAACAACTATTCATTTGGTAACTTTGTAGATAATTCAATTAAAACAAGTAATTGACTCCATTAAGGCACTGGTCTCTCAACTAATTTAATCAAATCGTGCTAATATTTAAACTTGCTAATCATATGAACCAAGTTACTATGACATTCAATTGTGTCTCCCGGACTTGTCGATTGTTGATAAGTCTCTCATCCTCACCTTTCATAGGGACTCCCCCCATAGCCTGTTGTAGGGAGACAACTAGAACGAAGAGGGTGGGGATCAGAGTGACAACCCCCGCCCTGATTCATTGACCCCTGCCCTGATTCATTGTCGCAATCACAATTTCGACGACAACACCTCCTATAGACTCTACCCTTATAATGCTTGACTTCATCATTAAAGTATAAACTTTCATAGACTTGTCTGCAATACCATTGTTTCTCATTCCCATAAAGTTGTGGTGGGAGATTGGGTATATGTATGACTCCAACCATATAAGTAATCCTATCTCAAACAAAAGAAGAATAATAAATTAGCTCCAAAATTTTATGGACCCTACAATGTCCTTCGTAAGATTTGGAGAAATGGCTTATGAGTTTGATTGTGGTTCTTCACATATTCATAAGGTTTTCCATATCTCCTTCCTTAAAAGGATTGTTGGATAAAGTATTCTATTACAAATTGAACTTCCAAAATTAGATAAATAAAGAAAATTGATTCTTGAACTGCGAGCATTTATACATCAACATTCTTTTCCTCTTCATAATAAAACCATTACGTACCTACTCAAATGTAAGAAGATGCCTCAAATATAAACCACATGAGAAGATTAATAATTCATAAAAGAACACCCTCAATTACAAAGTTTTGATATGATTTTTTTTTTTAAAAGGACTATATTAGGGTCCTAACCCTCTTTCATCATTATGATATTAGTCATAGTTGAGTCACCTAGAGTGTGGGATATCTCATGTCTTCATTATCTACTATTTATAAATCAAGGGAATACATTTAAATAATCGTCTCATATTTTTCATCTAGATATCTTGTAACATGAATTTCCCCCCTCTAAGAGGCTTATAATTCATGTTCTAGGTGTGGCATTGTTGAAATTGGTGTTTTTTAATGCTTATTAGGCCATTTGGTTCATAACATTATCATTGACTTCTTAAGAAAAATAAATAACATTTATTTTTATTTTTTTCTAATTGAAAAAACTTATCGCCATGCTTAAATTTATTTCTAAGGCATTTTAGAAATTATTTCTTCCCTAAGAATAATACTTCCTTGATCTTTACCCCTCTTATTTAGTTTAATGGTGCCTCATACATTTATCATATCCCCTTATAAATTCCTATTTGTATTCACCTTTGTCATATGTGGCACTTTTTTCTCAAATAAAAAAGTTCACGGTGTTATTTTTAAGCTCAATTAAGGTAAAGCCTTGCATATTGAATGCATCATAGCCAAGTTTCTCAAATACAACCCTATTATTTTAGTTATCCATATTATTGATCTTTTCAATCACATGGTCTCTTTTGATTTCCAGCCTTTTTTTAATTCTAGCAATAATCATATTAATTTGAAATTCAAAGATTACATAAATTGAAATAATTACAATATGACTATGTCATACAAGTTTTAGCCAAAGTTGTTCCCTATGGTGTTCAATGAGTACATTTAAAAAATTATAGAAAATAAAAAGTTTATGAAAATGATGAAGATAGTTTTAGACAAAATCATTGAATTATGAATCATATCCTAACCCTCGAAACCCTTATATAAGAAGCAAAAATGAGAAAGAGGAAAGTTTATTGTGTATTTATAGGTCCTAGGAAAGCATTTGAACTCATGCTTATATTTTATTTGCTTCAAAATCTAAAGGACATGGACTTCCTTGATGAGTACTTTCCTTGTTGCTATTATAAATGAAATGGTTTAGTCAAAGTGAAAGCTCACACAATGCCTATCATTCACATTCACAACTTCAAATAAGCTTTCCCCATGTCTCCTACACTTTTTGGTTCATGGATCTAGATAACTTGGTGAAGTTGATTATCAACAAGTTGGTGTCAAATGAAGGTTGCATTATTTTCATTGTCACTATTTCCATCTTGCTTTTTGCTAATGATATCATTCTATATGTCTATCATCAAATATTGTCTAAAAAATAATAGTATATTCTTGGTAACTTTTGTGACCCTCGTGGATTAGAAGTTGGCGTAAAAATAATGACATTAGCTAATGCTTATTGCTTTAATGTTTCCAAAAAAAGAGTTATCTTACATTCAGGGTAATTGGAAATATATTGAAAATTATGACATCTTATATTTTTTTATGCATGGTGTTTGTTGGATTGACATTTAGTATATCTCATGTTTCTCAAAATAAAACCAATAAGGGTTATGTTACTTTATTTATTTTAGAGAAATAGTACTCACATCTTCAGTTTCTAGACATCCAACCCAAGATCAATGTTTTCTAAAAGGTTGAATTACTGACTCTACTATATAGAGTCTGTGAGATTCATTATACTAGATTTTGAAAAATATAATGGTATTATGTTGAATCATTATTTCCATGTTCTCTAAACTCTTCAAATATAAGAGATTAGTCTCTCATGTTATTATTTGTGTAGCTTGTTTGGGGTTTACCATCTTATTAATAGGGCCCTATATCATTTCTTGCATTGACTTCATTGCATAGTTGATTGTAGTATTGGTAAGAAAGGGTGTCATTTTCTTACACTTTAACCTTCCATTCATCTAGCCAAGCACAACTACAAACTCTCTTGGTGCATAGATATTATGACTCATGAATTCATTTTGTTTAAATATTGATAATCTTATACACTTAGCATTTGCACTTAGTATTTGTATGGTTGATCTCAAGGTATCTAAAAGACACATCCATCAAGAAATTATGGAGGATATTTGCAAATATTATAAAACGTAACTTGTATTTCGCTACAGAGTCGTTTCTCTCACATAGGTTGTGAGGGTTGGTTTGTCATAACAAATAAGTCCCAACATACCATGATCCTTATTCCAATGAGGTAAAACAGAATGGAATGGTTGTGCCTCCTACAAACATAATGGTTAAATTGGTTGTTGAGTGAGTATGCTTGCTTGTTCAGCCTTTCTCCTCAATTTCGTGGGACAGATTATGTATGTATGTGTGTGTGTGTGTGTGTGTGTGTGTTGATAGAAATTATTACACTAGTTAAGCATTGTTTGTCATATTTAAACAAATGGAATAACACAACAGTTAATACAATAGTCCATGATAAACTAATCTTGTAAGGTCATCAATATATAATCTACAATATAACTAACTTCCATATAACAAGGAAGCCTTGGTAAACCTTGATCACCTTAGGTATGCTTAGATCTCTAACTTATTTGCTTTTATTTGTGTACTAATCAACCAATTTGGGACTAAATTTAGTCTATTCAACCAACCAACGATTACCTAGTCTACATCTTAGTCAACTGTCGTAGTTGACCTTCAAATGTTGGTGTTGGCCGTTGTTTTTTATTAAATTTTGATGATTAAAATCCACCTAATTTCCATCATTTTCCACTTTATACCATCCACATATGAACTATTTTGACCTTATTATGCTTATTCAGGCAAATACATTATGTTTTTCAATTTTTAGAATTTTTTGTAAAAATTGGGTTTTAAGTGCATTTTTGGACCAGATCTAAAATTCTCGTAATGGCCTCATGGTTTGCATATTTTCAGGACACTTAGGCTAGATCTGGATACATTTATAGAAATATTGGGAACTAAAATTGGATGTACACCTATTGGTTCGGTCAAACAGAGCTAAAACAGGCACGGTCAATGTTGGTCAAACATGACCTATTTTTAGGAATCCCTGGAAAATAGGGCAAAAATAGTAGACTTTGGGATATTTCCAGATTTGGTGTAACTAATTGGATGAGTTCGACCTAGATGGATGGGATTAGGATAAGATAAGGTTGTTAGAGACATAATAGCATAGTTTTTTTATTATTTCTCTATTTATACCAAGTTTGTGAACCATTGAAAAATGTATAAATTGTATGACTTAACATTATTATTTCTAGGACTTTGGAGACCTAATTGAAGATATGTTCTATTCAATTTTTTGTTGTTATATGTTGATTGATTGACTGAAGTTTTAAGTAGATGAAAACACCTTCAGTGTGTGAGGCAAGGGTGGCGGGCCCCCACACCGAGCTAAGTGCACTTCTTGGTTATCTGTAGTTGTAGTTTCTGAATTAGTTTGCTTATGCTTAACTTGTTTATTAGATTTATGCTAATGATTTATAAGTGTTGATGAATCTAATTATCATTCTTATTCTGCATATGAAAGGAAAATCAAATGTTTAAGTTAAACATTCTTTCTATCTTATTAAGATCTTAAGTTAGAATTCACCTTTTCATGCCTTTAATGCTTTTCTAAATTCTTGTTTTCTAACAATAGCATTATTGATAAATGAATCTATGATGAAGGACAACCAGGACCTCTTCAGTGAAGAGCCTCTTCAATTATTGTTTCATGTATCCAAATCTATTACCCAATTAGTAGTTTTTTATTTCTAATTCATGAAGTAATCTTGTTAGAGAAGGAAAAATAAATCTTTTAAGTTAGGAGATTCTTTTGCTTCTAATGGCATACTTGAATTTATAAATTATTTAAGTTAGATTTATATTTGTAATATGCATTTCCTTAATCATTAATAAATCATCTTCTAACTTGATCATAGCTGAAACCCATATATCTTGGGGATGCTTCTAAGTCCTACTAACCCGGATTGATAATTAAATGATTGTGTTTGTTTATCCATTAAACAACCCAACAGTTGGATATCTACAAATTGAAAAGCTCAATGGAAAGGAAGGACCGTTAAGCCTGATCAATCATGTCGTTATCTTTCTTTTAGGTTTTATCTTTTATTTTCAGTATTCTGAGGAAGGTTGTTTGAAACCTCCTCAACTTTTTATGTAATATTATATTTTTGATACATATGTAATATTATTTAAACCTCTCTCATGAATTTAGAGAGGGGTCCAGGATTTTATCAAAAACACTTTGCAAAAGCTTGCATTTTTGTACTTTTGTGATTTTTTTTTTTTATGAAATACATAGAAGAAGATCTTGATTTTCTTGAATATTGAAGCATACTCTATTGAATTTTCATTTATGTACTCTTAGAGTGTATTTGGCTGAAAAGAAGAGAAGGTCAACGTTGTTGATTTCATGAATATAACCTCTCATATCTGGTACTATTATCTTTATGATTGAGTTCTATTTATGATTTAGCAATAAACTTATTTATATTTTATTGTGTATGAAATCTGGATTATAGTTTTTCATTAAAGCACTATTGCATGATGTTTCAGCTCCTTGTTGAGTATATAATCAATCGATATATGTGATATAGTTTCACAACTATTTTGCCTAAATATTTAGTCAAAATAATTATCTTTAAACAATTTCATCTCTTTTAGCAATTGAATGATCTTTATTATCTTTTGCTTTAAGATATCTTTGTAGATTGCATAAGTTAAATGATTCTCAGGTACATATTAAGTTAAATAATAGATTAAATAGATGCATGAGTTTTTTACTTAAATAGATTATTTCCATTAGTTTAAAATCATTTTCCATTTCACCTTGTCTCAAACCCATCATTGTTATATCAATTATTTGTTGGGAAAATGGTCCCATTATCCCCAGTTGGAGCCATTATACCAAACGGAAAAGGAGCTGCTTTCAAGGTCCGAACCGGGTGGTTATCACCCATGTTGTTGCAACAGAATTCCGGGGCTTCAACAGGTTGGTGAGCCACTCAGTAAATTTGAAATCAAAGAGAAGATAAGAGAAGGAACTAGGTGATTTTCAGGTTTGAAATCGATCTAGTCTATGTATGTGGTTAAAGAAAATAGGAGGCCCTAGATGCTTTCTGGGTTTGGTAATCAATATAGTGTGTGTATAGGAAAATAAAAGGCCATTGGATGCTCACCGGGTTGGAAATCAATCCAATGTACGTATAGGAAGAAGCAAAGAGTATTTCAAAGATGAGTATCAATATTCCATTTGATATCATGAATTTCTAAATTTTGAACATAAATTGATACACTGATATATGATGTTTTGGTTTATGAGCTAATCTGGTTTTCCTTGATAGGATGAAAAATAAAATCACAAGTTTCATTTCATGGAAAAAATTCTAATGAGGTATGTTTCAAATTTATTACAATTCCTTATGAGGAGTATAATGGAAATTTATGTACTATGATGTAGGAAAGCATGTAATTTCCTGAATTAGGTGGTTGGAGTTGGCTGCAAGATGCATAATAGTAGCAATAAAAAGAATTATAGCAATCAACAATATGATGGTAAAATATTTCAGGAATAGGACCATTCCGGGACACTGGTACCCAATAGTTTCCATTGATTTCCATGAAGCCTGTTATGACCGATATAATGTGTCGAGGTAGGGACTTACCTTGGTTGTGAGACTCTTCCAATGTGAGGAAACCTTTTCAAGGAATGGATCACCTGTAGGAATGGAATCAAAGAAGGGGATGCCTGAAATTGGAAGGTGTGTGATTGCATGGAAGGGGATGCCCACAATTCCTGAGGTACTAGGAAGTAGACAAGGGAAGGTCATGAAATATATTGGTTTTTGGACATGATCATAGTTAATTGGAATCAAAAGCACATTGGGGCATTTCCTGAAACAATGGGAATTGTTCACTGAAGGAACATGAAGTGAAAGGATAGTAGCGTTGGATATTGGAGGCAAGAAACACTCCAAATAAAAGGAATGAATCCAATTTGGATTGAGCACTTTAGAAGCACCATAGACTACAAAAAAGGGAAATTGAAAGATGGTTGAACTAATGATTATCGAGTGGCTGGGTAAGCCATTGTGCATATAAAATGTGTTGTAAAAGCCAAAACGAGTTGTGTATATAAAGTCTATAATAAGAAATACTTGGTCTAAAGCATGTTTTGTTTTATATGGTTATTGAACACTAAGGACGGTGTCCCCCCCTCCCCAAGGCAGAGGGGCCTGTGATATCCCTTGGTTAATATTTCCCTCATTGTAAATAATTGTAATTATTTAAATGTTTGAGAGAGGGACACAAATTCCATTGCAAGAGGAAGAATATTGCTTGAGGAATTGGCTATTTTAAATATCAGTCATGGGTTGGATGAGTGGATTTTAATTGGTCTGACTGAGCAATAAATTTAATTGAAAGAAGAGGATAGGTCCATGTGTCCTTGGAGCCCCAACTGCAAGAAAAAAAAGGGACAAAATTTATGAATAAGTATGGGTTGTGATGGCCACGAGGAAAGTTTATGCACACCCACAAAAAGACAAGAGCGGGTGGGTGGTTACAATAATAAGAGAGTGGAGGCCTAGAGCCTCATGTGGAAGGAGGACCATACGAGATTTAGATGCAGAGAGGTAGATTGGGTGCGAGGGAGATATGCGCTCATGCATAGTAGAGAAATAGAAAGGAGAAGGATCATTGATGCATTATGTGTTTTTTGACTTTCAAGTAACTGGTGGGTGGAGGCAGTGTGGCCTTAGGACACCCCGTTTCAGTTGTTAACATTAGTTCAAACTCCTCTGCAAGCACTCCTCCTCAAGCTCTGGAATCCAAGTTAGGGGTGACATCTACAAGTAATCTTGGTTGTAGCTTTTCTAAGGTTGGGTGGAGAGTTAGAGTCCAAATCTCAGTTGCCAGCATTTTACATTGCTAGATAAGTTTTCATGTAACTTTGTTTGCATAAATATTTTATACGATTAATTATTGAACTATTTATGCGTCATCATAAATAGTTCTTATGCCCTGTGTGTCATATATTTCTAAATGGACGCTTGTTGTACTATGTAAAAATTATTCCAAAATCCTGGAATGTTTACTTCCTATAAAAGTAGGAATGTTGGGTCTCTGCATAATGTGTGAGAAGTGGGTTGATTTAGTATTTCCTTCCTTAGTCAAGGTTTTGGGATTGAATTCCTTGAGTAAATATTGTTGTATAACATGTTCAATATTTCATTAATATATTTTGATTGACCTTGGTTGTGTTAACGTTAAGGACTAGTTTACTCCTAGGTTTATTGTGGTGTCTGAAGTTGGTTCATTGTTTGAATAAAACAATTATATGGACTTTGTGCCATAGTGGGTCTAAACTTAATTTATTTACTTGAGCATGAGGGATAGGTAGAACCCTTGTTGTTAAAATTAAACTCTGTGTTTGTTTATGAAATTGACTGAATATCGATGTTGGAATGTATTGTTGATTATCTCTATAAGTGCTTTGGGCATGCTAGCTGCTATAAATTAAAAGGGATTACATCTAAATGTATGAGATTGGGAAACCATTTAAGTTCTCGATGGTTTTGTGAAGTGTATTCAGATGTGTTCCCTTGCATTCTCTGGGTGTGTTAGTGGCCCAATCATTAATGATGTCCCAACAAACTCTAAAGTAAACTACTCGTGCACTTCACCGTTTTTCACTAACAGCATGGGTGTATCATACTATGGCGTCCATGGCCATGGGGGCGAGGAAGATTTTACGAGTCACAAGCTTCGAGATTATGCAAGTAGAAGGATAACTTAAGTTCGGGCCTAGGTGGAGGTCAAAATAACTCAAAAACTTTCTAAGTAGGAAAGACCTACAAAATAGGCTTAGAATTTCCGGTAGGACTCGCTAGGTTGGGGTTAGGCAAGTCTGTCGATAAAATTAACATGGGGGAAGAGTTGTATTATTGTTTTAAATCAATGTATGAAAAACCATAAATTCTAATGATATGTTAAGGAAATATAAAAATATTGTTTACAACAAGGATGAAATAATCAAATCTTTTAATTTACATTGCACCAAATCATATAATAAAATTCCTAAATTTATACGCCTCGAAATCAAGCAACCTTGATGCAGTACCTTCTTTCTATTGGCGTAGAATGGAAGAGATAAATGCTAAACTTTTAGGTTCTACTAAGCAGACTGTTATGAGATTAATTACCCTAGGTTTGGGTTGAGAACCCCAACAGAGCAAGAGGCATACAACAACAACAAGCAAGCAAAATAATAGCCTTAATGCTTAAACTAGTAAAATTGGGTCCTACATTTGAGGGTGTTCCCGCAGGGTTCAAACCCAATGCTTCTCCATATGCTTTAAAACCTGCAACTCATTCAAGAAAAGCACATAGACTAGTAGTAATTGAGAGCATGTTCTAGATGTCAGTGGTTAGATCATTTAAGCTTATATAAAATAATATGAAATCAACTATAACAAGATCATAACATGTATAAAAGCATTAAATATCATGACATCGGGAACGAGACAAAGCTTCTTTATTGATGTATGTAAAATATGTGGAGGAATACCACCTGATTCAGCCATGGCTCAAGCGAAACCGTCCTCCAGATCCGTCCAGCCCAAGCCTCAACAATATTCTTCCATAAGGATACACAAGGATGTCACATAAGAGAGGTTGACGTCTCTGAAAGGGAAACAAGGTTTCCAAAACCTGGGAAGTGTAGGAGGCACATGGATAATTAGACTTGATCATGGAATAAAAGGCTATAGTATCAATACCTATCTCTCTCTCTCTCTCTCTCTCTCCTTTAGGCCTTCCCATGAGGTGTATTTATACTTCCTCAAAATAATTTTTTCAGTTGGAAAAACAGTTTGGCCACGGGCTCCTGTAGGTAGGCTTCCGATGTAACCCATAAACCCTACCCAGAAAATAGGGAATTTTATAGTTTTTCATATTTTAAATTATATACGCAGGTTGGTTATAATTGAACCCACGTCTACACACACTTTTGAGAGGGTAGGGTTGTGTATGGAATTAAAAATATTATTTTTTAGGTAAAGGACCATGTCTGAAGGGAAAGGGTTGCCTAAGGCCATAACATAGAACACCAAGTATATAGAGGTGATAAATGACGCTATAACAGAGTGTCATGTTCAATAGCGGCATACTGCCTTTAATGAAATCCAAAAATGAATGTTTCTTCCCAATTCCCCCCAACCATTACTGGAAAGTACCTCTTTATTTTTTTTTCAAGCTTGACGAGGACAACATTTTCTTGTCCTGTAATCTCATCCTTCATATGAGTCCTTCTAAGTATTTTTAATGAACCCTAGGATGGAGTGGTTCAGTCTCACCATAATGGACGAGTACTACACTATTTATGTTTTACAAGTCGAGTGAAGGGATAACTCGATGTCATTTTCATATTTAAAGAGTTTTGGAAAGGCAAGAAAAGAAAACTTATTCATCTCTTTCAGTGTAAAATTTTAACGATCCTGGAGAAAGTAAAGCTCGAGGTTTTTTGGTTTTAGGGAGTCAGGAGAAAAACATAAGTGAACTCCATCATGTACTTTTTCATAAATTTAGTCTCTCAATCCCGAAAAAAAGGATAAAATAATGCAGTAGATAACTCTATTGACCATGATTAGTCAGTGTATACATTTTTCGTAAATAATCTAGTTCATTCCGGAAAGGTGGTAAAATTATATTGAATAGACTACTATTCATTTAATTTTTCGAGTTCGAATAGTCATGTGCTCAATGATATTTTCATGTTTAGAGAGTCTGAAAGGGCTCAAAAGAGAAATCTAGGGTTTCTCTTTTTTGTAAGTTTTAACGAGTCTGAAAAAAAGGATAAAAGTGTACTCATATGGTCGACTTTCAATTTAATTTACAAGCAGGAAAAGATGTAAATAACTCGGCATTTTCATGTGTTTTACAAGCATGAAAGATAGCAAAAGAAGCTCGATATTTTCATGAGTTTAACAAGTCTTGAAAATAATAACCGAAATGGACTCGAGATGGGTTTCATTTTTATACAAGCTTGAAACAAAGGAAAACTATGCTTGAGAGTGGTTTAATTTTTACACAAGCTTGACACAGATAAAAACTATGCTTGAGATAGGTTTGTTTCATATTTAGACAAGCATGAAACAAAGAAAAAATTATGCTTGAGATAAGTTTCAATGCCCACCAAGAATAACCTGCCCAAGGCCATAACATAGAACATCAAGTATATAGAGGTGATAAATGATGCAATAACATAGACCTATTTAGAATATGAAGAATAATTGACAAGAATTGGTCTTATTGTTGATGATTTAAATAATAAAACTGAAATGTCTATCATTTTGTAGGTTGTGTAGGACATGAGTAACATGAAGATATATTTTGAAAGAAAGGTAATATTTCAACCTTCATAAATACTTCTATGCAAGCTTTAAATTTGTTGCTAGAAGATGATATAATGTTAGTTGATGCAAGGACTAAGTTTTATCTGAATAGGAACAAAGGTGGTCCTCAAAAAACCACTTTTGCCCACAATTCATCTTCTTGACAAGATCATTCTTAAAATGTTTTAAATTCAAATAGTCAAGTTAATAAGGTTATTCAACAACTTTAAGTAACCCAACTCCTTCATCTTGTTAAAGTATAATATCTCTAAACAAATGGATATTATTAATGTCTTGCTTCATTACTGGATAGTGCTATTGTTGTAGAACAACATAAGCATCTTAAGAATTTTATGGAGTGTAAACCTCCACTATTGCTAGGTTGAATAAATATATAGATGAACAATATATGTATATAGATAAAGTAGGTATATGTAATTCAAGAAATCCAATAAAAAATCCTCTTTTTTACATTTCTATGAAAATAATGGTTAAAATTGCACATTGTTGTCTAATTGATGATAGTTCCAATCATAATGTAATGTCAAATATATTTATGGAAGAAATAGGTCCATTTTACATCAATGAAAATTCTAAAAGTATGCATGCATATAATAATCAACAAACAACTACTATTGGTGAAATTAAGGGTGTAACACTAGTATTATGTGCACATCTTCGAATCATGACCACCTACAACAATTAACTCATAGATATGCTAGTGAGTAATTACTCTACCATTTTAGGAAGATATTGACAAACTCTTACTATTGGATACATGTTTATGGATGGAACCCACATGTCTCTTACAAAAGCTTGCAATATTATTATTGTGTGGGAAAATTTCACCTTATATTGAAAGTGTTCCTCAATAACATGTAAGATTTTTTGAAGAAGATATTGATGTATACTTTATATTTTTACATGAAGATGATAATATTGTCACATCCTCTATTGATCTAGATGATGGTATGTAGCATATGCATTTTGATGGTGCATGTTCTAGTGAAGGAAATGGGTTTGGTATAGTGCTCTACTCATATTTAGGTACAATATACAAATATTGTTAATTTTTATTATACTAATTATGTGACATGATTTGAGGCTCTTATGCTTGGAATAAAAAATGCCTTTGAGTTAGGTTGTTATCATATTTTTGTATTCAGGGATATTGAATTTATTGTTGAATTTTTCAAGATAATTTATACCATTCAAAACAAGATTCTAGAAAGGCATACACAAGCAATTTGAGAATTAATATGTCATCTCTTATATTTTAACAAGGAGTTGAATTCAATGGCAGATAGGCTTGTTGTGTTTGCAACTATTCTTACAAGACAACTGTTCCCTAAAAGGAATGAATGCAATGTCAAATATTTCTAACGTCCTCATTTCCTTGACAACATTCAATCTTAGCAAGTATTTTCAGATGATTAAAGCATATGCGCTTACTTGTAGAATGATCCCTTGAAGAAAAAATAGTTTATTTCTTTGGAAAATAACAAATACCCCAAAGGATTCACGCCTTTGGAAAATTTGTTATGATCAAGCAATACAAGCAATCAAAAGAGATGTATTGAGAAGGATTCTAAGAGAAAACAGGTGAGAGAATTCCTATGAACATTGGGACTCATAAAGTTCCAAATATTTTAAAGTTTGGAGCTCAATGTTCAAAACAAGAAAAATAAAATCTCATGGACTTGGTCTATGAATTTGAAGATGTCTTTACATGGTACTATGAAGATTTGCATGGATTTGATCCAAGTGTTATTCAACATGCAATACCTATCAAATAGGATGTGAGGCAAGTAAGACAAAGGAAAACACCAATTAATCTTTCACTTGAGGCAACAATAATGAAGGAAGTCGATAATTCCTCAACTTCTCATGTAATATTTCCTACCAAATAGTTAGAATGGATAGAAAACCTTGTTTTGCCGAGGAAAAAGAATGGATACATTAGAACACATGTTTATCTACATGCCTTGAACAAGGTAAGTGTAAAATATATTTTTCTACTTCCTAAACATGGAAATGATTTTGTAGTAAGTGACAAGATTGTTGAAGTTGTCACTAGGTTCGGTCTTCATAATATATGAATTTATAATTGATATATATTTATTATATTTATTTCATTTTGTCAAGCATGTTATTCATGCTAGAATTAAAAGAAAATTTATTTGATTCAAGTCCCATTTGGACATTGAAAAGAAAAATAAATTTAATTTTTATATTGAGTCATAAGTCCACAAGATGACCAAGTCGTCCCTCCTTGGACAAGTTGGCCTAGTCATCCAAAATACACCTATTTGACCCTCCTCGAAAACTATATATAAAGGATAAGTTTAAACTATTTGGAAGTTCATTCATCATTGCAACAAGAAGCACATTTGTACCTAGCAAAGAAGAGAAGGAATACGAGTCAAAGGAGAGAGAAACACAAAAATAAAGACAAGAAGAATATTCCTAGTTGACTGAAGTTTGACCTTGTTGCAACTCAAACATGTGGACTGAAGTTTATGTGAAAGAAGCCAAATTTTTTGAAGTAGTTGCAGGCGAAAATTTGGCCCTAAATGTAGGCCCAAAAATGTTTAAGTTTGACCAATTTTGAAGAAGTTTGACCAGTATTGAATTTGAATTTGGAGGTGACCTAGAGGAGGCTTGACTTGGCATTTTGGTAGCAATTTGGTCCTGGTCTCGTTCTCGAATATCTCTCATTTGATTTGATTCTATAAGGAAATGATTGTTGGGTTTTCCCCTTGTGGGCTTTGCCCTGGCATCTGGCCTAATTTTTTATGTCTCTTGTCTCATTGTGATATTGATGTTTTGAATAATTGAATAATTTCTTGATGAAGAAGACACAAGAATTAATAAGAAGACATATAATATTCGCAAGTAGTTATCAAGAAGAGGAATTAAGTGATTAAACTACACTACACTTAGTTTCTCAACAAAGATCTTGGATGATGTCACTTCTCGATGGATTTTCATGATATGACCAAATATGTGTTAAGAGAAGTGACAAATATAAAACAACCTTCAATACTTTTTAGAACACCTTCACTTATGAATGAATGCATTTTGGGCTAATAAATGCAGATGCCACATTTCAAGAACTATGCAAATAACTTTTGATGATATTATCAATAAAATATTCAAAATTATCGTAGTGATCTAATTGTATATTATAGAATCCAACAAGATCAATTTGATCTTCTTAGACAAGTTTTTCTTCATTGCAGAAAGTTTGGAATGTTATTTAATCCTACAAAATCTATTTTTGGTGGCACTGCAAGAAAATTACTTAGACATATTGTATTATGTTTTGGCATCAATATTGATCTAGAATGAGTTATTTCTATTCAGAATCTCCCTGCCTCAAATTCAAAGAAATAAATCCAATCTTTCATGGGTAAGAAAATTTTCATGAGGAGATTCACAGTTGATTTTTCTAGAATAATAAAAACCATTCATAATTTGTTAAAATCAAGCATTTCCCTAAAATGATACTATAAAAAATATTTTCCAACATAAAAATAAAATTATTTTTGCACCTGTCTTAGCAAAACTTGATTTTTCAAAAGATTTTATTTTATTACTTACACAGATGGCATTGAAAAAGTAATTTCTGCAATACTTATTAAAAAAATAACCTTAATACTAGACATTTGATAACTTACATGAACCAAAACATTTATGATGATGAACTAAAATATTGTTTAAGTGAAAAGCATACTTTTTCTCTTGGAAAATCCATTGAAAAATTTAGAAATTTCATTATTGGTAAACGCGTTGAGGTAATTGTCCCTTTACCTGCAACTAAGTTTTCATTTATCTAGAAAACTTGGTCACTGAATTTCCAAAAATGAGGATTTTTATTTCACAATTACTACATCAAATACAATTAAGGGACGATATATAGTTCTGCACCTTGCTCAACATCTTGAATTGGAATTCTCTTCTGAAAATAATGATGTTACTTTATCTGCTTTATTTTTAATCGAATATGAAAATCTTGATATGCCTAGGAATCACTAGTATCGGGACACAATTTACTATTTACATTATGAAATATGCCCTATCTAGAACATCACATATGGAGGAGGTTTTTCCTTGAAGCTCCAAAATACTTGATTCTAAATACATCACTCGTTTGAAAATATGTTAATGGATTGTATTGAGATGTGTCGATGACACAATAGTCTAATTATTCTAAAAACGATTTCATTGATCAATAGAATGATATTCATATCGGTGGGAATTACATAAAAATTAAAAGACGACTTATTATTGGCCATCAATTATTTGAGACTCATACAAATATAATTAGTGTTGTGATCAATGTCAAAGAACCACTAATAGAGAGAAACTATCTACCATGCCTTTACAACCAAAGATTCTAGATTTCCCTTTTTCTAAATAGGTATTAGATTTAATTGAATTTGTAAATCCTCTTTCCTCTGCAAGCTATGTATTTATTATAATTGCTACTAACTACTTTACAATGTGGGCAGAAAATGTTCCTCTTAGGAACACTAAATATGAGCCAGTTATCTCTCATCAGGTGATCATGTCCTAAGTTGAAAAAATGTTCAAAACTATAATTGCTCAAAATTGGTTGAAACTAGAACGACCGAATAGGCCTTGTCGATACAATCCTGGCGCCGTGATCAGCACTCAAATCCGACATGGTATGTGAAAGTCATGCAGGTTTGAGGTTTTTAGTAAACTCCAAAAACTGAGTTTGACCAAAGTTGACTTTGACTTTGGAATTATTAAAAAAAAAAGAATATTCCATCTGGGCCAATCATACTTCAACACTTGGCAGTTGTTGATTGGGTGTTGGTTTGACTTGTTAATTTTTAGGCCAATCGACGGGTGCCACGTGGCCCCAAGCCGGTGGAAATTTTTGTGTGGTAAATTTTTTGTTATTCAGCAAGAATCGACCCTAGGTCGCCCACCTACCAGCCGAAAGGCCCGACCGCTTGGGCTATCTATTGGTTCTTAACAATCTATGGCGGCGAATTATATTTAAATTGTGTAAAGAATTCGTTTAGCGGCAAAAGGGGGCCAGCCTCGATTCCACAAGACCCTTCCGCTGTGACCTGGGGGCCTACAAACCGGCGGGTTATGTGGTCGTTTTCTTCGGTGGTTAACACGGGTAATGTGACTGCCCCATTCTTAAAATTTTATGCTATGGTTTTAAAACCATTAGCTGCGGGTTATGTTTCAACGGTTTCGGCGGGTTCGATCACATGCCGCCCACCAAACATTTATTGTAACTGCTAGTGGTTCCGCCATTTATGGGCGCGTTCCACCAAATTTGACTTTTTGCCAAATTTGTCGAGGCTATCTGCAGTTAGCCCAGATTTGGAGGAGTTTTTTAGTGCCACTGGGCAAAATGTTGTTTTGGTCATAACTTCTTCATTATTGAGCCTTTTTGGACGAAATCTTAGTCAATTTTGACTATTATGAGCATTCCAAAGCCATTGGGATAGGTTGCAAAGCCAACATAGTTGATCTTCAGGTAATTTTTCTTCAGGGAAGCTTGGAGAGCCATCAGGGCCAAGAGGGAGTTGGAGTTGTTTTGGGCTATGCTTAACCATTTGAGGTGAAACAAAAGTCAATTTATATTGATTTCTGCATTCTGAAGTCAAATTCACAACTTATTTTTCCTGTTTAGGCATTTTTATCACTGTATAACTAATTTGAACATCTAATAGAGTAAGGACATGCCCATTTGGGAGCCTTGGACCCGACAGATGTAGCCCAGGAGGAGTGAACTGCCTCATCAGTTGTTGTGTATGTTATCGTGATTTTATCTTGCTGTGTATTTCAGATTTATGATGTTAAACAGTAAAAATAATTAACTCTCCCTCACACATAAGACTCAGAAACTTATCATAAACACTTTGTTTTACTTACAAGACCTTACAAACACTTTGCACACTTAATTTAATGGAAATGAATACTTTGAATAGTAGTACAAATGCTTTCATTTTCAGATCAGATGGTATCAGAGCTCAGGATTAGAGCCTTAGAAGCTAGAGTTTTACTCAACATTTGTTTTGTGCAAAGATATAGTTGATTGTTTGCAAGTTTTGATGCTTACTAGGCTTAAAATCAAGAGAGGTGAAGGACATTTGGTTAGTGTACAAAGTAATCCACAACCAAGAAGAGTCAAAGAGCCACCTCCAAGAGCCATAGAAGCAAATTCAAGCATGTCTTCAAGAGAAGAAGAAGCTCTAGAAGACATTGATCCCAAAGAAGAAGAACAGGTATTCCGAAAAGCTTTCCTAGACATGATAGAGATGGTAAGAATACTCTACCAAGAAAGGAATGATAGGATTGTTGGAGAAGGGTCTAAAAACCAGAAAGAAGGAGAGGGTTCTTCAAGAGGAAAGAAAATTGATGACAAGTCAAAGAAAGGACATGGAGGAAATGGTGATCCACCATCCCCATCTTCATCCTCTTCCTCTACATCGTCATCCTCAACTTCGGTGAATCAATCTCAAAAGTCTAAAACCACTGGTAAAAGTCCATTTTTAAAGCTTGATGTCAAATTTGAATTGCCTATGTTTAATGGTGAAGTCAATGCAGAGAAACTTGACAATTGGATAAGATAGTTGGAAGTTTACTTGAGGATACAAAACCTTCATGAAGACGACACCAAGATTCAGTTAGCCTCTTTAAGTATGGAAGGAGCAGCATTGGTATGGTGGGAGGCCAAGAACAAGGATGAAATTAAAAAAACATGGTAAGATCACTTTATCATGGGCTGAATTTATTTCCACAATTAAACATCAATTTTATCCATTAGCTCATTTACAAAAGGATATCATGAATTGGAAAATTTTTAGACAACTTAAAGGACAAAGTGTTCAAGATTACACTCAAGAGTTTAGAAGAAGGGCTCTGTTGTTAGGAATTGATTTGCATAGTCAAGATACCTTGCTAAAATATATAGGTGCTTTACACAATTACCTTATACATACTATCCTTATATTCAATCCTACTAGTCTAGACGAAGTTTGTGTGCAAGCTACACATTTAGAGGCTGAAGGTAAACAATATTTTGATGGGAATATGGATAGAGAATTCAAAGGCAAAGGGAGGAAAATAAATGCAAACTCTAGGAAATAAAAAGGAAAGTTATTTTGTAAAAACTGTTCCAAAACAAGCCACGATGAAGACCATTGATGGAAGCTTCATTCGGAGCTGATACCAGAGAAATTTAAAAACAAATATAAGGCCAAAGAAAAGGGAAAAACTGTTGCAACTGTTGAACAAGACTTAGGGTATGAATCAAGTGACGAAACTAAAAGCATAGCCATGGTACTAAAGAACATAAAGGGGAAAGAGGTTGTAAATGAAACAAATCCCAGTTCTAGCATGCTAAACTGTCACATAGAAGCTCAAAATGAAAAGAGGAGGATAGAGCTATTTCATATAAGGATAGTCTCAAAACACACAAAGATAGACACACTATTTGATAGTGGGTCTCAAGCAAATCTCATCTCAGAAGACTTAGTCAAGAATCTAAAACTTGAGACCATTCCTCATCCAAAGCCATATCCACTTGGATGGATTTGTAAGGATTCTAATTTACAAGTCTCAAGAAAGTGCATGTTGCGCTTCACCATAACAACTCATTATGTTGATTGGGTTGAATTAGATGTGGTACCTCTTGACATTACAGGTGTTGTGTTGGGTAGTTCGTATTTATATGACAGAAAGGCGATCTTCCATCGCCATGAGAACAGGTATCATATATTCAAGGATGGAAAAGATTTTATTGTGAGAGCACATCGAAAGAAGCTAGAATCTTCTTTAGTCCATGCAGGGCAATTGAAAAGGCTTGTCAATGCAAGTCAAATTTTGACTTTGTTGATGGTTAAACAAAAAGATTTTGTACATTCTCCTTTTCATGTTATTGCTGATATGAATGATGATATGTTTCAGCCTGAAAGCAAGTCGTCTTTTAAGATGACAAGATGTTGCAGAAAGTGCCTTTGGTGTCGATTGGTGCAAAGAACGAAGTGTCGGTGCAAAGTGGTGAAAGAATACAAAAGATGGAAAGGCATGAAAGCAAAGAGGACACAAAGTTCAGCATGGGTCAATGCTGGTTTCAGAATGGTAGGTTGGTATGGCGAGAAAACTTGGTCAGGATTCGACGCAAGTACATGGCTCATTCAGCAAAAATTCTCCATGTGGACAGTTGGAAAGGTGAACCTTATTTCAATCTTCTTTGAAGTTTGACCATTGTAGAAAAAATATGATTTCTGCAAATTTCAAAAGTTTGTATCGTGACTCAGTTAAGGTTAGCAACAGTCAGTCAGTGGATTCAAGGAACAATTTATCTTTTTATGAGAAGCTCAATTTGATGAAGTCGAGAAGATTTCAGTGGGTCAAAGTTGGAAGAGTGGAGAATCAGTCTCCTCATCTTCAGTTTCTGTAATCAGAGAGATTTTGGGGTCCAAAAGATTCCTATTTGGGAGGTGTGATCAGGTGATCATGTCCTAAGTTGAAAAAATGCTCAAAATTGGAATTGCTCAAAATTGGTTGAAACTAGAATGACCAGATAGGCCTCGTCGATACGATCCTGGCACCGTGAACGACACTCAAATCCAACATGGTATGTGAAAGTTACGCAAGTTTGAGGTTTTCAGTAAATTCCAAAAACTGAGTTTGACCATAGTTGACTTTGACTTTGGAATTATTAAAAAAAGAATATTCCAAGGAATATTCCTCAAAATATTCCCTGGAATATTCCATCTGGGCCAATCATACTTCGACACTTGGCAGTTGCTAATTGGGTGTTGGTTTGACTTGTTAATTTTTAGGCCAATCAACGGGTGCCATGTGGCAAGCCTAGAGGCCGCCACGTGGCCCCAGGCCAGTGGAAATTTTTGTGCGGTAATTTTTTTTTATTTGGCAAGAATCGACCGCGGCTATGACGGTGGCTTATATTTAAACTGTGTAAAGAATTTTTTTGGCAGCAAAAGGGGGCCAGCCCCCATTCCACAAGACCCTTCCACCGTGACTTGGGGGCCTACAAACCAGAGAGTTATGTGGCCATTTTCTTTGGTGGTTAACACGGGTAATGTGATCACCCTATTCTTAAAAGTTTATGCTACGGTTTTAAAACCGTTAGTTGCGGGTTATGTTCTGACGGTTTCGGCGGGTTCGGTCACATGCTGCCCACCAAAAATTTATTGTAACTGCTAATGGTTCCGCCATTTATGGGTGCGTTCCACCAAATCTTACTTTTTGCCAAGTTTGTCGAGGCTATCTGTAGTTAGCCTAGATTTGGAGGAGTTTTTTTAGTGCCACTGGGAAAAATGTTGTTTTGGTCATAACTTCTTCATTATTGAGCCTTTTTGGACGAAATCTTAGTCAATTTAGACTATTCTGAGCATTCCAAATCCATTGGGATAGATTTCAAAGCCAACAGAGTTGATATTCAGTTAATTTTTCTTCAGGGAAGCTTGGAGAGCCATCAGGGCCAAGAGGGATCAGTTGGAGTTGTTTTAGGCTATGCTTAACCATTTGAGGTGAAAAAAAAGTCAATTTATACTAATTTCTGTGTTTTGAAATCAAATTCACAGCTTATTTTGCATGTTTAGGCCTTTTTATCACTGTATAACTAATTTGAGCATCTAATAGAGTGATGACATGCCCATTTGGGAGCCTTGGACCGAGCAGATGTAGCCCAGGAGGGGTGAATTGCCTCATCAGTTGCTGTGTATGATATGGTGATTTTATCTTGCTGTGTATTTCATATTTATGATGTTAAACAGTAAAAATAATTAACTCTCCCTCACACATAAGATTCATAAACTTATCATAAACACTTTGTTTTACTTACAAGACCTTAAAAACACTTTGCACACTTAATTTAATGGAAATGAATACTTTGAATAGTAGTACAAATACTTTCATTTTCAGATCAATCTCTTTCCTAGAATCTAATATCTTTTCCAAATTCAATTTACTTAATGAATTGCTTTATGATAATTTATGATAATGGAACAACATTTATGTTTGGTAAATTGACACAATTTTGTAATATATATGGAGTAAAACACTTTATTTCATCAAATTATTGTCCCCACGCAAATTGATAGTTTGATCCCAAAAATAATGAAAATTTTAAAGAAATTTAATAAAGATAATCCCCAATAATGGCATACATGATTAAAGTTTTCCTTATGGGCAAACTGCATGATCACAAAAATCAACATGAGTTTTACCCCTTTTTAGTTGGTTTCTAAATAGGAAGCTTCTATGCATGTCGAGCTTGATCCCAACTCTTTGAGATTAATGTTACAAATGTAAGATTCAAATTCAACCAACATTCCTAAAAAATTTCATGAACTCTTAGCTCTAGAAGAGAAAAGGATTTTTCCTTTGAAGACTTTGAAGTGCATGAAACAAACTATTAAAAAATATTTTGATAAAAAAAAGTCAAAGACAATTGACTTTGTAGCTAGTTAAAAAGTATTGGTGTAGGATTCTTCCCATGTAAAGAAAGGTAAGTGTTCCAAATTTCATAAGTTATGGTTAGGACCTTCATTGTTGCATATTGTCTCGGTAACAATTATTACCTCTTTAAGGATGAAGACAACAAATTATTTTCATATACTAGGAATGGTTTCCATTTGAACACTATCTAAAACCATAGATGAATTGAAAGTTTGATTTTGAATGTTTTTGTACATACTTTTCTTTCGGTTTTGTTATGCGTTAGTTTTCTCATCTTTTCTTTGCTTACATTTATTTATGATAACTTCGTTGATATTATTTGATCCTGCCTAGATTATTATCATGTTTTTTTTTTTTTTTTTTACTTTTATTTATGATATTTTTGTTGATTTTATTTTATCTTGGCTTAAGTATTAATTTGTGTAAATTTTTTCATCTGGATCAGTCAAGTCTCATTATTTTACTTATGTCTTGCAAAATATAGTTACTAATTTGATCTAACTAAATGATGAACATTGAATCGCAAAGTTGAATGGTCAATTTAATGTGTTTTAATGCTACCTTGTCTAGTATTTTTTAATTGATTAAAGATCAATTAGTCGAATCTCATTATTTTAGGCACATCTTGCAAAAATTAATTGCTAATTTGATCTAACTAAATGATGAACATTGACTAGCAAAGTTGAATAATCAAACAAATGTCTTTTAATACTATCTTGTTTAGTATTTGTTGATTGATTAAAAAATACCTTCTTGAAACTCGACTCCTAAAGTTATTCCTAGTTTTCTTCTTTCCCATGCTTTTCTAAGTATTTTGATGACATATGTTAAATTTAATTAAAAATAAAAGTTCTACTTTAAGATTTGAAAATCAGCAATCCAAAATATCAAATCATTTTTAAATTTGGGATACCAAATATTTTTTTTGAGTTTTACTGTACCATAAGTAGAGTACCCTGTGAAGTTGTTGACTCATATATCATATATTTTCTCTAATGATTTATGAGTGTTGCAATGCTTTTATCCTTATCAAAAAAAGAAAATAAAGTAGGTGCAGTCCTCTAGGAAAAGTCGCGAGTTAATTATAATGCATGACACTTTCACTCAACATGAGAGTTATTGGTTTTATGTGGGTGAATGATCCTTTCTTCATAATGCAATCGGTTCTATATGCACAACTAAATATAAGATCAAAATGAGAAAAGTAGTTGTTGATCCAGATTTATGAAGGAACAAAATGAAATACATGTTCAAACAAAAACACAAAGATACAACAAAATAAAACTTCAATTAATAAATAACAACTATTGAAAATTGTTTACATGCAGAAAGGAAACAAACTAGCTTGGGCGATGTAACTTATCTCTGAGAATATATGTGACAAATACATGCCTTCTGAAATGTGTTACGATGCGGGTTGGAGGATTTTTTATCATCAGGAAACAATGGAAAACCCTAAATATCCAAAAACCTAACTTGAGGAGATGAAGTGCCAAAACCTTGTGGGCCCCGCTAGGGTTAGTTGGAACCTCAACTCCCCAAGGTCGTAACTTTGGCATACAATCTTTGTTTGGCGTGCACAATACCTTGTTAGAAGCTAATTTAAGGACAACAAATTTCAACAAAAAAATTAGGCCATAGTCCTTATGTTGTCATGTTTCCCCAAAAAACGTCGTTTAGGGCCTAAAAAAGCTCCAAAAGTTTAAGACTCTAAAAACTGCAAAAAATGGAAAATTTTCAAAATAGGGAACTGTGTTGGAAATTAGGAAAGTGAAAGGAAAAAATGTTGGGGGTCCAAGTGGAATAGGTGGGTGGCCACCAATATCCACCTGGATCAGTCCTTCCCCCTTAGGTAGAAATGGTCCCCATTGCGTTGAGTGCGTCCATGAGATGGGGAAACTTCTGCTAAATTTGGTCCCTGGTGAGTCACTTGCCTTGGTGCAGGAAATGTCCAACTTTGAAAAATCTATATAGTTGGATCCTCTGTTAGTGAGTGTTTTTAATATGTGTCCATGATTTGATCAGTTGTGGCTTGTTCAATTCAATATAGATTGAGCTTTATTAGTGTCAGCTACTCAGTAATGTCTGATGTGTCTAACAATGGTGGAGAGTATGGCGGAAGGTGGTCCACATTGAATACGGGGTGTAGGCCAAGGAATGGAGGGATACTTGGCTCGAAATCATTGTCACCCATGACCTTGCTGATGGTGTAAGGCCCATATCAAAGTCACTCGAAGCTTGTGATGGGATTCGACATGACATTCCTTCTATAGGTGCAAGCACAACTTGTTTCCCACTTTAAAATTATGTGGCACCCGATTTTTATCATGATGTTGTTTATACTTGGCATTGGCTTTATCGAGGATATCATGAGCCTGGTAATGAATGTGTTATATGTGTTCAATAAACCTATTGGATTTATCAACTTCAAATTGTACATGTCCATATTCTACTTGTGCAGTTGCAAGAGGCATGGAAACATCAATTAGGCACAATTGTTGAAATCCCAGGCTTACTTGAAATGGTTTGTGGCCAGTTGAGCGATGGAGAGATCTATTATAGATGCGTTGCACATAGGTGATAGATACCTATAATACTATTGTATCCCCTTATTGTTATTGTTAGTGTAGCCCCCTTATTGTTATTGTTGTGCCCATGTAGTCCCCATATTGTTATTATTATGCCCCATAGAATCCCATTATTGTTATTGTTGTGCCCTTACATTATTATTGTTATGTCGACTTTGATTATATTGTGACCCCTTAGACTCCTGTATATAGAGAGGAGGTTTTGTCATTTGAATAATCAAATAATTATTCATTTATGTAATGTAAATGAGGTTTCCCCCTCGAAGTGGATAATTTTTAATTCATTGATCTATCTCTTCTTCTATTTTTTGAACTGGTTAGATAACATTTGGTATCAGAGCTCTGGATTTTAGGGTTTTACTTCTTCAAACAGGTCATCTTGGAATTTTTTCTATAATTTTTTTTTTTACGAGGCTACAATAGCTAAAATTTTAACCACGTGGAGCTGAAATCTTGGTGAATATCATGAAAAAATTTCATATCTTGGTTCGCTATACTTTCAAAGATATGATATGTGGAAGTTAGGGTTTTTACAGGCTCCAAAATTTAGTCTCAAACAAGTGACCTAGGGAAAATCATCATAAATTTAGTTTCAAGCATCAGATTTGAATTCTGTAAGAAGTGGCTGAAAGTGCATGGACTATAGTTTTTCGTGTAGAAATTTCAGGGCCAAATGTAGAAACGTTGACACATGGCACTCCATACAAGTTTTATCTACTGAAATAGTATATAATCAGGACATTGTGGGAGATCTGGCATAACTCTTTGTCAAAGACTTCAATCTCGAACTGACTTGTGGGGTTGGAAATTAGATTCAGAGGGATACAACAAGACCAAATTTATTTTTTCCCAAGAAAAAGTCATAATTTTATTAATGAAAATAAGATTACATGCTGCATCAACTGAAAATTTGATCAACAACTAGTCGAGATTGGTGTTCAAAGTTCATACAAAGATCATAAAAATACAAATGAGGAGAAAATTAAGTTTTTCTCCCTTTCTTCTTCTCAACCTTTCGCCATGCACCTTGTGATGGCATGGAGGAGACAAGGGTTAGTTGATTTTCTTCTATGTGTGCTCCATTGTCCTTGTCTGAGTCAGAGGTATTTGGTAAATGATGTCGCTTCCCACTGTTGTCTGAAGCCACTGGTTCCTTTACTGGCTATTCCAGAGTTATTAGCTCAAAAGGATCTTGTATTTCATTTCCTTGTGCATCTGGTTCAATATTGTTGTCTGATTGTTCTCATTGGGGGTGAGATCGTCCGCTTCTTCTTCTGCATCATCCTCAAGTCCACAAGGGGGAAATTGCCACCCTTTGGGTGCTTTCCCTGCTTTTTTCTTTTTCCTTTTTTTGTTATATCTTTTGGCATCAGGACATGTGTTTTGTAAATGACTAGTCTGCCTGCAAATTTTGCATCTGAAGGCAGTTTTTTGATAATCTAGGTGTTGCGTCTAATTTTTCAATTTGTGTACCAGCTGTATGCTTTCTAGTAATACTTTGTTGAGATCCAGTTCCACACAAATACAAGCGAAAGTGTAGATTCTCTCCTCCAATCATTGTGTATATGTTTTCATGTATCGCCCAATGATGTTCCCAATGCCTGCTAGGACACAGTCATTCCAGAAATGAAGGGGAAGGTTGTACAATTGGAACCAAACCAAAAATCTAGATACAACCATAGTGTTTGCATCAAAATACAGAAACCATGGGGTAATGAAGAGTTCGGTAGAACCCCAAAACCACGGTCCATCCTAGAGTATAATGTCTCTAGCTTATGAGGTTGGAAATTTGGCAATGAAAAAACCTTTGGAGCAAATATTAATTTCACAGTCCATGGTCCAGTTTGTGAAAATCCAAAGAAAGAGATCCATTGGTTTTTTCCAAAAGCAGTTAAATCAGCATATAATTGTTTGTGATTCATATGTGGTGCGATGCTCATCATTCTCTGGAATGTCTATGTTCAGTTTTGGTGCGTGGTTTAGTTTCTCTACTATGTAAAGGCTAGGGGTGACGTCCGTTGGTTCTGTAGGTACGGTTGTTTTATTTTTCCCCTGTAAGATGTTCTTGTAGGAGAGGTTGTTCTTGTTTTGAGGTTCTTATTAAATTTAGTATTATAATGCTTACTACTAATTCCTTGTATGGATGTATATATGATATTTTTTAGCAGAGGTAGAAGGAGAAACAAAAAGGGTAGAGGATGAAGGTGAAACATAGTGTGGAAAGAGGGTGGAAATAAAATTAAGTTTCTTGATTCACTTCAATGTCAGTTCTAAATATTTTAATCAGATTATACAAATCAATTGTGTTTATCTTAAAGGCCAACATGTTTCACCTCCTTCCCTTTGCGTAACATGGTAACCAATTGTGATTGCATCATAATATCGTAGACATTCCTAATCATCCTTTGCAGCACATGCAGGAAGATGGGTGGAATAAAAACCCTATACAATCCCCTTTCGGTATTATTTATTAGCCTATTAGTCCTAAAATTACCCTTGTTGCACCAATTCTTGATCATAATATCCCTTTTACTACCTCCTTTTCCTGCCTTCCTCCAAGACATGAAAAACAACCCCTCCTTGTGTAACGCTCCCTTCCACCCAAATGGACTATCTCAAGATGTGGAAGGTGTTACTTTATAATTAACCCAACCTCCATGGTCTCATTATGGAAATTGCGTTACAAAATTTCTCCTTCACAAAAGTTAGTGAAGTGAATTTTGGACATTACCATCGTGAGCATCTTGTCAAGAGATTTCTAGTCATACAAATTTTATCTCGATTTGATGCGTAGATCAAAATTTATGCTCATTTGAATTTGGCCATTTAACCCTTGCCACATAAATGAGTTTTTGCCATGTGGCAACCCACGTGAATTTCACGTGGCTCCACCACCTCACCCAGGTGGCTACACATCGTTCTTGGCACCCACGTTTACCCATATCACCCTTGCAACCTTGACTAGCCTATCGACCCCACCGAGTCCGACCTTCATGTGTTATTTCATTATTTTACGTTATATCAAGTTGATAATGACTTCGGGGTTAAACCTATTGCTACTTCCCCACCAACCCTACATAAACAAATCACATTGGTAGCCCACATTAATTATGAGGCCCCTTGCCTTACGACAGTTAAGGGGGGGGGGGTCTACATCAGTAGCTTATATCAATTGTGGAGCCCCTCTATCTTCCTGAAAGTTAATGAGAGAGGGGGTCTACATCGGTAGCTTATATCAATTGTGGGGACCCTTTATCTTCCTAAAAGTTACTGAGAGAGGGGGTTTGAAATCTATTGTTGTGTGTTACTTAACGAACCAATTACTATCTCTTGCTATCTATTAATATGAGCCCATATAATGGAAGTACCATAATGCAAATTGGTGCTACATAGAAAGCGTGACGCAAATTTTCACATCAGGTTACGGGGAAGTATTTTTGCTTCTGTCTTTTGTCGCTTGTGCCAACATTACACACAACACAACAAATCATCGTCAATCTCCATGATGATGTGGCCCTTGGCCAACACATATTTTCACATTGGCATCACGTAACACCCTCGAGCCATGTGGAACCACATAAACATTGCCATGTGTCAAGTGGATTTGGTTGTTTCAGCATCCAAAAGTACCATTTCCAATTTCCACATGTTACATCCATGGAGGCACCATGTTAGCACAATCTCCACATCACCTGTCCACGTAGGAAACTTTTCCATCTCATTGCACCCATTGGCTTTGTATCGATACTTGTAAGGTCTCACTCAAAACTTGGCACTTTGTGATGACATGACTTCCATGTGGGAAATGACTCAGATCCACATAGGTGATGGCTAGGCTCCATGTGTGGTATACCATTCATAACAATAGGCTTGAAACCCCACATAAAACACACCATTATCCATTGATGGCAAGCAAGGTTTATGATGTGCCTCCCACCTTCTCTCTATAGCACCAAGTTTCTAAAAGAAATAATACATAACACTAGTGAGGGTGGTGCACCACAGATTAGCATTTATATTGACCATTATGCGAATAATCACAAGGTTAGTAGTAAATCATATGGATTAAGTTAATTCCTTTGTTCTTCATAAATTTCCCAAATGATTTTACAAATCTGACAAGGCTTATTTGGCCTATACAAGCCCTTTTTCTCTATGATGACTGAGCTTAGACCTTTCAGATGTAACATGGCCATAAGGCTCAAATGAAGCTAACCTATGGCTTTCTATAGGGGACTAAATATGCCCAAGCCATAGCAAACATTTATCAATAAATTCAACCATAGCACCAACACATTAAACCAGAGGATGGATCTCGATCCACTATCAAAATCCATTGTTGTGTTATACCTTGAGAAGGAAATCAATAGTCTTAACAGTCCGAGTTCTATAATATCCATGGCGTGCCAAAAAAATCAAATTTACACATCGTAGTAGTTAACTAAGTGCATTAAGTGACCATTTATACTCATACAAATATGTCTACAATATAGGAGCATATCAACAAACACATGGATCTAACATATTCCTTTATTAACAATGCATAATAGGTTATATGAAGCATATTGAACAACCATGAAAAATGATGTAAATAACTATGTATTTCATGCAACCAACATCAAACACGAAGATCCATGAGCCCTGCATAACCATGAGGAATAACAGGTTGCATTCATCATGGATGTACAGATATATCAACAATTCTTTCAAAGTTAGAGAAAGTCCACTCACACATCATATATACTAAACTACCCAATAGGCAACCCACAAACATGGTTATAACAGGTCACTGTCTATTTCATAACAACAGAAGATGACTAAAAGTGTATAAAATAATAGGATGATTCCTGATTTCTTCCAGACCACCACACAAAGACACATCAGACCTCCTATAATGAATTAATAATACTATAACCACATAGCTTAGACATCTCATATTCACCATATATTTACATATTAAATAATAATCATTCAAAAATTCTTACATAACCATTACAGGGTTACTCATAAGCCATCCATGGCACTGTGTGTGTGCGTGTGTGTGCGCACGCACAAGAAAAAATACTTATTTGGTTAACTTGTGTGGATGGAAACTAGGGGAGGAAATTGAACTCTCCACCCAAACATAGGCCAACTGAATTACAATCTTACTTGTAGCTAATCACCCCTGTGTTGGATTCAAAGTTCGAGGAGCTAAGTGCTCAAGGGTATTCACACCATTAATCATCTAGACATGGATTCAAGAGGATGAGTCCACTATTCGGGTGGTTTATTAACTACCCCCAAGTAGAGAGAGACCATAGTAGCTCAACCAAAGTCTCATAAATAAATCATAGGGTAATCAACCAAGATTCAGGAAATATTCTCTTATTTCATGAACCCAATATCACTCTAAAGGGTGTTTTATCAGCCCCAAGGAAAGAACCGAGTGAATATGTATTTTCCTGGGCCTTCTTGGTCAAATTAACACTAATACACTGATTGGTAGAAATGCAGGGTATGATGTCCCAATCTCACCAATGGGGTATTTTGCACGATTTCTTTCGTTGAGCTCTCCCATCTCCTGCATATGCAATTCTTTTCACCACTATGTTTTTATCATGTGACTGTATAGCTTCCACCCACTCACATTGTGGGAAAATTTAACAATCATGGGAACCCTTCCTGCCCAGTCTCTCCTTCCAAATGTTTTTCCCCCCTGCGATTTTTTCTCCCTCCTTTCTTTAAGTCCCTCTCTTGTGTGTTGACTTCCTTAACACCACTCAATGCATGCACCATTAGGGTCATAAATTCATCAGGGAGATAGGTGGTAAAATAAGTGCAATCGCTTGGGTTCACACTTAGCATAAGAAACTAATCCTCCTCAGTATTTGAATCTGTGTCCACTCCTCCAACTCATCAACACTTTATATTTTTACATTTATTTACATAAATGAAAATACATGGTAGTATTTACATAAGGGGTAGAAAAAAGGGTTGTTCAAAACCCCACCCCCTTAGAGGAACACCATCCTCAATGTTCTATAACAATAATTTAGCTTTGCACTATTTTTCTTTTCATTAGCACCTATTATATTTCTTGGATTTTCCTATCTAGCCATGTCATCCATTGTACTCAATATTTTCACAAGAACAAATTTGTCTCATTACTTCCCCAATGTATGCTTGGTCCGACTGAGTATGCACCTAAAATTTTGAAACCAATTTACTTTGGTTTTCTCTTCCTTGCAATCACACACCTTCCAAGTTCAACCATCCCCCTCTCTTCTTCCATAGTCCCTCGATGATCCATCCCTTGGCAAGGATTCCTCACACAGGAAGAGTTCTTACATCCAAGCCATTTCTTTGACTCGCTTTATTAACATAACCTATTAGTCACAACATCTCTCATGGAAAGCATTGCATATAATAGGTTACAATATCATTGCAATGGCCTAGTTCTTGAGGTCTTTAGCTCTATTATCTTGTTGATATTGTTTTCTTGTAGTCGGCTTCATATTTTTAAGCTCAACAGTTCAATAGCTCATCTACATTAAGATCACATGATTCTTATGATATTAATCACAAAAAAAATCAATACATATTAAATCATAACTTAAATAGAAAATTCTTTAAACTGATATGAATTATTATCTCTATGCATTCTTCAACCAGCTTCATTGAGTGGTTTATCAGTCAAATAAAGCACTCAATGGCGTATATTATCCATAGCTCCACATGATCTTTAGTCAAATCTATCTTTAAATCCATCTCGTTGATTAGTTTCACCACCAAGGGAAGTACTCAATGGCGAATACACTACTCCACATAGTCTTTTCGTATAGGTCTTAATACCCTCTCACTCACCTCCTAGTGAATGTGGACACTACCATCAAGGTTATCTTCAATCAACAAGAATGTTATTTCCCACCACACCTCCAATAAGGAAGGTGTTATTGTTCAAAAATTATAAGTGGCTAGCTAACACTTTAGTGGTGGTAATAGATTAATTGTATGCACTAAGTGGTTTCTTAGCCCCAAGCTAGCGCTCAATGGCGTATGTGACTCGTGATTTTACCAAGGAAGGTGGTTAGTTATAAGTATACATGTTGATACATTGTTTAATATTTCCATGCCATAAACATAAGATAAACATGGGCACATAATACCCATAAGCACATGAGCATAATAATGGTTAACAACAAGATTTCATTCTTGGATACTTTATTGATGGATCCCTTACATCACAAGGTATATTATTGGATAACATCATAATGTCATTCCAAACCTGCCAATCACGTAAACATGAGATGTTTAAGAAAATTAATTAATCATCCTTCCACTAGGATTGTTCTCAACAAATGACTTGTTAAATGGAATGGGCATTCATTTCATCATTAACATATGCATCAAATATAGCAGATACATATGCCAAACATTATTAAGGTTAGTAAAAATTCCTTTGTATGTTATTTTGATAGTTTTCATATCACTATATGTTTTGTTCATGTGGAACCAACTAGGTCCACCTAGTTTTTTTGTCATATTCTTCTACCTTCTATTGTCATCCATCTGATTTAGAGGGTTAAATCAAGGTCTTGTAGTTCCAGTTGGGTTTTATTTAGCTCTTCTCCATGAGCTCCTTTTCATTCCTTTGTTTTTTCACCCAAAAATCCAACTAAATCCAAACCACAGAGAAGCAAGAAGAAAGAATGAAAAACAGTGAAATACCACAACAACAATACAGAGAAATAACACAAAGTAGCATAGCCATGCTCAAAGTCAACAAGAAAATTGCAGTCGATGATAACAACAAAGACATCTAAAACATTCCCATAATTCATTAGTTGGATCCTAGTGAGATATGAGGTTATAGTCTCTGATTTGTTCATTCAAATGTTGTTCAACTTCTCTTGTAGCACCATTATCCCATTTTGATTTTTACTCTTATAAATATTGGTTAAGGATGCTCACATATAACATGTCATGTTCATCCTTGTTATGTGAGGAATTGTATGATCCATCACACCATCCAAGATAATATCCATTTATTTCACATCCTTCAGATTATGTTAGGCTACTTGGGCAAGGTGAGAAGGAACATGGATCTTTATGTTTGAAAAATCTCACAAACCATTCATTTCAGAACAATAATGATCCAATAATTCCATGGAATAAAATTAATGGCCCCATTCAAATTGTCTTCATATCTCAAACTAATTAATGTCATTTCACAAATTGACCTTGGAAACAAAACCCTAGATAAAAAATAAAAAATTATGTTGTTGTTGTTGAACCCTTAGTTAAACTGAGAGGGGGGGGGGGGTGAATCAGTTTAATACATTCATGGACTTTTAAAATTTTTTCATAAAACTTATTTACACCTTCATTTCATATTCAACTTAATATGTGAGTAGTCTTAGAATGTGAGCAGCAAGTATTAATATAATGTAACAACAGACTTAATATGACAGCAGCAAGTATTAAGCAGATTAGATAAAACATATCAACACATAAACATCATGCACAAAGACACCAGATATACGTGGAAACCCATAAAGGGAGAAAACCACATCTTATTATTGTTGTGATGTAAAGGCAAGCTCCAACTCCCTCTCACCACTGGTTTTCTGTAAGCACCAACCTACAGGAGGCTCCAACCTCAAATTCTGAAAGCTACAACTTGCAAGGAAGCTTCAACTCCCTCTTTTTCATAAAGTAACATTTGCTGATTTACCTCGGATATCAACTCTGTTCTGTACCTTTGATTTCTTTTACTGCACTCCAATCTTCATATCTGCTTGATTATTTCTTTTTCTTCAATTCTGCATTCTCTTCTCTTTTATCAATTTACTCAGAGAAATGTACCATTTCAACTTTACAGTGGGATTTATCTTTCTCTGGAGACTTTCCAATTACATCACAAACAATATAAACAGTTAAAAACTTTCATTCAATTACAGTGTATATTTCGAATAACACTCCTCTCTTCCTCCTTTTTTTTTTCTTCATCCAACCTCACTCTCTTTTTCATTTTCTCTTTTATTCAGTTCCTGTTCATTGCAGTTATATAACTGCTTTATGTAAAACTTCCTTTTTAATCAAACATAAAACAACTCTCGGAGTTTTTATAAAACCTTTTTAACAACAGACTGTATTTCATTTCCCACTTAAATATATAATGCTCACCTTTCGCTCATAACTATGACTTGTCCCATACATGGTTTAATCCCCGACCTTATAAAATATAAATCGAATATATTAATTCCAACCATACGTTAGTTTTGGAGTTGGTACTCATATGAAACACCAACCTTGCGAGAATTAAACTCAATTGTTAATGTAATGGTTTTAGGGTCTACAGTATTCAACATTCAACACATATAATTCCGACTTCACATAACAGTGCCTCCTCAATCAACGGCTGCAAACTTTACCGTACACCATTTGATGATCCGGCAACCATCGCGCAACCAAAGTGAAAGTCATTTAGTTCTCCGAGTTCACGTGAAAAAGCGAGTCCCAACGCTTACAACCTTCCTCATCCAACGACGGGCAAGATGTCGCACCGGCCTTGACGATCCAACAGATATCGCACGGTGAAGATGCGCGAACAATAACGCGCGATGGCGCTCAATGAAGGTGGTTTTGCATACTCGTTCAGGGACACGTGTTGCTCATTCTATGGAATCGCTCCGATTTCATAAAAACCGCTTGCCCGACGAAAGAGGTGCGATGAAAACCGGAAACCCCCTTCACTGTTTATTCCGCTCATGGTTCCTCTCCTTCGCTCAATGTTCCACCTTCCGAGTTCCGTCTTCCGCGTTCCGTCTTCCGTGATCCGGTTTCGTCTAGTACAAGGTTCCGTTCAACGCTTCAACATTTTATTGTTATTAACTCCGCCTACGAATGTGCACTGAACCACTCCAATTCACAACTCTGCTCTTGAATTACTTCTGGTCGACACCATTCACGAAATTTTATGCAACATTAATATAAATAGAGATTCACATATAAACAAAGGTTCCTATTGCTGAGTGATTCTCTTCGGCCTCCTGTGGAATTTCGATATAGAAAATAATTCAATTAACTTCTCCACAGCATATACAAGCCTTAATCGCATTTAATTCGAAGCATAAAATCGACCTTAATTGACATCAACTCTTCCTTTAATGCAGGGTTTCATCTCAGAGCCTATTTCAGAGGTTACCATATATCTATTGAATTCAGGCATATTCACACAGAACTAGTTCCGACAATGCACATCTGGTTCAGGAATGAATTCTTATATATATATATATATATATATATATATGGAATCACTTACATTCATATCCGGCCTGGTCTTCAGTAGATGGCCTTTCTAACAATTTTGTCCAAGGATTTTCAGAACACCACCCTCTGCAGCTCTTCCCTATGGCTCCAGAGTACACTTGACAAGCTTCAACTGATTTTAACACTTCCACTAATACTCCATAACTCAGAAACTAACCTTTGTATTAAACAGTGGCCTTTCTATCCTCATTACTCTGTCTCTCCATATCTGCTATCAAATGGCCTTCTTCTATTGTCCTCACTACTTTGCACCTTGAATAGTTCTCTGCTTCAGTTCACTGCTGCCTGCCTCTTCTACCTCTGCCACCTCTCTGCCACTTCTCTCTTTGCTATCTCCTTTGTCTTTCTTTTGCTATCTCTCTGCCTCTTGAATGTTGTTTCAGGTGCTCCTCCTTTGTCATCTCCTTTGCCATCAATGACAACATTTCCAACAGTTGTAATAAAAGAAAAATTGTTGTTGTAAAACCCTTGTGATATTTGATCTATCCCTCAATGTTTCTAAAGCTTTGATACCATGTTACATTTCCAATACCAGTCCAGATTAATTTATACCTCAACAATTTGTATTCCCAAAATAATAATGAATAAAATTATGAATTGTTGTGAAATAAAATCACTTGTATTTAACGTCTGAAATAAAAATATTTTCAGAAGAAAAACAAAATCAGAGAGATCAATCAGATCACAATATTAATTGTACACCCATAACAATTTTCCTTCATTGAAATCCTTGGGAAATTTTTTGTCTGACACCCATAGAGAAAAATACATAGGAAAAAAGCATTTTTGGAACCTATAACTTGACCCCCACTAGAAAACATGACCCAATTAATTTTACCCACTAGAAAATCAACCTCCTGAATAATTTTTCCCTAGATAAAATTGACCTCCACCACCAACAAATTAGCCCTCTCCTTTCCTCCACTACGACTTGTGCACTCAATAAAAATTTCTCCAAGGCATAAAACGTCCTCTGCACGACTCTATCTCCTCTGCACTTCAGCTACTTAGCCTCTTGGAAATACTCCCAAAATTTCCATGAACTCTTCCTACCTTCTCTTTAGTCTAACTGAGCCTCTCACTCTAGAGAAAATTGATTTCTCCCCTTATTGTCTCTTCACCTCTCCCTTAAGCTAATTTTATAACTTCATTAAATGAAATCGCTAACCCTAATGTCCTAAGTGATTGACAATCGATATTAGATCTCACCTCGAAATTAATGGTTGAGATCATATCTAAGTCACTTAAATAATTTTATTATTCATCCTTAGTACTTTGGCTTAATAGTCCACAATAATTAGTTAACTTTAACTATTTTACTTTTCCTAGGTTAAACTTAGGAAGAAAGGCATAAATCACTTACTCAAGCAAGCACCTAAAGAGGCAATCAACCATCTCCTACATGCTTAGAAACCAAGCTCATGTAGAAGACATTTTGAATCTACAAAGAACTTCAACAATCCTTAGGACCCAATAACCTTTTCCAATTATTTCACCATAAATTATGACAAAGAGGTGAAAGAGGAGCATTATTATTTTCTCACATGGCTCCAAAGAAAGATCCAACAATTACTTCACTAATTAAACCTTCAAAAAACTCAACCATGACTCATGAAAAAATAGAATACATCAACGCTAGGTATATAATTTGGATGTTCAACTTAAGGAATTGTCTCAAATGCAAGATCAACTAAAAGGGATATGGAACAAAATATGGATAAAAATAAGGATTAGTTCGAAACAATTGGAATAGAATATGGATAGAAAGTTGGAACATATTGAACATAAGAAGCTCACATGGGTGGATTGAAAGAAGACATTAAACATGAGATTTTCCTAAAACATTATGAAAATATTATGGAAACTATGCAATTTGTTTGTCATATTCAAGCCAAGAATAAGCCTACACACAAGTTTACCATTGGAACATATGCAGGAAGAAGATATCATTTTGAGGTTAATAAGAAGACCCTACCTCAAACTACTTGAAAATACCACATAAATAAATGGAGGAAATAAGAGAAGAATAAATATGTTGTGATTGTAACAACAAATGATCAGAAGGGAATAAATGTCAAGAAAAAAAAATATTTACCTTGGAAAGTAATGGTGAAGAGGAAATGGAGGAAAATAAACAAAAAAATGAGAAAGAGCATGTCAACTTAGAAGAGAAAGAGATAGAGGCCAAAATAGTGCACAACATTGCTTTAGATGGGTGTAAAATATATGTTCATGCATTGGTAGGGTTGTCAGCACCCCAATACCTAAAGGTTGTATGTTATATTAGGAAGAAAATGGTAATAGTGTGTATTAACTTGGGTAATACCCATAACTTCATTGATAAAATATTAGCAGAGAGTCACAATTATTTTGTATATCCAGTGACACATTTTTAAGTTTTGTTTGCTATTGGAGGGAGTATTGATTGTGTGGAAAAATTCCACAACATTAAATTAAGTATGGAAGAATATAATTTGAAAAGCCCAATTTTTTCAATTCCCTTTTGAGATGTATATATTGTTCTATGGATTCAATGGTTGAGAACAAGGTTACTTGGGAGCAGGAGCGAAAACGGGGAGTGGGAGCGAGAGCGCCATTTTCAGAAGCTCCTGGTCCGGGAGTGTTTCTGGGAGCATTTTTTTATAACATATATATATATATATATATATATATATATATATATATATATATGTATATGTATATGTATATGTATATGTATATGTATATGTATATGTATATGTATATGTATATGTATATGTATATGTATATGTATATGTATATGTATATGTATATGTATATGTATATGTATATGCATATATGCATATATGTATATACATATATGTATATATGTATATGTATGTAGATATGTATATATGTATACATATGTATATATATATATATATATATATATATATATATATATATATATATATATATATATATATATATATATATATATATTTATTTATATTTATATTTTTAATATTTTGATGCATATATGTTAACAAAAGCATGTAGAATGATGAATTAGACATAAAAACATAAAAACATAGATTGAACCAAGGTATATTTATCATTACCTCTAGATTCGTATAGGGATCTTTGTCATTAATATCACCCTCTAAGCATTTGCTCTGGGAGCGGGTTCGATAGGGGGGAGGCGCTCCCTCGCAACCTTGGTTGAGAACATTAGGTACAATTTCTACAATCTATAGTGAATTATTCATGAGATTTGAATTAGAATGGATTCAATTTGAACTCTAAAGGGTTAAAATATGGACCTTCTCAACTCATAATCTCTCACATAATGGAAAATATCCTAAAAAAGGTTAGCATGAGAGTTGTGGTTAAAAAAAAATCTCTAAAATTTTACTAGGAATATGAACATATCCCAGAGGAATTAAAATGCTCCTTGGAAAATAATTGTAGGGTCTTCTAAGACACTCATAAAGATCTCCTCCATTTAGAGATCATGAACATAAAATTCACTAATACCTATAAGTACTCCAAATAAAAGGCCTTATATACATCCTCATCAACAAAAGGGGAAATTGAGAAAACATTACAAGAAATGCTAGATTTAGGTATTGTTAAACCTATTAGGAGTTCATTTTCAGCTCCAACGATGATGGTCAGAAAAAAGATACAATTATTGGATGATGTGTCTTGATTATAGATATCTAAAAAAAATCACCATTAAGGACAAATTCCCTATCCCAATTACTGATGCACTATTATATGAACTTCATGTAGTGGATTATTTTAAAAAGCTTGGTATAAAATTGGGGTGCCATCATATTATATTAACAAAATAATACATTCATAAAATAGCTTTTACAACACATGAAGATAACTATGAGTTCTTGGTCATGCCTTTTGGGCTCACTAATACTTCTACTTTAAAATACTTGTGAATAATTTTTTTTACCCTATCTCAAGAAATTTGTGTTGGTATTCTTTGATGATACACTTATATATATAATCATGGGAAGACCACGTTAAACATTTGGATAAAATTCTTGATATTCTTGAGAACAATCAATTGTATGTAAAAATATCCAATGTTCTTTTGGAAACAAGGAGTATTTGGGTTATATTATCTGAAATGAAGCAATTAAGGTGATTGATCAAAAGATATAAACTATTACAAAATGTCTTATTCCTAAGAACATCAAGAGTCTTAGAGGAATTTTTGGCTTTACAATACATTGTTGGGAATTTGCTAAGAATTATGCATTTATTGTAGGGCCACTCACATCTCTCTTGAAAAAATCGCTTATATGGATGATAAAGATACTTTGGAATTCTCTCTCTTAAATGATTCCATGTCTTTTACACTAGTATTAGCAATACTTAATTTTGGTAAAACATTCATAGTAGAATTTAATGCAATAGGACAAGGAATTGGAGTAGTATTCACACAAGAAGGGAGACTATTGGCTTTTGAAACCAAAAAAAATCATTGAGGGGAAGATCTAGGGAAATATACATATGAAAAATAAAAGGAAGAAATTTTATATGCAATAAAAAAATGGTGACAATATCTCATTGGGAGGCACCTTAAAATCAAAGAAGAGAATAATGGCGTAAAGTACTTTTTGGAGAAAAGATTGTCATGAAAATATAAAAAAAAATGGGTAGCAAAAATGCAAGGTTTTGATTTTGAAATAATCTACAAAAAGGGAAAGGATAATGTAGCAGTATATGCTCTCTCTATAATAGAATAAGCATCAAGTTTATGTTCTAATACATATTCTATTCTTATGTGGTTGGAAAATGCTTTCCATGAATGGAAAAATAAAAATAGAAATAAACAAAAAATACATCATATAAAGGAAAGGATGAACTCTATGAAATATTGGGAGTGGATTAAGGGAGATAATGCTTTGGTGAAATGGTATAATATTTGTATGCCCTCAATCAAAATTGAAGATACAACTTAAGGGATTCCCATGGCTCTCTAATGGAAAGACATTCAAGGTTCCTTAAAACATATCAAAAAATAGTTTTGGGGGAAAGGAATGAAGAAAGATATTCAAAAAATTGTAAAATAATGTTGGTTTTTCCAAAGGAATAAAGGAGATACCTTAAAATCTGTAGGTTTACTTCACCTATTACACATACCTAATTAAATATGAGAAGATATATCAATGGAATTTATTGTAGGGTTACCAAAGTCTAAAGTTAAGGGTACCATTTTTGTGGTCATTCATAGACTCTGAAAATATGAACATTTTTTTGGAGTTCAAAGTACATATACAACAAACCAAGTGGTAAAATTATTCATGAAGGAAATTCATAGACTTCATCATTTTCCTAACTAATAGCAAATGACCAAGATCCAAAATTCATAAGAAGTTTTGGAAAGATTAGTGGAACAAAACTAGCTATGTGTTCAACATATTATCCACAAATATATGTTCAAACATAAATAGTTAATACATGTCTATAGGGTTATCTACAATCCCATTATTCAAACAAGAAATGTCAATGGATGAAGTGGCTTCATTGAGAAAAATGGTGGTATAATATTACCTATCACACATATACTAAAATGTCCCCATCTGAGGCCCTTTATGGATATCCAACTCCTAGTATCTCATCCTTTTTGTAAGATAGGTGTTATTTTTTGAGTAGCTAGAACAAGTTCTCTAGTCCTCGTGGTGCCTAAGAGGCTAAGGAACACATGATGACAATCATCTCCAAGATCAAGAAAATATTTCCAAGAAGATTACTTATTTAGATTATTAGCTAATTATTAAATATTTTCTTAACTTAGGAAAATTGGTTAAGTAAATCATATTAATTGAGGTAAATCAGTTTTGCTCTCGATACTTCCATAAATGTTACTTGATGGGGTCAAGATGATCTTAGCCTTCGATTGTGATTAGATAATGATCGTGGACTCGTCAATGAGATATTATAAGAGAAAATTGATGGGTCAGTTGGAGACACATCACAAGGTGTTTGAATCACCTAAATTTACAATGAAAACAAGGGTGTAGTTCGAGCAAGGGAGACACTAGAAGTAGGGGTATCAAAAAAGAATATTTAGAGAGGATTTTTTCTCAATGATTTCCAATTTACATAGAGAGGAAGGAAGGTCAAATTATTCAACAGTGAGGTCGTACTAGCCAGTCCACATAGGAGGTCTGAGTTGTAGGCAAGAGGCCATGTGGTTTTGCAGAAGGGAAACTTGAGTTCCCAGATCGCTTTTGCTAGTGGAGATAATATTTTATAGAGCTTTTCTAGTGAGAGGCAAGAAGATTATAATTATCGATTTTTGTTGAAGAATAATAATAAATCCCTCATTTTTTGAATCGGTTTTCCCCACACTAGGGATTTTATAGGGATAATTTGTCCAAAAATATTGGTGTCAAATTATTTTGTGTGTGTGCATTATTTCTCATTTCCTGTTATTATTTGCGAAAATTACAATAGTGATTTGATTTTTATTTTCCAGTAGATGGAATATTAAATTCCAGTTTGTTCAATTAAGGAGATTTCACATGGTATCAGAGAAGACCAACACATAGGGTTTACAGGAGTAAATCAACGTAGGGGATAGAAAGAGAAAGTTGACGGTTTATAACCCATTTTATTTCTCTAATTTATTTAGGTTTTACTATAGTTCCATATTTACATATATTGTCACAACAATTTTAAGATATCTGGACAGATTGGATGGAGCCTCCAACTTTGGCATTTGGAAAGCTAGAATGTCATTTTTATTGGACAATTATGGACTAAAGGACTGTGCAGAGAATATTATTTCCATACCAAAATATCCACAACATTTGTAAACCTATAAAAAGGAGAATGCCAAATCCAAGAGGATTATCCTTGATGGAGTCAAGGATACAATGAAGCTGATGTGGGGCACAATTGTAAATATGTACTAGAATACTACAGAAAATAAGAAATTAATTCTTTGAGAGAATTTTAGGAACATCAAGATGTAGAAGGGTGAATATGTGACTTCCTATCTCACTAGAGTTCGGCTTGCAAGGGATGAGTTGGCTATAGTAGGTGATAATCCAAGAGATGAAAAGTTGGTGCGAATAAATCTAAAAAGGTTTTTCAAGATGTTGAATGTGTTCATCCATGTGATCAATGGGAGAGATAGACTGCTCGGATGGGATCTCTTATGGAGTGAATTCACTTAGGAGAAATTGAGGCTCAACTTGATTGATGGTAGTGGTAGCAGTAGTGAAAAAACACCAAAGGTTGAGAAGGAGAAAGGAAATGTATCCCTAGCAAGTAAAGGGAAGGTGAAGAAAGGTTTCAGCAAGGGATCGAGCTCAAAAGGAGAAAAGAAGAAGAAATACCTAAGTAAGGTCAAGTGTTTTGGTTGAGGTTAGCATGGACATTTTGTTAGTCAATTTCCTAACCTGAAGAAGGGAGATAAGAATGGGAAGAAGACAAAGACTTCAACGAACATTTAGATTTTTTCTTCTAGGCTAAAAGATGATCTCACTCTCATAGATTGTCTCTCTAGCTCCACATCCACAAGAGTCTGGTATATCAACAATGGAGTGTCAACACATATGATAGGAGTTAGAGAATATTTCTTCAATTATAAGTACGAGGCGATGGAATTTCACATACAAATGGGAAACAAGATTAAATGTAATCTAGTTGGGAGAGGTACCATCAACATTCAGAAGGAATCAAAGAAGAGAAACAGTGTTACAGATGTGCTACATTTTTGAGGTTTAGGCATGAACCTAATTTCGATTTATACACTATAATGCAAGTAATATGCTGTATATTTCATGGGGAAGAAGGTATACATCAAAATCCATAGTTGGAATAAGGTCAAACAGATTGGGGTTTGAAGAAAAAAGTTGTACAAGTTATAATTAGATTATCCAAAGGCATTCATTGAAAACAGTAGTAGCAAAGACTTGGGAGAGCTCTTGCATAGGAGGATGGGGCACCTACATCATGGAGCACTAAGGTTTCTTAGGGATATCGTTATTGGAGTTTCAGAATTGAGCATAGAACATGATGATGTGCGCAAAGGGTGTGTCCAATGGTGCGATTGAGTTGATACACTCATATATTTGTGTTTTTTTTTCTACTATATCTTTCAGGGGTTATCAATATTTTGTAACCTTTGTTGATTACTTCTCCGGGAAAAATTGGATATATTTATTGAATACAAAGGACAAGGTCTTTTGCTAGGTCCCTATAATACTAGTGTATACCCTTATTGTTATTGTTAGTGTAGCCCCGTTATTGTTACTTTGCGCCCATGTATCCCCCATATTGTTATTATTGTGCCCCTTAGAATCCCACTATTGTTATTTTTGTGCCCTTACATTATTATTGTTATGTCGGCTAGGATTATATTGTGACCCCTTGGACTCCTATATATAGAAATTAGGTTTTGTCATTTGTATCATCCAAGAATTTTTCATTTATGTAATGTAAAGGAGGTTTCCCCCTCAAATAGGTTGATTTCTAAGTCGTTGAGCTATCTTTCTTCTATTTTGTGAGATCTTTTCATAACATTTGGTATCAGAACTTGGGATTCTAGGGTTTCGCTTCTTCAAACAGGGAATCTTGTAATTTTCGCTATAAATTTTTTTCTACGAGGACTCAAAAGATGAAATGTTTACCTCGTGGAGCCAAAATCTTGATGAACCTTGTGTAAAAATTTTAGATCTTGTTTCGCTATATTTTTTGAGATATGATCTGAGGAAGTTAGGATTTTGCAGGCTCCATAATTTCATCTCAAACAGATGACTGAAAGAAAATCATCATAACTTTCGTTTCAGGCATCAGATTTGAATTCTATAAAAGTGGCCAAAATTTCATGGACTGCAGTTTCTTTTATATCAATTTCAGAGTCGAAGATTGAAACAGTGACACGTGACTCGTCGTACAAGTTCTCTCTACCGAACCAGTCCATAATTAGGACATTGTGGGATATCAGGCATAACTTTATCTTGAAGAATCCAAATTAGGCCATACCTATGGAATTGGAAAGAAGACTCAGAGGGCTACCACAGGACTAAAGCTAAAATATTTGGGATCCAAAATCACCTAGATACATCAATTTCAATATCGAGCTCCTCAAAAGCAAGAAAAAGGTATGTAATTTTTTTAAAATTGCATAACTTTTATTTGAAAAATCGGTTTGAAGTGATTCCAAGTGAAATTTGAAGCATTGATATTAATATTGGGTTCTAAAATGCCTCCCAAAATGAAATCTAGGCCCATTAATCCCTCATAAAACTCTACTATGACATATGAAGAGGAAGAAGTGTAGCATGATATATCAAAATTAAGTGCAACAAATTTCGCTCTCACAAAGAGAAACCAAAGAAGAACTAAAAGGTGACATGAATGGTTTACAATTAGACATTGATGGGTTTAAAAATGGCATGGAAGGTATAGAAGCATAACTGAAAGACAACATGGAAGATTTGAAGAAATACATGTAAGGTTTGAAGGAAGGTTTGATGAAGTTGCTACAAGAAAAGCTTCCTAATGGCGAAAAGGTAGTAGAGGAAACTCACGATGAGAACAAAATAAATGTTAATCATGATTTCATAGACTGTAACGTTGGATTGAATACCCACCATATTCCAAAGATCGATATGAAGCAGTTTGATGGCAAGGATCCTGTAACATGGATACTACAGATGGAGCAATATTTTGATCTTCATAATGTGAAAAACACACAAGGTATGCATTGAAAATTTATATTTAGAACCCAATACATTTGTATGGTATCGATGGCTTTGCTCTCGTAAACAAATTTTCACTTGGTAAATTTTTATGGAGGAAATGATAGCACATTATGAGTATACAAAGAGCAACACCTTCTTTAGCCAATTGATAAATCTCAAACAAAAGGGTTCAATGGTGGAGCACCTTGAGGACTTCCAAAAATTCAATATAAGGGTAACTGATATTCCATAGGAAGATGGGATTGATGTCTTCATAAGGACTTTGAAGGATAACATCCAACATGAGGTTCGCCTTTGGGAACCACATTCATTGGAGAAGGCATTCAAGTTGGAAAGAAAAAATGAAAGAAAAATTATGGAAACAAGGAAGCCTGCCACTCACAACTATAAAGATGGAAGTGTTGATACTCCTAGAATTCCACAATCTAAAAGGTTGACACCACAAAAATTGGAAGAAAAATATCAAAAGGGCTTTGCCACAATTGTGATAGAGAATACACTAAAGTTCATAAGTGTGCTAAGAAGAAATTATTTTACATAGATTATAAAGAGGAGGAAGAAAATGAACAAGAAAGTTCAAAAGAAGAGGATATACACCCAGAACCAACCCTAGAGAAAGAAGAAATGAATCTGACCATATTTTGTAATGTATTGGAAGTAATTACCACTCCTCAAACTCTTAATATAGAAGGACATATCAAGAAGAAAAATGTAATAGTTTTGATTGATTCAGGTAGTACCCATACTTTTATTCATTGCAAGGTAGCCAAGGAATTGAATTTCTTCCTATACCCAACACCAGAGTGTCAAGTTATGGTTGAAAATGGAGGAAGTATAAATTTCTCTTGAAAGTGCCATAATATCAAGCTAACCATGGGGGAATATGTATTGAATAGTCCAATCCTATCCATTCCAATGGGTGGTGTTGATGTTGTGTTAGGAGTCCAATGGTTACAATATTTGGGGACGGTAGCTTTTAATTTTCAAGAACTTTTCTTGAATTTTTTTTGGGAAGGAAAGGAAGTTGAATTATAGGGTATCGCAGGGAAGCTGGGAAAGGTAACCAGCTCTAATTTCATGAAAAATATTCCGAAGAAAGAACAACGAGGCGTAATTTCCCAATTATGCTCACTAGAGGTTCAAACATCAAAATCATATATTTCTCTAGATCTCAAAAAAGTATTGGACAATCATTCCAAGGTGTTTGAAACTCCCAAATGACTCCCACCTATTAGTGATCACGATTGTGCATTCATTTTATTCCAAGAATTGTTCCTCCAAACATCAGGCCCTACAGATATTTGTATGCCCAAAAGAGTGAGATTGAACGTATGGTTTCAAAAATGATAGAGGCTGGTATAATTCAACCTAGTCAAAGTTATTTCTCTACTCGAGTAGTATTGGTGCACAAGAAGGATGGATCATGACATATGTGTTCGGATTATATGGAGCTCAAAAAACTCACTATTAAATATAAATTTCCCATCACCATCATTGATGAATTATTGGATGAATTACATGGAGCAATCTACTTCCCGAAGCGAGATCTTCGTTCTAGATATCTGTTGAGCCTCTAATTTGTCATAATTTTGTTGATGAAACCACCCATTTTTGCATCATTCCATTGACCCATTGTCATCATTTGTAACCATATTTATTCATAAACGCAAAAAATTCCCACATACATGTTTACATGGTTTATTATTATTATTTATATTATTTTTAATGAATTAAAGAGAATTATGCATGGTTTTACTAATGATAGTTTGACAATTCAAGTTTCCACAGTTTCCGCATCTTTCTCCATGGTTGAGGTAGTAGCATCACTCTAGAATAAAATCCAACACATGGAAATTATTTCTAGAAGCTCCAATATGGATTTTTGTTGGTAAAATTCCACTCAGCTCACACATGTGGACCTCTAGGCAAAGATCAAGGGAAAATCACAATAGTTTTGACCAGTCAACTTCAAACACATTTTCTGAGAAAACTAAAGTGAATCTCATAAAAAAAACACGGTTTTTATTCAGAACAGGCCCAATTAAGTTCTTAGCAAACAGTTTTCCCAAATTCGTTACCATTTGGGAGATATTTCAAGTTCTTTGGAGCCCTATTTTGTAGTTGCGTGAGAAAACATTGCGCCCATGTGTCAATAAATGCCCAAAGAAGCAAACATAGGTTGGAATGGCTTTTGCTTCATCAAATTCATGGAAAATAGGTGTCCATTCAGTTATGATATTTAGCCATATGAATCTCCATGAAGTTACATTGCAACTCCTATATAAACACTCCATTGAACAAAGAGGAGAGGTTAATTTTCTAAAGCATATTGTGAAGTTTTAAAAATCTGTTTTTCATTCCTTTTTAATGAAGAAGTACCTTGAAGACTTGATGCGCAGCTAATTGTTGGAGTAAAGATTTGAGACCACCTGTTTGTGGAGGGCCCCTGCAAATAGTGAAGGTTCTGCATTTTATGTTTTTAATGTAGTTGTTTTCATGTTTTCATTTTATCATTTGATGTAGTTACTTTCAGAATTCCAATTTGTCATTTGCCATAGTTATTTTCAGAATTCCAATTTTCATTTGTTGTATTTACTTCCAGAATTTCATTTTGTTATTTGATGTAAACGGTTTCATAAGTCTTGTTTTATCATTTGATGTAGATTTATCAATCTTTCATTTCGAATTGTCAAATTGAAGATAATTCATAGTTTTACTTCTAGAGCAGCAATGATTTATTTTAGAGTAGTTTTAAAAGTTCATGAGTGGTTTACTTCAAGAGAATGAGTGATTTCTTTTCAAAGCAATAGTGATTGAGGGATTTCCTTTCAACATATGAATGCATTCTTTTCCATTCATGAGTGCTTTCTTCTCAAGAGGTATAGTTATTTCTTTACAAGTTTCATTGCCATAACATTTCATTTCAAAAACATAAAAATGTATAAATTCCCTTTTCTAGAGTTCGATTTTATCTTCATGCACACGGCTGTTAGAGAATAAGAATTTTTAGAGACTAACAAATAAATTAGTTAAGATTTCTTCATAAGATAGAGAAAGTTTGTTTCAGTTTTTACAGAGTAGAAAACATGTTGATTTTTAGAACCTAGTTGTAATTTAAATTTATCAATTTCATTAGGAAAATAAGAATAAAAACATCCTCAGAAGTAATCTCTACAAATCCAATCATCACACCAATCAATTAAATGAATAAAAGAGGCTTCTAGCATATATTGTGCACTTGCACTTTACAAGTTTACCGACCTCGGTCAATAATTTATGTAATCAATTTAAGACAATTAAATTGACCAAACATTTTGGCGTCATTGCCAGGGAAGTGTAAATAGGAGCATTTTTTTTTTTCATTAAAAAAAAAAAAAAAAACTTCAATCACCTACCACACCCACTATTACAATTGGTGCAGTACATACCCACAACATGAATTCTTATTTATGCAGGAGAAGAATATGTGACAAAGGAGGTTGAAGAAATGGGAAAAAATAGTGAAAATAAGGAAGATCCTTTTGGATTTCCCATTCAAGAAAATAATGTCAATGGGCATATGAAGAACATCCATTCGTCTGTACTTCCTAACTTCAAAGGTATGAGATCATAAGACTTGGAAAATCTTCTTTTTGAATTTGAAATCATTTTTAGATCTCATGGATACTCATTACACATTCAAAAATTGAATTTGTTTCTGGAAACATTGAAGGATAGATCTCTTAGATGATTTGTGACTTTAGGAACAAATTCTATAAGGACATAGGATGATATGAGAAGAGTATTTTTGGAAAAATATAAAGATTATTGCATACACCATGACCTTATAAATGAAGTCTTTAAGATGAACCAAAAAGAGGATAAAAGCCTAGAATATTTAATAGAGAGATTTACATATAATATCAAAAGATCTAAATTGGATAATTTAGGATCAGACACATTAAAAACTCTCCTACTAGATGATATAAAGGATGAATGGATTGATCTTCCTAATCTGGTGGGAAAAGGAGATGTTTATCAATTGTCATTTCAAGAGATTTGTGAACTGTGCAAGAACATATCAAGAGGAAAAGCAAAGTATGTAAGATCCTCTCAAGATCCATTTATGGCAAGAGTAAGTAAGTCGACATTAGGATTGGTAAGTCAATCTGAACTTAACAATTTGTTAAACATTCTTGGTAATTTAAATGAACAACTTACATGCTAAGAATGCAAAACAAACAAAAATTTGAAAATGTTGCTTTATTTTGCCCTAAATGTACAAATAAACATTTTTTGCATGAATGTCCACTTGATAACATTACAATTTGTAAAATTTGTGCATGATCACATACTACTAAAGATTTCCCATCATTACCAGGGTTGAAGGCAGTTTACTAGAAGGATAATGGAGCGAATCAAGCAGAAGAGCAACTTTGTTATGTAGCTCCAAGAGGACCATGGAAACCTCATCAACCCAATATGATGCAATATCCTTATGCAAATTTTCAAGGTTATGCACAGCAATCAAAGTAATTGGCAAAACACCCTTTCCTTGGAAACTTTGGACATCTCAATCCCAACCTCAAAACCAACCTTGCAAACCTTGGCCATCTCAATCCCAACCTCAAAGCCAATCTTGGCAACAAAGTTGGCAAAGGCCCTACAAAGGAAATCCACCATATCCTCTGTTGTTGTTGTGAAACCAGCTCCAAAAATAGAAGAAAAGAGATATCAACGCTTAGAAATAAGCCAGTTCAAGGGGGCAACCTCCAATACATTACATGAATGAACAAGTCTTGGATAATACAAATTACAAAACCTCCTTTCTATATATAGGAGTCCATGGGGCCACAATGTAATCTTAGCCGACCTAACAATAATAATTTAAGGGCACAATAATAACAATATGGGGGTTACAAGGGTACAATAATAACAATAAGGGAATATACTAGTAATATAGGGACCTAACATGCCCCTCTCCTTCAAAAAAGTGTTGTCCTCAACACTTGAGTAGCTCTTGGTGCTTCTGTATAAAATTCTCATCCTCCCAGTAGAATCTTCAGTGGGTAAGTTCTTCCACTTGATGAGATACTCTGAAATTGATCGATTTCGTAGCCGTTGAGTTCTTGTTTCTGTGACTGCTTCAGGTTCCAATATGATTTTTCCTTCCTCATCAAGTTCTGGCAATATTGTTTGAACTGGAAGATTTTCACCTATAACCTTCTTTAAGCATGAAACATGGAAAACCGGATGCACTCGCGAAGAAGCAGGAAGCTCCAATTTGTATGCCATAGTACCAATCTTTTGCAACACCTTGTAAGGACCATAGTACTTTGGTGATAATTTATTATCCTTCTTAGCTTGCTTGAGGGACATTTGTTTGTATGGTTTTAGCCGTAAAAATACCCAGTCTCCTACATCAAAACTTCTCTCGCTGTGATGTTGATCTGCCTGTTGTTTCATTCGATTTTGTGCCAAATTCAGGTTATCCTTTAAGAGTTGGAGAACTTCTTGTTGATGCTCGATGTGATCTTCCACTGCTTGAACCTTCGAATTTTCTCTTAAAGATGATGTGATGGATGGTGGACGATATCCATAAAGTGCCATAAATGGGGTCATTTTTGTTGCAGTATGGAAGTGTTATACCACCATTCAGCGAGAGGTAACCACTTGACCCATTGTGTTTGTTTATCAGATACAAAACAACGAAGATATCCTTCCAAACATTTATTTACTATCTCAGTTTGACCATCAGATTGAGGATGATAAGATGAGCTATGAGCTAATTGAGTACCCAAACAAAAAATAACTCCGTCCAAAAATTTCCAGTAAAAATGGGATCTCTATCGCTCACAATAACCCTTGGGTTTCCATGTAGCTTTTGAATTGTGTCCATAAATGTAGTAGCAACTGTACTTTCTTTAAATGGATGAGATAATGCACAAAAGTGTGCATACTTGGTAAGTATATCAACTACCACCATGATGACACTCTTTCCTTCAGAATTAGGTAAACCTGTGATAAAATCCATTGAAATCTCCTCCCAACATTGAATTGGAATGGATAAAGGTCTTAATTGTCTCAAATTTATTTTGCTGGCAAACCAAATATTCCGCCACAAACTTTTGAATATCAGATTTAAGGCCATCCCAAAAAAATTCTTTCTTCACCCTGTGGTAAGTTTTTAAAAATCCCAAGTGTCCTCCTAAAGGAGAAGTGTGCAATTCCAAAAGAATCTTTGGTTTTAGTTGGGAATTCTTGCAAATATATAAGCGATATTTGTACCATAAGGAATAATTTTTCCAACTAAATGTATTAGATGTACTAGGATCTTGCTACAACTTTTGAATGAGTGTCCAAACTTCTTCATCCTTCTTCCATTCATCCCTTGCTTCGGTTATCCATTCTAGTTTGATAATAGAATTGGCACAAAGCAATGCTTCCACCTCTTCACTCTTTCTTGAGAGTGCATCTGCAACAACATTAAGCTTCCCCTTTTTGTAGATTATTCCAAAGTCATAACCCAACATATTTGTGGCCCATTTTTGCTGCTCTTCTGAAGATAGTTTTTGTTCCAAAAAGTGTTTAAGACTATCATGATCAATTTTTACCTTGAAGTGTCTTCCCATTGGGTAAGTTCGCCATTTATTTAGTGCATGCAGTATTGCTAACATTTCCTTCTCATAAATAGGTTTCTGTAAATACTTTCCTTTGATTGGATGACTTTCAAAAGAAATGGGTCTTCCTTCTTGCATTAAAACAACACCAATTCCATTTCATGAGGCATCACATTCCACAATAAAGGTTTTTGTGAAGTCCGGCGTAGCTAAGACCGGTGCTAGGCACATTGCCTCTTTAAGATGTTCAAAGGCCTTAGTTGCTTCAAAAGTCCATGAAAATGCATCTTTCTTCAATAATGTTGTTAGAGGCGTTGTTATTCTCCCATAATTCTTAACAAACTTGCAATAATACCTTGTTAACCCAATAAATTCTTGCAACTGATTTATGGTTGTGGGGACTTTCCATTCCTTAATGGATTTAATTTTGTTAGCATCTACCTTAACACCCTTGTGAGATACAATATGACCCAAATATTACACCTCTTGTACTCCAAAAGAACATTTGGAGGTTTTTTCATATAATTGTTTCTCCTCCAATAGTTTGAGCACACTATCAACATGTTGAACATGATCCTTCGAAGACCTGTTGTAGATTAGTATATCATCAAAAAATACTAACACAAATTTTCTAAGGAAGGGTTTGAAATGGAATTCATCAACCCTTGAAATGTAGAAGGTGCATTAGTAAGGCCAAAAGGCATGACCAAAAATTCATAATGACCCCCTTATGAGTTCGAAATGTTGTTTTTGGAATATATTCAGCCTTCATTCTAATTCCTTGATGATATCCCGAATGAAGATCCAACTTGCAAAATAAATTGCTCCATGCAATTCATCCAATAATTCATCAATCACAGGAATGGGAAATTTATCTTTAATGGTGAGCTTATTGAGCTCCCTATAATCCAGACACATGCGCCATGATCCATCCTTCTTGTGTACCAATACCATAGGAGTAGAGAAAGAACTTTGACTAGGTTGAATTATACCAGCCTCTAACATTTCTGCAATCATACGTTCAATTTCGCACTTTTGGACATAAGGATATCTATAAGGCCCGATGTTTGGAGCAACACTTCCTGGAATCAAATGAATAGCATGATCATGATCATGAATAGGCATGAGTCCTTTGGGAGTTTCAAACACCTTGGAATGGTTGTCAAAGAATTTTTGGAGATCTGAAGAAATAGATGATTTTGATGTTGGAACTTATAGTGAGCATAATTGTGCAATTAGTTCTCTTTTTTCTTTCTTTAGAAGCTTTGTCATGACATTAGAGCTTATTATCTTTCCCGGCTTCCCCTCAATACCCCGTAATTCGACTTCCTTTCCTTCTGAAATTTTTTTCAAGAAAAGTTCTTGAAAATTAAAAGCTACCGTCCCCAAATATTGTAACCATTGTACTCCTAGTAGAACATCAACACTTCCCATAGGAGTGGAAAGCATTGGAGTATTCAATACATATTCCCCCATAGTTAGCTTGATATTATGGCATTTTCGAGATAAATTTATAGTTCCTCCATTTGCAACCATCACTTGACATTCTGGTGTTGGGTATAGGAAACAATTCAATTCCTTGGCTACCTTACAATGAATAAAATTATGCGTAATACCTGAATCAATCAACACTATTACCTGTTTATTCTTTATATTTCCTTCTATCTTGAGAGTTTTGAGGAGTGGTAATTCCTGCCAATGCATTACACGATATGGTCGGACTAATTTCTTCCTCTTCTAGGGTTGGTTCATGGTGTATAACATCTTCTTTTGAAGATTCTTGTTCATTTTCTTCTTCCTCTTCACAATCTATGTAAAATAATTCTTCTCAGCACACTTATGACCTTTAGTGTATTTTCTATCACAACTGTAGCAAAGCCCTTTTGCTTTTTTTTCTTCCAATTGTTGTGGTGTCAACCTTGTAGGTTGTGCAAATCTAGGAGTAGCAACACTTCCCTCGTTATATAAGTGAGTGGTAGGCTTCCTTGTCGCCATAATTTTACATTCAATTTTTCTAGCCAACCTGAATGCCTTCTCCAATGAATCAGGTTAAAAAACACAAACTTCATGTTGGATTTTATCCTTTAAAGTACCTATGAAGAGATCAATCTTGTGTTCCTCTGAAATATCAGTTACCCTTATATTCAATTTTTGGAAGTCCTCAATGTGCTCCCCCACTGAACCCTTTTGTTTGGGATTTATCAATTGGCTAAAGAAGGTGTTTCTCTTTGTATCCTCATAATGTGTTATCATTTCCTCTGTAAAAATTGACCAAGTGACAATTTTTTTATGGGAGCAAAGCCATCGATACCATACAAATGTATTTTGTTCTAAATGTAAAGTTGCAATGCGTACCTTTTGTGTGTGTTTTCACATTATTGAGATCAAAATATTGCTCCATCTGTAGTATCCATGTTACAGGATCCTTTCCATCAAACTTCCTCATATCCATTTTTGGAATATGGTGGTTCTTCCCTCCAACATTAGAGTTTATGAAATGACGATTAACATTTATTTTGTTCTCATGAGTTTCCTCTACCATCTTTTCACCATTAGGAAAAATTTCTTGTATCAACTTTGCCAAACCTTCTATGTCTACTTTTAGATCATTCTTCATGTTTTCCATGTTGTCTTTCATTTTTTCATCGATCTTAGATTCCATGCCCACTTCTATGCCATCCATCTTAGCTTCCAAACCATTCATCTTAGCTTCCACGCCTTTCTTCAAACCATCCATCTAAGTTTCCATGCCTTTCTTCAAAACTTCCATTTCATTTTTTGTTGCTCCTTGCGAGAGAAAAATTTGTTGCACTTGCTCTTGTAATTTTGATATGTCATGTTGCCATTATTCATCTTCATGAGTCATATTACAGCCTTCTAAAGGCTTAATGGGTGTTGAATTCTTTTTAGGGGCCATTTTAGAATCCAATACTGATATATATTCTACAATATGTCTTGGAATAAATTCAAGTTGATTCTTCAAACAAGACTTATGCAATTCAGAATTTAAAAAAAGAAGAAAAAGAATAAATAAATAATAATAAAAATAAAAATAAATAAATAAATAAAAATACACACATTTTACTTGATTTTGAGGAGCTCGATATTAAAATTGAGTTATCTCTATAATTGTGGATCCTAAATATATGAAATTTGGCCCTATAGTAGCCCTCTGAAGCTTCTTTCAAATGCCACAGGTCTGATATGATTTGGATTCTTCAAGGCAAAGTTATGTCTAATCTCCCACAATGACCCAATTATGGATTGGTTCAGTAGAGCGAACTTGTACGACTTGCCACGTGTCACTGTTTCCTCCTTTGGCTTTGAAATTGATAGACAACAAACTGCAGTCCATGTACTTGCGACCACTTTTTACATCATTCCAATCCGATGCTCAGAGAGAGAGCTATGAATATTTTTCCACGGTCACCTCTTTGAGATGAAATTCAGAAGCCTGAAAATTCCTAACTTTCACAGATTATATCTCTAAAAATATTGCGAACCAAGATCTGACATTTTGTGACGATGTTCCTTAGTATTTCGGCTTCGCATTCTAAAAATTTCAGCTTCTGAACCTTCGTAGAAAAAAATTCATAGTGAAAATTCCACGATGATCTGTTTAGGTTAAATTCAGGAGCCTGCTAAATGACCTAAATTCCACAGATTATATCTCTGAAAATATTGTGAACCAAGCTCTAAAAGTTTGCGACGATGTTTCTTAGGATTTTGGCTTCACACATTACAAATTTTAGCTTCTGAACCTTCGTAGAAAAACAATTATAGAGAAAATTCCATGATGACCTGTTTGGAGCAGCAAAACCCTAGAATCCAAAGCTCTGATACCAAATGTTGTGAAACCAACTCCAAAAATAGAAGAAAAGAGATATCAATGCCTTAGAAATAAGCCACTTCGAGGGGGAAAACTTCCAATACATTACATGAATGAAAAATTCTTGGATGATACTAATTACAAAAGCTCCTTTCTATATATAGGAGTCCATGGGGGCACAATGTAATCCTAGCTGACCTAACAATAATAATTTAAGGGCACAATAATAACAATATGGGGGTTACAGGGGTACAATAATAACAATAAGGGGGTTACACTAACAACAATAAGGGACTATACTAGTAATATAGGGACCTAACAGTTGTATCTCAAGAAACAATCCCTTGGCTACGATAAGGAATCAATGCTTAAGAAATTTTATAAATGTATGTCACAATTACAATATCAAATGGCCTCTGTTTAACACCTTTGGAATTTAATTACTTAATACCCTCAATAATCTGATATGATGAAAGCCTTCACAATGCCATAAACTGCTGATATTTGAATGAAATGAAAAGAAGAACTGTAAGGGAAACTCAAGATGATATGCTGAGAAATAGAATCTATCACTTTTAAGTTTCGGAGGAAATTCATGGAGAGATAGGAAACTCGAAATAATATGCTGTAAACACAAAATCTATTACCTTAAAGTTTCATTAGGAGTTTGTGAAGAGAGAAGAGATGAAGTGAAAGAGCGGAAATTAAGGTTATGTAACTCTTACTCATAGATGTAATTAAGAGATTGGCTGCTACATTACTTCACTTCATTCAAAGAGGAATAAACACAGAGAAAAACTGGAAAGACATATAAACATCAACATGTGTAAGAAACTTGATCTTCTTCCATTAATGACTCAGAAAATTTAGTACTACACTAACATTCATCCAGAGGTCCAAAACTCGGAACCCATTTTATTTATTTCTATCTACTTAAATACATCAAAGTAGTTTGTAACTGTTGAAATTCTTGAAACTACTCGACTACCTAAACTGTTAAGATTACTTATGCAATCATACCGAGAAAACAAATTAAAACTGGAAATATTGTTCGTTTTGTTGAATATGATGGTGCTGATGCGTCCTTCCGATGTGTTGAGTGTCCTTTCTGATTAGGATGTAGCAGTTGCACAGATTTGTAACGATGCCTCAGTGCCCAACTTGACCCAGCAGTCGTGCTTCCAACAGTGCCACTATACGTTCTTTTGCCTGACTCTGCCTATGCCTTTGTGCTTCAAACAATGTTATCCTATCCCATTCTGTTCGTGCCTGCAACATTCAACTTTCTCTCACATTTTGGTGTTTCACCAGTTTTACGTTATAATCCTCTTTTCTTCCTCTGATGTGGTTTAACACAATAAATTCCCTACCTACGGATTTTAAAACCTTTGGAGTTCACTTTTGAAACCACATCACTCCGCCCTCACATCGCACTTCACATTTCGCTGTTTTTAACTTGTCTTTAGCACTTATCTTCTAAGACTTGTGATGTGCACTATGCGATCAGGTCCCACCTGGCCTTGCACATCGCACTTCAGTGACTTTAACATGAACCCTTTGCACTATCTATTAAAACTTGTGATTTGCGATCGGGCCCCACCGCATCGCATATCGCACTTTAGCGATTATAACTCAAACCCTTTGCACTTAACTTTAAAAAATTGTGATGTGCGGTATGCGGCCAGGACCGCGTCATCGGATATCGCACTTCAGCGAATTTAACATTTACCTCCACACTTATTCTTTAAAACTCGCGATTTACGATCTACGATTTAATCTTCGCCATCCATCTCTCCGCTTCAATTTTTCTCTTTGATCTAGACCATCTATTTTTCCCTTTGCGCCTCCTCCAAAACTCTTAAGTGTCTAAGGGAAATACGCCATTTATCTGCCTTCTCTGATTTGAAAGTAAAGGGCATGGACTCTAGCTATCACCATGTAACTTCTTCATTGAAACCTGAAACCTCTTGCGGGGGCACTTAAGCGGTTTTTGGAATTTGAAGGGAGTGTTCCCGCAATTGATGTCAACCGTCGATTGCAGGTGAGCGGATTTAACGAGACCGCTTGTGGGGGCACTCCTTGGTATAAATCTCATGCAATTTGTGCTCCCGGGTTGTCGTTGGATCTAGGCACAATTTGAACTGTTCTGCACGTAAATGAGCCCGACTCGACCCACCTTCACATCTCATCACGTAATGTTAATGTACCAACATATCAATCAAAATTATTTTTTGACATACAAAATTTTACCTTTTCTAACATATATGCTTTTTTGATGTTTTGAAAAATATTTCAAAGGTAAATGCAAATGAGCCACAACATCTAGCTCCACTTGGGGATAGTGATTTTTTACACGGAAGCGTTAAGAACCACAGATTAGTGCCTTATCCCTTGGGCATGGAGTCAAATATTTCTTGGTGACATATGAACAATGAGAAATCCGACATTTACAATGGTAGAATGCTAACTTTTAATGCTGGAAATAATGCTTCAGATATTTCCCGTTCACAGGCAGCTGTACTAACTCTCCATCTAGATATTCCAAAATGAATGTGTTATTTGATCTTGCCTCAGAGATTCTGTATGGACCATACCAAAGAGGGTCAAATTTACCATGCTTCCCATGTTCTTCTCGTTTGGTGTCCCATCTCAGTACCAAATCTCCTGCTTGAAAGAGAACTTCTTTTGATTTTCTGTCAAAAATAGACTTCATCTTTTCCTGATAAGTAATCAAGTTATCCCTAACTTTGTTTCTGTTTTCACTTGATTCAATTATTTTGTTCAATCTCCTTACCAGAGCAATAGGTTCTTCCTGAGCTTCTTGAAGGAAAGAAATCAACGGTTTAGCCAGCTGAGTAGGAAATAGTGCTTGAGTTCCATAAACCAGTTCATAGGGATAATTTCCAGTAGATCTCCTGGTAGTGACTCGAACTACCCAGAGGGAAAACTTCAACTTCATATCCTAATCCTTTTGATTCTCGGTGATTTTCTTCTTCAAGATTCTAACCAATGTCTTATCTGAGGACTCTACCAATCTGTTCCCTTGGGGATGATATGCTGTGGAATGTGATAAAATTACATTATATGTTTGACAGAAATTAATGAAATGAGTAGATTTGAATACCTGAGCATTATTAGTCGCAATTTTGACTGGACATCTAAATCTGCTGAAGATGTTTTCCTCCATAAAATTCATCACTATTTGGTCATTTGCCTTCTTCGTGGGTATTGCTTCAACCGATTTTTTAAAATAATTAGTGGCATTTATAATCCACTTGAACTGTCCACTTTATGGTGGATTGATCTCTCCAATAATATCCAATCCCCATTGCCTGAAAGGTTCTTCAATAAATACTGCGATGAGAGGTAATGGAGCAAGTTTTTTTATTTTCAGCAAATAACTGACACTTCTAACAACTTCTGACCAGTATATACACATCTGTAAATGAGGTTGGCCAATAGAAGCCTGACTTAAGAATTTTATGAGTAGTGGCCTTCCAGCTATAATGTCCTCCACACAGACTTTCATGCCATTGTTTGGTGACTTCAATAGATTCTCCTTCGGTCAAACATAATAGCAAAATACCAGCAGGATCTTTCCAGTATAGCTTTGCTTCTATGATAACATATGGCTGAGACTTGAGCTTGAGAGATCTATATTTTGTTCTATTTAGTAAAGTTGGACAGGAAAAGAAACACAGGTAATGCATAATATCTTTATACCAATCATAGCACAAAAAATTGTATTGAATACCTATTTTGGACTTTCTTTGACCTTCTTCATTAACAACTCCATCCACTAGTGCCAACAGATTAATTCCCAAGGCTTGAAAATTTGTCTCTGTCAACAACTTCTCTAACCCCTGTCCCTTGACTAGCTTGGTGGGTTTGATGTCCAAATCATACTCTTGGATTTTTGCTATCCACTTCCCCCTTTTTCCTTCAACATCACTTTGGACCATCATGTCTTTCACAACAGAATTAGGAACATAAGAAGTTATTTGGGAATGTAACACATAAGTCCTGAAGGCTTTTAATGCTTTGACCAAAGCATATACTTGTTTCTCCATAATATTGTATATGAGCTCAACATATCTGAGAAATTTGCTGAAAAATGCAACTGGCTACTCCTTACTATCTTCATTTTTATACAACACAACAACAATAGTAGTGGGGGATGCAAATGAGAATACCTGAAAGGCTTTTTGATAGTCTGGACTAATCAGAACCGAAGCTTCCTGCATTGCTTCCTTTATTCTAGAAAATGCATCTCTTGCTTCCTTATCCCATTTTACTTCTACATTTTTCTTCAACATATCTATTATACTTCTCACGATCTCAGCATAATTGGGCACAAATCTCCTCAGAAAGTTTATTTTTCCCAGGAATCTCTGGATATATTTCTTGCTTCTGGGTAAAGGAATCGTCTAAATGGCTTCTACCCTTGCTGGGTCAATCTTTACTCCTTGTTTAGAAACTATGTGACCTAATAATTTACCTTCTTCTAAGAAAAATAAAGATTTCCTGGGATTTAATGACAGACCAAACTTTTTTCATTTTTGAATTTTTTTGTTGCAAATGCTCCAATTGTTCATCATCTGACCCTGAGAAAACAGTTACATCATCCATATATATAACTACAAACCTGTCACCAACGAAGGCTATGTCCATGGCCCTCTGAAATGTTGCACCTGCATTCATAAGGCCAAATGGCATCCTTGCATACATGAGGGTGCCCCAGGGCGTCATGAAAGCAGTCTTCTTCTTATCTTCTTTTTCTACTGCTACCTGATTATACCCAGAAAATCAGTCAACCATAGAGAACCTGTGAGCTCCTGTCACCCTTTGTAAGACATAATCCATTTTCAGCAAAGGTTAATTATATTTTAGAGATGCTCGATTCAAATTCCTGAAGTCTACACACAATCTTATCTCTCCATTCTTCTTTCTTACAGGGACCAGATTAGAAACCTAGTCTAAATATCTGAGAGGGATTGTAATTTTCGCCAACAACAATATCTTCACTTCTTTTTCAATTGGAGCTAACAACAATGGATTGATCTATCTGAACTTCTGTCTGTGTGGTTTAAGTCCTTCTTTCAATGGAATCTTATGTTGAATTATGATTTTGTCATATGTTTTTAGGTCTTCATATGACCAGGCAAATACATCCATATATTTCTTAAAAATATTAATGTATCTTTCTTTGTAGTTTTTGGGAACACCTTTGAACAATTTCATTATTTTGGGTTCCTGCTGAGTTCCCAAATTACAATCTTCCATCTCTTCTTCTTGATGTTATTTCTTTGAATCAACAACAATATCATTAGCATCAAATAATCTTTCAAGGGGAACCAACCCTTTAGGGAGCACATTATCTTTCAATTGGATAATCTTATGTTCACCTATTGACTGCTTAACGTTTCTTATTTCCACTTTCTGCTCTGTTCGTTCTTCCTCTTGGTCTATCTCAGCATCTTCAAAGTTTCTAATCATTGTCAGGAATTGATTTATCTGTTCATCATCATCAAACACCTACCAATGTTTCATATTTTTAGGGATAGAAGGTATATGTCTAATTTCAATTTCATACCTTATCCTTGGATTTATTGGAGGTTTGAAGGTGCTGGCTGCAACTACTAAAGAATATTCCAATCTATTCTCCTCCCTCGGAATAAATTGAATATTGAATGCTTCAAAATAGTTTTCTATCAGATCCCAAACTTCATTCCTATATGATCTTAAACTCGGATGCTTGGTTTGACAATCATTTTTAATCTGCCTTATAATCAATTCAGAGTCACCAAAAATTGAAATACATTGAAATCCCATCTATTTAGCAACTTGAAGGCTTGAGATTATGGCCTCATACTCATCCACATTGTTTGTTGAATCAAATTCTAGTTTAAAAGAGAAAGGCATGAGGTTACCTTCTGGTGATATCAGCAAGAATCCAGCACCCACGCCTTCCTTGGAGTAGGCACCATCAAAGTAGCACTTCCAAATCTTCCTTGACTGCAGCTCATTATTTACAATTGCTGGAGAGAGCTGCTTCCTTGTGTCTTCATCAAATTATGCATCTTCATACAACATGAAACAAGAAATATCTTCTGTTTCTTGACTATAAATGGGGGAATTTCCTGCATCTTTCTTGGAGGTGGTCTTCACAAACCTTGTTTCCATGTACAATCTCCTTTCTTCCCCATTAAAAACTGGAATGATAGCATAAGTGAAATCTAATTTTAGAACACCTCCCAACTTTGCTCCCCAAGATCTTGACAGGAGCATTCCAAACCTGGCTGGGATGTCAGCAACCACTACATCCATGACTATACTCTTTACTGGGATTTGTGCCAATGAAACTGCCACATATTTAATTAACCCAACACATTTCACCCTTTTGGAATCAAATGAATATAGATCCCTATAAGGTTTGGTAATCTGCAAGTTTAGTTCCTTCATAAAAAACAATGGCATGAGGTTATGGGACGCTCCTGAGTCCAGCATGCAGTTATGTAGAGTAAAATCTTGAAGCAACAGAGAAATATAGAAGGGTGGAACATAAGGATGTACTTCTTCTACATGAGGACCAAAGGTGACCACTGGATTTTCTTCTTGTAAGTTCATTGTGTCACTTATATCTTCCACCTATGTGAGATTAATAAATTCTGAAATTTCTTTCTTGTAAGCTGGTATTTTAGCTAATTCTAGAAGAGGTACCTGAATTTTAACCTTCTCCAACTCTTTTTCCAAACTGAAAGCATGAGTTTGCTTAACATTTTTTTCAGGTTCTTCTTCACTCTTTCTAGAATTTGTCGCTTGTTTGGGTACAGGAACAACTCTCTCCAAAATATTAGTGTCAAATTATTTGTTCTGGGAAGATTCGCCCTGTTGCACATGTGTTCTATTAGGTGAATTTACATGTTGTTCCCATTACTGACCTGTTTCGCAGGGTCCTTTTGTTGTGGGGTTTCCATTGGAGGAGGAAAGGAACCTTTTTGTTCACCTCCAATATCCTGCACTCTAGATCTCTTTCTAGACCTCAAATCATACTTTTTATGCAACACAACTTGCATGAAATCTGTGAATGGCCTACAGTATTCATCCATTTAATCTTGATCAAAAGATACTTCAGCTTCAACATATTCTCCCTCACAATATTCCTCTTCGTCCTCTTCGATTGTATACATAGCAGATACCTAATCCTCGGCCTCCCTTTGGTCATATTCTGTTGGCTCTGCGGGTGTTGCTTCTATATACAACGATGCTTGAAACTGGTCTTGATCTCTTCTTTCCCTCTGCAAAATTTGCAGGGGATGTCTTCTGAATTGACGATTGAACCACCCTCAGTTTTGTTGTACTTGTCTTTGGGAATTTTAATTTTCCAACTCCATCTTAGCTAGATTATTTGTCAATTTTTTCATCACCTTTGTCATATCTTCAATTCTTAGATCTTGTGACGATTCTTCTTTTGCTTTCCCCTTATCTTGGATTGGTTGTTTCCATTTCGCCTTTCTAGCTGCAGTCATATTAGCTTCGATCTCTAAATCATCTGTCTATATCTGCTCAAGAGTAGGGGCTCTTCTCTCTCTCAATGTAAAGCTAAAATCAGCTTCAAAAGCGCCAACAAAAACTACCTTTTCTCCTACATGGGGGGGCTTCATCTCTATAGGTAAACTATTGTACAATTTTTTGAAGACTTTTACAAACTCATAAATGTTTTCATTAGGACTTCTTTTAATTGCATTAAACTCTATCAATGAGTAACCATGATCTCTCTTTTCTCCCCATCTCTGAATGAATTGAGTTTCTAACTCTTCCCAGTTATTTATTGAACCATTTGGTAAACCTTTGAACCATTTTCTAGCCTCTCCATCTAGAGAATGCACAAATAGTCTCATCACAACATCAAGATGTTCTACATTTAAATTCTCAGCAAAATTGCAAAACAATGGTAAATGTTGTCCTATAGTTACTTCATCTTCTCCAGTGAAACGAGGAAGTAATTTGAGGTATTCTTGAGGCATGGCATTCATTGGTTGCGCAATATTTAGTGGAGGATATATGTTCAACAAAGAGGCTGGTGCTGTCATATTTACACCTTGTTTAACTATTCCTTGGGTGGTTGAGGTTGATGAACCTACTGTGAAAGTGAATGAAGGTGGAGGAAAAACTGATATGGGAGTGGATCGATGAACAATGGCAGAAGAACCAACAACTATATTTGGTTGAGCTTGAGTGAAGGCAAAATAAATAGACTCAAAAGAGTGTTCTTCTAACTTAGTTTCTTGAAAATCAATGGGTGTGTAAGGAAAATCTTGTTCCAAGAAAGAGAGTTCCTTGGAAATATCTTCAAACAAAGGGTTATGAGAACTGCTTCCAGAAGCAGAAAATGTAGGATCGGGAGTTGAAGGATTTTCAGGTTTCTGAGCCTTTTTAGAAACCAATCTTTCTGGATCTGGAAAAGTAGGGACTATCTGCTGTGAGGTATCTGACCTTGTGTGAGGCCTTTTGAAATCTATAATTTTGAAAATAACAAACACAACCCAAATATTTCCTCCTCACTAAACAACTAGAGGAAATAATGTGAAAAACCCAGCGAACTTCGTTTCTTCGTCCCCGGCAACGGTGCCAGAAAATGTTGTATCTTAAGAAACAATCCCTTGGCTGTGGTAAGGAATCAATGCTTAAGACACTTTATAAATGTATGTCACAATTGCAATAACAAATGGCCTCTATTTAACACCTTTGGAATTTAATTACTTAATACCCTCAATAATATGATATAATGAAAGCCTTCACAATGCCATAAACTATTGATATTTGAATGAAATGACAAGAAGAACTGTAAGGGAAACTCAAGATGATATGTTGAGAAATAGAATCTATCACTCTTAAGTTTAAGAGGAAATTCATGGAGAGAGAGGAAACTCGAAATAATATGTTGCAAACACATAATCTATTACCTTTAAGTTTCATCAGGAGTTTGTGAAGAGAGAAGAGATGAAGTGAAGGAGCGCAAATTAAGGTTATTTAACTCTTACTCACATATGTAATTAAGAGACCAACTGCTACACTAATTCACTTCATTCAAAGAGGAATAAACACAAAGAGAAATTGGAAATACATATAAACATCAACAGGTGTAGGAAACTTGATCTTCTTCCATTAATTTCTCAGAAAATTAAGTACTAAACTAACAATCATCCATAGGTCCAAAACTTGAAACCCGTTTTCTTTATTTTTATCTACTTAAATACATCAAAGTAGTTCTTAATTGCTGAACTTCTTGAAACTACTCGAATACCTAAACTATTAAGATTGCTTATGCAATCATACCGAGGAAACAAATTAAAACCGGAAATATTGTACGTTTTGCTGAATCTGATGTTGCTGATGCGTCCTTCCAATGTGCTGAGGTGTCCTTTATGGTTATGATGCAATAGTTGCACAGTTCTATAACGATGCCTCAGTGCCCAACTTAACTCAGTTGTCGTGCTTCCAACAGTGCCAGTATGCGTTCTTCTGCCTGACTCTGCCTATGCCTTTGCGATCAAACAATGTTATCCTGTCCCCTTCTATTCATGCCTGCAGCATTCCAACTTCTCTCGCATTTTTTCATTTCACCAGCTTTACGTTATAATCCTCTTTTATTCCTCAGATGCGGTTTAACACAAGAAATGCCTTACCTACAGATTTGAAAACCTTTGGAGTTCACTTTTGAAACCACATCGCATTCGCCTGCACATCGCACTTCGCATTTCACTGTTTTTAACTTATCTTTAGCACTTATCTTCTAAGACTTGCGACGTGCGCTATGCTATTGAGTTCCACCTGGCATCGCACTTTGACGACTTTAACATGAACCCTTTGCATTATCTTTTAAAACTTGTGATTTTCGATTTGTGATCAGGCCCCAACGCATCGCGTATCGCACTTCGTCGATTATAACTCAAACCCTTTGCACTTAACTTTTAAAAATTGCAATGTGCGGTATGCGAACCAAGGCCACGTCATCACATATCACACTTCAGTGAATTTAACATTTACCTCCACACTTATTCTTTAAAACTTGCAATTTGAAATCTACGATTAATCTCCACTGTCCATCTCTCTGCTTCAATTCTGCACTTTGATCCCAACTGTTTGTTTTTCCCTTTGTGCCTCCTCCAAAACTCTTACGTGTCTAAGGGAAATGCTCCATTTCTCTGCCTTCTCTGATTTGAAAGTAAAGGGTGTGGGCTCCAGCTATCACCATGTAATTTTTTCATTGAAACCTGAAACCACTTGCGGGGGCACTTAAGTGGTTTTTGGAATTCGAAGAGAGTGTTCTTGCAGTTGATATCAACCGTCGATTTGTAGGTGAGTGGATTTAACGAGACCGCTTGCGGGGGCACTCGGTATAAATCTCGTGCAATTTGTGCTCCGGGGTTGCTGTTGGATCTGGGCACAATTTGAACTATTTTGCACGTGAACGAGCCCGACTCGACCCACCTTCACATCTCATCATGTAATGTTAATTTACCAACATATAAAACAAAATTCTTCTTTGGCATACAAAATTTTACCTTTTTTTAACATATATGATTTTTTGATGTTTTGAAAAATATTTCGAAGGTAAATTCAAATGAGCCACAACATCCTCAATCTTTCCCTCTCTATCCTTAATACCAATATCAATGTTATCAATACCATTCACCTCCACCACAACATCAATTTAACCATCAAACAACCTCAATTCAACCTTTCCTATTACCAACCACACAAGCACCCCAAAGGTCCATTCCCACTTCACTACCTGCACAACCATTTCGAATCCCCAACAATAAAACACCTCAATCCACTTACAATTTTGAGGTATTGCAAAATGATTCACCAACTGCCATTGAAGAACAACAACCAGAAGAAGAAGATTCAGATAAGGTCCAAGAATCATGGATGCCTGTTGATAAAGAGCAGTGGTTGGAACCTGAGATTGAAAATTTTCTTGCATTCTTATCACCAGATTCTATGAATGAAGATCACATCTCTAAAAAACTTGCATGAAATGATAGCAGGAAGCCAAGGAATACAAGATTATATTGAATATTGGTTCAAGGTAGTCATCGGTTCCCAATGTTCAATTCTTCAGTATCTCCTGACATCATCTCAATCAAGGCAATTGGTCTCTCATATATTGGTACATATCAAAGAGTATATTTCAAACCTGCATATGAGTTTAGCTATCATCTTGTTACAGACATGGTTCCATTGGAAGTATTCATATACTTGAACAAGATTTATATTTCAAGTAGAGTATGACATATATAAAAAATGAAAACAAAAATTAAAGAGAAAAATAAGTCCTATTGTTAAAACCAGCTTGCTGGCCCAATTGGACATGAGTTTTACTTGAAAACCAGGCATCTGGTGAGCAAATTTCACAATAAGTTTTGCAATTTCATGACAGTTTCAATATTTTATTATGGTTCTTCAAATCATTTTTGGTTCTATGCTCGAGTTGGATGATGTGGAATTCCTTAAGTTCCACCCTCCAACAGATCTTGTCCCATTGACCTCAACACCTTATATGGGATCAAGATCATATATTATTTGGAGTTCCTTGGAACTTGTGTACATCAATGGCAAGCCTCCTCGTTGACAACAATGGGAATACAAAAATGTCTCTTGATTGTTAGATCTTGTAGGTGACTTGACTTCAACACATTCATTCGTCCCTGTCAAGATGCACTCAGGGACCTTGACACTCATTTACATTATCGGTGAGTTGTCTTGCATTGGTTAACGATTTTCATCATTGATTGGTAATCCAATGATTTCTTCCCATGCTCGACTTCGACACATTCATTTGCATGGTAAGAATTGTACCATGAATTTTGGCTTTGATGAAGACTAATGGTTTTATCGAATCAACGACAACTTGCAGCAGTACATTTTATTGGTTTCTTGTAGTAGCATGTTCATAATTTTTTTTTTTAATTCAACAGCAGCATCATGGCACCATTTCAACACTTTTTCATTCATTTTCATTTTCAAGAAAAACAATAAATTTGGGCCTATTTTAGTCAAAATGCAGTATGTTTCATGGTTTCTACTTTAGCATGAATACACAATTCAAATCAGCAGTTCAAAATTGGAGAAAATAATTTTCTGCAAAAATTGACATTTCTGCAACTGTTGCGGAAAGTTGCAATTTCTGCAGCTATTGCTGTAGCAGCTTGTTTTTGTTGTAGCATTTTTTCCAGAGGCAGTTTTGGCACAAATATTGCAAGAGAATGGAGAAGTAATAAAAAAATTTGAGCTTCTAGGTTTTCTCATAATATAGTAAATTGAGTAATATGCGGGCAAATTTTTTAAAAAGTGCAATTTTCCAGGACTTTTCAGTGGGTTTTAAAGGCGGATTTTCATTTTTCACTATTTTGGACAGATTAGGACATATTTCGGTATTTTTTCACAGCAGCACCTTTTCTTCATCAAAATGGGATTTTGAAGGTATGTGGCGGTATAAAAGGTAAAAATACATGGTTTCCCTTTTGAATCACTCAATTTGGCCTTAAAATGAGTTCATGGCATATGTTTTTGTTGCAACATTGGACATCGTGAAAGGTGAAACAGGGCAGAAATTGATTTGATCATAACTTGCAAACCATGCATCCGTTGGGCCTAAAATTTTTATGGTAAATGAAAACAGAAAATTTCAAAAAATTCCAATGTGCATTTTTCAAGAAATTGGCCACTTTCACCTACAACCATTTCTCATTTTTCTCGAGATCCGTGCACCTATTGGCTGAGATATTTTGTGGGAAGGTGCATAATACTAATAGTAACAACCTTAGAAAAATTTACGAGGATCTTATTTACCATTTGAGAGAAAATGGAAAAACAAATCTGCTACATGAAAAAGATACATTTTGTGGAGCAAGGTCAACACATCATGGAGAAAAGTACCTGAGCCAAATCAACACCAAATCAGCTATCAGATCTTGTTCTCTTCCCCAATTCCAAAAGGTAAACTTGAGGTAAAACTAGCCTTAAACTTTTTAATTTGTTAAAAATTCTAGAAATTTTGATGAAAAACTATTGTAAACATGTAGTTCCAATTTTTCTCCCATTATGTTTTGTCATACCTTTTAACAATCAATCCCACAAGTTATGATTGATTATTTATCAACAAAGTCCTGCCACCCATGCAATCATCTCATTGTTTTCCATGGTCATAATGGTGTTCTTCTATGCTTTCACCACTCTCTTGATAGTCCATGCTTTCCTTAATGGTCCATCAACATGATGTTCTTGAGAAAAAGAATTATTTTACAATAGAAAATCTTGACTTCATGGTACATGTTTGTAGCACATGATCAAAAGTTACATGGATCACTTGAAATTATGTGTCCTATTACTCATCTTCAGATTTTTAATGGAAGCCAATAAATGATGAGTACAAAGCCACAAGAAGAAGAAGATTGCAACAAAGCCTTGTTCACACACTCTTGAAGTCACTTGGAAGCATATTTTAGGCTCTGATAAGTTGCATAACACTCAATAACAACTCTTATTTTGTGTTATGTATAACTCATCTTCTCAAAAGCTTCACATTGGGAAGTCTTCTACATTCATTAGTTTGTGAGTTCTTGAAGAAACTATTTGATAACATTGTTGAAATATGATTGGTTGCTATGCATGGAAGATAAGAAGACAATCATTATGCGTTGCAATCTATGATCATTTCCAGCCATACTACTAGAATGAACTTCACAAGGATGAAAAGCACATTCTATATATGGAGTAAAAGTATTGATGTGTTCTTCACAATATGATATTCTACCAAGGCTTGAACAATTTGAGCACAATTAAAATAGTGACAAGTACTTGGATATGCTACTATGTGGGCATTCTTTCTTTTCACACAAGTTGCATATAATAAATAATGAAGGGTTGCAAAAAAGTGCTTCTTATTGAGATAAAGTGTCAATATTTCTCTCTTGGAGCTTTAGACAAGGACTTAGTTGATATGACAGAATAAAGGAACACAAGGAACTGGTTGGATTATGAAACTTTGCAATGCTTTGTTTGTATGAGGACATGCAAAATCTTCGGTGTGGGGAAATATTGCGCCTCTAATTTGTCATAATTTTTTTGATGAAACCATCCATTTTCATAGCATTCCATTCACCCATTGTCATCATTTTTAACCATATTTCTTCATAAACGCACCAAATTACCGCATGCATGTTTACATGGTTTATTCTTATTATTTCTATTATTTGTAATGAATTAAAGAGAATATGTATGGTTTTACTAATGATAGTTTGACCATTCAAGTTTCTACAGTTTCCGCAGTTGTTGTTGAAATTCAACGAGAAGATTCAGCACCCACACTAGTGAATTAAGCACCTGGTTGCATTAAGTACCTACACTAGGGTGGGGCCCACAGGGCTATTTTTGGGTGCATGTCTATTTTTATTATCCCTTAATTTAGATGGACATTAAACTGTAATCTATTCTCAATGTGGACTTGAAATAGTTAACTGAAGTGGAAAATTTAGTTAGCTAGTGAATTTTGAGTTAGAGGTTGGTTGGTGGGACATGTAGAGTAATTCTAGTTGTAACAGAGTTCAAAATGCAGTGGTGCATGAGTTGGTGCAAGTTGTATATATTTTAACTCAGTTAAGTGAGTTAAACTCATTTGTGCTAGTTGTAACTAAAGATACCCTAGTGAGAGATCTAGTGAATTAAATATTAATTAATTCACAATCAGTGATCTCACATGCAACTGAGGATTTACTATTATTAACTGCATGCATGTCAGATTCAATGGAGACCCAGTTGAGTTCTAGGTGAAAGGGAAGTTGACTATCAGTTGTGACATTATCTACTTGCACAAATGCAGGCAAACACTCACTGGAGTTCCCATGATACTTGTGCAGCCAACGTAGGTAGGATTGCATCAATTCAAGGATTGCACAGTGAAGGCAGGATGTCTGGAGACAGTAAATTGGCTAAGTAATTTGCCAATTTTTGTATGACAGTGTGAGACAATTACTGATGTACTAAGGGCTCTTGTGAGAAGAGTTTTGTATGTAATTGTTTCATGATCCATGATATAATATACAATAGAAGATAGTGGGGTTTTTAGCTATAAGATTTCCCTGGGAAATTATTTGTGTTGTGTGTAATTGATCTTTCTTCATGTTCATGTGATTAGCGATTGTGTTTTTAATTCCGTAAAATATTTGTAGAAGCGATTCAGTATTTAAATTTAGTACATTTTTAGATTGGGTGAATCCAAGATATACATGCATATTGTATAATTTCTACATGGTATCAGAGCACAGGAAATTGCAGAAGTGAAACAGGAGCTGAGTTTGTGATTGGATAAAATTCGAATTTGCAGAAAGACTTTCTTGGTGCTACAGCTGATTCAAGATCGAAATGGCTTTCAATGGCTTGAGGTTAGAGTATGCACTCGAGGGTAGCTTGAACTACATTTCTTGGAAATACAGGATGGATGCAGTACTCAAAGACAATGGCTTGAAGAAATTCATTGCAAAGATGTTCCTAATTCCGATGTTGCAGATGTTGCCAATCTTGATGCATGGAAAAAGAAAGTGGCAAAGGTGAGGAGGATTCTGTTGGAGGGAGTACGAGACCACATTGTCTCTAGCCTCCATGGGAAATCCACACCATATGCTATGTGGAAGGCTTTGACGGATCTATTCCAAAGCAGCAGCGACCATAGGAAATTGTCGCTCAAAAATAAACTCAGAAAGATCAATATGGAAAAGGTTGACACCATTCCAAAATATCTCACAAATTTTGTCCAATGTTAGGATGAACTGGGGAGTGTGGGAATAATAGTCTTTGGTGATGATTTGGTGAGCTTGGCTCTCTTAGGACTTCCTAAGAGTTAGCACAGTTTTCAATACTTTGTCAACAGATGGGAAAAATTGCCGGATTGGGAACGACTGTGGTCAGATCTGGTGCAGGAGGAGTTCAGACGGAACAATAGAGATGGATCTTCATCTAAGAATGAGGATGAAGAGGATTGTACTTTTGCTGCCAAGGCAAGGAAAGGGAAAGGGAAGAAATTTCCTTCAAAATCTGAGTCCAAAGGCAAGAATCAGGACATGTCCAAGGTGAAGTGTTTTCACTGTAATGAACATGGGCATTTTGCTACTAACTATCCACAAAATAAGAATAACAAGAAGGCTATTAGATCTGTAGATGGTGAGGCCCTTGCCTTGCAATTTAAGCTTGAATTCTCCTTGATTTCATGCATGGTGTCAAGTGCATTGGGATCAATGTGGTATTTGGATAGTGGCGCTTCCTTTCACATGACAGGAGATAAGGAAATTTTCAGTGACTTGGAGGAGAAAGATCTCCAGATGCATATTGAGATGGGCGACGACGAACGGTACAATGTTACCGGGATTGGTACCATTACCTTTCAGAGGGGTTCAGGTAAAACTTTTCAATTAAAAGATGTAATGCATGTACCAGGTCTGAAGAAAAATTTGATCTCAGTCTTAATGTTGGAGGACAGAGGCTATGACGTTGTTTTTAGTGATGGAAAAGCTTTCCTGAGACATAAAACAATGGTTCAAGGCAAGAGGATAGGGATTTGAGTTAATAATATCTACAAGCTAGAGGTAGATGGCTATGCTGCTCTGATGGGCTAGGCAGAGAAAGTGGTGAGCTAGGATGAGGGCGAATTATGGCATAGGTGATTGGGCCATCTTCATCATGGAGTCTTGAAAGCCATACACCAAATTTCTACTGGAGTTCCAATGGGAACACTTTCTCAATTAGATCAGTGCAAGGTTTGCACCATGGGGAAGTATGTAAAGTCCACCTTTCATGAGAAAGAGAATCGTGCTTTGGGGATCCTTGAGAGAGTTCACATAGATGTGTGTGGATCATTCTCGGTTGGTTCAACAACAAAACATAAGTACTATGTAATATTTGTTGATGAATTTTCTCGTAAATGCTAGATCTTCTTCGTGCAGAAGAAAGATCAAACATTCTCTAAGTTCTGTTAGTTTAAGGCATTGGTGGAGAAAGAGTTAGGGAAGCAAGTGAAGGCTCTTAGGAGAAAAAATGGTGGATAATACATCTCTAACGAATTCAAGAAATTTTGCAGCAAAGAAGGAATTCGAAGAGAACTCATAGCACCTCATAACCCAAAACAGAATGGGGTCGCAGAGAGGAAGAACATAACGATCGTGGGTGCAACACGAGAGATGTTGCATGATCAGGGCCTACCAATGCATTTGTGGGTGAAAGCATGCAAAACTATGGTTTATGTGCAAAACCATTGTCCTCATAGAGTACTTGGCATGAGTACACCTGAAGAGGCTTCCACTGGTAAGAAACTTGATGTTTCACACTTTAAGATTTTTGGCTCATCTGTTTATGTGCATGTGACCAAGGACGCCAGGAAGAAGCTGGAACCGACTGCTGAATTTGGGATTTTTGTGGGGTACACAGAAACACCCCATAATTATCGTGTGTATTTTCCAAACCACAGAATGACTGTTGTGCGATAGGATATAAAATTTGATGAGGGGAAATCCATGCGATTGTCCCTTGAGAGGGAGCTGGACTTGCATGCAGAGGAGGAACTGTTGGTTCCCAAGGATGAGTCTCAAGATGTGGATCAACCACATGAGGAGGTTCATGGAGTGGAGGAAATCACTCATGCAAAGCCATCCATTAGAAATGGCAGAAGGTGCACCACGAAGCTGATAGGGTGAGACTTGATGCTGCAGAGAATGTAAGAGCCCCTACTTCACAACGCAGACAAAGACAGTCTCCTGACTGATTTACTGGATACATGGCTCTTATAAGAAAATGTATTGTGACCGCACCATGTTCCTTTCAGGAATCAGTGCAGTAGCCTCCTTGGGTTGATGTAATGGTGGAGGAGTATGACTCCATTGTCAAAAATAGTGCATGGGAGGTAGTCCCAAGACTAGTTGAAAAATCAGTGGTAGGTTTGAGATGGATCTACAAGGTAAAGCAAGCTACTGATGGGAGTGTGGATAAATAAAAGGCCATATTTGTGGCCTGAGGCTTTTCACAGATCGAGGGGATAGATTATGATGAGACTTTTGCACCTGTCGCAAGTTACTCTTTCATAAGATCCATCCTTGCACTCTCAGCGCAGATGGGTTGGCGCATTCATCGGGTGGATGTGAAAACTATGTTTCTCAATGGGATCATTGAGGAAGAGGTGTACATAGAGCAGCTTGAAGGTTTCGAGATCTTCAACAGCGAGTCACATGTGTGCAAGCTCAAAAGAGCATTGTATGGGTTGAAGCAAGCACCCCGTGCTTGGTACACTCAGATAGACAGTTATTTCACTGGACTGGGCTTCACCAAAAATGAAGCAGATGCAAACCTGTACTATATTGTGGTTTAGGGTAAGCTATTGATAATTTTTCTTTATGTTGATGATCTAATTTTGACTAGTGATGAACAACTGATACACTCATGCAAGGATTATATTGCAAGAGAGTTTTAAATGAAGGACATGGGACTCCTTCATTATTTCCTTGGATTGGAAATATGGCAGCAGGATGGTGAAATTTTTGTGTCTCAAGGCAAGTATGCAAAGGAGATACTGGGTAAGTTTAACATGGAGAGCTGCAAACCCATAGATACTCTTCTTCCAGGAAACTGGAGGAAAGAGGATGCTACTTATGGAGAGGTAGTGGATGCTACTGTCTATTGATAGTTAGTGGGTTCGCTAATGTATCTAGTGAACACGAGACCAGACATTTGCTACGCAGTTAACCAGCTGAATCAAGCTATGGTTAAGCCTACCAAGCTCTTTGGGAAGGCGAGGAAGCATGTCCTAAGATACCTGAGGGGCACATCAGAGTATGGTCTATGGTACATAAGGACAGATGGAGTGAAGTTGCATGGCTTCACAGATGTATATTTGGCTAGAAGTTCATCGAATAGAAAGAGCACATCAAGGGGGATATTTAGCATTGGATCGACAACATTTTCCTGGTACAGTAGGAAATAATGATCCGTGGCAGTCAGTTCAGCGGAAGCGGAATACATGGCAACAAACCAAGCTACATTTGAGGCTATGTGGATGAGAAAGATCTTGGTTTGTTTGTTTGGTTCTAAGATGGATCTGAAGATGATTCATTGTGATAATCATAGTTGCATTAAACTCTTGATTAATCTTGTGTTTCATGATAGGTCCAAGCATATAGATATTCGGTAACATCATCTCAGATATTGTGTGCAGAGGAGGATCATGTTGCTTCAGTACATTCCCATGGAAGATCACAATGCAGATATTCCAATGAAGGCACTCACCAGGAGAAAGTTAGAATACCATAGAGACAGGATCAGGGTGAAGGATAATCCCTTTCTTGTTGAGAGGGAGTGTTGAGATTCAACAAGAAATTCAACACCCACACTAGTGCATTAAGCACCTACACTAGGGTGGGGCCCACAAGGCTATTTTTGGGTGCATGTCTATTTTTATTGTCCCTTAATTTAGATGGACATTAAACTATAATTTATTCTCAATGTGGACTTGAAATAGTCAACTGAAGTGTAAAATCCAGTTAGCAAGTGAATTTCGAGTTAGATGTTGGTTGGTGGGACATGCACAGTAATTCTAGTTGTAACAAAGTTCGAAGTGCAGTGGTGCATGAGTTGGTGCAAGTTGTAAATAGTTTAACTCAGTTAAGTGAGTTAAACTCAGTTGTGATAGTTGTAACTGAAGATACACTAGTGAGGGAATTAGTGAATTAAATATTAATTAATTCACAATCAGTGATATCATATGAAACTAAGGATTTACTATTATTAGCTGTATGCATGTCAGATCCCGTGGAGACCTAGTTGAGTTCTAGGTGAAAGGGAAGTTGAATGTCAGTTGTGACATTATTCGCTTGCAAACATGTAGGCAAACACTCATTGGAGTTCCCATGATACTTCTGCAGTCAAGGTAGGAAGGATTGCATTCAACAAGGATTGCGCAGTGAAGGCAGGTTGTCTGGAGATAGTAAATTGGCTAAGGAATTTGCCAATTTTTGTATGACAGTGTGAGAAAATTAGCTGATGTACTGAGGGCTCTTGTGAGAATATTTTTGTATGTAATTGTTTCATGATCCATGATATAATATACAATAGAAGATAGCAGGGTTTTTAGCTGTAAGCTTTCCCCGGGAAATTATCTATGTTGTGTGTGATTGATATTTCTTCATGTTCATGTGATTAGCAATTATGTTTTTAATTCCGAAAAATATTTGTAGAAGTGATTCAGTATTTAACTTTAGTACATTGTTAGATTGGGTGAATCCAAGATATACATGCATATTGTATAATTTATACAACTATATCCATGGTTGAGGCAGTAGCATCACTCTAGAATGAAATCCAACACATCAAAATTGTTTCTATAAGCTCCAATAGGATTTTTGTTGGTCAAATTCCACCTAGCTCACACATGTGGATCTCCAGGCAAAGATCAAGGAAAAATCATAGCAGTTTTTGCCATTCAACTTCAAATGTGTTTTCTAAGAAAACTAAAGCAAATATCGTAAAAAAAAACATGGGTTTTGTTTAGAACATGCCCAATTAAGTTCTCAACCAGTAGTTTTCTCGAATTTGTTACCATTTGGGAGAAATTTTAGGTTCTTTGGAGCCCTATTTTGTAGTTGTGTGAGAAAACATTACACCCATGTGTCAATAAGTGCCCAGTCAAGCAAACAGAGGTTAGAATAGACTTTTCTTCATCAAATTTGTGGCAAATAGATGTCCATTCATTTCTGATCTTTAGCCATATGAATCTCCATGAAGTTAAATTGAAACCCCTATATAAACACTCCATTGAAACAAAGAGGAGAGGTTAATTTTCTGAAGAATATTGTGAAGTTTTAAACATATGTTTTTCATTCCTTTTTAATGAAGAAGTAACTTGAAGACTTAATGCGCAGCTAACTGTTGGAGTAAATATTTGAGACCACCTGTTTGTGGAGGGCCCCTGCAAACAGTGAAGTTTCTGCATTTTATCTTTTTAATGTAGTTTTTTTTCATTTTATCATTTGATGTAGTTATTTTAAAAATTCCAATTTGTCATTTACCATAGTTGTTTAGAGAATTCCAATTTTTCATTTGTTGTAGTTACTTCCAGAATTTCATTTTTTTATTTGATGTATATGCTTTCATAAGTATTCTTTTATCATTTGATGTAGATCCATCATTCTTTCATTTTGAATTTTCAAATTGCAGGCGATTCATAGTTTTACTTCTAGAGTAGCAGTGATTTATTTTAGAGTCGTTTTACAAGTTCATGAGTGGTTTATTTCAAGAGCATAAGTGATTTCTTTTCGAAGCAATAGTGATTGAGTGATTTCCTTTCAGCATATGAGTGCATTCTTTTCTGTTCATTAGTGATTTCTTCTCAAGAGCTATAGTGATTTCTTTACAAGTTTCATTGCCATAACATTTCATTTCAAAAACATAAAAATGTATAAATTCCCTTTTCTAGAATTCGATTTTATCTTCATGCACAAGATTGTTAGAGAATAAGAATTTTTAGAGACTAAAAAATAAATTAGTTAAAATTTCTTCATAAAATAGAGAAAGTTTTTTCAGTTTTTATAGAGTAGAAAACATGTTGAATTTTAGAACTTAGTTGTAATTTAAATTTATCAATTTCATTAGGAACACAAGAATAAAAACATCCTTAGAAGTAATCTCTACGAATCCAATCATCACACCATTAAACTAAATGAATAAAAGAGGCTTCTAGCATATATTGTGCACTTGCACTTCACAAGTTTACCAACTTTGGTCGATAATTTATGTAATCAATTTAAGACAATTAAATTGACCAAACAATATCATAAAATTAGAATGAAGACTAAAGACATTCCTAAAATAGCATTTAGAACTCATGAGGGTTATTATGAATTTTTGGTCATGCCTTATGAATTCATTTAAACGTTTGATGAATTCCATTTTCAAACCCTTCCTTAGAAAATTTGTGTTAGTATTTTTTGATGATATACTAATCCACAACAATTCTTGGAAGGATCATGTTCAACATGTTGACATGGTGCTCAAACTCTTGCAGGAGAAACAACTTTAAGAAAAAACCTCCAAATGTTTCTTTGGAGTATAGGAGGTGGAATATTTGGGTCATATTGTATCTCATGAGGGTTTTAAGGTCTTCAATCACTTCCAAGAGTTCAAGGCTCTTGTGGAGAACGTTACAGACAAAAATATCAAGGTACTTCGGATAGACAATGGAGGAAAGTACACAAATAATTCCTTCACAAGGTTATGTGCGAAGGAGGGAATCCAGAGAGAGTGGATAGCTCCATACAACACATAGCATAATGGGGTTGCAAAGTGAAAGAACAGGATGATAGTTGGGGTAGCAAGGGAAATTTTATATGACCAGGATATGCCTAAGTTTATATGGGAATAGGCATGTAGCACAACAATGTACATATAGAACATGGTTTCTCATAAAGCGTTGGGGAAGATGACACCAGAGGAGGCCTTTACAGGTAAGAAGCTAGAGGTCAGACACTTCAAAATATTTGGTAGTATAGCTTATTGTCACGTGTTGAATGACAAATGCACCAAATTAGATCTGACTGCAAAAAATTGATATTTCCTTGGGAAAAACAAAACATCCAAGGCATTTATGATCTACATTCTTGGTAGTATGAGGATCATCGTGAGATGAGATGTCAAATTTCAAGAGGAGAAAGCCTTCAAGAGATATTGCGAGTTACCAGTAAATTATCAAAGTGGGCTAGTAGAATCTCCAAGGGTTAAGCAATATTTGTAGGGACAACCAAGCACGAGTATTATTACTAATATAAGCAATATCTCAGGTGCAGGTGGTTTAGAGAGTTCTCAATAGACGGAGCAATAGGGGTGGTATGAGGAGCATGAAGCTCCAACCACCACCAATGGAAGAATAAACATGGAAGATATTCTGACATTGAAGTATGTGTAGTAGTTCATGGGAGGTCCTAGAGCAAGCATCAGAGAGTGTAAAAAACTAGAAAGGTACAAGGCGTTGGTTACATAGGTCATTGATAGAGAGCCTTCCAGTTATTAGGAGGATGCACAACATCAAGTGTGGCAGGATTGAACGGCGGAGGATTACAACTCCATCCCGATCAACTATGTATGGGAGGTCATGCATAGACCAATGGACAAGTCATAAGTTGAATCTCGTTGGATCTACAAGATCAAGTATGTTGTAGATGGAATTGTGGACAAATATAAGGCTTGGTCCATGGCCAAGGGTTATGCACAGAAGGAAGGAGTAGACTATGAGGAGATGCTTTATCTAGTGGCCAAATTCACTTCTATCAAGGTAGTGATCTAATTAGTAGCATGGATGGGATGGTAGATTCACCAGATGGACGTCAAGACAAATTTCTTCAATAACGTGATAGAAGAGGAAGTGTATATCAAACAACCAAAGGGATTTGAGATGCATGGGAGGGATACCCATGTTTTCAGGTTGAAGAGGGCATTATACGAACTCAAACAAGCTCCTAGAGCATGGTAAGGTCAGATTGATAGCTACTTGCAGCAGATGGGCTTCATGAAGAGCGAGGTAAATTCAAAACTCTATTATTTGATGGTAGGAGGTGAGTCACTTATACTAATACTTTAAGTGGATGATCTATTATTGAAAGCGTCATTAGGGATCATAAAGGAATTCAAAAGGGACTTAGTAGTAGAGTTCGATATGAAGGACTTAGGACTCTTGCATTATTTCCTAGGACTTGAGGTATGGTAGGCGGATGGGGATTTATTCATTGGGAAATAGAGATATGCTATGGAGATCCTAAAGAGGTTAAAGATGCAAGAATTTAGACCCATGCCCACACCTATTATTACTAGTTGGTGGAAGATAGACACATCAAAGGATAGAGAAGTGGACCCAACCTTGTATAGATAGCTCATTGCATCTCTCATGTATCTGGTCAACACAAAGCTAGACATTTGTTTCATGGTCAACATCCTCAGTTAGTTCATGGTGGAGAAAAAGAGATTACATTAGAAAACAGTGAGACATGTATCGATATATCTATGAGGTATAGTTGAGTATGGTATGAGATATACTCAAGGTGGTGGCATCAGTTTGATGGGATATACAAATGCAGACTGGGCAACAATTCAGTGGATCGGAATTAAACCTTTGGGTGTTGCTTTAGTATTGGATCAGGAGTTGTCTCTTGGTTCAACAAGAAGAAAAAATTTGTGGCACTAAGTTCTACAAAGTAAAAATACATGGTAGTGAGCATGGCCACATGTGAAGCTATTTGGCTTCAGAAGCTATTGGCTGGATTGTTTGGTAAACTGTTGGATTCGACCAGTATCTACCATGATAACCAAAGTTGCATCAAGCTTTCTAAGAATCTAGTGTTTCATGATAGGTTGAAGCATATTCACATCATATACTACTTCATCAGATATTTTTTATAGCGTGGATTAGTTCAACTGTAGTATGTTCACAAAGGCCTTAGGTAAGTCAAATTTTGTCCACTTTAGGGATAAGTTGGCAGTAGTAAAGAACGCCTTCCTCGTTGAGAGGGAGTGTTATTTTTTTAGTAGCTTGGATAGGTGTTCTATTCATTATGGTTTATAAGAGGCTAAGGAACACATGAGGATAATTATCTCCAGGACTCAGAAAATATTTCCAAGGAAAATTCCTTAATTAATTAGCCAATTATTAATATTTTCCTAAGTCTAGCTTAGGAAAATTTGTTAGTTAAATAACTTTAATTGAGGTAAATTGATTTTGCTTTAGATACTTCCTCAAAAGTAACTTGATGGGGTCAAGATGATCTTAACCATTTATTTTGATTATATCATGGTCATAGATTCGTCAACAAGATATTATAAGAGAAAATCAATGGGTCAGTTGGAGACACATCACAAGGAGTTTTAATCATGAAATTTTGTAGTTAAAGCAAGGGAGACACTAGTAGCAGGGATTTCAACAGAGAAGATTTCCATAGGAATGTTTTTCAGTTATTTCCAATTTCTAGAGAGAGGAAAGAAGCTTGAATTAATCTGGAGTGAGGTTTCACTAGAAAATGCGCATAGTTGGGTAGCAATTCGATTTCCCGTTTCCCGAGACAGGTATTGGAGGAGGTGCTAGTTCCAAATAGTTTCGTATAAATTTACAACTTTTCTAATGTGAGTTTCAAGTAGGAGGGCGTGTGGTTTTGCAGAAGGAAAACTTGAGTTTCCAGATCGATTTATCCAGTGGAGAAAATATATGTAAGAATTTTGATAGTGAGAGGAAAGAAAATTGTAATTCTCAATCTTTAGTGAAGAATAATAATACAACTCTCATTTACTAAGCTATTTTTCCTCACAGTAGGATCTTTCTAGGGACAATATGTCCAAAAATGTTGGTGTCAAATTATTTTGTGTGTGTGCATTATTTCTCAATTCCTATTATTATTTTTGAAAATCGTAGTAGTGATTTAAACGCTATTTTCCATAATTAAATTTCTGAAGAAAAATAATCTCCAGTAGATAGAAGGTTAATTCCAGTTTTTACAATTAAGGAAATTACACAATAGGTACAAAGTAGATGAAATAGTCCCTGATGGGGGTGACAAACTCTGAGACATGCTCGACACATGGGCAATGAAAGTTAACATACAACACATGGGAAGGAGGACAAATTTCTTGTCCTTCCATTACGTAAGGTGTAAGGTGAGAAGAACAGTGCGATGTTCAATACTTCTTTCATCCTCTATGGTAATGTGTGTTGGTAAGACAAGATGGTTAATGGTGAATGTTGGGGTTATGGAATGTTATATTGAGTTGGTAATGTCGAGGCTAGCATATTTTTTTTCTGAGTAGTGTTAGTCTATCTAGGTTCTTTGGCCCTCGGGTAGTCTTGGAATGGTGGAGAAAATGATGTCGTCACTTCCTCCACCGAGAACAGATAGAAAAAGCTTCAATTTTTTTTGTCAGTGCCTAGCTCCTCGCTTTCGTCAGCGGGTTGAGGGAAACTTGCATGTTAATATGGACAGTATTAGTGTCCATACCTACATTGATTGATAGTTTTTTCCTTGAGTGTTTTCTTGTTTGGGATGCTACCTGGGTATTTTTTTCGTTGGAAATATTTTGGTTACTCCTCTCTCTATGGTTTTATCTTGGAATTCTGAAACACATAATTGAGTGAGCAGAAATTGGTCTCAGAGATTGTCAGGAGGTCTGGTGGAGTTTGTTTCGACTTTTAATTGGCTTGGGTTCGAATCTTGAGTGTCTATACTATGGTGTCAAGTCTTTTGGTCTGCGCCTCTGCTCCTAGGTGCTTCCCCTGTTAGAGGAGAGGAAGAGGCATCGATTTCGATTGTGTGGAACATAATTGTGGGTGAGCATGCCTCCGTCCTCATTGGTGTGTTGTTTTTGTCAGTTCTAATGGGAAGGCTCTTGCTGGATCATTTGGGTCTGGCGTTCGGCTTGCTTTGGATCATGGCTTGGCGAGAGGTTCTAAAGAATGTTGTAGGTCTTGTCTTGGGGATGTCTTTCTGGGAACTCACCATGTGACCTGTGTCACGTAATTCTCACTCCCATCCCATGAGGAGGGGCACCTCAGACAGTTAGGTTGGTTCTAGAAACCATATGAAGCTGGTGCTAGGGGATAGGGTTGTTATGAGACCCAAGTGGGGAGGGCATGATGCTAGTGGTGTGGACAGAGCGTCTTTGGGAGCTCGCCATGGTAGAGGTGATGCGTTCTCCGAGCGGGGTGGTCGTGCAGCTCGCAGCATTAAGAAGTGAAGTGCAGATCGTGGGGGTGGAGAAGGTGTGCAGGGTCAGAGTTGTAGGCAGGGGCGCGCATGAGGTGTTGGCCATTAGATTAACTTTGTTTCCTATCTTGAACTACTCCATTCTGTTCTGGATCGTCTGGAAACGTATGACAGGACTAGAACAAAATAGCACGATATTGTCATCAACATGCTAAATTAGCTGCATTACTTTCAATTCCATGTCAGAGAAAGGATTGTGGTGGTTTAGCGGGGACAATATTTGCTAGAAGAGAAGGTCGAGAAGATGGAATCGTGGATGGATCACTCTGAGCAACATGTTCAGTGTTCATATCAGCCCCATACCCCTCCATGAACTGGGCTAGAAAATCCAGCGTCAATTGCTTCTGATGATTGAGCATGGTCACAAGTGTCCTAGTTTTTTTGTCTTTTGGTGCTTTTGGCATGTCAAGCTTTAGACATATAATTTATTTATGTTTATGTTTTTTTGTAATATGGTGATATCATTGGTAAAAAAACCCAGTCAGGGTGAGACTAATTACATTTTGATAATTATGCACTCTCCTTTTGGTTAATGAATAGATCCTCGACTTACATTTTTTGTTTTATATGAAATAGAATCATATTTAAAGAAGACTAAATGAACTTTGATAGTTCTTGAGGAAAACATTCAAATAGTGAAAAATAGAATGAAACAACAAGAAAACCAACATTGAAGAGAAAGATAATTTAAGGAGGGTGATTGGGTACTTTTGAGACTACAATCTTATAAGCAGACAACACTTAAAGAAAAGAATAATTAGGAATTAATTCAAAATTTTTATGGACCCTACAATATTATTCACAATATTGGATAAGCTATGTATGAGTTGTATTTTCTGCCTTCACACATTTATAAGGTTTTTTGTTTATTTTGCCTAAAAATTTTTTAGGACAAACTATGCTAGTGCACACAAAACTTCCAAAACGATATGAAGAAGAGAAGTTGACTCTTGAAACAAAAAATTTATAGATCAATTCTCTATATCTCTTCATAATAGATTCACTATTGTGTGCCTAATCAAGTGGGAAAATACGTCTAGAATAAGCTACATAGGAAAATGACCAATTCCTAAAGAAACACCCTCGATTACAAGCTTTGAGGGAAAAGTTTTTTCAAAATAAGGGAATAATGTTAAGGCCCTGTTGAAGCCTCAAAAATCGCTGCTTCAAACATTGGGGGAAAACCACCTTGTCGGGACCTTAGGACAATTCCTTTTCCGTTTGTGTGGTGGCTCCGACAGGATTTATAGGACCAGTTTCCTAATAACTAAATGGGTTGGTGATGGAATGATTGTATGAATGGGTAATGCAACTAAATGACTGAATTAATCTATCTAATTTAATCTATAACTTATAAATAATTCTAAAACTAACCCGGGTGTAAAATATGAATACAACTTTAAGATTGTTTCAATTAAATCAATAACCATAAAAATGAATTATAATTTAACTGAAATATGCAGCATCAAATAATGATAACTATGTTTAAGAAATTAAACAGAGTTATAATAGCACATTGTATTCATCATTTTATATATCATTTGTATACACTATGAAAGATGAAATATTTCTATACACTCATAAATCATATGTCAAAAGAAATATTTGTAAATCAAGTACATATAAATGATAGCAAATTTAAATAGAATATCTCATAACATAAGAAAAATAACAGTAAATCGATAGAAATACCAGATTCATCTTGATACTTTTCCAGATGCAATTCAATATCCAGATCCAGTGCTTCAATGTAAAACAAACTCTAAGGTACAGAAATGCAATTCTCAGAGGTAATTTGCCATAAACCACCAGATGTGATCCTTTATAAAAATATAATAGTCAATGGAGTACAAAAATGTAACATCCAAGTCAAAAATATTACAAATTCAGGACCCCTTTCGAAATGCATGAAAGGGGTTTAAATAGGAACTTAATAAAACAAAATAACTAAAAGTATTGCTACAATCTATCATCGAAAATCTAGAAATAGACTTGCGATATTAAAATGAAACAAATTCATTGATTTTCCCCTGCATTCAATGTGCCAAGGTGGAAAATTTTGAGCAAATCTGTGACCTCCACTGGATGACTTAGCCTCGAATGTAACTGACAAATATATGTGGCATCAGAAAACTTTGGAATTATGCAACTAGTGGCATTGGAAAGGAATTTAATTGCCATTTTCTGACTGTGTGGCTTGATTAGATATGTCCACATGATATCCCATGAAATTACTTGAAGTTGGCTAATTTTCTTATTGTTATTGGCTAATTCTTGCTTCCACCTAGTATCAGTCTCTTTTACCCTTGTTAATTTTCCTGGAATACAATCTGAAATTAAATTGGTGGCATATAAACTGTCATTAACCAGCTGTGTTATATTACTCATCATAGTTTTGGCTCTTTCTTCTTTGATAAATTGTTTTTCCCATTCAGCAAATATAATTTCTTTGTGTCTTTCCTCAATCTTGGGAAGGTTTGCATTCCTTCCTTGCTCTGAGTCTTGCCATCAAAGAAATTCGGAAATTTTTTCATCTGCATCATCAAATTCAAGCCTGAGGCTGACTGATTCATCTATTAAAGATGATGTTATTTCACACAAGGGCTCAGCTTGTGCCATTTTCTGACATAGTTCATTCAAATATTGAGACAATAATTTATTCGTTTCAAGAGCTTCAGTTTTAAATTGATATAATTTAGGATAATCCCTAAATTTGTCCAATCTTTCTTGGAATATTTTCTCTTGTTCAACTTTAGCAGTTTTCTCATTTTGCAATATATTTTATAACTTTTCCAATTCTTGACTTAACTATTGTTGCTTATTCAAAGCTTGTTGATCAATATTTTTTCTTTTCAATGCGAAGTTGTTCTTCCAACTGTTTAGATTTGAGCTCTTCTTCTTGCAACTATTGTTCCAACTGCATAATCTTTTGTTGATTTCCTGTTGCTTGTTCCTCTAGTATATCTATCTGTAAGTATTTTTATTTCATCATTTGAGTGACTTCAGAAGCTTTGTATATAGTGGTTGCACTATAGGCACCTGCATATTGTGATAATTTGGTGAGATCCTCTGAAGGATTCACCTCAGTATTTTTCCAGACAATGTTCATCAGTTCAACTTGTGATGTTGAAAGTGATTCTTGATCTGTTCTTCTTCTCTTCCTCTACTTCCTGACAACAGCCCTATGCTTAAGACTATAAAAGATATCTAGAGGAGGAATTTATACTACTTTCAACACAATTTCTTCTGTAGGATGCTCAGGAATGATTTCCATATCTTGGTCTTTCAGAATTTCAACTTGAGGATTATTTTGTGATCCTATTTGTTGTTCAAATTGCTCATATTGACTTAGCAAATGGGAAGAAACAATAATTTCAACAGAATCCACCACATTCTCAGTGGTCTTTTCTCTTTCAAGTTGATTATTTGGCTTATTACCAATATCTTCCTTTTCTGTCTGTATATTAGTCTCACTGCCTGTATTTTCTTTCTCAATATGCACATTGGTATCAATACCTGTGCTTTCTTTCCCTGTTTGAACTGTAGTTCCTTTCCCAATAGGTTCATCTGTTTTGCTGCCAGTATTCTCCTTTTGCACATCAGGATTTCCACTTGTGCTTACATTTTCAGTCTGTGCATTTCCCTTGCTGGTAGATACTTCTTTTCCTACTTTGTTAGCTGCATCTTCTTTTTCCTTCTGCTCTGTTTCTATATTTTCAGTTCCTTGTGAATGGATTCTTAATTGGTCAAGAGGAGCTTTTAATAGTCTCTGACTTCGAAATAGCATGAATTTATTCATATCTTCAGTCTGAAACTTGGATTTAGCCAAGTTATAGAATTGGGAAAATTTATCAACAGAAATAAATAAATCATCAAACTCATCGGGTTCATGCTCGAACCGAGAAATTGAAACTGAAGTTGTGAAATCAAATGCTACTTTTCTCGGGTCATATTGCCTGCCTGGGACTATTGAGAGCTTGAGATCCCTTATTTTGATGACTTCTTTCTCAGCATGTACGAATTTATTAAGAGTATAATGCCCACAATGAAATGGAAAAGTAGGCCACATTAGTTTCTTGTTATTCTTGAGACACCTTGACATGCCTTCTATGGTTAACTGGTAGGAGATTTCTTGTGCTAACATTTTTTCTGGGACATACAGAGGTAAAATATGGGGCTCCACTATACTCCCAAATACTCTGACATAGGTAAAATTATATTCTCCAAAACAGTCACCAATCTGGGATATATCAGTGTTAGCTTTTTCAGAAAGCTGGGGAGGAAATTGGTTGAAAATGGTTTGATAGACAGGGATGAGGAAACCGTGACAAATTCTATAAACAAGGTTTTTAAAATGCACCTTCCGTAAGAACTTATGGTAAATATGAATAGGAACGGGATCTTTGGGGGTCCATTTCCAGCCAAGAATGGGTAATTCAGAGTTAAAACATAGGGCATCTAAAATGTAGGCACAAAAGTAAAATGGGGTTGTGTTTCCTATGTTTTTATCCTTTCTATACTCTAGGATTCTATTGAATATATTATCTGAAAGGATAACTTCCCAGTCCATGATTTCAGAATTCACAGCAGAATGGATTAAGGGTACCATTTGTATTGAAAATCTAGCTGAATTATCATTTCCAAATAGTCTGCACATCATTGCGGCGGCATAATAATATGGAGGTGAAAGAGACTCCAAGTAGTACATACCTGATGATTCATTTTTATGCTTCTCTAGAGCTTTCCTCCATTCTCTGATTGGCTCAGACTGAGTTTTATTACTTGCAGCAAAATCCTTAATGAAAGCTTTGTTGTAGACCTTTTGCGGATCTAGAAGATGGTACATTGCCTTTATGTACTCTGCTCTGAAAGACCCAAATATTGTTCCAGTAGCTGAAAAAAATGTCCTGTTTTGGATGGTGACATTGTCTATTATCCACCGAATTACATCATAATAAGGAAATATGTTTGCCCGAGCTGCAATTATATGAAGGAATGAATTTGCAAGTGCTTTAAGAGGAGTCTCAGAATCAGAATCTGAGTTATCTTCATCAGGAACTATCGCCTTCACTTTAGTGACTTTAGGGTATTCTTTTTCAATTAAGTTATATACATCTTCCCAAGACATTTTCCCAAGACCCTGGCATGAAGTATCTGTTACCAATTTGAGTTTGGCCAGTTTTTCTTTTGGTACTATGGGAATAGCAGTGAAATTTGCAGCGGCAGTAGCCTTTTATTTCTTAGATCTCTTAGACATTTTGTCATCTGGTAATGTCTCACTTGCTCGGCGAATGAAAGGATTGGGTGTTCTGTGGTTTTGCAAATGAGAAAAGCTTTCAAACGTGGTGAAAATGCAATGAGGAGAACAACTTATATGAAAATATTTATTCGTTATTTTCAATTTATTAACCTCGTGTTAAAACTTAAATGCTCTCTATAAGAGTCACACTCACGCATTCAAAATAGAATCAATCATCATTATTCATTTGATTTTATATTTAATAATAAACGTACAATCGGAGATCGACGCTTTTGGAATGAGAATAAAAACTCTCTTTTTGAATTTTGCGATTGCGATGAATGAATAACATATGCGCAGTATAAAACAAACATAAAGATTAAGTATCGATCGCATCGGGAATTTTCAATAAGGATAACATATAGCATATCATGATTTTCGCCGATTTCCGATTGCGATGATGGTATATCGCATCGGCTATTTTCAAAGAGACTAAGTTGTAGACGATATTCGTCGATTTTGCGATTGCGATGATGGTGGGGTCCATCGCATCGGAGTTATGTAGAATGAGCTAATATAATGTTTGTTTCTCTGAAATGCGATTGCGATGAATCACATCGCATCAGAGTTTTTCAAAACAAATGTGACAAATTATAACCTTTGCAATTTGTGATTACGATTTGTTCTATCGCATCGGAGTTTTTAAAACAAGTCCATGTAACATTGTTTCTCCGAAATGCAATTTTTGATTCATCGCATCGCATCGGAGTTTTTCAAAACAAATGTAAAACTTTAAAATATCTCTGATTTGCGATTTCGATTACTGTATCACATCGAACTTTGTTTAATATGAACACTTTATTTATTATATTGATGTGATAAAAGTTTTTATATCTCATCGGATTGGGGATTTTCAATGTTTCATTTGTTTATAAGCACTTTGTGATTTATGAAACAATGGACTCTTTATTTGTTTTATTCAAAATGATCGGATTTCATATAAGTCTCTTATTCCTAAAAAGAAAAAGGGGACCTATTTCTAAATGATATTTCTTCTAAAAATTTGAAATGGGGAGGGTTGTTGTACTGTACAACAGGCCCTTGAGTCCCTATGTTAAGGTCGCAATAAGAATTCATTATTAGTTTATTTTTGATATTATTAATTTAGCTAGAACTTTCATTGTACCCTTTCATTATAGTTATACCATATATCTCTTATATATACACCAAGGAGACCTAGTCTTAGGATTATCATATTAATTGTCTTATGTATTGGATTAATTGTAAAATGAGGTTTCCTGGTCGAAGTGGATTCTATTCATTGAATTTTTATCATTTTAAAGGTGCTTAGATCATAATAACATGCATCTACCTATTCTTGCTGCATGTGAGGTATGTTACTTGAGGAGTTTTAGTTCTTTATTATTGGACATTTTTTCATGCATGGGCCCCTCTCTTATTTTATAAAAAGTGATGGGGATGAATTAATAAAAAGGTATTCATTGCGATTAGTATTTTAGTGTTAATCTATGTAAAAAATTTAAGAAATAATATCGTAGTGTAAAAATCAAAATTTGAAACTTGAGGTTCCCCATTTCTATTTCTTGTGAACTTTCAACATTATTGATAAATATGAAATATAAATTAGAATACTTCTTTCCAAATAAATACATAAGGTAACTGAAAAAATGAACACCAAATAATTGTACTTCAAGGAAAATGTTTTTCCAACCCCTAGGGAATAAATCCCAACATATAACAAATTTGAAAATTACTTAGTTACATATTTGACCATAAATATACCATAAATTTATACATATTTTTTAAATCATTCAAAAAAATTAACTATTTGTTCATGATAAATTTGCATACCAAATAGCTCTAGAAATTTCTCATTCACCATGAGATTATGCATTTAAAATCAATTATGTAGGTACACAAAGTTGGGACGACATAGCATACTCCATTATTTGTTAAATAATGAAGTTAAAAGTACATGCCAATAGCTTATCCAAGATGGTACAATATATTACTTCAAGCTTACAAAAAGATAGTATTATCATATGTTATTCAAATATTATCTTCAGCATACACCTCACACAAACACCTCACACTATGTCCTCTTGTTTAGGAATAACTATCCATTAATGTTAGTCATTCCACCAAGTATCCACAACTAGTTAGTGTAAATAGTGAAAAGTCCCCATTCGCACCTACACTTGCATCATGTAAGTGTACAAGAGCAAACAAGATAGTCTTCCACCATATTCTCCACATCTAACACTCCAAGTATTCCTAGGCTTTCGAATACACCAAACATTAAGCTTATTTTCTCACAAGAACCACAAGAACAAGTGCTCCCTTTTCTCCTCTATGATTTCTTTGAAACCCTAATTCTCCTTGTCTTTTTCGGGTAAACCTTGACCCTAAAAGCTTCCTTGCATTGACACCTACACCCTAATGCACTAAAAAAAGTGCAACATACAATGAATAAGAGATACCCATGGAAGATATTAGTTTTCTCAAGAATAATGAATTCACACACCTCTAAAACAATAAGATGTGAAGGCATGTCTGATAATAAGAAATATATCCTCTATTGATATAGAGTAGGTGATGAAAACCAACATTAATAAAGTGGGCTAGGTTCACAAACAACTATTTCATGTAACCAAACCAATGGCTATATAAAATTTCATGTAAAGTGCTCTAACTCTAAGGTGACACATGTCAATCTCAAGGTAAATTCATCCATCAAGCAAGGATTCCAAGATGATCACTTCACAAGACAGGGTCAAACATTTTTTAAAATGTAGATTTCCGTAGTTGTGAGTCATATTGTAGAATTAGTTTCTAGCGAAAATTGTGTGGTAAAGAAACCTAACTAATTTATAAGAATAGTGTCGATAAAGATATGTTAATAAAAAATATTAAATTATACCAAGAAAGATAAATTTAATAACCGAGGGGACTATTATTTGAAAATTCTCTTTTATAATTCAAAAAATATATAATATTTAATAATAATGATTAACTCACATTATTTAATATTATTATAAGTGGAGTATTTAGAAATGTTTTGTTTATTAAAAATAATAATATTGTTTTTTTTTTTCCAAATAAAAAATCGAACCGTCTATTAAGTAAGTAGAGGGTTACATAGTATATGCATATAGCATTCAATGAACTACATTTTCCTTTTCTTTCTCAAGCAAAGGAAAAATGGGGTTACAGTTGATGAGGAGATGTGTGAATCGATTCTCCCAACTTTGTCAAAAATCATGTAAAATGACATCTTCGTTCAACCCCCAGGCTTCCACTTTTGTAGAGGAAGAACCCGAAATAGCGATGAAAGCAGAGCGTGTCTGTTTTTAAAATCATCAAAAGTCGAGAATTGGGTGGTAGACACCATTCCAATTTTCAGTGTTTTTGTGACATACGTTTGATAAGAGAAATAACTAGTCTCCCAGATCTCCTCGGTGAGGAAAAAAATCTGAAACAGAGACAAAAAAAAAGTATATACATGTTCAAATGTTTTAATCAAAATCTACATACTGAAAATAAAATATACACAAAACCATCATGTGTAGTAGGAGGGAGCTGTTGGAACTTAGTGGGCAAAAGGACGTTGTTCAATCTCTCAGATCTGACCTCCTTCAACCGCTACAGCTACCCAGTGCCCCATATCTTGACGAACACCCTCCTTAGATAGGAGGTATGCTTCACTATTTCGTTCCCTGGTATAGACACGTTTTTCTGAGGGAACTGGTGCAGATCGCCACTGATCTTCACAGGGATTGGCGAAAGCTGAGTTAAACCACGGCCAGGCCCTTCCTTCCACGCACAATTGAATGTGTTCCGTAGAATTTCCTCCAGTAATGCAGTGTCGTTTGGAAAACCCCAAGCACCTTTTGGAGCCTTGTTCTTCTGAGCTGAATCACCCAAATCCGAGAAAAAACGGTCCAAGTTCTTTGCCGACACCTCTTGACCCCAAATAGCGAGCAAATCTTCCGGCGATGGTTCAATATCCACGGAATCCGGTTCAAAACCCATATTTTCTTAGCACTTTAGGGCTAAAACCGCATGTTCGACACCGCAGAAACCCTAGTAAACCAATATTCCCGTGCTCACATTGCCGACTAGCAAGGAGGTTAGGGTTAGTGAATGTGGAAACAACCATCCTAACCCTACTTAACCCATGCAAAAACCGTCGAAATCTGTCTACTACGTGGCCGGCTGCCGACTACCTGGGTGCCTGCACGACACTGAAAAGCTGGGATGTTTGTTGCCCCGTATGTCGCCTCGTCATTGGGGCCTGCAACTCGCCTCAGGACCACCAGAAACCAGCCCTCCGGCCATGATTAGGGTTTCTACCTTCGAAAACAATCATCCCCCAACCAGTTCATCAAAATCACTATCCACCATAAATAATAATATTGTTATTATTGATATTAATTTTAATAATAAAATATCTTAATAATTATTATTATTATTAATAACTTATAGTATTATTAAAAATTATTACAATTAGAGATACTCTAAAATAATGAATATAAAGAGTATCATAATATTGTTATAACAATAATAATAATAATAATAACAGTGTTATAATAATTATTATTATTAGTAAGTCTTGAGGATTAGCTCAATTGGTTGAGTCCCCATAATTAATTGTACCTTTGCTATTGAGAGGTCACAGGTTCAATTATTTCAACATTGTTGTGGTCAGGCTATGTGATAAAGAACGAAAGTGATCCCTTCGGATGGATCTTCCTGGTACAAAATTTCGTGAAAATAACGGTCACCAATCTCTAGGGTGTGTGAACCACATAAAAGAGAAAAAAAAAGTGCTATAATAATTATTATTATTATTATAATGTAAAATATATATATATATATATATATATATTATTATTATTTTTGGTAAGTCAGCACCCGCGGGGGGATTGGAACCGGTGACCTATTGCATGGAGTGCCTTAACAGTGCACCCTTCACCGTCGAACCAAAGCCCCGTGGGAAAAAAATATTATTATTATTATTATTATTATTAATGTTTTAATGTATCTTAATAATCCTAAGAAAATAATATTATTATATTAAGGTGTAGTCTAACTTATGGACAAAACAACATTTTTCACCGAAATTCACCAAAATCCGGCAATACAATTTCAAAAATTTGTGTTGTTTAAAATACATTTTTGAATACATTAATGGATTCAACACCCTAAAAACCCTCTGGGGCACTCGAATTATGCAGATCAAACAATTTAAACTCAAGTTTTTAAAAATCTTTGTCGGATTTTGATGAAAATTAACTAGAAAAATGGTCGTGAAAAAGGCCATTTCGTCTATAAGTTATACTACGCCTTATATTAATTTTTCCTTTTTTTTTCATTCAAAGTTCAATCATTATATTAATATTAAAGTGCAAAGTACAAAATTCTTCTCGAGAGGCCCCTTTCTCTCAGTGTGACCAAACTTGTTGAGATTGGGACCTGGAGGATAACATGAGCAATCATCTCCATGCATTATTCTCATATGGCCTAGAAGTCATGGCATACATATAGTAAACAAAATTTGAAACACAACAAAAAGCAGCAATTTGAGGGGGAATTACAGGGTGAGCTGTGAAATGGCCAACATATTCATGCATATTAAAATCAATATGCTCCACCCTCACTTCCAAACTGCAAAGATGTTCATTGGTGAGCTTGTGTTGGCATCACATCTTGTCTAGTTGTTCCATGATTTCACTCTGGCTAAACTAAATGTCTTTGATGAAAGCAACTAGCTCATTGTGATAATTGTACCTATGTTCCCTGAGGATGTCCATATTCACTTGGATATTTCGCACTTGGGAAGTGATAGACTTTAGCATAGATGGTGCAACCACATGACTCGGAGAGCCTACAATGACCTCCTCTATCTCGCGACTGCCAGGCGAATCCAAAGAATATCCACTATCCTAATTTGGCTCCTGAGCATGCCGCTGATTTCCACCCCCACGACATGGTCACCCTCTATGGCGCGACATCCAACGAACCCCAACCTCCAGTCTTGACTCTGAAGAGAATTACCTCCCACCGAAACACTGTACCATAGTGCGAAGCAACACTTGACCACTGCTCACGAAGGTAAATGGGGGTCAAACCAGCACCCACCATGACCGGAATGTTCTCCCCACACCCAAGAGGAGAGAGGTGAAAATTATTTGGCTTAATGCCATTGAACCACCACGAAACATCTAAACGTCACCCCATTTATTTCCTTTGCGTGCTTCCTGGTTGGTTGTGCCCTCCACGACAACACCTTCTCTCAAGAACCCAAAGCACCAGAGTCCTTGTCGCAATTCCATGGTGGTCTAGATCCACAAACCACCTTTCCGAATTCCCCAACCCACACTAGCCGAGAGAATTAAATTTACGGAAAATTTTCCAAGGCCTGCAAGCTCTGGCACCTCCCCTCTCACCAGCACCATGCCACGAAGACAAAGAGGACCAATGAGAATGTAGAACATTTCACTCTCCCTAGGCATTCCAAGATCCCAATGTTTAGCCAAGGTCGCCATCACCCACCAGACTACACAACCATTATTAGCTTCTCCACCTCTCCACCAATGCCTATACATTGGTGAGGCATGCAAGAATTGTGTGACCCTCTCCTCACTACAAACCAAAACCATCTCCCATAACGACCAATAGATACCAGGCGAGCTCCATATGTGAGGTTTAATAGTCATCTCCTCGGGAAGCAACGTCCCACGTTTCCCCTCAAATTCACATCACATTAACATGGGGTGAAGCCGTGCGTGGAGTTTGGACAGGCTCCGCTATTGCCTCCTCCACCATCTGTCCATCATTTATGGCACCCCCATCGGGGATAAATGAGATTAATATTATTATTATTGAAATATTTAGAAAAAAATTGGTTAGAAAAGTAGTGATAAATATTATTATAAATAATAATAATATTAAAAAACAAAATAGCTTAATAATTATTATTACTAATATGGTTATAATATTATTAAGAATTATAATTATTCTAAAGACCTTAGACTATTCTGATATTGTTGTAATACTAATTATTATTAATAATAATAGTTCACGGGGCGTAGAGCAGATGGTGATAGGGTGTTCTCTTAAGATACTATGTGGTGTAAAGGTCACTAGTTCGAAACTATGTGAGCGAAAATCTAGTCATGTTAAGGGTTGTTGTGGCCCAAGCTAAGTGCAATCCTCGGGTGATTTTGATGGTGTAAATGCCCCTAGGTCGTGGCTACTCTAGTCACACGTTAAGTGTGGACTCACATAACCTAGCAAAGAAAATAATATTTATTACAATAATATTGTTATAATGCTAATGATTATAATTATTAATAAAATTGTTATTGTTATTAGAATATTAAAATAATAAGTATTAGAATTAATGTTATAATGTATATTAAGTCCAAAGAATATAATATTATTATATTAATATGGTTATTCTTATTTTTAACAATATAAAATTGTTGCTTTTTATTAAATATTATTATGATTCTAAATGGAGAAATGTTATTATTCAATTAAAATTTATTAAAATATTAATTAAATAAATTATTATTAAAGGCCAAAGTTCAAAAGAGAGAAAAAAAAAATGAAGGGAAACGAAGTAAAGAAAGGGAGAAGGGTGGGAGGGGAGAGTGAGATGAGAGAGATAGTGGGTAGTGGGTTGCCATGACTGACTAAGCTTACATCCATCTTCCTAGTTAAAATTATTGGGGTTGTTTTTTATTTCGATGGCTTCCTTGATGAGACGTGTAGTGTGGAAAGGAAAAAATGTAAGAATTATAGCCTTGTCAAAGCAAATTAAGTGCTTGGTAATGTGAGTGTTCTAAAATGGTTGATTTTGGTACCTGGTTGCGGATATTATCATCCATGTGCTCTTTGAAGCAAGCCTTAAAGGATATTCCATTTTGGCCTATGTATGATTTCCCACATGAGAAAATGATTTCATAGAATTGGTCAAGTAGTGGGTCAAATTTGTCTTTGGAAGACCTAAATATTTTTCTTAGGGTGGTTTAGGGTTTGAAGGAGGCTTGAATGTTCCTTTTCCAACTCTCTAACACTACCTTCTAAGCTATGCACTCCTCTAGGGAAACCACGCCTCCATGAATGATCCGCAACCCAAGAATTCTCTATTCAAGCTTAAGTTTCCACATCAACAAATAAGTGGCCCCATGCTGCCTAAATATCAACACTTTCCTCCAAGCCAACAACACCTCCATGAATTCTTCTCAATCCAAGCATCCTCAAATCAACCATAAATTGAATCTATGAAAGTAACCAGGTGGTCTCATGCTACATAGGGCTCAATTCCAATCTCCTAAATTCCCCATCACTCCTCCAAATAAATCAATCCCTCCCTCCATGTGCACCTTATGAATAATGCCACTAGCCACATAGGTTCCAACCTCCTAAAAAATTGTGCCACATAATCATCTAGTCAAGGTATAGTAATCCATGATTAATGTATCTCCAATGTGTATTTCCACTAAGATACAACCAAGGTCTAGGAATCACACCATCCACTCCACATCACATGAAGCAACCCAGAATATGGTGTAAATGTATTTGGATTAACCTCAAAATCTAATTCTCCCTCTTTATGAAGAAAGTTTTTTCACCAACCCTAGTGTTATCCCTTAGCGTATGAGTTAAACCTACCATCTGCAAATCTAAATATATCATAGCCTTGGAATCACTAACCCCTCAAAATGAATTGTCACCCAAACATCATTCTTCTCCATGAAGGAAGCACGCCACATTTCCTCAACACCATTGGAAATCTCACTAAGTATATAAAGCAATATGGTTTTCATATCTCCTTGTAGGTATACTTGTTATAATTTAAGATATAAGTGCTCATACATGTTCCTATGCATCATATCATGTCTAAATAATCCATATTTCCTTCCAACAAATTGAAGTATAGGGTAAGGATATATCCTTTTTTAATACCTCCACACTCACACCTATAATTGTATCTTATTTTAACTTTATTTCGTATTCTAGAAGAAAAAACTCTTCACTCCTTTTGATCACTAAAGGAGACACTTGTGCTCTATTGGACCACACATCCTCATCAAACTTCAGATATTATATCACCACAATGTTCCAGTTTATATAATGTATATTATATGAGCTTTATTAGTCTCATTTTATCCTACATAACAAGATAATATCATATCATCATGAACCTCCCCTATATTAGAGGATTACTAGTAATCTAAGGGAACATAATAACAGACCATCAACAAACTATGAAACTCTAGAATATTTCATATCAATTTTATTGGCCAAAATCATTAGACTTCACATCATGATTTGTTCAAGGTTCCCTAAAAATATGATCACATCTCCAATAAATAAAAAAATTCACAAATCTCAAACTTCCTAAAATACCAAGTCTATAGCGTAAAAAACAATCCACACTAGGAAACAAATTAATAAAAATGGGTATCATGTTTGTACACTTAAAAACTCCAAAAAATAAAGAAAAGTCCTCAATGAGGTCAACTCCCTCCTTCCCTGAAAATCCTCTAGTAAGATCAAGAATTTAATTTAGGTCAATTGTTGACTAAAATTCTATATCTACTTCTCTAACTTTGATCCAAATTTAAATCCTCTCTATCTTATCCAATTTTGATCCACCTTTTAATTCTAAATGCCCTTTGATTTTACATCTATAATGGATTCCCTTTAGTAGGATGACTTTCCTTATGACTTGCTCCCTCTTTTGATGGAATCCAACAACCCTATCTTGGTACTCTTCAATATTCACATCCATTGCAAGCTTAAAATTTATTGTTAATTCCAAAATAGGTTTTAAACTTGTCTCCATGGAATCATACAATACATTCTCTACAAATGCCTCCTCAAAATTAGAGGGATAACCCAAACTACTATTGGTAAGTACAAGTTCCATCAAGCAACCTATAAAGGACACCAACTTGCAAACCTCTTTCCAAATTCTATGAACTTTTAAGGCTACAATCATTTTATAATTCATTTATGTCCTTCAAATGGAAGTCTACAATGAAATTCATCATATAATAAACTCACATAATATTTTTCTTCAAACTACGAACAAATTCCATTCATCTCAAGAACATCATGGAATGGAATTCAAAAGGAAATGGTGCTAGATATTTTTATAGGATAAGTAGCACCATCACCCAACACAATATTTTCTCCCTTCTACTCCCAAAACATGCTTAAGATTTCCTTATCATAATTCATGTATGAACACCCCACTATCTACATACAATCCAACACTTGACATGGTAATGGAAGATAAACAAGCAACCACGAAGAAGATGGTTTCAAGTTGGGGTGCTAACTCATCCACTCCTACCACAATTCCTAGACTCTCTACAACATGGTTCTATTGTGTGTCCTTCTCTTTCTTCTCCTCTAAGAATTAGCCAACATAATGTCCCTTCTAATGGCACCTAAAAAATTTAACATTATTTAAACCATTCTTACCTTGGTTTGATTCGTCCTTCTTACCGTTCTTGTTTCCTTTATTTTTTCCATTCATCATCATCTTGATAAGGGTTAGGTATTCTACTTCATTTTTCTCTAATAAACAAGATTCTAACCTTATTTCTCCCTACAAAAAATCATCCCAAAGCATACCAAAGGTAGGTAAATTATCATGAGCATGAACACCTTGGATTAACGATTTCTAAAATTAATTAAACCCATGAGGTAGTAGGCACCAACTCCAAATCCTCCATGTTTGTATGTATGGAAACCCATTGATATTTTAACTTTATATTTTGAGATAAGTAACTAACCATTGTATATATCACTCATGCAAATTACTAATAAATTGTTTTACAGGAGAATTTTTCTAAATACACTCACTTTAGTATAATCCAACCAAGTCATTAAATATTTATTTACCTATCTTCTTTTTAATGTGTATGATTAAATGATCCCTTGCCAAATAAAGAATTATTCTCTTTTCCTTGGACTCCTTAATATGCACAATGAACTATCTCAAATAATTTGGTGTAGCAGTCTTATTTGCAGCATGCATCCAAATGTCAATATTTTCTAATAACATTTGCAAACAAGGAGTAAAATTGGAAACAACATATCGCATTGTTAACATTGAGAGTAGTCATCCCTACAAATTTAAATCACTTGCAAAGGAAAATCAACAACAAATAAAATATAGTTCCCTTATGTGGATTAAGCACTTATTCCCAAGTGCATCATGATTTCAGACACAACAACCTATAATAGGTACACCATCTCTCCTAGGTATGAAATAATTGAAACACCCAACTCACCCTACAGCTAGAGAGTTATTTCAATCAAATAAGCTCTAACACCATGTGGAAATTTGAAAAAATTTCCTCTTAGTGAAAATTAAAATATTCTACCTAAATCTTGAGGTTACCTAATCTATTTCTCATGAACTTTAAACCTTAGTGTTGAATATGAAATAAAAATCACAACAATATATATTTCACATATATCCATCTAGATGCACAAAGAAACACATGAAAATAAGCTTCAAACAATTGTAATTGGACATGTTTTTCAATGCTTAGGGCACAAATCCCAATGTGTAACACATCTAAAATTTACTTTATTGTAGCACATTTACTATAGTGATAAATTTACCTACTTAGTTTATATATGTTTGTTAAATCACTTAACATGATCATCTAGTTGTTCATAATAAATTTGCATACCAAACAACACTAGAAACTAATCATTCACCATGACAGTATCAGGTAAAATTTGAATATGTAAGTGCATAAAATTTGGACAATAAAGCATGATTCCATATACATAAAAATGAAAATAAAACTACATGAAAATAATTAATCACACATTTCTACAAGTTATTCCTTCAATATTGTCACAAGCTAGGACTCTTCGATGCACTCCAAACCCTAACTAGGACATCCACAACAAGATAGGATCGCACCAATTGTTGAACCCTAGACATTAAATCCTCCTAACTAAGAATTACTTCCAACAAACCCTTGTCATTCCACCAAATATCCACAAATAGCTATAATACAAACTAGGAAATATTCTTGGCACCTTAACTTGCACCACACAAGTGTACACCAAAAAAAAAGATGGTCTCCCACTAGCTTCTCTATATTTCACACTTTAAGTAGTCATAGGATTTTAACACTACAAGGAAAATACCATCTAGCGGATGTTTTTGAGGAACCCCACAGAAAAATACCTCATACATCCGTTTCTAGCGGAGGTTACTAGAGGAGGTTGGCAGGCGGAGATTTTTGCAGATGGTTTCCTCTCGATGCGCTTATCACCACACGTCGCCCCGGTGCACTCGAAACGAGAAAGCACCGATGTGTACCAAAACATTGGCACACCGAACACCGTGCACTCCGTACACACCTGCCCGGTGCGTCTTATTATTCTATAGCACCGGTGCGTCACAGATATTCCGCGCCGATGCATTGTAAAACACCGCGCCAAAATCGAAACTGCTCGGTGCGGTAGAAAGAAACCGCACCGGTCCATCATAATACATCGCGCCAAAACACAAACCGACTAGTGCATTTGTAAGAAACAGAACTGGTGCGCCTATAAACAACGCGCACTGTTAAAGGGTTATATTAAAAAAATAATAATAATAATAAATAAATAAAATAAAAAAGAAGAAGAAGGCAAAATAACCCGAATTTTTCAATTTTCCAGTGCTTTTGAGCTCTCAGCTATCGGTGCGTGCCCTACCATAGAACGCACCAGTGCGCACAATACATTGGCACACCGGACAACTTGTGCGATGTACACACACATTCGGGGCCTCCTATTACTGTAACGCACCGGTGCTTCAGCAGTCTTCCGCACGGGTGCATCATAAAACACCGCTCCAAAACATAAACGCGTCGATGCGTTCTTATCCAAGAGCACCGGTGTGCCGATAAACCGCACACACCGGAATAGCGTTACATAAAATAATTTAAAAAATAATAATAATAATAATATTAAGGCCAAAAAATTGGTGCTTTACGGATTTTCCACCCCCATGCATCATCAAAATTTCGCGCTGAAACTGAAACATCCCGGTGCGGTGTTAGGGAACCGCCCCAGTGCATTATAAACAACGCACCAAATTTGACACAGCCTGGTGTAGTTGTAGGTAAGCGTACTAGTGCGCTTATAAAACCCTGCGCACCAGAACAGGGTTAAAAAATAATAATAATAAAATAAAAAATTACGGCTAAAAAACTTCATTTTTCACTTCTCTCAGTGCTCCAGAGCTCTCAAGCACCAGTGCCATTTCCCCATGTCTAATCCACCCTTACATCGATGCTCTCATTGCACCCATTGCACACACTACTACTCTGCATTGACCACCAATCTCTAGCTTGCATTTTGAAAAACGGTGGGCAAATTTTCTTTTTCAAAGTTTACAACCAATATGCCTCCTCGACGGAAAAATGTACAGGTATTTTTCTAATTTTTCTATAATTAAGCCTTTTAGCGGATTATAAATTGAAATAACCATAAAAAAATAAAAAATAAAAAACAAAATAAAAATAAAAAATTGTGCGGTGCACCGGGTCTGTTCCGCTCGCACCGGATAGCGATGTTGCCTATAAAATTTACAGGCCGCACCTCCATCGGTGCTAATGGTATTCGCACCGTTTTCGAGGCGGTACCAAAAGGTGCCCCGAAAAAAAAGAAAATAAAAAAGGAGGGCAGTGCACTCATCTATCCAGGCGCATCGTTGACCACGGGAATCATAGTGCGGTGCGTTGACGGAATTATCCGCCCCGGTGTATGTCAGCGCACCGCATTCTGGATTCCGAGAGGGTCAACAGTGCGGTCGGGTAAAAGACCGCACCGTCAGCTATGTAATTATCATGAAGTCGGTGCATTGACATGACTATATGCGCCGAGGCGTATATTTCAGTCAGCGCACTGCTATTCTGAACTTTGATGAAGTTAACGATGCTTGAAAAATAGACAGCTGCACCGAGGCCGGTGCGTTGTATTTCATTAGGGGCACCGGGACCGGTGCTCTACATTATTAATACGCACCGCGACCAGTGCGTGACTGTTTTTATGGCGCACCGACTTGTCTATTAGTTTTTTTTTCAAAAAATATATATATATGTATATTCCTAAATACATGTCTATTTTAATAATAAAAATTTATTTAATATGGCAATGATTCAGAGAGAAGAGGAGGAACAACAGCAACAACAGGCTAAACAGTATGACATGATTCGTCAATGGGAGGCTCGAGAGAGGGAGAGAGATGCATACCCTCGCCCTATTACTACAGATACTTAGGAGATCCTTAGGCAAGTAGACCTCCTCAAGTTCTATGAGGAGGCTACTTCCCTAAAGGCGCACAATGTGTTTTTGATATATCTTATCCACAGGTGGAATGCCCACCGACAGGTTTTCCAGGTTAGTCCTGACCAGTGGTACACACCAACTGAGGAGTATATTTATTTTATTACAGGACTATCGAGGAGAGGGGTGGATTTTCCCTCATTCCCAGACATGCCAACTAGTTGTGCAACAGAGAGTTAGTTAGTTTACTCCCAGAGATACATTGGAGCAAATGTACTATCTACTTCATAGTTTCAGGTACCTAGAGGTCAGTTACGTATAGGTGCTTTTGGTAGACAGGACGTGCAGTGCCTCTCCCCTATCATTTCGACCATTTCGCACAACACCAATGACGGGCAACGCATTAGTTGCTCACTTTTATATTATGTTGATTCTTTAGTACAGCAGCCACTACTTGTCAAGTGGTCTGCCATTTTTTTGCGGCAGTTTTGTATGGCCTTAAATAGATTTCGTGCTCATGCACAAGGGAGGGTCAGCTTCCCTTTTACTTCAGAGTTGTTTTGTTTATTTTTGAGAGGTTTCCAGAGATGAGACCTAGTTTTGTTCGACAGCCTCGTAGGCCGATGTTTGAGGCTCGGATGCACATGTGGGGGCAGATGATGCCCAAGAGGGGAAACACTTTGTTTCCAGCCAGGATATCACGTGATTCACTGGACTTACTAGCCAATTTTGACGGGCTGTATCCCTTCATTTTGGTCCCATGTCCTTATGCTGGCTTAGATTGGTGAGGGTGTCCCAACGTCCTCTTCACAGTTGATGAGCCGCCAGATGATAGAGGTAATATTACTGTTTTATTTATATTTATTCTAACATATTATTAATTAATTTTTTTTTATTAAATTGTGTAATGAAATTGTCTAATTATTGTTGTGTACTTGTATATATTTTATAGACATTGGCTCTTGTGATGGCGAGGAGATGTCAAGTCCACCACATGATCTAGGTGTGGATCTTGGTGATGACAATCAGGATATGGCTGATTTCGAGTATGATCATGATGAGGATGAGGCCGGTGTAGCAAAGAGACATGCTCTTGCTCATCATGGTGCACCGGTGCCGCCTTTTGCTAGGCGTGCTCGACCTGAGACCAGATATAGGATGGAGTTGGCCAACCAACTCTGTGCATTGATTGTTGATGCGGGCATTAGGCCTGCTCATTATAGAGACATACAGGCCGACGATAGGTTGTTACAGACGTGGAGAGGCATGCCGTGTGACATGTACGGCCTGATGCAGCATGTCGTAGGAGCTATGATAGATGTTACGCGACTCAAGAGGATTGTCCGTAGCTATAGGCGTAGTTGATCCGCGACACATGATGGACATGAGTCCGCAAGCAGCGACTCACATGCATCTCATGATCATTCACCTCGTGGCGCGCCTGATGAGATGCATGACGCTCCACTGGCAGCATCTGACAGTCATCATGGAGATGAGGCTGGACCACCAGCCACGTCCAGTCAGCAGCCTGCAACTACATCCATCAGTACTAGTCATGATGATCATGAGCAGGTTGTACCATCGACCGTCGAGGCTGCACTATTCACTGAGCAGGCCTCCACTACTATTGCTCATATTGATGTTGTACTACCACCAGCGGATGCATCCATCAGTACTAGTCATCATGATCATGAACAGGCTCGACCATCGACTGTCGAGGCTGCACCCAGCTTTACTGAGCAGACATCCACTTGTAGAACTGATATTGATGTTGTTATACTACCACCAGCGCCTAATCCATGACATTTATATTACAGTTGTATATTTTTAACATTATTTAGTTATATATATATATATATATATATATATATATGGTCCATGTATTTTATGTTCATATTGCAGTTGTACTTAATTTTCATGTTGGTGATCATCATGATGTGGCACATATTGTTAGGTCATGTTAGATATGTTCATTTAATGTTTAGCTTGCAGATAGATGTGTATATGTGATAGCATGAGTTATTTGACATATTGAGATGTATATTTGATGTTTGTGTTGTGATGATCTTAATATATAATGTTAATTTTATGTTTGAATGTGTTTATTAGTCGAATATGATGTTTGTACGATGGTTATCATGATCGTGATGATGTTTATTAATTAATTTAATATTAAATGACCATGATATTTATAAAATATTATGTCATGATTGTAATTGTAATTTAATTTTTTTTGTATGTAAAATTGTAAAATTGTATTTGTATTTGTACTTATTGTAATTTAAACTGTAATTGTATGTAAAATTTTAATTGTAATTGTAATATTTAATTTATTAAATGATTGTAATTGTATATATGAAAAATTGTAAAATTGTAATTGTATGTAAAATTCTAAAATTGTAATTGTATTTGTAATTGTAATTTTAATTGAATTGTATGTAAATATTTATAAAATTGTAATTGTAATTATAAATGTAATTCTATGTAAAATTGTAAATGTAATTGTATATAAAATTCTAAAATTGTAATTGTATTTGTAATTCTAATTTTAATTAGATTGTATGTAAAATATTTGTAAAATTGTAATTGTAATTGTATGTAAAATTGTAAATGTAATTGTATGTAAAATTCTAAAATTGTAATTGTAATTTTAATTGAATTGTATGTAAAATATTTGTAAATTTGTAATTATAATTGTAAATGTAATAGTATGTAAAATTGTAAATGTAATTGTATGTAAAATTAAAATTCTAATTCTAATTCTAATAGTAATTCATGTATGTGAAATTAACGTAAAATTGTAATTGTAATTTTAATTCTAATTGTAATTATTGTACTTTTAATTGTAATTGTATGTAAAAAATTTGTAAAATTTTAATTCTATTAATGTGAAAATTTTAATTGTATTAATGTGAAATGATTTTATTAAAATATTTAAATTTGTAAATTTTCAAATAATTGTAAAAAACAAATCTAGAATTTTGTAACATAATAAAGTTTAGAAAATAATGAAAATAAATTCATGTACTTTATAATTATCATTATTTTATTATGATCTTACATAAAAAAAAAGAACTTTATACAGTCTGGTGCGCTTATCATCCTAACACGCACCGGTACGTAGTATAAATAAGACGCACCGGTGCGTCACAACTCTTCCGCACCGGTAACAAATAAACGCAAATAAAAAAACTCAACTCTATTTTCTTTAAGTGAAAAAAAAGAGGCAATTTGAAAAATGGGCAGCAAAATATTTTCGAAAACCTAATTTCATAAAATAATTCTTTAAATACTAAACACTTTTCGTTATTTCACTATTTTTGCTAAAATTTCAGCCAGATATTTGCATGAGACAACCTGTAGCATGAGAGCAGGAGGACACTGTGGAGCAACGAAATACATTCGAACATAAGTATTCAGACAATCAGAAACCAAACCTCTAGTGATTCAAACCCTGTATCATAGAATTTGAAACCATCTCGTGATTAAATTTGATTTTTTTATTTTTTTATTTTTATTTTATTTATTTATTTATTTATTTATTATTATTATTATTATTATTATTATTATTATTATTATTATTTTTTTTGGGGTTGTTATCCACTTTTACCCTAAACCCTTCATTTTTTATTTTTATTTTTGCCATTTCTTCTCCCCATTTCTGTGATTTCGGAATTAGGGTTTTCATTTTAGATTGATGTGTCCAACCCTGCAGACGACTTGCGCTAGTGGGATCAATCCATTTATTACATTGCATGAATTTTTAAAAAAAATGGATTTTCTATATAATGATTAATACACAAATACTATACCTACTTCGGTGCTGCGTATTGTATAGCATACTTATGAAATCTTGTAGTAAAAAAAATGAAAACATTTTTTTCTAAATCCATGCGCCAAATCTGAAATAGAGCACCGGTGCTCCATTTAACTAGGAAAGCACCGTACGGTGTATTACACCTTTTTTTGGGTGCGTTTATAACACCCCACGCACCGTTAGGTCTATTACACTGTTTTTTGTGGTGCGTTTACAATACCAACGCATCGTACGGTATATTATACTGTTTTGTAGTGCGTTGTTAATATCCCCACGCACCGACAGCGGTGCAGACCTCGTGAAAGGTGCATCGGTACCTTGGGATTTATTTTCTACCTGAAAAGTTTAAAATATATATATATATATTAATGAATTATATGCTACATGTTTTAGATTGATAAAGAAATGTCTAACAAGAGATCAAGTAACAAAAACACTGTTAGCACATCAAAAAGGACAAGTTATTTGTAAATTCTTTATAAAAAATATTATGTTTGAACTATATGTAAGTTTAACTAATATTTATTGTTTACTGCGTATCATGCAGAGCCAAAAAATGACGAAGCTCGATATGATTATTTCTGATCTAGGACTAGAAGAGCGTAAAATTTTAATGGAAAAATTGCAAAAGGAAATCAGGTGAATGAAAAAATACTATCGATCCAATATGAGTTTCTTTTTTTAATTATCATTAATAATATACTTAAAATTATTAGATAACATGTGTCAAATAGTCTACTAATTCACATATTTTTAATGTTGTACAGGGACCAACAACTCAGAAAAGGAATGTGGTTCTAAGAAAAGAAAAAAGAACTAGAACATGCAAATGAAAATCAATTGCTCCTTAGCTCATCTGGAGTGGTGCTGGAAGTTAACGAAAGGGGAAAAACTTTTTAAAAAGTGTGAGGGATCTAGTGGAACGAATGTATAGACGTTCTTTCCAACAACAACAACGTGCTTCAAATGTAATATGTAATCATTGAATTTTTCGATCATTAGGTATAATAAATAAACAATTGAGCATTAAATATTAATTTTCAAGAATTTTTTTGCATAAAAGAAAAGAAAATGGAACCCATTCAACACATAAAACAGGACGACAAGGAAGAAAATGGTTGATCTCTAAGTTTGTGAGTAATTGTTACTTCCTTATAACAACTTAACTAGATTTCATTTTTGTATTTTTTAAGTTATTTTACAAAAATCATCAATGAATGTCTTCAAACAGGTGCTAACATACAAAGAAGAACCATCATACGAATTGATTGAAATTGGGTTAAATATGGGTTGTGAGTATATGTTGGCATATCAGAATTTAATTGTGGAATTTGTAAGCATTTATCGATCTTGTTTTACATAGCTCCGTCTATAATTAATAGAAAAAAAAAACATCTTTTATATTAAATATATGATTTGTTATGGGGTATAAAACTTGCAGGAAACAAAGTATGGAACTGTGCCAACAGATGAAATTTTGAAAGATGGCATGGTACATGGTTTTGAAAGAATGTGTATAATTTATGAGTCAATTGTTGCTATGGTACGTCATTTTTTTTTTCGATTTACATTGATGTATATTATTTAATATTGCAATTTTCATTATTCTCACCAATGTATATACACTCATTTCAGTTTATTTTTATGTTTGTAGATGGAAGGTGAAGAAGAAGAAAACAATCAACGCCATGAACAAAACATTCCTGAAAATAACCCAAGTCATGGAAGTAGCTCTAGCAGTGACAACAGTTCAAGCGAAGAATGATGATCACTATGTTTGGATATCAAAGCAAGGCGTTTTATTTTTTGAAATATGTCTGTGAAATCAGACATTTTGTTTAATGTAATGGACATAGTGTCCCAATTGAAAGACAAAGGGATACGAATAATTGTCCCATTTTGTATGATAAAGGCCGTCTTATATATATATATATATATATATATATATATAATCATAAAATATGTTTTAATTTATTCTATTGTGTTCTCCATTGTCGCTATTGCGTTCTCCATTGTCGTTCTCAAATGCACTAATAAAAATTTAATTCATATGAATATTGTTATAAGATATATATGTGTCGACTTTTGATGAATAATGAATTTTAAAAAACCACAATAATTATGATATGATGTAACAAATTAATCCAAACATCACATTCAAATGCATTAATAAAAATGTAATTAATACGAATATTGTTATAAGATGTGTCGACTTTTGATGAATAATGAATTTAAAACAATCACAATAATTAGACTGTCACAGGTCGATGTTTCTAAAGAATACAACATGAAAACCGGTGTGTGTCAGTAACCGTACACTGGTGCGTTTATGTGTCTATACGCACCGGTGCTATTATACGATCTATGGGCACCACACAAATACTGATACCAGTTATCAATATCGGTGCATTTGTGTGATACTGCGCACTGGGGCGTTTACATATCTATAAGCACCGATGCATTTTTACGATCTATGGGCACCGCATAAATACCGATACCAATTATAAATCTCGGTGCCTTTCTGTGATATGACGCACCGGTGTGTTGATACGACCTATGGGCATCGCACAAATCCCAAGACCAATTAGAATGGCCCCATGCGTTGTATGACCAACACTACGCCCAGTGCGGTTTTACACCTAAATGTCCTGGTGCGTTGGACTGACACAGCCCCAGGGCACCGTCGGCATGTATGCACGGCTGCGTTAAAGGTAGAGTAGCGCACCAATGAACAAACATCCGTAATAACCTCCGGCCGCCCTTTTTTTTAGTTGTGTTGAATTTGTGTTAAAAGCTCCACCAAAACCTCCGTAACCATAAACGGATGTTGTAGAAAATGTTTTTTTGACAATTTTGGCCAATTTTATAATACTAAAAACCTCCTTTATAACCTCCGCTATAGGGTCTTTTCGTTGTAGTGCAATGCCATAAATTCTAATATTATTCTCTAATAAGAATCTCAAGAAAAATTGTTCCTTTTTCTCCCCTAATATTTCTTCCAAACCCTATCACTCCTTACTTTATCAACATAAAACCTAATCCTAAAACTTTCCTCATATCAACACAAGAACCCTAATGCACTATATAATATTTCAAAGTACAAAGAATAAAATATACCCATGAGATATAATTTCACTAAATCCTAATGAAATCTTGCATCTATAAGACAAGATGATGTGAATGTATGTAGGAAAATGTTAACGGTGATGGAAGTCCTCCAACACAGGGGGGTCTCCCCGGTATGAAGTCCCCATTATTATTAGGAATTTCCTTGGCTACAATTATAAACATAAGAGATTAAACAAAAACCTTAGACAAGCAAGTAATTTGACATTGTGAGTAATACAATCACAATGTATATAAGGTGATTTCATGGCAAGGAAAGAGAGGGAGTGAACCTCTAGAAGAAAAGTAATAGTATTGTCTTAAAAGAGACACACACGAGCACGAGAGGATTGTTAGTGAACCTGCAAAGTAGTTCACAAGATAATGATCATAAAAGCAAGTAACAACGCACATTCAACAAGATGCATACCAAATCCAACGAAATATTTCGTTTTCATTAGAATGTGTTAGCATAAACATACATCGCAAACAATGAAATAATAATCTTACAACCATTCACAACATATGAATGAAAGTGCTTCGGCTTTGAGAGCTTCATATATTAAGTGAAAGTCCCAACATAAACAATTACAATGTTGTCGCACTAGCCCCACTAGTGGAACATTAATTCACTACTTTATCCTCCAAAGAATGATCTTCTCTCCTATGCCAATCTAGAGAAGCCAAGGTGAAAAATTCCAAATCCACTCTCTTGAGCTATGAGGGGGTATATATAATGAGGTGACTCTCCACCTCCATGTGACTCTTGACTTCCCTCATGACTCTTGAGCTCCTACTATGACTTTTCAAATACCTATGTGACATTTTAAATTATACATGACTTTATAACTTTCTAATGGTTTTACACATTCCATGTGGGACCCTTGGGTTTCCACATATTTTACATTTTCTCATTTTTTGGAATTTACATAATTACATTCCACAATTAATTTGGAAAAATAAATTGACATGTATCACTTAGTAATGACACTTTGAGAAGCCATGAATTATATACAGTGACATAAGAATTCATTTCATCAATGCCAAGCTCTTCTCCTTGTAACTATGGCTGACTTATTTATGATGGATCATTATTTTTTCTTCATAATCACCCTCCAAAGGGTCTAGGTGAGTGTTAGAACCTTCCAATTTAGTGTGATTTTCCACCTCTTCGTCTTGGTCCAAGATTCTTTCATGTCCTTCATGATGGTTCTTCCTTTTGCTCCTTCTTCGCAAGTGCTCTCTTGTGGCCTCTCCTTGATGACTTCCCTTAAGCATCACCCCATCAAGTTGAGATGATAACACATGCAATGAAGTCCACTCATGAGAAGCCAACATCAATCTGAAAATCATCTATTCCACATCTTCCTCCTCATGGAAAGTGACGACTTTAATAGGGAAATTTGCAAGGGCTTTGAGAGAAAGAAGCTAATAATTGTGCAGTTGAGGACTATAAGGACCGAGGGATGACCACACTATCCTATAGAACTACATAATGTGTAATTAGGGAAGGATTTAAAAATTATTGTGCAGTGGGGAAGTCCATGCGACAAGGTGATGATATTGTTTATAAAGGATATTGTGTAGTGCTCAAGGAAGAGGAGGCAGGGATTTCACAGTTGATCTTCATAGGGACTAAGGTATGTCCCCATTTTCCACTGGAACTACGTAATGCACATTGGGAGGCAAGGAAAGACACAATACTACACAATTATGGGTTTCATTCAGCAAGGGAGACATGACTAGCCATTGTAACTTCACAATGCGCAGTGATTTAGGGGAAAACTCCAAGGATTGGGAAAATGAGGGTTGAAGTGACCTAGAGGGGGCCAAATTTTCCACTATAACTACATAATGCACAGTTGAGGAAAGTCATGACAAAGGATTGTGCAGTTAATTAATTTAGGGAGACAAGGGAGGCAGGTTTTGGCATTGTAACTACGCAATGTGTAGTGATTGAGGAGGAGGATCAAAAGACTACACAGTTGGGCACTACAAGAGTACAGAAGAGGCTCCATTTTCTATAGTGATTATGCATTGCATAGATAAAGGAAAGGTTGATCAAAATTAGGCATTGGACAAGTGTAACTAGAAGATATGAGTGACTAAGCGCTAAGATTGTGCAGTGTGTAGTTGAGGGAAATTGTCCTCTAGGATTACTCAGTGCGCAGTTCTTGTTGAAAAATGCAGCAAGAAAGTCTCAATTTGACTTTTCCTTGGTCAAATTGAGAAAATTTGACTAACATTAGCAGACAAATTGGACACAGTTAACTTGTGTGGCATGGATATTTTCACTCAGTTCACTCAGTAAATTCAAGTTAGAGGGATTGGAGTTCAGTTAAGCATGTGTGATTTCTAATTTGTAGCAATCAAAGTTGGTTATTTCAATTTGTTTTTCAGTTAAACTAGTTCTAAATATTGATACAACTAGTGGAAGGTCAGTTGTGCAATGGGACAACAATATAACTCAGTGATCATCCAGTTAACTGATCAATTAACAAAAAATAGCTAGTGCATGTAGAGAATTTGAGTTTCCCATCTATGGTAGAGATTCCAAGGCAATGTAATCATAGTGATAGTCTTGAGTGTATATTTGTTGCATGCAATCAGATGATCAACCTTGGGAATCATGCAATAAATTGGAGGCAAAATTCCAAATAATAGGGGCATAATTCCTCAGGAATTGCAGAAGGAAATAGGGGCTCAAGCAGAGACATAAATTGACTAATTTTGGGTCAGAGCTTCTCATTGAGCAGAGGGATAGGTTATTCACTTACAGGTTGTGCTTAGAGAGGGCAAGAAATTGTAATACAATCTTTATTCATATGATTAATGCAAGCAAGATTAAGGGGTTTTTATTAGTTTCTTTCCCCTAGAAAAATATTGTGCGTGTTTTATTTCTGATTCCATGTTTGAGAATGTTGTTCCAAATTATGAATTAATTTCTGCAGAGCAGTAGAGTAGAATTGTGTATCTTGATTTACATAAAAATTTCTCAAGTTGCAATTCTACACCACAATTCTACATGGTATTAGATTAGGATTCACATTATAACAAGAATTTTGGAGTTCTTCCTCAGGAGGTTTGAATTTGCAGCTTCAGTGTAGCAGGATCTCTTCAAAGTTGGGGAGATGACCTTAAACATGTTGATATTAGAGTATGCCTTGGAAGGCAACTTGAATTTCATTGAATGGAAGGATCACATGGAAAAGGTGCTTGATGGCAACGGATTGCTAGAATATTTCAAGATAGACATTGCAAAACCAAGATCAATTGATGCCCATAACCTAGCTCAATGGAATGAAGTTGTAGCTAAGGTGAGGACAATAATCTTGGAGGGAGTGAAAAACCACATTGTCTCAAATCTCCATGGGAAAGAAACTCCTTTCGCAATGTGGTGGGAACTGGAAGATCTATTCCAGAATAAAAGTGACCATAGGAAACTGGCCCTCAAAGACAAATTTTGAAATATCAAGATGCAAAATAATGACACTATTTTGCAGTACCTCAACATATTTAGACAATTTCATGATGATATTGGAGTGGTTGGTGTGACCGTTGCAGAAGATGACTTGGTGAGCCAGCTAGTTCCTCTAGGCCTTCCCAAAATTAGGCATAGCTACTAGGATTCGGTGAATGGAAGGGAAAATTTACCAAAGTGAGAAAGGTTGTGGTCTGATTTGGTTCATGGAGATTTCAAGAGAAATATTCGGGATGGAACCTCATCCACGACAGAGGATGAAGAACATTTTGCATTAGTTGGAAAGGGAAAGAAGGGAAAAGTGAAGAAATATCAAACCAAACCAGAATCCATCCAAGGGGGAAAGAATAAAGACTTGTCCAAAATGAAATGTTTCAATTGTCATGAATTCAGGAACTATGTTATGAAGTGTCCACACAAAATGTCTAGCAAGAAAAAATCGGGAGGAGAAGCAGTTGAAGATTTGGCTTCACAGTTCAAGCTTGACTTCACCCTTATCGCATGCATGGCTAAAACAATGATGGGGAGTGTGTGCTACTTGGACCTCGGTGCCTCGTTCAACATGACAGGGTGTAGAGATTTTTTTAGTGACTTGGAGGAGAAATATCTCTAGATTCATATTGAGCTGGGGGGCGATGGAAGGTACAATGCTATTGGGATTGGTACAATAACCTTTTAGAGGGAGTCGGGATCCCCTATTCACCTCAAAGATGTCATGTTTTTTCCAAGCCCAGAGAATAATCTCATCTCTATAATAGTTTGGAAATACCATGGTTATGCTGTGATCTTTAGCAAAGGGAAATCATTCCTAATACATATAGCCACTGGACAGGTGAAGCAGATTGGGGTTCGTGTGAAGAAATTTTATAAACTTGATGTGGAAGATTTTGTTGCATTAAGTAAGGAAGAAAAAGTGTAGATCCACGATATCGGTGAACTTTTGCATAGGATATTGGGCCATTTGCATCATGGTGCCTTAAATATTATTCAGCAAATAACCGTTGATCTTCTAAAAGGAGCACTTCAGTATCGGGATGTTTGCAAATGGTGTACCTTAGGGAATTATGTGAAATCCACATTCCATGATCGAGACAACAATGCACATGCAGTCTTGGAAAGAGTCCACTCTGATGTTTGTGTACCTTTCTAGACAACCTCCACTGCTAGACATAAATATTTGGTTATTTTTATGGATGATTTATCAAGGAAGTGTTGGATCTTATTCATGTGGAAGAAGGATGATACATTCTCCAAGTTTGTATAATTCAAGACAATAGTTGAGAAAGATACCTGCAAGAAGGTGAAGGCTCTTAGAAGATACAATGGAGATGAGTATGTTTCGAATGACTTCAAGCATTTTGTGTGAAATAAGGGATTCAAAGATAGATGACAACACCCCACAACCCACAGAATAATGAGGTAGATGAGAGAAATAATAGAAGCATTTTTGGAGTTGCAAGAGCTATGTGACATGACCAAGCCTTGCCACTACTTTTGTGGGTAGAGGCATGTAACACAACAGTCTACTTGCAGAACCAAATTCCTCATCGAATTCTTGGTATGATTACATCGGAGGAGGTTTTCTCAAGAGAAAGTCTGATGTGTCTCACTTCAGAATTTTTGGAGCCTTTGTTTACTTCCATGTCTCCAAAGATTCAAGGAAGAAGCTTGAGTCGACAATAGAGTTGGGAGTTTTTATGAGTTACACCAAAACTTCACACAATTACCATGTGTACTTATAATCCCTCGAAATGAAATTTGTGCAAAGGGATGTAAATTTTGATGAGGATAAAGTGATGTGGTGCTCTCTTCAGAGGGAGCTTCATATAGAGGTGATTTTAGCTCCAAATAAGGAGCCTCAGGAGGAGCCTCGGGAAGTTTTGGAACAACAACAAATTGAGGAGAAAATAGGAGGCATAGTGGATACATCCACTCGAGAAAAACCATCCATAGAAGGCAGAAAAAGAACTAGTGAATTCGATAGACTTGTACATGATGCGAGGGAGGATGTGGGAGCTCCTTCAAATTTGTGCAGGAAAAGGAGGTCACCTGAGAGGTACACTAGATACATGGCTCTAATGAATGAGCTTGTAGAGACTAATCCATCCTCTTTAGAGGAAGAAGTAGAGAAACATGTTTGGGTTGATGCAATGGTGGAAGATTATGAATCCATTGGAAGTGGTCCCAAGACCGGAAGATAAATCGGTTATGGGTTCAAGATGGATCTTCAAGGTTAAGCATGCAGCATACATAATCATAGAGAATTTTAAGGCCAGATTTGTGGCCAAAGGATTCTCTCAAGTTGAGGGAATTGACTATGAGGAAACCTTTGCTCCTGTAGCAAGGTATTCATCCATTAGATCAATTCTTACACTGTCTACACAGATGGGGTCGAACATCCACCAGATGGATGTAAAATCTAAATTTCTCAATGGTGTTATTGAGGAGGATGTGTACATCAAATAAACAATTTTTTTGATACATTTCATCGATATTCTCATGTGTGCAGACTCAAACGAGGGTTGCACAGTCTCAAACAAGTGCCTTGTGGTTGGTACACCAGGATTGACAGGTATCTCATTGGTTTGGGCTTCACCAAAACTGAAGCAGATGTGAACCTCTATCATATTTTAGTAGAAGGGAAATTTCTTATCATTTTTTTATATGTTGATGATTTAATATTAACTGGTGATGAGAAATTGTCAGCTCTTGCAAGGAGGACCTTGCAAGGGAATTTTAAATGAAGGACATGGGTCTCATGCACTACTTCCTCAGGTTGGAAGTGTGGCAAGGTGATGGGGAATTTTTTGTGTCTCAAGGCAATTATTCCAACAAGATACTTCAGATATTTTGCATGGAAATTTATAAACCCATGGAGACACCTCTAGCGACCAATTGGAGGGAGGAGAATTCCACTTCAGGTGAAGAGGATGATGCTACCATTTACTGACAACTAGTGGATTCACGATGTATCTTTTCAATATATGTGCTATGTAGTTAACCAACTGAGCTAAGTTATGGTTAGGCCAACCAAATTGCATTGGAAGGCAGCGAAGCATGTTTTACGGTAGCTCAAAGGCACAACCCAGTATGGATTGTGGTACAGATGGAAAAAGGGATTGAAGTTGTGTGGCCTCACAGATGCAGATTGGGCAGGGAGTCCATCCAACCAAAAGAGTACATCAAGTGGAATTTTCAGTGTTGGGTCCGTAGTAGTTTCCTAGTACATCATGAAGTGAAGATTTGTAACACGCAGCTCGGCAGAAGTAGAATACATGGTTTCAACTCAAGCAGTATGTGAGGTGATTTGGATGACAAAGATAATTGTGGGACTATTTGTTCAAATGATGGATCCAACTATGATCTATTGTGATAATAAAATTTTCATTATCCTCTCTGAGAATCTATTATTTCATGATTGATCCAAGCATATAGATATCCAATATCACCATTTACGAGATTGTGTGCAAAGGCGGATAATGTTGCTATAGTACATTCCGACAGAGGAACAAGATTCTAAAATATTAGCAAAGGCCTTGTCAAGAGGGAAGTTCAAATTCCATTAGTGCGGGAGAGGGGTGGTTGATAATCCCTTTCTTGCTGAGATGGAGTGTTGAAAAGAAAGTCTCAATTTGACTTTACCTTGGTCAAATTGAGAAAATTTGAATTTCCACATCAACATAAAACTTGGATGCAATTAATTTGTGTGACATGGATCTTTCCACTCAGTTAGATCAATAAATTAGAGCTAGAGGGCTTGGAGTTCAGTTAAGCATTTGTGATTGCTAATTTGTAGAAACTAAGGTCAGTGATTTCAATTTTTTTTTCAGTTAAACTATTTCTAATTGTTGATAGAACTAGTGTAAGTTCATTTGTGCAGTGGAGCAATATTCTAACTCAATGATCATCCAGTTAACTAATCAATCAGCCCAAAATATCTAGTGCATGCAGAGAATTCGAATTCCCAAGTTGTGGTGGAGATTCCAAGGCAGTGTAACACCAGTTGTAGACTATTCTTGAGTGTACATGTGTTGCATGCAGTCATATGATCAACCTTGGGAATTGCGGAATCAATTGGAGGAAAATTCCTAAATAATAGGGGCCTAATTCCTAAAGAATTGCGCAAGGAAATAGGGGTTCAAGCAAAGGCATAAATTGACTGTGTCAGGGTTAGAGCTTCTCAATGAGCAAAGAGATGGGTTATTCACTTGCAGGTTGTGCTTAGAGCGAGAAAGAAATTGTAATACATTATCTATTCATCTTATTAATGCAATCATGATTAAGGGGTTTTTAGTGGTTTCTTTCCCCTAGAAAAATATTATGCATGTGTGTTATTTCTTATTGCATTTTTGTGAATGTTTTTTCTAAATTGTGAATTAATTTCCACAAAGCAGTAGAGTAGAATTGTGTCTCTTTATTTAGATTAAAATTTCTTGAGCAGTTGAAATTCTACACCACGTCTCTACAATTATAGTAAGAAAAAGGTGCTTCATTATTTCTTAGGAGTACATAGTGCGCAATTAGAGGCAGAAAGGTAATTTTTTTATCAGGCGAGTCTCAAGGATAGTGATAACTCTGAAAATGACTAAGTGTGGGATCAGTGAGACAAAAAGGTAAGAGTGAAAGCATATCACATGACTTGAACATTATCACACACTCATAAACAATCATCCGTGAAAGAAAAGGAGATACATAGTACCAAAAATTAACAAGTGCATAGCGAAATGACAATAAATCGACATGTTTCTCCAAGTGCGACACTTGAAACGTAACTTTGCAACACTTAGGATACAAGTTACAACATGAGTGTCGACTACAACCATAAAGTGTGATAAGTTGTGGGAGAAAATAGGGGTTCAAGAAGAGGCATAAATTGAATATGTTTGGGTTAGAGCTTCTCATCGAGTATAGAGATAGGTTATTCACTTGCAGGTTGTGCTTAGAGTGGTAAAGATATTTTAATACATTCTCTATTCATATGATTAATGCAAGAAGGATTAAGGGGTTTTTAGCAGTTTCTTTCCCATAGAAAAATATTTTGCATTTGTGTTTTTTCTTATTGCATGTTTTTGAATGTTTTTCTAAATTGTGAATTAATTTCCGCGGACTAGTAGAGTACAATTGTGTCTCTTTATTTAGATTAAATTTTATTGAGCAGTTGAAATTCTACACCACATTTCTACAGTTCTAGTAAGTAGAAGGTGCTTCACTATTGCTTAGGAGTGCGGAGTGTGCAATTGGAGGAGGCAGAAAGGTAAATCTTTGATCATGCAAGTCTCGAGGACAGTGATAACTCTAAAAATGAATAAGTGTGAGATCAATGAGACAAAAAGGTAAGATTGGAAGCATATAACATGACTTGAACATGATCACACACTCATAAACAATCATCTACTTGAAAAGGAGATACACAATACCCAAAATTAACAAGTGCACAATGAAATGACGATAAATCAACACTTTTCTCCAAGTGTGACACTTGAAACATAACTTTGCAACACTTAGGATACAAGTTGCAACACGAGTGTTGAATACAACCATAAAGTGTGCTAAGTTTTGGGAGAGTGCCTAGAGCATATTCTCATGATATATAAGATTAGCTAATGCAGAAGGGTGTGTTAGAGTTTCCTCTAACAGTACGCTAAAGTGCGACACATGCAGGAGTGAAAACAATCAAAAGTGACACTTGTGGAAATAAGAATAAGTGAAAATGATACTTGAAAAAGCTAAAGAAGGTGGAAGCGACACATGAAAAAGTGAAAGAAAGAAAAAGTGACACTTGAAAAAGTGAAAGCAATAAAAAACAACAGTCGCAAAAGTGAAAGTGAGACTTATGAAAGCAAAAGCGTGCAAAAGCGAAAGTTGAGAAACTCACCTAAATGATGGTACAATTGCAACTAAGAGAGAGAGAGAATGTCAACTGGAATTGTGCACTGATTGTCCACATGGATTGCATAGTCATTTTCCTCATCAACTGCACAAGCAACATTCATCAAGGATTGCCCAATGTATGAGGGTTTTTCAATGTCTACCACTAAAGATTGTGCAATCATTGTTACCAAGGGCTACGCAAGCATAATCTTCCAAGACTTTGCAGTTCCTGTCTTCAAAGGATAGTCATGGGATGTTAAGCTTTCCAAAATAAAGTGTTCTTGTGAAAACATCAAAATATAAGCATGTGTAAGCAAGTGGCTTCAATAGTTAAAATCTGAGAAGAAGACTTGAACCCTTAGAAAAACATTAACCAATCGCAAAGTGACAATGAAAAACTTGAGATGAAAAATCATAATATCACAAGGAGTCTCCAAAATTGTAGGTAAAAGTTTGAAGGGTATTTGTCGCAGTAACAACAGAAATAAAGACGCTCCTCCCTTTACATAAAATAGGTGAGAGATGCCAACAATAATAAAGTAGACAAGGTCCGCAAACAATTATCCTAAGTGACTTACCTAATCACTAGATAGGCCCACATTGGAAGCACTCCAACTCTAACATGACACATCTCAATTTTTAAGGTAAGCATTCCCATTAAATAAGGGTATCAAGTTCAATGCTCCACAAGACAAGGTGAATCACTGTCCTTCAAAGGCCTCTAGTGGTCCAATGTTACCTACTAACCTATGTGCTCCTCCAAGTGCACCAAAACTCCATGAATGATGCTCAACCTAAGTGTCCTCAAGACAAACACAAGTCTCCATGTAAGAAATTAACCAGTGTAGAACATCCACATAGCTTCAATTGATCTTGTAATATGCTAAAACAAAATACTTGAATCTATTCTACAAATTGTGGAAACCAATTGCGATCGCATAATCACGTGAACAAGAAAGAGAAATAATTTCAATCGCACAAAACAAAGATGTATCTGGGGAAAGCCTCAGCTCAAAACCCTGTTATATGTATATTGGATTAAGTCAAGAATATGAAACAATACAATGCTTCTCTCAGGCTTGAGATCTCGTTGCACTATCTCTGACTGTCTCACTCTAGTCCCAACAAGTTTGATCCAATCCTTAACCAAAAACTTGCCTTTGTTTTTCTCAGCCTTGCTTACATATTCCTGGGGGAATTGAGCCCCTATTCATTAGGAAATTCCTGATAATTGATTGCGGAATTCATCTAAGGCGTCCTACTGACCTCATGCTTGACCTGTACAATTTTCTAATAATACAATTGATAGTCTACTTCCCTTTAACTCCAATCCCAACTGGGTCACTCTTAGAACTGACATGAAACAAATATTCATAACGAATTACCAGTTATCTGATTGATCACTGCATGTGAATCAAATCAAATTCAATTCACTGGACCTCTCACTAGCTCCTCCATCAATTAGAACTAGTTAAACTGATTTTAACTCAAATAATTAAGTTAAACAATTACAACTTAAAATAAACTACAACTGTACCCCCTAAAACTTAGAGTGAACTCTACATGCCTCCATTTTGACCCCCAACTTAAATGAATGAGCTAGCTAAGTCTTCCCAACTCAGTTAACTCGTATAAGTTGTCGTGTGATGTGGAATCACAATTTCCTTCTAATTTAATTAAGGGAAAATTAAATTAGAAGCCCTTCTTGTTGCCAATTTCAAAAACTAGTGCATGCTACTTATCGCTCAATTCCCTATTCCTAAATACCCCCAACACTCCTCAAAATAGGTTCTCTTTCTAAAAAATAAACCAAGCCCTTCATGAATACTTCATTAATAGTCACCATCTCACACAATACTCCAACCTCCCAAGGAAGTGCACCACATAAGAATTAAGTCAAGATATAGCAATCCATGAGTACACTATGTCCAATGTGTATGTCCACTAAGCTACAACCAAGGGTAGGCATCATACCATGCTCTCTGCATCACATGAAACACCCCTAAGCATGGTGTAAATAATCAAAGTAACCCTGAAAGCTAAGTCTAATAAAAAGTTAAGTGATTTTCAATATAGATTTCTAACTCATTGATTGACTTGGTATTTCTTAGCTATACACTTTGTCACTCACCAAATTGATATGAAATTATGGTATGTAATGTCTACACTTCCCCTAACCATACTAAATTCATGTTGGCAAATATAGATGGGTGGCTCAATGAACTTTTAATGTGATGGCTTGTATATGTGAGTGTCCTTGAAACAAGCATTCCAAGTGTAACGAGGCAATTACTAGAGCTATGAATTCCTCCCTCCGTTCAATTTTTCCTATGAGATGTGACAATCATTATTCCCAAGGAAGGGTCCAATTATATATACAAGGAAGATGATGGATTAATATTTTCTATGCATGGAAAAGTATATATCAAGTGCAACAATAAGAAAACTAAATCCATTGGTGATCATTTATCACTAACTAAAGATTATTTCCATATCTAATGAATCAAAATGGTTCCTAACGCCTTATGTCTCCTGAGACTTTATTTTATCTGAATTAAATAAATCCTATCAAAGAATCAAGACTTATTATTTACCAGTATAAATTTCCATTGTCTACAAAGTAAGGAGGTTTTGGTTATTCATAAAAACAATGTGTTAATATCGTCTCCTTGTCAAAGAATAAATGATCAACATTGGATGGATCATAAAAAGACCACAATATTCCATCCCTCACTTTTAAGAAAAGGCACTCCTCATTCTAAGTTTTATATTTTCTTTGTTAGCTTAATATGGGTGAATGTTAAACAAAAAACCACAACATATTTTTCAACATTCGAATGTCTTTTAAGCATGGAAATTTTGCCTAAGAAGGACCAAGAAATTTTAAATACTAAAAGAAAGAAAGTAAATATTGCAAGACATTGTATAAAACAAGCTACCTATGACACAAATTTAGCCTTTCATTGTATAAAGTAAGAACATAATCAACCATTACTTTATAATATGAAAGAAACAAATAAAAAATGGGCAAGCAATAAAATAACTTTAAAGAAGTACTGCAATAATAATTAAACAAGTTGAAAAATAGTCATCTTTGATTGTTGGAAATACTAAGAGGGGGGTGAATCAGTATTTCTTAGAAATTAGAAATTTATTAATATTTTCAGAGCATTAGTTAATCTTCAACAGTATTTAATCAAATAGAAAAAAAACAATAAACACCATTCAACAATGCACAATGATCAAGACAGTGGACACGGATATTTTTTAAGTGGAAAACCCCCTCCGAGTCAAAAACCACCAAACACTTCTTAAAATTTATCGTCTTCTTTAAAAATAATAATTACATCATTTTTTCAGCTCCAACTGAAGGAGGCTCCAATCCCCTGATTTACAAGATCCAACCTATAGGATTCTCCAACACGTTGTTTACCAACTACAATTGGGAGGACGCTCTAATGCCCTAGATCTTAGGCTCCAACCTTACGGATCCTCCAACACTTTGTGCAGGATCCAACTTTCTATAGCACCACCTTACAACCCTAAAGTGTTCTCAAGCTCCAACCTGAAGTGTTTCACCTGCCTTGCACCACCGTGAAGTGTTTTCAAGCTCCAACCCGAAGGTGACTCCAATCACCTTCCTTACACCACCCTACCACCCTAAAGAGTCGGTCAACCACGTATCACAATTTTCATACTAGATCCCTTGGTGCTCTAAATAAATATAATATAATTGTAAAGAAGATTTGTTGCTCCACTGAATATGGATATCATTGACAAGTATCGATAACCACACTACTCAACAATGCTTTAACTAACCATTATACTTCAAACATTGCTCAACAAACTGACATTTTCTCAATCAAAATGTCGAATCAAGCCACAACACAAATTGCACATCAAACCCTAACTGAAAATGTTTTTACATCCACTGACAACTGCACAATACGTTGTCATTATTGTTGTTGTGGCATTGCATTTATCATGAATGAATATGTGTTCAAAGGCTCATGAAATTGTCTGCCCAAATCACTATACCAAGCTACTAATATTGTTTCCAATACCAGGAACTGATGTCTGATGATGACTCAAACTACGATGCCTTAGTTCATCCGTATGACCCTCTTGCAATTGTCTCAAACTCTTCCCAAAAAAAGAATACTAGCATATGTCTTATAGTTTCTCAGATATAGCTATGAAGTATCATATGATAAAATTACTAGCACAAAGATGTCAACATAACCATATTAAAGTATTCTACAAATTTTCCCAATACTTTTCAATATATATGAGACCTTATATCAACTAAGTAAAATACTAATACCATCAAAACATATTAAAGTATTCTGCGATTTGATACTTTTAATCTATGTGGGTATTTCACTGCATACCTCTCAACATATAGTTACAGTGTATAATACAAAATGGAATTCAACTGACAAAAGTACCCTTCGTTGGATTTTCAACAAAACTTCCATAGGCCACAAATGTGATAGGATCCATGTATTCACAAGATAATTGGATTCCTTAAATGCCACCGAAACTAAGTGGATTTTAATTCAAAATCCAAAAAATATAAAAACCAATTGATATTTATTTTAAATATTCTTGAAATGAAATAATAGATTCATATTATCAATTTCTGAAATTTTATAATGGAAATTTATGGTTGCAGAATTGTAAATAAATAATTTTAATAACATTTTATGAAAAATGATTATCTACTTTCAATCATCTAACATGATAATCAGATTATACTTTCTATTTTTATGGCTTATTCTTATTGCTTGTATTTTTTTTATTTTTTTTCGCTGACTTATTTCTATTACTTGTACCTCAAAAAAATTATAAAATAATAAATTGCCATTAAGCTTCCCATTATGTTTATGAGAATTTCTTCGAACTATCCGCCGTACCGAACGGTATTGCTGTACTTACGAATTTTTTTTGGTCAGTACGGTTGAACTTGGTAATTGGTAATTATGGTATAATGGAAATCTATTTTCCAATCACAAACGACTTAAACATTAATTTAATTTAGTTTGCAGTAACATCTACTTATTTGGATCCCATTACTGTAACTAGTAAAAAAAAAATCATTTTAAACTTCTAATTCATACATATTTCTTACCGTGAAGAATATTACAAATATTGGACACTTTGATTTCTTAAGTTAATACTATGGAAACTATATTAATGCGTCAAATTCTTTGCTTCCAGTTAGTTGAATCAGTTTAGGTAGGCAAGGTCAGGTTCAAGGGAATGGATATACATAATAATCAAATAGTATTAACACACGAATTCTGCACATAATACATATACATATTTAGGAAATGCCAGAACAACTTTCAATAACCATGTAATTGTTCCCTGGTCTCCACAACAAGATTAACTTGGAAAAGACGTTTGCCTCCCAACCATGAACCATCAACTAGTTCTCCCCCCTGCTTTTGCAAACTTTCGGCATGAACCATCAACTCTGGTTCTCCCCCTTGCTTTTGCAAACTTTAGGCATGTTCAACACGTTATGAATGGTGTATATAAATTTCAAGATACTAGGATAGAGTTGTAATTTTGATAGGTTTATGTTTATTTTTAATTTTATTACGAAGCAATATTGAAAGATGTACTTAATATTATTTCTCTGAAACATGTAATATTATTCCTTTTTATTGTAGCTTTTGTTGTATGTTAATCTGAAACATGTAATATTATCTTTATAGTTTTTTTCACTGTACTTTTTGGTTTTTTACAAATAATGTTTTTGGAGTTTTTGGTTATTCCAGTAATATTATCCTTACTATAACTTTTGTTTTTTCACAAATAGTAATTTATGTTAATTTGAAACATGTAATATTATCTCTCTCGTTTTTTTACTGTAGTTTTTGGTTTTTCACAAATAATGTTCTTGGAGTTTTTGGCTATTCCAGTTTAGGGTCATTGGGCTCCTAATTATTTATATCCTAGTTGTCTTAGTTGTTTGTTAACATTCATTAGGCTCTTAATTATTTATATTATTGTTTTTCATAAATAGTAATTTATGTTAATCTAAAACATGTAATATTATTTCTGTGGTTTTTTTATCCTTACTGTAACTTTCATTTTTTCACAAATAGTAATTTATGTTAATTTGAAACATGTTATATTATGTAGTTTTTGGTTTTTCACAAATAATGTTCTTGGAGTTTTTGGCTATTCCAGTTTGGCTATTGCTCTTTATCATAACTAAAGGCATCAATAAAATTGAATACTTGCTCATTTGGAATGTGAGCAAGTTCCTCTATTCCAAATTTTTGAGATATCAATTTTTCACACTGGTAAGGTGCTCATTGAGAAATTCATAAACACCACTTTGTCAAGTACCATAGCATACACATAACACTTTGTCAAGTACCATAAGAGTGGTTGCGATTTGAAAAAACTACTAGTGGTTCTTATTAGCTATGAATTTTTAATCTAGAGCTTTTGTTACTGGCTTGTACTTGAAAATTCTTCAAGTAGTAGTGATTTGTGTTCTTGGAGTTTTTGGCTATTTCTTTTTGTGCCCAAAAAGCTTCTAATGATTTCTATTATGCAGTTGTATTTTTTCTTCTCTATTATGCAGTTGTATTTTTTCTTCTTCTTAGTTGACATCGGCTAGAGCACATACCTGCCAAACCAGCCAATGCAGTGTGTTAATATATGCATTGGCATGTCATTCTGATAATGTAATTCTCCATGACCTTAGAAATGAGCTTTTTATTAACTATGTAGGGTAGCATCTAACAAGGTCATGAAGGTCAAATATTGTAATGGTGTATAAAGCTCCCTTGTCATGCACCTTGTAATGCATCATTTCAACTTCAAATACATTGGCAGGAACTCGCTGCTTTGCAGCTCGTCTTGTTTATATAGGTCGAAGAGGCCAAAAGAGAGAACCAACAATATATCTGATGTGTACAAGGATGCCTTCATATACATATGCCTTGATTTATCATAAATTCAATTGTTTTATTATTATTATTATTCCTTTATATATATATATATATATATATATATATATCATTGGCAGGAACTTGCTGCTTTGCAGCTCGTCTTGTTTATATAGGTCGAAGAGGCCAAAAGAGAGAACCAACAATATATCTGATGTGTACAAGAATGCCTTAATATACATATGCCTTGATTTATCATAAATTCAATTGTTTTATTATTATTTTTATTCCTTTATATATATATATATATATATATATAATTTAAGTTATACTTATTTATGAAGCATATTGGAGAAACCCTTTCTTTAACATGATCTCTCCATGAAATATGACAATAAACCCTCATGCTTGATATTTAATTCTTAACAACCAATAAAAATATGCCAAGTCACCACCCATTGGAGTTTTAGCCTAGAAATTGGGGTCAGCAACTTCAAACTTAAATATCTCTCAAACCAAGAGGCCTCTCGGGGCTTGCCACATACCATTGGAAACATCTTAACGAGGAGAATCCAATGACGATGATATCTAAGGTAAACTCAATGATTTTTTGCATAAAAAACCCTGAAAAAGTTCTTGGTTCGTCTTTAGTCAAGGGAACCCAAACCCTAGGACTAGGGTTTTCAACCATCCAACAGTAGATCTTCCAACTTTATGTAATCCAGAAAAATATAAGAATGTTCATTAATTGTTTGACACCAATGACTAGTTTTTAGTCAAATTCAAACCCAGGGTTGACATCAATGACAACACCATCCAACAATCTCCCCCTTTGTCATCGATGGCAACACATGCACTCCTTATGCTAATACAACTCCCCCTGATTAATTGTTTGACATCAATGACTGGTGTTTAGTCAAATTCAAACCCCAGGGTTGACATCAATGACAACACCATCCAAAAATATCCCCCTTTGTCATTGATGGCAACACATGTACTCCTTATGCTAGTACAAATCCCCCTAACTTCATGTTTCGATCTCCTTCTCATGATTTCTCTCCCCATTTGACATCAATGGAAAACGGTGACTCCCCGTGATAATTTTCCTACTTCCTGTGGACTTGTAACCTTCTTGTGCTTCCTCTTAAAAGAGATAAATGTGATTCTATAATCTGCATGTTCTCCCCTTGACAAAGTACCTTCTTTGTCTTCCTACAAAGTACCTGTTAGTCTTCTGAAATGTTTTTCTCAATACTTTCTGCAACAACTTGTCTCCCCTTGTCATGCTATGATTCATATGAATTGCAACTACTGATTCTACCTACCAAAAATTTTATTCCACTGAAACTACCCATGACACTTCTTCACATATACCAATTGTCAATCTATCAAAGATCGATCTTCAAACGTACAACTGCTACTGCTTAGACTCCCCCTCTTCAATATTCAAGGAGTCATCACATTAGATTCTTCAAAATAATGAATCGCTCAACTCTTCAGCTGGATCATTCTAACTTTCAGCATCCTCTATTTGAGATTCATCATGTTCTTTTTCCTATACAAAACCTAAAAGCATGACTGCTAAGATTTTATCATTTGCTCTATCTTCCTTTATATTTTTTCTTCTCCAAACTTTTTTGTACCTGCTATTAAGTTTCTCATTCATGTTTGATTCCATCATGTACCTACAATCTCGAGCTATGTGTCCATAATACGGCACTTGTAACATTCAATGGTGGGGTTGTCATTTATGGAAGGTTCCTCCTTGTATCTGCAATCGCGGGCTATATGGCCATAGTTATGACATTTGAAACATTCAATATTTGGCCTAAGTAATGGAGCGGTTGACATGTACATTCTGGTGACAAGGTCATTGTGAAACTTGTCTTGTGATCCTACAAACCTGCTTCTATCATTTTGATAATACCCTCAATAATTGTACCTATCAAAAACTTTACAATCCCTAGCCTATGTCCAAAGTTAGAACATGAAAAAAATAACCATTAAATGAAGTAACATACTTGGATTAGTTATCTTGTCAGGATAGTCTTTTGTATCCATTATTCTTTGGAGGCGGTGGTGTAGTGTTTTGTTATCTCTCATCCTTGATTGCTTCAGCATCGTTCTTTGAAGTTGCAACATTCTTAATCTTATTCAGTCTTTCACTTCATTCAGTCTTCTCCTCAAGCTGAATTTTTGAAGTCTTAGAGCTTGTGCCTTCATCACATAAGGCCTTACCTGCTCTTTCTACCTTCATCTTCAACTAAGCCAATTCTTGATCTTTTTGGTATAAATCCCGCAAGTGTTCCTTTTCCAAATCCATAAACTTGTTTGAGTCATTAAGAGTTTTTTCAAGCTCTTATTTCTTTTCAGCAAGGTATTCTTGAAACTGAATTGAAAATATTTGTCTTCTTATTTGTACTTATTCTATTTGTAGCTTTAGAAGAGTGACATTTTTCGCTTAGTTGAGAACATGGATCTGTTCCTTCTGCCTTCCATTTTCCTTCTTGAGCCTGTCTATTTCTGCAACAAATGTATCCAATTCCTTTTATGATGTATTTTGATTTTTCGTTCTTCTTATTGAGGCTTTTGACATGTTCTTTTTCTATTTTCATTTCGACTTCCACAAATTTTACATTTTCTTTTTCAAACTTAAGCTCCTTTATAACTCTGACAAATTCATTTTGAAATTCAATCTTGATCATGTCTTCGTCTTCTTCTTTGGAAACTTACTTCCTATTATCATTTTCTTTGTTAGTGACAATAGAATCTAAAATCATTTCAATACCTGAAACTTCCTTTGAATCCTTTGAATTCTTGGTGGATTTCCTTTTTTATTTTCCCATCTCTTCAATGCTCTGCGATTTGTCTTCCAGTTGTTAACCTGCTAGTGAAGGAACCTGCTCTGATACCAATTGTTGGAAATATTGAGAGGGGGTGAATCAATATTTATTAGTAATTAGAAATTTATCAATATTTTTAGAGATCAATAAGCAACACCATTCAAAAATGGACAATAATCAATACAGTGGACACAAATATTTTTTAAGTGGATATTCCCCTCTGGATCAACAACCACTGAATGCGTCTTAATATTTGTCTTCTTATTTACAAAGAATAATTACATCAAGTTTTCAGGTCCTACTCTCCAATTCCCTATATCTCGAGCTCCAACCTAACAGATGATCCAACACGCTATGCACCAGCTACAATGGACGAACACTCCAATGCCTTATGTAGGCTCCAACCTAACCTAGCACCACCCTACCACCCTGAAGTGTTCTCAATGTCCAACCTGAAAGTGACTACAATCACCCGCCTTGCACCACCCTGCCACCCTAAAGTGTTCTTAGGCTCCAACCTTAAGATGACTCCAATCACCTACCTTGCACCACCCTACCACCCTGAAGAGTCGACAAACCATGTTTCACAATTTTGACACTGTATCCCCCTGTGCTCTAAATCGATATAAGATAACTGTAAAGAATATTTGTTGCTCTGCTTGGTATGGATATCACTAACAGGTCCTGGCATCCAAATTTCTAAACAATGCTTTAACTAACCCCTATAATTCAAACATTGTTCACCAAACTGGCATCTGCTCAATCATAATTCCAAATCAAGCCATAACACAAATTGCACATCAAACCTTGACTGTCAATGTTGCTACTGCATTGTACTACTCATGAATGAATATGCGTTCAAAGGCTCATGAATCAACATGTCCAAATCACTATACCAAGCTACTAATGTTGTTGGAAGCACCAAGCATTGATGTTTAATGAGACTCAAACCAAGATGCATTAGGACATCCCTATGACCCTCTTGCAATTGTCTCAAGCTCTGCCCAAAGAGGGCTACTAGCATATCTCTTATAGTTGCTCAAATATAAATATGAAGTATCATACGATAGTTTACTAGCACCATATTAAAGTATTCTACAAATTTTCCCAATGCCTTCCAATCCCTTTATATGAGACCTTATATCAACTAAGTAAAATACCAATACAATCAAAACATATTAAAGTATTCTAAGATTCGATACTTTTAGTCACCCTGCTACAAATTAAACCTTTTAATTTTTTACATTTATTTAATCGACAAAACGAAAAGGACTCGAAAGAAAAAATAATGTTATTCAAAAAGGTGGGATCCAAACTACTTACCAGTGATATGTAGCATACAAATTGTGCTATGTATAGTTGTAAATATATTTCACTTGTTTAAATGCCAACGACCTAAGATCTTAGGTGAACGAGTATATCCTATGTAATGTTGTCAATTCTTATGAATATTCTCACTTGTTTTTATATAATTAGCGTAGCTGTGTGCGGATTTCACTGCGTACCTCTCAGCATATAGTTACAGCGTATAATACAAAATGGAATTCGATCTTTACCAAAATACCCTTCGATCAGTATTTTCATATTCCAATCTTCTCGAATATTTAACTATTTAACTTGAGGTACGAACTTTGTTCGTTCCATTTGGTATCGGAGTAGTTCGATCTTCTGGGCACTCACCACTGTACAGAGCCATCCTCTCTGATCCGAGTCCTTGACCGTCAAATTCATCAACATCGTTGTCATTGAAACGTTTCGCTATCAGTCTTGGAGTTTCTCCATTTTTGCCTGTAAGCCTTTGGCTATTTTTTTTTTTTAATTACGAAAGTCACATATATATATATATATATATATATTCTCCATTTTCGCTTGTAGGCCTTTGGCTATATTTTAAAAAATATATACGAAAGTTATATATATATATATATATATATATATATATATAAACAAAAAACAAATTTAAATAAAATTTTATAAAAATTATAAAAATTTAAAAATATACATGTTGACAAGGTTCTGTTGGGGCCGCTCGACGTATGAACAGGAATTTGTTCCGTTGGGGCCGCTCAACGTCTGAACGGATATTCGTTCTGCTGGGGCCTCCCATCGTCTGAACGGGAATTCTCCCTGCATCTGCAAACTATCACTATTGCTATGTGTTTGCACCATCATTCCTCGAACTTCCTCCAATCGCCACCACAGTGATCTCGCCCTCATTCTCCACCCGATGCCCAACACTCGTTGCACACACCCTTGTTGCACATAACTCACGCAAAAACCATACTAGCCACCGTCAACACCTCCTAACACTGCTCGTTTTTCCGCCATTATCGTACGATACATAAATCAATTTCCATTTCGTCTACACCATGTAATCGCCATTGTCCGCCATCCGCAGTGAATGCCCCAATCCTCACAGCAGTAGCCACAGCCACAGTGTAGTCATGAACCATCGCCTCTTGCAAATATACCCCATTGTCGCCATTTCTTCCACCAATTCTGCCCTCCTTCCCATCTCTTCCGCCAGCCCCACCCCCTCCTGCCCCTCCCTTCTCCTATACGCCACCGCCTCTGTCTACCCTCTCAACAGTCGTCAAGTCTCCAACAGTATTCTACTCAAGCCACTGAGTATCTTAGCAATCACACCAACTGCGCAAAATACGGTATTCATTTGTAACATTTCATAGGAATTCACGTCCGTAGAGTCGCGTTCGTGCCTATCCATGTCCATTCAGCCGCAGTCTCAATGTAAAAACTATGTTATACAAACGCACTTAAGGTATAGCAAGAATTAAATAAGGTTGAAAAGCTTAAATATATACAAATATATATTATTAAACTTTAAAGATTATAAAACGGGTTATATCAAGATATTTAAAATATAAGTGGACCAACATACAAGGATTAAAATTTTGGAAGATTTATTATCAAATAAAGTGAAAAAGTACATTTATAAGTAAAATAAAAGGGTTAAGATATTATATTGCTCAAGAACATTGTAGCGACGGTAATCATAAGTGGATTATTTTATGAAATAAAAAATCACTTCATAATAATAAAAATTAAAAAAATTATTAAAAGACACCTTTGAGGAGGCTTGAAGTAAAAAGTTCAAAGGAACTTGAAATATACTTAAAAACAAATAAAATGCAGTCTAGTTCAGCAATAAAAGAAGGAATATTTCCAAAAACCTCACATAATTATGCTTCAGTACTATTTAGAATTAAAGGCTCTATTGCGGGAAAAGACGCCATTATTGCTATCTCACCTGCCAAGAATAAAAATTATATAACACCTAAAATTGCAAACCAATTGGTGATTCTTGAGTAAATATAATAAAAAAATTAGACATTTTCGGCAAAAAACAATACGAAATAACTGATTTACAGTTAAACATTGGTGACTATACATTTATATCGAAATCTCTGTTCAATCCTTACTTTTTTACAATAGTGACATTATTTTGGGTTCACCCTGGATGGGAACTCTAGGATCCTTTATCCTAAATACAAAAAGTAAGTTTTTGACATTCTCCCACAAAAAGAAAAAAAAATTACGCTACAGGGCGTTAGCTTGAAGCCAAATACAGTGACGCTTGAAGACATACAAGAAATCTCAAAAGTAATTCTTCAAGAAAATAAAAAGGCGATACAAAATATGCAAAGAGAAGTTGACAAGGTCACCATTGACAAAAATGAAGAAAATCACCACAAATATTTTTTAAATTTCCAACCAATTGACAATTCCTGAGTTAAATATAATCGAAAAATTAGACTTTTTTAACAAAAAACGATATGACATAAATAATCTACAACTAAGTATTGGGGATTATACTTTTATCTCTCAATTTACTGTGAAATCTTCACTTTTTTACGATAGTGACATTGTGTTGGGCTCACCTTGGATGGAAACTCTAGGGTCCTTCATCATAAAGACGAAAAGGAGGTTTTTGACATTTTCCCACAAAAAGGAAAAAATAACGCTACAAGACGTTACCTTGAAGCCAAATTCAGTGACTCCTCAAGACATACAAGAAATCTCAAAAGTAATTATTCAATAAAGTAAAAAAGCGATACAAAATATGCAAAGAGAAGTTGACAAGATCAACTGACAAAAATGAAGAAGTTTCTCGACTTAAAGATCACGGTGAAAAACTATTGACGCAAATTAAGAAGCTTAAGGGCAAGAAGTCATTAGAAAACAAGGTGCAATAGTTTATCGACAAGGAAGCATCGAAAGTAGAAGTCCAAGTTGAAGAGAAAGGAACAAATATTGATGTAGTGAATTTCACAACTCAAGTAGAAGACAAGGAAGTTAAAAAATATCAACTTAGATGTTGTAGTTCAGACGATGAACCTCTGATGTGAAGATTTTGTAACCAACTCAACAACATCCTCGCCATAAGAAAATCCAAAAATTGCCACACACCTAATAAGGGAATGTCAAACCAAAAAAGTTCACTATCGACATCTGAATCACGAGAGGAGACATCTCAATCAAGCTACGTATTCAAAATAGAAACAACAAATTGATGTTTCGAAGAATATTAATGTCAGTGCAATCCACTCATGTGATAACAACCTATCACAAGTTTCCAGTCACCGCAAGATTCCACAAAATATTGATCTAGGATGGTCTGATCCCTCTTCTGTGCGACAATTTTATATATCAATCCAAGGATCATATCATCTAGTATCAACGAAGATTCTGAGACGAGAATAAAGCCTTTTTCATCAACAAGATTTGAGGACAGCTTTTTGAGGAGGAAGGAAATGTCATGAATAAAATGATATAAATAATGTAAATAGTAAATAATGATTAGTTAATTAGTAATTAGGTTGAAAAGGCATGTATAAATGGGACATGACTATCCATAAAGAGAAACATGCCTAGTATATAAGCAGGCCCCTCACTTTCAATTGTAACATCATCATTCTTCATACATTTAATATATATACATGTATCTTCAATGGATATCTTTGTATTCCAAGTCTTCAGGAGTATTTAACTTGAGGTACAAACTTTTTTCGTTCAAGAGGAAGCTAAGATTAAGAGGGAGTTGATAGTTCCCTATAATCCTCAACAGAATGGAGTGGTTGAGAGAAAGAACAGATCTATTAAAGAAGCTATGACGGAAATTATACATAATCAAGATGTTTCAATTTTCTTATGGGGAGAAGCAACCAGGACAATCATCTACATTCTAAATAGAAGTGCTCATCGAATTCTAGAAGATAAGACTATTGAAGAAGCGTTCGCCGGTCAAAAACCACATGTTGAACATCTAAGAGTCTTTGGTTGTCTAGTGTTCATACATGTACCCAAGGATAAGAGAAATAAGTTAGAGCCATCTAGAAAGAAGGGGATATTTGTTGGGTATTCTGATTCATCAAAATCCTATACGATCTATGTTCCAAGCCAGTGACAAATTGAAGCAGGGAATGACTTTTGATGAAGATGTCGCTTATTGGAAATCTAGAGAAGATCACATGGACACCGATGATGAAGAGAAGGAGCATGTGGCTCCCAAGGAAGAGGTTACAGGTCCTCCCACATCCTAAAGATCATGAAGAAATGCCAGAAGGACCTTGTGAACCATTGCATCTTATGGTTGTTCCATAAACTAGAAAAAGACTAGCTTGGCTCAAATCTACTTTGCGAGATAAAGAAGGACATGCAGCTCCACAACACACCTCCATGGAATCTAAGAGACCTAAGAGGTATTCTGGTTATGCAGCATTAATGACTAAGTTGATTTACTTTGAACCTTCCAACTTCTAAGAAGTGGCCACCCAACAATTTTGGAAGGATGCAATGATGGAAGAATACCAATCTAGTATGAAGAATGATGTCTAGATATTGTTCCAAGACCTGAAGGAAAGTCTACGATAACCTCAAAGTGAATATATAAGATCAAGCATGCAGCATATGGGAGCATTGACAAGTACAAGGAAAGATTTGTGGCTAAAGGGTTTTCCTAGAAATAGGGAAAAGATTACAATGATACCTTTGCACCAGTGGCTAGGTAAACCACGAGTAGATCACTTTTTTCTCTTACTTTGTTTATGGTATGGAAGTTACATCATATGGATATAAAGGATGCCTTCCTCAATGGTGTGACTGATGAAGAGGTCTACATAGAGAAACCTAAAGGTTTTGAAGTTCGTGGGAGAGAATCCCACGTGTGCATATTGAAGAAGACCTTGTATGGACTTAAGCAAGAACTGAGAGCTTGGTATTCTAGAATTGTTGGATATCTAACAAGACTTGGTTTCTCTAACAGTGTTGTTGATCCAAACCTATATATCGAGGTTGTGAAGGGTAAGCCTGTGGTACTACTATATGTTGATGATTTGTTCTTGACAAGTGTGGAGCATCTTATTATTCATAGTAAAAGGGAGATGGCCTTTGAATTTGACATGGAGGATCTTGGCTTGATGCATTACTATTTGGGATTGGAAATCTAGCAAAAACCTGGTGAATTTCTTCTTGAGCAAGGAAAATGTCATTAAGATCCTTCAGAAGTTTGGAATGATGGAATGCAAGTCTATGGCAACTCCTATGGTGACAAATTTGAGAAAGTTAAGGGATTTTGAATCTAATCTAGTAGATCCATCCATGTACCGACAGTTGATTGGATCATTGATGTATTTGGTTAATACCAGGCCAGACATTTGCTTTGCAGTGAATACCTTAAGCCAATTCCATATGGAACTGAGACATGAGCATTAGATTGCAACAAAGCACATATTGAGATATTTATGTGATACTATTTATTATTGTTTGAGATATGCCTCAAATGGTGAGATATAGGGATTCTCACTGGGCAGGGAATGCAGATGACAGAAAGAGTACATCTAGTGTATGTTTTAGTTTGGGCTTTGCTATGATATCCTAGATTAGTAGGAAGCAGACATATGTTGCACTTAGTACTGCAGAAGCAGAATATACTGCAGCATGTTTGGCATGTTGTGAGGGAGTATGGCTTCGTAAGCTACTCTTCAGATTGATCGATCAAATGCTGGAACTGACTATGTTATTCTGTGACAGTCAAAGTTGTGTGAAGCTAACAAACAATCCAGTGTTTCATGATAAGATGAAGCATATTGATATTAAGTATCACTACATTCATGATATGGTACAAAAGGGGGCAGTGAGGCTCTAGTATATTCCCACATTTGAGCAAACAATTGATATTCTTACAAGGTCTTTGTCCCAGGAAAATTTGTATACTTTAGGAACAAGCTCGGACTTGTGGAGAACCCCTTTATTAGTGAGAGGGTGTATTGATACGACATCAACATGGGCATGGCTCAAACTATTAGTAACAACAGGAGCATGGCCTAGACTATTGATGAGTGGACAACACGTGCATTGCCCAGACTATTGGTAAGATAACACAAGGGATTGACATTCTTGAGAGGAATGGTCCCTAAGGCCCAGACACTCAATGGAATGGGTTCTTTTTCAACATCATGGCCTAAAGTGAGACTCGTGGAGTTGGGACATGAGTGTCCCTAGGGTTTGACCATGGGTGATGGCAATCTTGGACTAGTCGAAGTATCATGACGTGAGGCACCCACTAAATCATTGTGACTAGTTGAGTGAGTACCATTGGCTAGGAGTGCTAACCAAGGTTGTGGTGCCTATTGATAATGATGATGTTGATGTAGGTCAGAGCGTTGACCATGCTATCAATGAATTGTACATTTCCTTAGAGAAATCATGTATACGTAGAACATCTGAATAGTCATTATGAATACCTCCCTAGTTAAGAAATGTAGAATTTTGTACCTATGGTCGATCTTCAAAATGTTTCATTCATACCTGTAATGTTGAAATATAAATTATATTTGTAAAAGAAAAATTATTCGAAGCATGTTCTTCATGCTTGCAAGAAAAATAAAATATTTATTGATTTTATATTCAAAAGAAAAATTTATAAGGCATGTTCTTCATGACCTTATTTAAATTTAGATTCTAGACACCACAAGATGCTTAAGTCAGCCTCCCAATGACGAAGTCGACCTAGCCCAAGAGGCACATATTCGATCCCTTCTGGCATATATATATATATATATATATATATATACCATTTAATCTCCACTCCAACGCAATTCACATCACTTCTGATCAAGTATATTTCTGATCTAACATAGCGAAGGAGGACGACAAAGAAGAGGGCCAAGTTGAAGAAGAATAAGTCTCCTCGCACATGTGATTGAAGGTATGAAATTTCAGTGGTAAAGTCTAATCACAGGTCTGAAATCCTGATATAAAGGAGGCAAAAATTCATCCATTTTGCAAACCTAGAGCGAGTTTGTGGATAGGCTTCTTGCAATGATTTGGTTGTCATCTTGTTGGTTAGTTTGACTTTGATATATATCTTGTTGCATTGATTCTCTAAGGAAACGGTTAGCTACGTTTTCCCCCCCAACGAGTTTTCACAGGGTAAAATCTTATTGCATGTTTATGCATTGTGATCTCTATTTCTCTATTGTATTTAAGGTTGAATTTCTAAATGTGAAATTGCTTAAAGATATATTGAAAGTGCAAAACAATCATCCGCATCATTGGAAGTAATTATCAAGTTTCAAAAATTAAGTGCTTGTATAATTTGCACTAGTAAAATCAACATGGGATGCATATAAGCGAAAGGAGAAGGGACACAGAAAAAATTTAAAAATAAATAAATAAATAAATAAATAAAATTTAAAAAAAAAATTAAAAAAAAAAGGGGTTATTTTGGAAAACACACAGCGTGAAAGTTGGGATACATATAAAGGGAAGGGGAAAAAAAAAATACTTGTGATAAAATAGTGTAGAGGTAGGGAGGAGGAGCATATGGATGAAGCTACCTTCGTATTTTGCATAGAAAATGGGTGGATAGGAGGGATAAGAATGATATAGAGATTAGTGGAGTTCCACATGCAAAGAGGAGGTTAAGGGGAGTGAGGGTAAAGGAGGTTGAGGGGAGTGAGGGTAGAGGAGGTCCACATGATTGCAAAAAAGTGAATTGTGGAGGATTGGTGTTTTGGGATGTGTGTAAGGTAACGACAAAAATAAATAAAAATTTCAAATAAGACATAATGCAAAGGTAGGGAGGAGGGGCACATTTACGAATACATTTAATCATCCCACATGGAAAATGGTTGCAAAGGAAAGGGGACAAGGTTAATGCAGGGGTAGTGGAAGTCCACATGCAAAGAGGAGATTGAGGGAATCATGGTAGAGGAATTTTGCATGGATGCAGATATGTGGAGTACAGAGAATGTAAATGTGGAGAAGGGGAAAAGGCTAAAACAACAATTAGGCTTTGTGTTTTGAATGAATGCAAAGGGAAGAGACAAAAAATAATAATTATGTGTGGATTAATTACATGCACTTTGTAAAACAATTGATATTTTTGGAGGTTCGTTATGGGACATTCTCCTAGGAGGATTATATATTGTTATTTTTGTCATGCAACTTAGAGGGTGCACTTTGTAAGCTCTTATTATATTTTGTGTATAACCATATTGGTGGACAAATTCTTTGTGGACCCTTTGCTTGTTGAGTTAGTTCTTATAGCTATACTTAGCGATGCCCCCTCTCTTGGAGATTCTTTTCCTTTTTTGAGGTTAAGTTCTCCTTGAGAGTATTTCATTGATATGATCAACCATGGATCAAGGTGGAATCTAATTATTTAACTTTTATATTATTTATTGCACTTGCCCTGGATATAGTTAACAAATAAAGAATTTTTATGGTATGAGATAAGAGATTCGCTCCTCAAAAAAGAGCTCTCTTTCCAATGTAATGGTTGTTGATAAATAAATATAATGCTATCTTTAAATGCTTATTTATTATATTTCTATTCATTATTCTGCAGTAAGATTCGATGGTTTCTTGCTTGACTAGAATATTTTCCTTCCTTCAAACAAATACTAAGGTATGTACTTTGAGATTGCAAATGGCGGCATCAAATTATAACAATCACTGCAATCGAAAGATGAAATTACCTAAGCATTTGCATAATACACTACAGATGAAAAGATGCAGATGTTCTCTTCCAATGAGAAAAATAGCTGTAGAAATCTAACTTAAAGCATGAAGTTGTCACTACGAATCTTTTTTTTTTAAAATTGGGCGGGCACTTCATGGTTCTTGTTTGTCATATTGCCTGCCGGGATATGATTCCAGACTTCCTTTGACGCACTTGCCATATTTAAATCACAGGCCTTCGAACCAACTCAATCTCTCAAGAATAATTCCAATACGTCAATAGATCCACAGTAGGAAAAGCTGTTTGGCCTTAAGATTAAAAAGGAATTTTTGGAAACCTAAGCTCGAATTAGAGTTGGCATGTACTCATCCAAAATAATATGCTAACATTTAATCATGACATTGAGTTGCAAAGATTATATTAAAGATAGATTTACTATGCATGATTGAGATTTACAATATTATAGTTTTATGTGTATCCTATCTACCGAATATAGATCACCTTCAGGCTTCTCAAGGTTCCCGGAAGCTTTCCTTAACCATCTAAAACACTAGAACTATGTTAGGCTCTAATAACTACCAGAATCCTTCAAACATATAGCAAAATTAAAAAGCAGCAAATGAAATTTTCACTGGGAAGGAGCAAATGAATTTCCATTTTTTTTCCAATCCATAAATATCTGATCCTATGGATTCTCTAGAAAAATATCATCCTCTTTTAAGAATGTCCTGCTGCTGAATACACATGAAAACAAACTGCTCGATTGATAACTGGGAAAACATAACCTTTTTTCCTCGATTCCAAAACATGTAAGAAATTAGAATATGAACCTGTTGGAAGGATATGCATATGCAGCAGATATACAAAAACACATGCTCACAGTTACACTAAGCTTATAATCTAGGTTCTTTCTCTAAAAAATTCATGCTTCAAAGCTTCCTTAGCAGAAATACGCTCAATGGGGTCAAACGTTAAAAGACGCTGAAGCAAGTCAATGAGGGCTCCCGCTGAGTGGTCAGCATTTTGCATGATGAGATTCTGGTGAAACAACACAAGCCACAGACATGACTGTCAATCCTTCATGTGTAAGGATGTGCATACTCAGGCAGAAAACACTCGTTACCTTAGTGTTGTGGGATTAAAACTTAAAATTATAAAATTTAATTACCCGTAGATGGGGTAACCTCCGAACTGCTCGAATACTCTCCCTAGATGATGCCCCCTCAGGCCAATTAAGCTCTCTACCATTTCGGAAGTACTTTCCTGCGTGTTGACTGCCATACCATTTCATGTCAGAGTTCCAAAGAATAAAAAATATGGCATTCAAGAAATGCTGAACTGGTTAGCTTGCTGTGGCTTGTAAGGGCCTGCAGTATAACTCACCTAGCCCTTTTGATCATGTATTGGGGAATAGGTCCCAATACCTGCTCCATCATTGCAAGGTGCTCCAAATTTTCATGGGTCTGAAAGAGGGCATCGCCCTGCCAATTTAAACAACCTTTAGGGAGAAAAGCAATTATAGAAGTGGCCAACTGCATATCTTTGATTACCGATAAACACCTCCCAAGCAATTCAACCTAACAAAACCATGTAGTATATTGACACACCAAGCACAATTCCACTAGAATGCAGCCAACACTCCACAGATCGCAAGGATAACTCCATCCAAGACCTGGAATGTATATGTATTAGTTCCACTACAACAAACAATATAAATTACAAAATAGACACAAGTTGATAAAAAAATGAAAAAATAAAAGAGACAGGCAAATAAGAGTAGGTGGAGTAGAATTAGTTAATAGCAACCTTCCAAAATACCCAAAAAAAAGGTAAAATAATTGTAGATTATCCTAAACAAAATTGCAGTTTGAAGAAAAGGGAGAAAAGTACCCAAAATCACCTCAGGTGCACGGTAATGTCTGGTGGAAACAACTGAGCAATGGTGTTGGCTTTCATATGTGGCACTCCCAAAATCTATTAGTTTAATTGCACTTGACACAGGCACACGCATGTAATGTCTTCCTGGATCTGAGGAATTCTAACAGATACAAGCGACACAATTAGTTATTAAGATATTTTAACCAGACTATCATCAAGCCTTCTATAAGAACCTAGACACTGAAACGAAGAGGACAATATCAAATGTATAAAGCACTGAATAGCCAGTTGGACATGAGATTCTCATCATCATTTTGTAAAAGAAAGTGTATCCAATAAACCTTTACATCCGGTTTAGAAGCTGCAAAAACATCAGTTTAGAGAGCAGAGTCAAATTGCCCTATCGTTCATTTACATGAGAACTACAAAAGATACCCAACATGCTGTCTCTACATTGATGAGAACGTCATATTTCAAATCGATATACAAAGAAGTTACACAGATAACGATGGCAAAACTCTATGTAGCAAAGTTGTGAACACATTGCCACATGGCAGACAGGAAGTACATGTCACATAGGTTTAACAAAATGAATTTTCTCACATGACATAATTTATCAGACAAGCTACATGCATCATACACATAACAGCGGAAACAGTTGTGTATACTTGAGAAGAAAGACTGCATTTTCCTATTAATATATAGAAAAATATATATCAAGAGGATCCTAGAAATGTCACATAGAATGTAGGAAAAAGAAATGTCAAGAGGATCTTCATCAGTGTATAAGGGTATGTGACAAGGTTGAATGCTGACCTCTTAAGATTTAAAATATAATAGTTTCTTGTAAGAAGGAACATAGACAGCTAATACAGGTCTTTTACGTACAGACAACTCGAGAGCCATGACAAATAAGTCCATGATAAGATATGCTAAAGTAACTTGCAATGATAGCAACTTATTTTAGCATGGTTAAATTATAATAAATCAATCTGTGTTGTCTGTCGGGCTGTGGTCTAGTGGCAACTTTCAGCAGTTGTCACCACAATGACCCAGGTTAAAATCCTGGTGGGCATGCTCCTACCCTGCATGGTATATTGTCATATGTGGATATCAATGATTCTTGTAATGAGCCGGCATGGTACCGGCACCCTCTTTCTTGGATTAAATTGTCGGAGGAAGAGAATGATTTCTTTCTGGATTTTCATTCCAATAGACTGTTTTCCATTTGAAAATAAGAAGATAAATCAATCTGTGTTTCCTCCATTGGACAGCCATTTTCTTCCAGCCTCATGGCTTTCAGGAACTCTTTCTCTACACTTTCTCAAATTCAGAATAATTTTCAGTGGCTTGGATTGTTACAGATGTCAAGGAGCTCTCCATGCTATACGCTAGTTCAGAATTCAGTTCCTTTGGTGAGTTGCCAAGCTCTACCTCCTCGTGTGCTGGTTTAGTTTAGTTTTCTTCGCTCTTTCGTTCCTTTATTTTTGAGTTGATAGTGGAGAAAGCTTTAGGAATTAAAGGAAAACCAGGGCAAGGAGAGGGAGAATAGGAAGGCCACAATTAGAACCCTAAAGAGCAGATCAAAGTCAACATCTAGTAGGTGTTAATGCAGCAGATGGCTGGCAAGAAATTTCCAACTAGGAAGGTCATTTGTGCTCAAGGAATTAACAGAATTGAGGAAGTAAGCCCTGAAGAGCGGAGTTGGTGCCAAAATATTGTAGCAGGGGCATATCAAGGCCATGGATCCATCTGGCTCTCATCTACAGGACCCCAAACATTCAAGTTCTTGACAGAGGCTTTAGAGTTAACTTTATATCCTAACCAAGGAGCTGAAGCAGGAGGTGAATTCTGCATTGGCAGAGCTGGGAGAAAATTTTTGAGACCGAATGAAACCCGGAATTCGCATTGAAGCAGTTACAGGAAAGCTTGGGTGTAGTTAACATAATTCTAACCTAGGATGAAGTTTTAGGAAGGGTAGCTCCTTTGCCTTAGTAGAAGGCAGGTGGGATGACTGTTTTTAAACCTTACGGTAGGACCATGTTCCAAGCCCTATGCTTACCAAAGAATAATTGGATCCTTCTAGCAAACTGCCAATGCTGCTTAGCCCCTTTATTCATGATGTTTCCAGTCCTTGATGTTCACTGGCTAGGAAGATAGGTTCCTAGTTTATCAGAGGCTGGTCTTTTTATCATCTGGTTAGCCAGTTTGAAGAAAATTTGTATTAGTTTGGGTCACAGCAGACTCTATGTGTATTCCTTTCTAGGCTCTAACTCTTCATCTGATTCTTTTGCTTATCTGCTAAATATCAAAATGTGGACGTTTAGGTTCTTTTCTGCTAAGTCAATCTGTGTTTCCTCCATTGGACAGCCATTTTCTTCCAGCCTCATGGCTTTCAGGAACTCATTCTCTACAGTTTCCTCAAAAATCAGAACAAATTCAGTAGCTTGGATTGTTACAGATGTCAAGGAGCTCTACACGCTATACACCAGTTCAGAATTCAGGTTCCTTTGGTGAGTTGCCAAGCTCTACCTCCTCATGTTTTGGTTTAGTTTAGTTTTCTTCGCTCTTTCGTTCCTTTTTTTTGGAGTTGATAGTGGAGAAAGCTTTAGGGATTAAAGGAAAACCAGGGCAAGGAGAGGGAGAACAGGAAGGCGACACTTAGAACCCTAAAGAGCAGATCAAAGTCAACATTTAGTAGGTGTTGAAGCAGCAGATGGCTGGCAAGAAATTTCTGACTAGGAAGGTGATTTGTGCACAAGGAATTAACAGAATTGAGGGATTAAGCCCTGAAGAGCAGAGTTGGTACCAAAATATTGTAGCAGGGACATCTCAAGGCCGTGGATCCATCTGGCTCTCATCTACAGGACCCCAAACATTCAAGTTCTGGCCAAGGAGCTGAAGCAGGAGGTGAATTCTGCATTGGCAGAGATGCGAGAGAAAATTTTTGAGATAGAATGAAACCCCGAATTCACATTGAAACAGTTACAGGAAAGCTTGGATGTAGTTAACATAATTCTAAGCTAGGATGAAGTTTTAGGAAGGGGAGCTCCTTTGCCTTAGTATAAGGCAGGTGGGATGACGGTTGTTAAAACTTATTTTAGAGGAAATTTCATCCATGAAATTTTCACATAATTTACATGTCATAAATAATTTTAAATTGTTTGGTTTGGGTATCTGTGAAATATTTTATTTTTAATTTGGGTATCATTGAAATATTTTATTAATGTTATTTTCCTACCTTACCCATGTGAATTAGAATATGGAAAAAGTTATTGATGCATTGTAAATCTTGATATTAGTGAAAAAATATAAATTAAAAATCCGAGCCCATTTGACATTAATAACCATGCCCAAAATAACACCAAAAAAGATAGTTAAATATAAAATATATATATTGACATTTATAACAAAATATAAAATAGTTAAATAGTTAAAAAACGAATTCTAGAAAGAAAAAATTACCAGATTCTGGCCAAAAATATAAAATATATAGTTAAATATAATTAAATATAAATATAAATAAAAAAACATATTCCACAAAGGTCAAATAACCAGATTCTGGCCAAAAAATACATTTCGGGAGAAATTATGGCTTTAGTAGAATATTAAAAAATTATCTACACGGCATTTTTTATTAATTTATTGATTTTTCTTGATGAGGTCACTTTTAGGCTGAAATTTCCTCTAATGTGTAGGACCATATTCCAAGCCCTATGCTTACCAAATAATAATTGGAAACTTCTGGGAAATTGCCAATGCCGCTTAGCCCCCTTTATTCATGATGTTTCCAGTCCTTGATGTTTGAGGGCTAGGAAGACAGGTTACTAGCTTATCAGAGGCTGGTCTTTTTAATCATCTGGTTAGCCAGTTTCAAGCAAATTTGTATTAGTTTTGGTCACAGCAGATTCTATATGGGTATTCCTTACTAGGCTCTAACTCTTAGTCTGAGTATTTTTCTTATCTGCTAAATATCAAAATGTGGACGTTTAGGCTTTTTCAAGTCACACGTGAGGCAGACTTTCTTTTCTTTTTTTGGAAATTTCAGTCAAAATATGGTTAATTTATTGTGTTTTTGGATCCATGAGACCGAAGCAGTTCCTTTGTGCTCCTGTAATCCAAGAAACATAAACTACATTTGAATATATATATATATATATATATATATATATATATTCAAGCAAAAACAATTAAACATATAACACAACTTAAATAGTATTTTAATATTGTTTAATAATACTTTAAATAATATCTTTGTCGTACTAGAACAATATCTTAGTATTAGTTGATTATTGTAATATTTTATAAGCCAAAGTCAGCAAACAGCTAACATGTGTGAATCCAAACACATAAAGGTGGATGGGTGAATGTATATTCCTATTTGGATAACTGTTTACTCTAACCATGTGTACTATATATTACTAGTTCCTCTTCAAGAATTACTTCAAACCTATGTTACACAAGTACGGCTCCCGGCCATTGGAGAGCATGTACCACACGCTCCCCCGCTCCTAGGAGCTCAGGATCGGGTACGAAATGCTCCAAAATCGTCAAGAGCATCAATGGGTACTTTGGAGCGTTTCAGGAGCATGATTGTGTATATTTGGACGTTTCCGGTACCGATTTCGACAAGAAACGTGGCTCGGGAGCTTGTGGGAGCTCCTGATCCATCAAGGAGCATCTAGACTCTAAAAGGATGGAACCCAAAAGATAGTATTGAGGCCCTAATGTCAATATTTTGGACTTGAAACAAAAGCATTGCAAAGGAGGTGAGTCCAAGAGACTACACTATATGCAAGTGAAATTTTAAGAATTGTAGGAATTTACAGGGTAAGTTCCTTCGATCAAAAACCAAAGGTCACCGCTCACAAACAGATCACAAATCAGTACACCAGTATATCACGTGGTTAAAACCCTTGAAGAGGGAAGTAGTCCACGGCCTGAGCCAATGCGGCCACTTCAGGCAATTTATTAATATAAAAAGAAAGATTACATATGTTTCTCTCATAAACGGTTACCGGACAAATGACCCTCCATGCTCTTTAAATAGATATCATGGACCAATCGGGTGTTAAAGCCACTGATAAAGTATCGTTAATACCGAGGAGAGATTGAACCGTCATATCACTACAAATCATGACCGTCAGATTATAAGTTACAAATGTACATAGTAAAGAAACACACTTTACCTAACTCTACACTAGACCAAGCTATACTTAACTATTTCCTATGTGTCGGAATATCCTAACATCCCCCCTTAAGAACAACTTGGGATAGGATTGAAGGATTTAAAAAGGTGACACAAAAGGAGCCTATTTCTATGTGTCGAAATATCCTAACAGCCCCCCTTAAGAACAGCTTGGGATAAGATTGAAGGATTTACAAAGGTGACACAATACGAGAAGGAAGGAGGCATTAGAGCTTATCCCCCCTTAATGATAACTTTCCTGAACTCCAAGCATGGATCGAAGTTTGGTAAACTTAGCTTCTGTGAGAGCCTTTGTAAAGATATCGGCTACTTGATCATTGGTTGGACAATACTGCACTTCAAGAACACGATCATGAATGAGCTTTTTGAAGAAGTGTATGTGGAGCTCAATGTGTTTCATACGTTGATGATGAACTGGATCTTTACATAGCTGAATGGCACTCTGATTATCACACCAAAGTGTAGTTGGATGTTGCTGATGAAGACCAAATTCAGATAGGATCTGACAAAGCCACATGGCTTCCTTGCTAGCTTCAACGGCACCACGATACTCTGCTTTTGCTGAAGAAAGAGAGATGGCACTTTGTTTCTTACAAGACCATGTAATAGGTCCTAAACCAAGAGTGAATACATAACCTGCAGTAGACTTACGATCATCAGGGTCACCAGCCCAATCAGAATCAGTGAAACCAATCAACAATGGAGATGCTCCTGTGCTGTAATGAATCCCGAACTGAACTGTACCTCGAATATATCGAAGTATTCTTTTAGCTGCTTTCCAGTGACTTTCATGAGGTTGGTGCATAAACTGAGCAACAAGACCAACGGCAAAAGAGAGGTCAAGATGGGTATGGGTTATATACAGAAGTTTACCAACAAGTTGATGGTATAAGGTAGCATCAACTTTAGGGGTAGTAGAAGTGACTGAAAACTTGACTCTAAACTGAAAGGGAGGAGGGGCTGGTTTATAGTCTTCCATGTGAAAGTGGTGTAGAAGATCACAAGCATACTTGGACTGAGAGAGGGTAATACCTTCTTTGGATTTCAAGCCTTGAAGACCAAGGAAATAATGCAAGTGTCCTAAGTCTGTCATTTTGAACTTCTTTTTGAGGCTAGACTTCACATGGTTTATATGGTTGGGATCACTACCAATAAGGATAAGATCATCAACATAAAGAACAAGGATGGTGAAGGACTTACCCACTTTCTTGGTGTAGACAGTGTTGTCAGAATGACACCTAGAAAAGCCATTATCTAATAGAAATCTATCCATATTGGCATACCAAGCCTGAGGAGCTTGTTTGAGACCATAGAGAGACTTCCTAAGGTGACAAACAAGGCTAGAGTCGTTTTGGATAGAGGTAGGGGGTTGTTCCCTATAGATTTATTCATGCAAATCTCCATGTAAGAAGGCAGATTTAACATCCATTTGATGGACTTCCCATTTAAAGGAGGCAGCAAGGGAAAGAACAAGGCGGATAGAATTCATTTTGGCAACAGGGGAGAAGGTTTCAGTATAGTCAATGCCTTCAACTTGTGAAAATCCTTTAGCAACAAGACGAGCTTTATGTCTATCCACTTTTCCATATGGTCCAAACTTTGTTTTGTAAACCCATCTGCATCTGACAAGTTTTCTTCCTTTTGGAAGAGGAACAAGATCCCAAGTATCGTTTGCCAATAAGGAACGATATTCTTCATTCATAGCTTCATCCCAATTTGGATGACCGGAAGCTTCTTCAAAGGTGTCTGGATCAGGATTTTTTGTAACTTGAGCTAATAAGGAAGAGGCTCTTTCGAACTGAGAACGTGTGTGTTGTTGATCTGCAGGGTCACCTGCAAGAGAACCTGTTGCATCCCGAGTAGAGCGAACCCATCTTGGAAGCTGTGGAGCAGAAGGAATATCTTCAAGAGGTGGAGGAGGATTGTCATCCTCGTTGTCATCATCTGAACTAGAAAGAATGCTATCAAAAATAGAAGAGATAAAGAGAGATGGCACATATGCCGAATCAAGCTCACAAGCCAAAGGTGGCACACCCACCGAACTAGGCTCGTAAGCCGATATAATTTCATCAAATTTTACATCTCTTCTAATGATTATATTTTTGGATTTTGGTTGAAGAAGTCTATATCCTTTGACATCTTCAGAATATCCAACAAAAATGCATTTTTCACTCTTAGGTTCTAAGGCTTTATGTTTTTCATTCGGAATGTGGGCCCAAGCATCACTTCCAAAAACAAGAAAGTGACTTACATCTGGTATGATTGAGCTCCAGGCTTCTTTTGGAGTTATATTCCTTAGAACCTTAGTAGGAGTGCGATTTACTATGTAATTTGCACAGTTAATTGCTTCTGCCCAAAAATTGAGACTAAGTCCTTTAGATTGAAGCATACAATTAGCCATTTCTTTTAAGGTGTGATTCTTCCTTTCAGCTACACCATTTTGTTGTGGAGTATATGGAACAGTATGTTGCAATTGAATGCCATGCTCAATGCAGAAGTTGATAAATTTGTTGTTAACATATTCTCCTCCATTGTCTGATCTTAACTTAAGAATTTGATGTCCAGATTGTTTCTCAACAAAGGCCTTAAAGGCCAAAAACATGTTAAAAACTTCACTCTTGAGTTTTAAGAAGTATACCCAAGTGCATCTGGAAAAATCATCAATGAAAGTTAAGAAGTACTTGCAACCAGAGAAAGAAACAACAGGAAGTTGACCACATAAATCACTGTGCACAAGCTGCAAAGGGGCTTAAGCGTGCCAAGAGGCACATTTGTCAAAACTATCCCGATGATGTTTTCCGAGTACACATCCGAAGCAAACACCATCTCGGCAAGATACCATAAGAAGACCTGTCACCATATTTTCTTTACAGAGAGTTTTAAGAGAGCGATAGTTTAAGTGACCAAATCACTCATGCCAAAGTTTGTTCACTTCATCATTATGAGCAACAAAAACGGAGGGAAGACATGATGACCCAAAGTTGTCAAACTTATACAACCTTGTGGAATCATCAGCAATGCCAGTAGCTAAAATATGTCTAGGATCTTTGAGGTCCTTGATTACAACATCATGAGGTGAGAATTCAACTATTTTCCCTTCACCTAAATGAGTTATTTGATAAACAGATAGAAGGTTGCATGACAAGGTAGGAACACATAGTACATCATTAAACTGACCATTATTTAGATGAATAGTTCCAGATCCTACAACACTAAGAGATCTATCATCACCAACATAAATATGTTTGATGTTACAATCATTTAAAGAAGAAAACATGGCTTTATTTTTTGCCATGTGGTAAGAAGCTCCAAAATCAATGAGCTACTCATGAGAATGAGAAGAAGAAGATACATTTAATGCATAACCAGATGCTTGACAACCACAAGCAGAAAGAGCCATTCCTGAAGATGAAGTTGAAGAGGTCTCCAAATTGATGTGGTGCTTCTTCATTGCTGCTTCCAAGGCTTCCAACTTTTTAAAACATTTGGACTCTACATGGCCATCACGATTACAAAAGTTGCAATGTCTATCTATTTCCTTCCCTTTGTTTTTAGTTGCCTTATCAATTTGGTGAGTTGCTTTATCAGTTTGCGGCTAAAATTGCTTAGGACCCTTGTTTGGTTTAGGACCATACTTTTTAGGATACTGCTTCTTGGGATTCTTTTGATATGGTTGTTGTTGGGCTGCTAAGGCTTTCTTAGAAGCATTTCCAGAAGTGATAAGACCAAGGTATAAGAGTTTTTCTTGTTCTCTTATCAAAGAATCGCAAAAGGCATCAAATGAGGGGTTATTGTAGGCCATTCCTGAAAAATGATGGCTTCTCTAGTGGAATGGAAAGTGGAAACAAATACACAGTATGCAGGGCCAAGCTTTAGCAAGAATGGAATAGATGAGGCTACCATCTTCCTTTTTGACCTTACAACCTTCTAAAAGAAGTCTAAGGGTCTTGAATTTGGACAAAAAAATCTTCAATAGAGGAGAAATTATTGGGGTCCAAAGTAAGCAACTCATTTTCAAGTTGGTGGGCCCTGATTTGATTTTGAATGCCAAAAACAATATTTAGCTTTTTCGAAGCTTCATCAGGGGTGTCAATGTCAAGGATATGAAATCGAAGATCTTGAGCAATGGACATTCCTATCAACCCTCATGCTTGATCTTGCTTATTTTCCCATTTAGCGGCTTTATCGTCATTGGAAGGTTTAGTTTCTTGTCCTATGGCTATTCTATAAAGCCCTTTACTTCTAAGTAAATCTACCATGTGAGGTAGCCATTGGAAATAATTGGTGCTGTTAAGAATAACCAAGAATGCACTTTTCATTTTTTAAAAACAGAAGCTGAAAAGAGCTAAAACTAACTGCACCAATGGAAAGGTCTCGAAAAATTAGGCTGATTCAAAAAAAATGGCTTGAAAAACAGCTTCCAGATGAAGAAGTTATGCCTTGTTGAAAAAATTGAGTTGTAGATGCCGAATAGTTACGGGAACGGTTTGAAATTTGATGATGAAGTTCTACTTTTGAAAAAAAAAATCCACCCCTTTAACAAAAACTTTTTACAAAAAGAAGCTTGAGAAAAAGACTTGAACCCAAGACCTCAATTCTCATAAACTAACTTTACACCAAGTGAGCTAGTAAAAAGATTCTGTAATTGTTTGAAAAGAGGAAGGGTTTTTTTTTTTTCTCTTCGATGTGCATGCTTTTTCTTGCACAAAAAAAAACAAAATACAAGCCTGAAGGCAAAACGTTAGATTTTCGGTTAGCCTTACCAGCAACTATCATTTTTTTGCTATTTCTGATTTCCCGAGATCGCACAAAGATGCGGGAAAAGATCATACATGGCCAAAAAAAAAAATCTCTTCTTCCTGTTTCTGATTTGCCGAGATCGCACCAATGTTTTAAAAACCGGAACCGGTGACCGGACCGGTGGACCTAATGAACCGGGTTTCTAACCGGAACCGGTCTAACCGGGAGCGGTCAAATCTCAATGAACCGGTTTTAAAAAAAATACACTAAATAATTATTTTTTAATAAAAAAAACTATTTTTAAGATTTGCAACCATGATTCCAAGCCAATAGAGACAAAATATGCAAAGTTTTCTCATTTATATACCATGCAAAGGTGAATATATCAAAATGGCACCGAGTGCAATACATATCATCAAAAAATACATAAGCAATGAGGGTCCAAATGGCCCATAAAGTCCAAAAACAATGCTACAAGCTATGAGGCCATTGACCTAATACAAGACTACATATTAGTGATCAATAACATGATCACTCCTCATCATGATCAAAATCATCACCACTACTAGACAAGGGATCATCAACATGAGCTACATAAATAATATGGCTCAGAGTTTGAGGACTCCTAAAACTTCTCTACAACTTTAGTAGTAGTAATAGTAGTAGCAAAAATAGACATTAAAACTACAAATCACTCAGCAACATGGTCTCTCATGAAACTCATCATTGATTCATCGCTACTAGAAATGGGATCATCAACAAGAGATACATAAACATCATCTAGCTCAAAGTCTTCAGACTTGGATTGCTCAACCTTATAACATGACAGAAATTGAAAAAGTTTAACATGCTCAACTGAAAGCGTTGATTTTGGTTTGAACAATGGGACCATTTCCTCAACCTCCAAAGGTATGAGAGGAAAAATAATAGCATGTCTAACTTTCGCCTGTTTTCCTTTCAAGTAATGGCAAATTCTGCAGCCAACAGCCACTAGAGGGAGTTCAGGGAGTTCAACAATCATTACTACCAACATCAACAATGCAACAAGTTCATTAACGATTGCCACCACATCAAGGTTCTAAACACTAATGCCTTTGATCAAATGCCAACTTCTACCTTAAACATATGAAACAAAGTTAAACATTGTAAACTCTCAAACCATGAAACCCTGAAAACCATTAAGTCTGCTGAATTTTGAGTGAAATCTAAAATTCTAGTTTCTCCATATGAAATCCACTGAGGACGAAACCACTCTTAAACATCCTGAGTCATTTCATGGTAATGTTAAAAATTTAAGTAAAAGGATGAAAATGAAAAATAAAGGAAATGTCACTTTTACTTTAAGAATTTAACATTACCATTAATTGCCAAGAGGATGGGTCAGGAAAATGAGAGGGTAGGCAAAGTCAAGTGAAGCCCCCCTTGCCCTCCTGAAATGGTAGCACAAACTTGAGCATGGGACACCTAACCGGCCAGTTAGGTACAAAACCGGCCGGTTTATGCATTAACCGGCCGGTTTCATCCCTAACCGGCCGGTTAGGTCCGGTTAACCGGGATTTTTTGGTGAGATGCCCCCTTGAACCCGGTTGCAGGACCGGTTCCACCCGGTGACTTAGCTAACCGGCCGGTTTTTAAAACACTGGATCGCACACAGTGCAGAGCAAAGAGCATACACATGGAAGATGGTATAGATCCGACATATAAAAATAAAAAATATAAACCGAAATAAACAAAGGGAACCAAAATACGCAGAATGATTAACAAATATAACTGCAAAGAAGATACTTTATACCTCTAGATCTAAACTAACATAACTTGGGCAACCAGAAACTTTTTCGCATGAAACGAAAGGGGTTCCTCACTATAACAGACGCTCCGGACACAACAGAGCAGTTCTCCAGGCCCGAAAAAGTTCAGAAATAGTAGATCTAAAAAACGGCGGTCGCATGTAGTCAAACCGGCTTCGGATTTGGATCAACAACAGATGCGGCCCTCAAAATAGCTCTGATGCCATGCAGGAATTTACAAAGTAAGTTCCTTAGATCAAAAACCAAAAGTCACCACTCACAAACAGATCACAAATCAGTGCACCAGTATATCACGTGGTTAAAACCCTCGAAGAGGGAAACAGTCCACTGCTTGAGCCAACGTGGCCACTTCGGGCAATTTATTATTATAAAAAGAAAGATTACATATGTTTCTCTCATAAACGGTTACCGAACAAATGACCCTCCATGCTCTTTAAATAAATATCATGGACCAATCGGGTGTTAAGCCACGGATCAAGTGTCGTTAATACCGATGAGAGATTGAACTGTCGGATCACTACAAATCGTGACCGTCGGATTATAAGTTACAAATGTACATAGCAAAGAAACACACTTCACCTAACTCTACACTAGACCAAGTTATACTTAACTATTTCCTATGTGTCGGACTATCCTAACAAGAACAGAAGAGAAAGATCTAATGAGTGCCACAGCTTTCCTGTTCACCTTGCTCTAGTCTGCATCAAGCCTCACCCTTGGAAGGTTATAACCTGTCAGGAAAAACAGGAAGGGGACAATAATATATTGTGCAAGGGAAGGTTGGACAGAAGGTAAAACTAAAAGAGGAAAAAAGCCCCCTTAGTATTAGAGCAAAGTAGTGGCAGCCAGAGCCCAGCAGAGAAATGAAAATGAACGAATAGCTTTCCATATCCAAGTGTAATCCTAAGTTATGTCCACCATCGGATTGCCTTGTGGAATTTCCCTCGTCCAACTAACAGGCGCATGTGAAGGCGTCCAAGTGGAGTAGCGCCTAAGGAACTGCATGACACAGTGACATGCCCTGTTGTTATGCAACCAAATCACAAAACAGAAGAAAAGATAGATCCACGACTTTAAAATTAGCCTCTTCAAGGGGTCAACCTCTTTTACATCACATAAATGAACAATTCTTCGATGATACAAATGACAAGACCTCCTTAGTCTTGTCATCAGAGCCTACATAACAAAAACAATGTAAGGGCACAACAATAACAATAGTAGGCTTTTATGGGGCACAATATGGGGGACTACATGGGCACAACAATAACAACATGGGGGCTACACTAGTAGTATAGGGACTTAACACCTGCCATGAATTGAGGTGTATCACGTTAACTATCAACCACCCAAGTGTGAGGTTCAAGGGCTATTGGGTGGAGCATAGCATTGGACCTGTGGCATACATAGATAAATAAAATGTAAGTTGTCAAGACAAATGAAAAATGTGCCTCTTACCAATTGTCAAGGCTAAAGTTTACTCTTTAATGTCATAACATCAATAAACTAGAGTCAATGTTGATGCGTGGGTCTTAACATTGGCACCCATGATACTTAAAGGTAGGACTAGGGTGTCCCAAGATAAAGACTTGATTCTATGCAAATCAAGATATGGGAATCCTTAATGCCATGGGTGAAACGTATAAGGTCTCATAGAAGACTATAGGCTATGGCTATCACTTTTTAGTATTTACATTATGTGTATGGTTATATAATTAAATAAAAGGGGTAGATTTATGATTCATTGTTTTATGTCATATGACCTTCATTTTCAACCTTCAATATTGAAGGTTTTAAGCATTTTGATTTAAGATATACACATATGTTAATCGTTTGTTTTAATTTGGTACATACATTTAATCTTGATACTTTATTTAAAAATAATAATTTTATTTTTAATATATATTAAATTTAATATATTATATTATTGTCACTCAGAACTTGACGTTTCCTGTAAATGTGGGCAAAGCTTCTGGCCCTGTTCCCGCGTACCTGAAGTACCCACGCACCGGAAACTCATGCAACATAGCTTCAAATGCATAAAAAAAACATGTTCATTACCAAATTGCAAACCATGAAAGTCATTGAAATGGAGAATCTATCCATTAAATGGTTACCCACAAAACAAATACCATCCACACATATGATGTGCGTCCAAAGCTCATAGCATAAGGGAATATTTGGTCTGTGTTTAAAATTTCCATGTAATAGTACTTGCAAAACTTAAGACACATTGAAGTCAATCAAGGAAGGTAGGTCTTTTTATTTAGTCTCTTCTACATTTTGTTTTCTTAAAATATTTAGTTCTGAATCTTTTTTAGCAGAGGGATAAGCAAGAAAAAAAAATGGACATGAATTCTCAGTCTAAACAGCGAAGTGGTCAACTCACCAAGCATATGTCTCAACATTCACCCTCTTCAACTCTATCTGTGGTAGTCAATAAACAACCGGCTATTGTTTGGATCTCATGCCTAAGGGCAGTAGGCAAAATCCAGACTAGCTACTGTTTGAATTTTGTGCCTAAGCTCTCTACCATGTGTGCACCTAATGCTACTTTGACATGCACTGTATCAAAAGAAATCAAATAGAGAGAAAGATGATATTTGCAAATATTTCAAACTTTTAGGACCAATGACTGATTTGTAAATTACTAAATTATAATAAGGTTGAAATTTCACACCACCCTATCTTAGCTTCAACTCTGCCATCCCAGACAAGGAGATCCATCTATACCTTATCAGGTATCTTTATATAATCCGATGACACAAGGAGAATATTCTCGGGCTTTAAGTCCGTGTGTGTAAGTGTGAGATCATGCATATCTGCAAAAGAGTAATATGTTAGAGGAAGATGTGCAATCTCAAGAAAAAGAGATAAGAACTAAAACAAAATTAAAACCATAAATTTATGCAATTTAGTCTGTGCAGATAACTAACTCAATCTGAAGCTATCCTAGGAAACCTTCTAAAAAACATTTGGACTATTTCTTAACCACGCGGTCATAATGCCAATTATCTATCCGCTTAACATAATTGAGTAATGAAATCTAGTCCTGGGCAAAGAAAGGAGCATAATATTAAAATGAAAATTGCAATATGAAAGACAATAAAATTGGCTAGCTAACAAATTCAACAGTTTTCTAATCATCCCTCCTGAATATGATGGCTGAAGCTCCAACTAATTAAAAACCTCAAAGAAATTTCAAACAAACTGCATTTGGGAAGAGCGAGCAACATACATGCAACGGCCTTGAGAAGCTGACGAGAAAAATCTCGAACAAGATCAACAGAGAAGGGGCAATGATTATTTTTTCTCAAAAAATCGTATAGACTCGGCCCAAGCTTCTCACAAACCTGCCAAAATCTTTTGAATATATAGATGACCATCCCAAACATGCTTAAATTGCCAAAAGAATATTTGACATGCTCGTTTTGGAAAGAAAGCTTGGAATAAAAAGTGATGGCTTACAATGCACACATGATTTCGGTAGTCAAACCAACTCTTCAATTGTAAGCAACCCCTGCAAGTACATGTCAATCATGTTAAAAGCAAAGAACTATAAAATCCTATCTCAAAATAGGAAATCATACATCCAAATTAACTGAAAAAAAAAATGCACGAACTTTCCATTTACGAAACCCATGAAAAAAGTACAGAATGCAGAACGAGCTACATTAAATGGAGGTAAAACAAAATACAGACCGTTTGCCAGCCTTATCATGCTTTGCAAGTCTGCGTAGAACATCGATTTCAATCATTGCTGCAGCCCGATATTTCGGTACATTCCTCACAACCTTGATGGCTACATATTCTTTCTCCTCACGATCCCAACACTCCAGAACTCTCCCAAAGGTCCCTACATATCAAAGATGAGAAATCGAAATCAACGTCAGTAGCATAGACAATAACAAAGACACGAGCTTCTGTATGTGAACAAACTCTTTGCAATGTTCAGTGTGAAACAAAAGTTGTAAGTCTTAATTCCAATAAGTATGCAGGCAATATTCATTAAAATATGTCTATTTAAGTTCTACTAATAGTCAGATCATTACTATGAACACTCTGCAAGAAGTGTTCCAAATTTTAATTCCTATTGTCTTAAATGCCATATCTACTGACTAGAAGCCAGAAATAATCGTATGGGAAATACACATTTAAGTATGTTGGAAGCACAGTTCTTTTAATCTGAACAGTATAAGATGATAAGTATACATTTCAGTTCTTTTAACCTGAAATAGTTGCAATTAGATAAATGAAGTACAGAAAATCTTCATCATTTTTTGCATTAATGAATGACATTACATAAATGCATTCATACACTGAATATAGCTCTGTGTTACTCTTTACAATATACACCACTCAGTGAGAATGTGTTTCAAATCAATCATCTGCACAAGGTTCAAGCCAGTTCCATTATCTACCCTCTGACAATGGTATTAATTGCCCTTGCAATGTAATTTCACCATGGATCAACAAAATCCAATTAAATGGTTCAGAATTTGTTCAGGCAAAACAGTTCATATGCAAGACAATAAGAATCAAAAGAAAGGAGCTAATCGATTTCTACTATCTAGGTAACAAAATTGTCATTCAAGAACCATGGGACCAATTTTCACATATGTTGACCTTTCTTTATCGCCTGGGCTCCAATAAGAAATGTTGCCTGTTCTTTCGCAACATGGAACAATTTTATGGCTGTGTATTTATGGCTTTTTATCATGACTCTTGGTGGCAATTTAGTCCTGTAGTTCGTAAGAGTAAAATTGAAACAAATGGATCTGAACAGAATAGCAAGCCAGATTAGCAGCCAACAATACATGATACCACAGCATGAAGGGCCCTAAAAGAGAAAGTTCTACCACATCAATAGTGGACTTTGGCAACAAAACTGTAACATTGTTTCTGAAGCAAACGATACTTAAAAACTCTATTTTCAATTTAACTATGGGTTTGTTATTTCAATTGTAAAAGGTGTTTGGAAGTAAGAAAATCATTGTGGAGTCACATATCTAAAAAGTGTGGGGTACTGCACTAATTCTAGTACACCATTGTACAGGAGATCAAGATAACCTCTATGGAAGTTTTCAAATTGTCAACTTGTAAGTCACCCCATTTAGAGAATCCTTACACTTTATTTTGTTGTAGCATATATTCTTCAAATATTGTTTGATGTTGATTGAGCCCATGGATATGCCAAGCATATTTGCGTCTTAGAGTGGGTACATTTTAAATGGGAAAAAGTAATAGTAAAAAGATTGAATACTATTGTCCAATCCTAATTCTGAATGTTAATTCAATGGAAAGGAAAGGAACTCTCAAATAGATACGGTTAAGAAGCAATAATCGGTAAAAGATTCATGTTGTCAAACAGTAGAAATAAAGGGACTGCAACCATGCAATAATAAATACCATTTTGGTTCAATTCCACAAACACCCAGAGGTATAAGCAATTCAACACCAATGAAAACACCTTTCTTTTAGAGATATGTGTACATAATAAACCAGTTAAAAACAAACAAAAAACAGTTGCCTTCTGAGTCTGACAGTGTCATGCATCACACAATATTTATAAAAGATTAAAGACTTTGTGGTTCAAGTAACTATCTCATAACAGGAGCGAAACGTTCTAGAAATTGATCATGTAATAATTAATAACTTTGAAGTTTGAACTCTTAATTACTCCACACATTTTACAGTAATAGATCTCAGGCTCTGGTCCTTTTGACATGCCCTTCTGCAGTAAATTCCCTTGGCTTGTTCATACATGTTATCCCAGTCCTCACAGAGTGAAGAATCGTCCTCACTAAACAAACTGTTGAAGTTAGTTTTGTTGGGAATCAACATTGCTTCTATTACAAAATCCATGGAACTTTTACATACCAAGTACAGCCCATAACAATAATGAAAACTGACTTCCAGGATCTAATAATCCTCTGTAACAATAGTAGATTGACCTAAACTGTATTCCCCATTATTGACACACCTTTATGAAACATTGCCGTCTTCATCTCCCCATTCTTCTGCAGAATATCCAAATGAAGGGCAGCTCCCCCACCAGCCACAATAGGGGCTGGTAGGGCCAAGGGACTCACCAGATTTTGATATGTATAATGTAATCTATGGCCTCCTCGTTGGCAACATGCCTGGGGTAGATGGTTTGATCAATTGAGCTAACATTTGCAGCTTCAATATTGCCATCCTCATAAGTGATTTATTTCCCCAATTTCTTATTAAAATCATCCTTCATTCTTCAAAGAATATCTATGTGAACCTAGTCTGTCACTCAAAATCATTTTTTAATCCACTTCTCTGCAGTATCTAAATCAGGATATGGTTGAAGAAAATGATGTATGTAACCCATATATGAAATTGCTGCAACCCTTTCTACAAGGAACTGAATGCAGTTTAGATGCTACTTCACTGAAAGATAAAGCCTATCTACTCTTTGACTTTGTCTGATTATGGAAGAAATCCATCCAATGAATTTGTCAAATGCAAAGAACAACAGGAGCCACATCGTCAACAAAAATTCTACGGGACTGACTTCCAAATCCCTATTTTAGGTCCATCTACAATAGCGTCGAGAAATTTGGAATACTACCTACTGAAGCAACAAAATTCTACAAGAGACTGTGAATGGAATATTAGGGAAATACTAAAGCAAATCATGGTAGGATGAAATTCAAAGGTAACATAGCTTCTGATGCACTAGAGTTGCTATTTAACAGAATATTAGGACCTCCAAAACAGTGATCAATACTAACTTAAAACCAGCAGCCTAAGTTATGTTGAATTTTTCAAATTAAGAGATAGAGCAAAAGACACAAACGCTTGAGTAAATAGAATAGCAACGGTACCTTCGCCCATTTTGCTCATGATCTTATCTGCATGGTTCAAATACAAACACAAAGCTCAAAGTCAGTTATTTCCTCATGGTTTGGCACAACGGCAAATGCTAACAATAACAATAAACTATCTCATTAAACAGAAGTTTCTGAGATGAGGTTTATGTTTATTAATAAGGACTAAAGCAGCACCGAAAAACCTACTATGTGAAATTCCATATGATTATACAGTGCCATGTGCAGTTCAGAATCCCGAATCCAATAGAAAGATTATTTAGGTGAATAAATTTTCAAAATGCAAAACCTGTAAGGCAGCATAGAAACTTCTAGATATATGGATAAAATCGACCAATCTTTAAAAATTAAAATTTGCAAAACGGCAACGGCACACCTGCCATTCAAAAATAAAATTTACAAAAACCTAACGGCACCCCCAATCCTGCATAGTTAAGAATAAACAATAACCTTGTTTAAACATCTAAAACATAATTCTAGAAAAGAGATTTTAAGATGACGAAAAAAAAACCCAGTGGAAACCAAATATTACGAAACAAAAATCCATCGGGATCTGACTGAAGACTAGGCTAATAACAGTTGGGGATAAACACAGCAAGGATTTTATTGCGACAACGAATAGGGTTAGGGCTTCATTTAGGATTTTGCTGCGAAAATGAATAGGGTTAGGGCTTCATTTAGGATTTTTCTGCGACAATGCATAGGGTTAGGGCTTCATTAGTTATCCCAGAAGAATGAACAGAGAAAAGCAAAAAGAAAAAGCAAACATATAAGGACTAGGCTGAAGTTCAAGAGTGATATTGATTACAGCGAGATGTTAAATTTTCTCCAAGCTCAAACACGTAGTGGCCATCTTTGTCATCTGGACGCCGTGGAGGGGAACCTAAGCGTGTGGAAGCAGAAGAATAGACAGCAACACCAACATTCGATCCCTTGTTATCATCATCAACATGCAGAGGCTCCTTTTCCTTTTTCTTCCCAAGATTATTAGATGCAAGCTCTGCCTACACACACCATTCGCTCCTTCCTTATCTCCTCAAGTCCAACCAAAATTATAATATCTACCTACAATTCAAAATTTCCTCCTTTGATACTTTTGCTCTTTTTTTTACCAATACAGAACGCACATTACCTCGCTGTAATCAATTCGAGGGCGTTTCTGAGGTCGTCTGTCACGGTCAGCGCTCCCCATGATTCGAACCCCAGACCAGACGACTGCACAGCATCAAGATGGCTCTTCACAAACCTATCCACTTCGCAACAAGAACAGAGAAAGATTCAGATTACATAGCAGTTCCAGCGCCGGTTTCGTTGGTATTTTCCTTTTCCTTTTCAATTTCACATTCGGATGTTAAATTCACCAGTGGTCTTGGACCCTCAATGGAGCAAACAAATATTTGAACAACGACCATGAAAGAAGAAATTAAAGCAAACCCACTTCGTTGGAAGGCATTTGTCAACATTTGGACCATCTCGGGGTTCTTGATCTAACCATCTGGGGCAGACCTGTAGAATCTATTCTTCTCTTATCATGGTACGTCGATGCTATGAATAATGGCCAGTCTGGAGGTCAATGCAAATGGATGCCCTAATTTAAATATTCTTGTGATTTTGTAATGTTATTAAATATTCTTGTGATCATGTGATTATTTTTATAAAAAAATGTACTTTGGCTGCTCTTCTCACTCCAATTGTAACACTTTTTTAATAAAAAAAATTGTAATTCGCCACTCTTCTGATTCTCAATATATAAAGTTTGTGGACATATTATTATAACACTTTAATAAAATAAAAAATTGTAATTCGCCACTCTTTGATTCTCCTTGACACGTTTATTGTGAACAAACCCAAATGAGCGTAATGTAAACTTGCGATGATTTCTCCCAGAAAAATAATGGTTTTTCCAACCTGGTTTTGATGAAATTTGGCAAACATTTTTATAACCTAAATAATAGGTTAGAGTAGTTTCAAAATAATAGGTGCTGTAAAGGTTTATGATGGTGTTAATTCATTTTCACCATTAAAAAAATTATTTAAATATTCCAGTTTCATATGTTTTGAAAAAGGTTTACAAGGTTTTGGATAGACGGTGATCGGGTGTTCTGTTAAGGCACTCTTGATGTGAAGTCATCGGTTCAATTCCCTGCCCCGATCAAGGTGATATGTATTGGACATGATGATGAAGATGTAGTCATACCCAGCGTACAAAAAAAACTAAAGAAGAAGAAAAAAATAAATAAATAATAAATAATCACCAAATTCCAATGAAAAAAATGTCGTTTGCTTAAGACCAAGTCCCTAATATAAGAGTGTTTAAATGAAATATTCAAAGAACCAACCTAAGGTATCGTGTCATTAAAACATAATTAAATTCTTGATTCTTCGTTGACGCCACCCATGATACGAGGATTGCAATGTCTATGAGTCTTTTGTCTTTCTCTTAATAAAAAATCATCACAATATGTCAACTCTTTTTTGCAAGGTGCATTTTAAGGAATTTGTCATTGGTTTACTCAGTTTTTAGGAGAGATATGTGATCTATTGTAACAAGTTTTGAAGATTAGGTGATTATTAAGATAGAACTTTTTTGTGTGATTCAAGACAATTTCGCTCTTGCTAAGTTATAAATTATTGGTATATTTAGCTTGCAAGTTGTTGGATATACTCTTGGTTTTATACTGACAATGAATAAGTTTGATCATTGGCTTAGCCTAGATTACTTTATTGAGTTATCAATCCAATATGGTTAAAACAAAAAAAAACAAAAAGAGATTTGGTGATGGCAAGATTGTGATTTCTTATTATTTAAAATGTGTTTTTGAATATATAAATAGATTCAGGGCCTTGAAAAACACCCAGAACATTTAAATTCTACAAATTACATGACTTAAATTTAACTTAAAATTCCAAAGAATTCCTACCAAATTTCAAGAAAAGTTCACTGAAAAATATACCCAAAATAAAACACAAAGCATTGAATAGTTAAACTAAGCCCTTTTGAAATGACAGTCACTTTGGGTTGTGTAGTTATTAAATTTCATGATGACTATTTACTTTTGTACAAGAAAAAATTACACATATTTTATAATGTAATATTTATAAAATTAATTTTTATTTTATTTGTTTCTCTTTTTTTTCTTCTAAATAAGACTATTCTATTAATATTGCACATAATATACATTTCAACATTGTCCTCTGGAGTGCTATGCTAGCCAATTCCGGAGGGAGCAAAGTTCTGAAAAGCAAAAGTATGACCGCCCCAGTTGGGGAAACTAGTCCAAAAATTGTTGCCCTGGATAGGGAAACCAGCATTAACAAAAAATAACCAGGAGATTATCATGAAGTTCAAAAAAAACATGATATCAGAGAGGAGAATCAACACGGAGAGAGGACTTCTTGAAAGCGCACAGTGAGGGTGGCGGTGACCAGAGGGCGGTCCAAGGTGCAGTCATACTGAAACTGGTAGGAGGCAGAATTATCCTCAGGAGGAGGGGGACGACTATCCTCATGGATGGAGATGGGCGGCGAGAGAATGACCTCTGCCACGACCTCGACAGCATCTCATCCTGTGCCTCCACGACATAACTAAGCAGGGGGGAGCTGATGCACGGGGGGAGGCAGAAGGGAGACCGGAGGAGGCGAGGCGGCAAGGCAAGCGAAGCTTGAAGGTTGCAAAGGAGCTTGAAGTTGCAACAGGCAGCGAGAGCCGAGAGATTGCAGGAGGTGAATAACAGCGAAGAGGTGTAGGGCGCCGTGAAATAGTGTGCAAGCTCACAGACCAAACATACATCAACGCGGGAGGCAAAGGCATTAGTTGTGGCATAAGGCCAGCAGTTGGAGGTATTAAAAGCAAAAGGACAGGCGCCATGCGTGGCCATGTGGCTAGGCCAGATGCCACACTGCAAAGCCGCCACATCCTTAATCCAATAAAACACCTGCATCTGGGGTTATTTGTTTCTCTTAATATAGGTTGATTAAATATAATAATTTATTATATAAATAAAACTTCGTAAAGAAACTTATTTTGAGGAAATTTTGCATATATTCTCTAATGGAAGGATTTGTCTTTGAACATAGATCTTGAATCTAGAGGGGTACATTCCTCCCTTTTGACCTTGAAGTGTTCACTTTCCATGCTTTAGTTTTTATTTTTTGCATTGGTGAAGGCTACTAAACCCCAAGACTGTCGATTTGTAAGAAATTCGACAATGTATTTAAAGTTCTTCTTCTTGTATCTTTTTTTCTTGTATGAAAATAGGCAAAACATGTCACACCACTTCCTGATTAAAATATAACTAATTACAATAATTATTGCTTTAAATCTGATATGGATAATTAATTACAATTTTGAGATCATCTAGACATAGTTATATTGTGAACATTATATTCTTTAACAAATATAATGTCAATGACTAATTGAGGCATGAGCGCTTATAGAGACCTTGATACCATGAGTGAGGAAAAAGTGAGAAGGATGAAAAGAGAGTTCAATATGCCTCGAGAACCCTAGTCACCTTTGCTAGACTGATTGTATGCCCAATTTATATTTTGAGAGATATCCTCAACCTTTCCTCGTTGACTTGACAAACAACCATTTAATACAGTAGGTGGAATGACCACCTTGTGTAATTATTAGAGAATGGTCTATGTGCCCTGAGGATGAGACTTGTACGGTCAAATCACCCTCTATAAATTTCATCTTGCCTTGGAAATCATTCTTTGGCTTTAAGGAGGAGTTGCATGGGAAGGAGGATGAAATTTCATGGCAAAGAAGGAAAAACTCCCACATGAGTATGCAGGGTAGGACATGAATGGATTGCAAATCATTTTTGGCATGCAAAAAGGAAATTAGAGGCAGACACAAGTGAACCAGTTGCTAAGTTGAATCAATAACGAAAACCCTTGATTTTGATTTGGATTCTCACCTGGGTAGCTCCCCAACAGTACTTCTAAAAACTCAAGAGGGTGATTATGTGTCTAGCTTGGTACTATGGAAAGACTAGAGGAGGAGATATTTGAGGGAATGTGGAGTAATGGAGGGGAAGCTTGTTGTTATGTGAGGTTGAGCTAGCAAGAGAAGCCAATAAAAACTCATGGGAGTCCTAAGAACTTGAGAGGAGTTTCCTTGCAAAAAATTATCCCTAAAAAGTTTAACCACTGACCAAATTTGTTGAGAATCACTCGAGTTCGCCATTGTGGTGTCATTTTCTAGCTAGGGAGTGACTAGATGTAGAAAGACAAAGTGCATCTATGACGATGGTTGGGTGGAGAAGTGCTTACCTTTAATCAATTGATGGCTATCACCATTTTGAATAAGTGATCACCCATTTTTATTTGTTTCCTGCATTTTATTTTGCTTATTACATTTGCTTTTAATTGCGGTATGTAACTGCCTATGAAAATTAAATATAGAATGATGAATGTTGTCTTGAAAATGAAAAAACTCTTATATATATGCCTTCCATGAAAATTTGCATTGCAAATGGATTTTTATATTATAATTTTAAATAGGATTATAGAGGATGGCATGAATAATGATATTCCCTTATTGGAGACGTGATGTGTACTGAGTGACAAGATGGACTTGCTAAGATAGTAAATTAAACAATGGTAAACTCTAGTTTTGATGGCCAAAATAATATGGTTTTGGCTAGTCATGGATTGGATGCTAAGAGGATACACCTCTGTAATTTTTTAGTAAGCATTGCACTATTACCAATGGAATATTAGACTTAGGGGAGACCTTGGGTTGAAAGGAATTTGAACCATTTGAATTACATGGTAACTCTAACATGAATTGTAACTTTCCCTATATGACTTATGCCCTTGTTATTAGTTGGATATGTATTACTAACTAACTACCATCTTTAGTAAGTGGGTCATAGTTAGAAACAAATAGATGTTGGACGTGCATATTCAAGAACTTTGATGGTTGGGAAGTCCTACTAGCCACAACAAATGTTACCATAATGTTGTAGCGGATACAACCACCCTCCAAAATTTTTCCTTTGCTTAGATTTTGGAGCCTAACCTTCTTCTCACATGAGATTATCTTGCACTCCTATCAGGTACTCATGATTTGATTCATGTTTATCATTTATCTATGCTTGTGTTCACTTGATTTTCACTTAGTTGATTCCTTAAATCACAATCTAACCTCTTGTTTAAGCCTTGCAGAGTAGTTATGGGATTGCCTCCATAAATTGCACAATCCATGAGGTCAAGCAACCTTGGTGACTGGAATTGCATAGTCATGACTAGCAGTGAGCCTTGAGCTTAAAAACGGTGCAATCATGATAGGCAGCCCAACATTGAGCCCAGAAATTGCGCCATCCTTCACTAAGCTCAGAAACTGTGCAATGCACTAAACTGGATAGTTGCCCAATTCCCAAAATTGCACAATCTTTCCCATTGATATTCATTGTAGATTTTTCTTGGAAAATCAAAAAAGCTAAAAAACAAAATCATCCCTAAAATCTAGGGATCTATTTTTAGTAACCTAATGAGGCACGCTTGTTATTTTTGGAAACTTTCACCATGTGTTGCTTGTTCCTTTATTTTGGGCATGTGCGTCATAAACCCTTATTTTGTCAAATATGTTTAATCGACACCCCTAGAGCTCATTTTCACACTCCATTTTGGAGCTCTACCATTCCCTGGGAGATCAAGGAACCTTCGGTACGGTCGTCGTCGCTTTTCCAGGCAAGTTTTGCATTTATCGCTTTTTTTGCTTTTTCTGTCGCTTTTTGTCGTTTAACTTGTGTGTGTTGTTTTTCTTGTTTCTTTGCATGCATACTGGCGTTTTAACTTTCTTTATCTTGTAGAAGTGTTGTTTCAAGTTATTGTTTGCCTTTCACAAGTGTTGCATCGGTTTCTTCATTTTTGCGCCGATGGTCGTCGTTGCGACGACTCTCCTCGCCGATTTGGTTTTCTTCCCGATTACTTGGTTTCTACACTTTATTTGTATTGTTGCATCAACACTTAGTCAAATATGCACTCAAACCATCATGATATCTCAAATATATTCATTTTCTGCACTTCCCTTAGGCATATATGCCATTTCCTTGGCCCGATTTCACTTTGTCTAGCTGGGCACTGTGCATTATGGAGCCTCAAGCCAAGAGCTTGGCCTTTGGAACTGCGTAGTAAGTAGTAGAGGTTAGCCCAACTACGCATTGCACAGTTCCAGGACTCATCCTACATCCCTGGCTACTAAGTGTGCAATGCATAGTCTCTCCCAGCTCATTGCCCAGGTTGAACTGCGCATTACACAGTCTCAGTCCTCAAGCTTCAACCCTGATTGTTGGGACTGTGCAGTGTGCAGTTCCCTCAGCTATTTAGAGCCTCTTCCCAGTTAAAATTGCACAACCCTTCCTGTCAGATGCTCGATTTGCTGCTTGAATTTTCCTTGAAGATGATTTTGCTTAAAACTGATGTTTACTTGCCATGAGTGTCTTTTTTGTCCCACGTGTATATCAGTTGTTGAGCACCTCTCCAACAGCCACTGTCACAATGGCTCCCAAGAGATTTGCCTCAAAATAAACTACTAAAAGTAGTACTAGGGAAGAAATTGAGAAAATTTCGGTTAAATTTCCAGTATATGCAGACACTCAGCTGTTAATAGAAAGGGGATCCAAACTCACATGGCAGCAGTTCTGGAAGAGACAACAATAGAAGATAGTAGCCAGATATAGGATAAGGGAAAGAGGAAGGTTGTTGATAGTGCAGAGAAGGAACAAAGATGAAACATGCAAACAAATCCTACCATTCAGCAAGTAGCTTTGGAAACAGAAGCAAAGAGGAGGCAGAGGAAGCAAAGAGAAGAGCAGAGAAAGAGAGAGAAGAAAAGCTTGGAGGAAGCAGAACTAAGAGCGCAAAAATCAGAACAAGAGCTAAGGGGAGAAAGAGAGTTAAGAAGAAGAGAACGATAGGAGGAGGAGAAGCGGGAAGAAGAAAAAAGGAAAGGTGTTGCAGCAGAAGAGACGACACCCATACAGTTTGAAGAGGAGATACATGATCAACCAACAGCAAAAGGAATGAGTGAACAGATGCACAATCGGGAGCTTGCTCAGGAAATTTAGCATTTGATTGATTTTTTTTGACGTGGAGTTGGGACCAGAGCTGCAAGATGAAGATGTGGACCTGATGCCTAGTGCACAACAAATCACCAGTCAGACTCCACCACCTCCAGCCGCAGAGCTAGCCCCGAGCGAGGAAGGGTAGGTAGTTCCCCTTAATGATGATTCGATGATGGATGTGTATAATCTGTCATTTGATGAGCTCCAGAAGAATATTATATAAGCACGAATAAAAAACTTCTCGGATGATCATGCATCACCTGCATTCATGAGAGAAACGGTGATAGTGGTAGACACCAACAGGAATACAAATGCGTTTTTCGATGCCAACTTGGCCTTTGCAAGTGCAGCGAGATCTAACACTCACCATTTGTTGGGCGAGAATAACTAGTTGGCACAAAATCTATAGGCAATCTGACAGGAGAATGATCAACTTCGTGCAACACCGCAAAATGCACCGTCCGCATAGGTCTACCTAGAGGAGATGAGATCAACGATACTTGTTAAAGTATCTACACTTGGAGACACTATGTGATGCCTTTATGAGGAGTTTGGGACCGTACATAAGGCGGTTGTACTCCTACATGACTTGCAACGGCTTAGTAGAGAGTTTGTCAAGATCCTTAAGAATGTACAAGCTACCATTATCGACATGCATGAATGGACAATGTGATACAAGGTGATATCACTTACACTGGTGAAGAAGAAGAAGCCATAGGCGAAGCTAGAGAAAGCAAGAGTTCGTATGTTGCTCTAGAACAAAAAGCAGCTCACCTCATTCATCATAAACATCCAGGCCTCATATGTACGGATATACAATAGTTTGGACTTCATGGTGAGAACCCACCGATCCCTTCAGTTGGTACATGCACCGATATCAAACGCAAACAGAAAGTCCGGCAGGAGATAGACCCGTACTTGGAGCAGCTGGAACAGATGGCCACCCGAGAGGACTTGGAGCTAAATAGATAAAACTTTCAAACTTACATCAGTGGCCAAGTTCATATCAGAACAACAATTCTCTCAATTCAAGAAGAGGTTAATATCGGTTCCAAGACATTGTACCTGGATGCTCTGGAAGCAAGATTCTGCTTCCAGCCTGACACTTTCTCGTAGTTTGGGGAGACCATTGAACAGTACAAAGCTTGGTACCAGTATGTGACCAAGAGACACCAAGTTGAATTTTCTCGGCTTGAGTTCACCTCAACTCCAGCATCATAGTGTTTTGTCTTACTAGGCTGTCAAGTTGTATTTCCCTATTTTGTCTTATATGGGTACAAGTGGAAAATGAAATATTATTTATATTATTGTAGAAGTGATATTCCAAGTTTCCTCGATGGAATGTGAAGAGTCATGTGTAATAAGTTGAAGAATCATGAGGGGATTCTAAGAGTCACAAAGGGGGCATGCCAAGAGTCACCCCCCTTTGTTATAAATATATCCTCATAACTCTTGTAAGAGGCTTTTGGGAGCCAATATTTTGGCTAGGCTCGGGCTTAGAAAGGGCTTGGGAGTTTTGTGTCATCCTTGGCTTCTTTGTAGCATAGAGGGAGTATACTTATTTTGGAGGAGCAATTTTTGTTGACTTCATGTTCCACTATTGGGGCAAGTGGTTCATCATGTTGTATGTATGAATGGAGCTTTCACTAATAAAATCAGAATTGGCACTTCTTCATGCATATAGTGTAAATGTAGTAGGACTATTCTTGTTATATCTAAGATGCATGTTTTTTAACTTATGCATATGAATATGGACTATTTCATTTGCATTTATACAAATCTTGTTGATTGTGTGCTCATGTTTTAACCCATCACCTTTAACTTGTGGACTATTCTATTTGTTACTTTGTGTGATGTCTTTTAGCTCGTGTGTTCCTTTCAATTTTTGTACTATTATAGGCTTCCAAGGAGCACACTTCATTTTCCCTTCGCATGTTAGAACTGCTCGTGCATCATATTGACTTTCCGCAGGGTCACACACTTGCTTTAACCAAAGACATCGTACACCACTCTGTGCATTTTGCAATCCAAGGAAAATCATTAAACACCCCACTGTTGGGACTCCTACTCCAAACTTGTGAGGTCTATTTGGGAATTCATATTTGGGAGATCCCCTAAATGTTGGCGGGTCCAACATTGTCAACATTTATGGCACTAGAAGTGATCCAGGTGGCTCTAGAGACACAACAGGACAAAGAGGGCTTATGAAATCTCAAAAATCAAAGTGATCAGAATGCTTTCGAATCAGAACCAAAGTGTATATCTCGTCGTCTTGATCGAAATGATGCAAACGGTTCGTCAAACCGAGTTCGTATGTGAAAGTTAGAGCTGGTCAAAGTTCTAGGGTTGACTAGGTGGCATGGCAGGTTAAGGAGGATGCAATTTCCCAATGTCCAAATTGGAAAAAATTTATATGGATTTTATACCTCTCGGCGACACGAGTCTGATTGCCGTACGGGATGCCTGCTCTATTTCGTGTGGATTTGCCTCGATTTCATGCCATTCGACACCACGACTTCGATGGAGCATTCAGATCTAGCGACTGAGCAACCTATTATTCATCCAACATCATAATTGAGGTATATGAAGTGTTCTTTCCATGTACTTCTTTGATTATTGTTGTAGAATGTTTTATGTCGTGTTGATTCCTGCTTGGTGTATGATACAGAATCTTTATGTTTATTTGTTGTTGTCGATTCTTGCTTGATGTATGATGTGGAATATTTATGTGTATTTGATGTGTTATGTATGTATCATGGATGGTGATTTATGTTGTGAGATCCCTTTGTTTCCTTGATGACGGGATAATCTTTGTCACCATGTGTGAAGTTGTCATGCTGATAGGAGGTTTGTGATGAGTGAGAGTTCCCTGCAGCGGAATGTCTTGTGGAGAGACTTTACCACTCATGTTGAGGGCCCATTTCCTTGTATGACAAGCCAAAAACGCCCATGTAAACCATAATCATTTACAACACCAAATGAAGTGGCCAACACCATCTAGACACGGAGGCCCGGATACGTAGTCCAGACTGGACGAACTTCGTAATTAAACGGCTTTCATTTTTGTTGTGTGATTGTTGACATGTGTTCCTCTTGATTATATTTGAATGTGTTCATTAATGTTTTGATAAAATTCAATTATAACACATCAGCCGAAGCAAAAGGTCTTGGTTAAAAGGGTAGCAGAAATTTACTCAGATAAAGTGGTATCAAAGCGGTCTTCTTGCTGATGTGAACTGCAAGCGTGAATCGTTGAATGTGCAACAATGGAGGATGTCAAAGACATGTACGAGGCCATGCTCAAGATGTCCAAAAGGGTGGACATATTGTATGAAGCGTATGAAAAACAAGCAACAGATACCGCTGAGTTGAAAACACTTCTACAAGAGGAAAAGGAGGACAAGTAGCGATTGCAGCGTCAATTTCAAGCCATGACAGAGGCATTAGAAGAATTGAAGCACAACGACCAAAGTCTTCAAATAGAACATGATGCATTAAAGACACCTACGATAAGAGAAAGAGGAGAAACAACGATTACAACTTTAGCTACAAGCCACGATAGAGGCCTTGGAGGAAGTGAAGTGTAACGAAGGCTCATAGAAGCCCTCTTCACTTGTTTCCAAATCGACATTTGAGGTAAAAAGTTGTGATCATTCTTTAGTTTCATCTTCACATGCCATTATTTATGTTGGAAATGTGGAGATTCCCATTATAGAAACTGGCATGAGACTCCTTACCAAGATGGATTACAAAGGAGAAGGACCTGACATTCATGGCCAAGGCATGACTCAGCCATTGGAGGTTGTGCAAAGACCTCGATATGCAGGGTTGGGATACACTAAAGGAGAATTCTCAAAGGTGTCAGAATCTCCCACGACATTGATAAAACTGTCGAGGAAAAAGAATGATGGGAACACTTCCCCATCATCTTATGACAACACATATTGCAGAGAGAGAGCTTAGGCAAGATATCATCGCCATAATGGCATCAGAGGAAAAAATACATTTTTGAACTCGTCAAGAGAAAAGATTGATGGGAACACCTCACCATCATTCTTCCATGTCGTAGTAGAAGAGCTAAGACAAGCTCTCATCACCATGATCGCACCAGAGACCACCAGGAAAGGTATAACAATTCTCGATATTCGCAAGTTCATTTTGATTATAAGCATGTTGCTAATCATCAACGTAAATCATGGCATAAGAAAAAAAATCATTTATATGGTTTACATAACCATCTCATTGCTGAGTGTTGGAAAAGAATGGCAACACAAAAGAGGATGAGGCATGAAAAGCCTTTTCCACAACAGAGAAATAAATTGGTTAAGCAGGTCTGGAGGAAAAATACATTTTTCACCCATTGCAACCAAAGTGGTCGTCAAAGGGCCACGTGTTCAAGGCTCCATCCAGAGCAACACCTTAAGGACGAAGCGTCGGTGCATGAACTAGTTGAAACGATTGTTCGACAAGCAAGTGCGGCAGAGGGAGATGACCCATTCACTTTGATAAGTGAGAGATGGTTTTTATAGATGTGGTAGTGTGTGATGGCCTTCTTTGTAAATCATGTATTGCATTTCTTTATGTAAAAGTGATGATGTGTTTTCCCATCACTTGTTAAGCAACAATGATATTTTTGGCCTTGTATTGATAGCTGGAGTATTATTGATTCCATTTTGATGCAAGCTTGACCAACGAGTATGTGTTATAAACTCGTGGCAAGTATGGTAATGCTTGGGTCATAGTTGGTTATATTTGAGCATGTAATCTGCAAGAATTGTACTCAAGTTTGCAAGGAATGCAGGTGTCGGTTCATCGCTTATGGCTCCGAAGGACAAAGGTGAAGGAGAAGGAAGGGTGACCTTCCAGGACACTTGTGATGCAGATATAATAGATAATAGTTGCAGATTGTTGTTGATGCTTTTGGAGGACCAAAAGCTCCTTAGTGGGGAGGAATGATCTAGGTGGCTCTAGAGACACACAGGACAAAGAGGGCTTATGAAAGCTCAAAAATAAAAGTGGTCAAAATGCTTTCGAATACGGACTAAAGCGTATATCTCTTCATCTTGATCGCAATGGTGTGAACGGTTCATCAAACTGAGTTCATATGTGAAAGTTAGAGTTGTTCAAAGTTCCAGGGTTGACTAGGTGACATGGCAGGTTAAGAAGGATGCAATTTCCCAGTGTGCAAATTGGACAAATTTTATATGGATTGTATACCTCTCGACGACACGAGTCTGATGGCAGTGTCAGTTTATGCAACAGAGGTCTCAATTTTTTTCCATGTTCCAGAATGGGATGACGGTGTCAAATTTCAGCGTGTGGACAATCGATTTCATGCCATTCGATGCCACGAATTCGATGGAGCATTCAGATCTAGTGACTGAGCAGCCTATTCTTCAGCCAACATCATAATTGAGGTATATGAATTATTGTTTCCATGTACTTCATTGATTATTGCTTTAGGATGTTTTATGTCATGTTGATTCCTACTTGGTGTATGATGCAAAATCTTTATGTTCATTTTTTGTTGTCGATTCCTGATTGATGTATGATGCGGAATATTTATGTGTATTTGATGTTGTATGTAATTATCATGGATGGTGATTTATGTTGTGAGATCCCTTTGTTGCCTTGATGGCGGGATATTCTTTGTCACCATGTGTGAAGTTGTCATGCTGATAGGAGGTCTGTGATGAGTGAGAGTTCCCTGCAATGGAACATCTCGTGGAGAGACTTTTCCACTCATGTTGAGGGCCCATTTCCTTGTATGACAAGTAAACAATGTCCATGTAAACCATAACCATTTACAACACCAAATGAAGCGGCCAACACCATCAAGACACTGAAGCCCGGAGACGTATTCCACACTGGACGAACTCCGTTATTAAACAATTTGTGTTATTTTTTGTGTGATTGTTGACACCCGTTCCTCTTGATTATATATACATGTGTTCATTAATGTTTTGATAAAATGCAACTGTAACACATTAGCTGAAGAAAAAGGTCTTGGTTAAAAGGGTAGTGGAAATTTACCCGGATCAAGAAGGAGGGCCAAATGACAAGCTTAGCCCTTGAAGTCTGTTTTGAATTTATGCGCTCATTTCATGACCTCTCTCCCACAATATTACTCCCAACATGTTTTTCCAAAAAACTCAATTTTCAAGTGTCAGTGGATATAATTAATGACTTCTCACACCTTAAATTTAATGGCGAGGGTGAAATAGCCATCCTTGAGCATACTGAATGTTTTCTTCAATTTTGTAAAGAGCGCAACATCCGCCTTGAGGTTGTTGGTTGTTCACTCACACGTTCGAAGGGTGCATAAGGAAATGGTGTCACACATTGACCGATCACTCTATTCACTCATTCAAGCATCTTTTCACAAAAATGTGATCATAAAACTCTGTGCAATAGAATTTTAGAATTGCGAAAATCATCTGATGAATCATTACATAATTTTCTTAATCGTTTTTTCTACATCTTTGTTTTAAATTTATGGAAGATGAAGTTGACTGGGATTTCTTGACCCGAATATTTCTATATCTTGTTCAGATTTCACTTACTCTACATGAGTTATAATCGCTTAAATCACACCCAACAAACCTTGCTCGTAAAGCTTCTAAATCTGCGATGGACAAGGGTGCTATCCCAAGCAACCATTTATCCACTTTTCATCTAACAACTTTACTTCCACAAGTTGTGGTAGGAAAGATTCAAAATTCACCTATTCATAAGCCATATCTCCTCCCACCTCACATACTCAGAATTCCAGTGCAATTTTGGCTTGCAAGCCTGATGATTGTGATGAATTTCTTTCTCCTCATCCTCCATCCTTTGGTCCCATTGATCCTCCAAATTGTGAGTCTGTGTGTTTTCCTATTTCAATTCCCTCCTTTGATGTTCATGAGGATCAGGTGTCGGAGGGAGTGGTTGTTGAGAAGCCAACCAACGATGTCATTTACGATGAGCATGTGAGGAATTCAAGAGTTGAACAAGAATCTGTGATGAAGGATGGATATCTTCCTTCTACAACTCTTCCACATTATCCTTACATTTTCCATAATTTTTTCATTCCATTTGAGTCATGTGACAATTTAGTTTTTGATACTACTCATACTTCCAATCATTTGCAGAATTCATGGAATTCCAGCTTTTCATCTAAATGTGGAGAGGATAAATTTTCTATCACAAATCTTCCCAAATCCTCATCATACCTTTCTGGAAACATATAGGGTGAACTCTGTTTCTTTTCATATTCCCCTCTACATGGTTCATCATATCATGAGGATGCCCCTGTTGGTGATCTTTAATTTTTTGATCGTGGCTGTCGTGACATGTTAATCAATTTAGTTGATCACGATGTTTATTTTTCCACTGTTGAATTTTCAAAGCAACCTATCTCTAATGATCTACCTTCCGATGAATTGGAACTTCCTCAAGTCGTAGAGACACTTTAGCCTGAGCTGATGGTTATGTCAAGTTCTTGTAGCCTTGAGGCCAGTTCCATCTATGACCAGAAGAATGTTGCATCTGTTGAGGCTCCTCATCACTCTACCGCACATATTGAAAATCCCTTTGTTTTTTAATTTTCGCATCCTCCATATGTTTTTCACAATCCTACTGCTCAATATTTGGAGGAGTTTCTCTTGGAGAGCAATGCAACGAAACAAAAATTTCATTCTTTTTTTATGTTTTCTTGACCTCGTAGTTCAAAATTTTGCATGTGTAAGTCTTTGACTCGCAATGTGTCAGGAGACCATGACACAACCGCAGAATGCCTTCCTTGAGCTTTTCGTTCTTACTTTCTTGCGCGTTCTTTCAAACTTCAAATGTTTTGGTTGACATTGTCTTATCTTTCTCATTGCATTCTTTGCTTGCTTATATTTCTTGACATGTATTCCCTCACCCACACAGGCCAACCAATGTGTTGGTGGTTGCATTGGAAGTATCACTTCACGTGAGTATGGTATATGTTCTAATTAGGTTAGGAGTAGGAGTAGTGTTTTCTTTTAGTGTTCTTTGCTTTGATTTTCTTTCATTCATTTGTTATTCGTTTTGCTCCTTCCCTTTATTTGTTTTCATTCTTAGGTTATTTTTCACATGAGACCGTGTTTGGCTTCTAGAGAAAGCATGGTGGAAACTAAGGGGAAGTTGTTCTTCTACCAACACTCGGTTTTTTGTCTATTCCCTCTCTTTGTGCGAATCTTGCATTCTTTTGGTTGATGATACTCAGATGGAAAATATGTTCCTTACCGGAGAGAGTCACGGTGAAATCGTGATGTTTGGGTTTTAACTGGTTCCGCCTACTCTAATCGGTTTTATATTTTCAGTTAATCCTTGTCACTTTAGTATAGTAGAGTAAGGAGGGGAGGAAAACTTTAACAAGTATGTCAGAGGTGTATATAAACATTATTCTCTAAAGGGACAACCTCTTTTGCTCTCAATAAGTTGGGATCCCTCTTTTTCCCCATGAAATGAATAAGTGCCTATGCACAATTATTTGAAAAATGACAAATGAAATAAAGGGTGAAAGAAGAGAAAGGCTTCCTACGCAAAGAGGTGAAGCAAGCAACTCTACTGGGGTATTGTCCAGGATTTATGGCAATGGAGCAATGTTTGTGTTCTTGAAGTGACTCCGTCGAGGTACTCTCCAGGCCTGCTGCCAGCAGATTAACACTAGAGATGAAAACAAATAACCTGAATTTTTTTTATTTTACTTGTGCACTTAAATAATCCTCATCCCTAATCGAAACAACTCAGTTTGACTTGGCTTGGTTTATGTGTCACCTATAAAGAGAATGGATGGGACCATGTCTTTAACTCAGACTAAGTGAGGAAGTTGTGATGATCAATGAATCGAACAATGCTTTCGAAAGGGTGAGATTGGTTTTGCACGAGACAATATTCATTTAGAGAGCTGGAGTTCAACCAATGTGTCGCCAAGTGTTTTAGCGGCTACAACCCCCTTCCAAAATTTTGCCTTTGCTTAGATTTTGGAGCCTAACCTTCTTCTCACAGGAGATTATCTTGCACTATTATAAAGTACTCGTGCTTTGATTCATGTTTATCCTTTATCTATGATTGTGCTCACTTTATTTTCACTTAGTTGATTCCCTAAGTCACAAGCTAACCTCATGTCTAAGTCTTGCAAAGCAGTTATGGGCTTGCCTCCATAAACTGTGCAATCCAAGAGGACAAGTCGCCTTGGTGACTGGAATTGCGCAATATGGAAGTTAGCCTTGAGCTCGAAAACTATGCAGTCATGACAGGAATCCCAAAAACTGTGCAATCCCTCACTGAGCTCAAAAATTGCGGAGTGCACTGAACCGAAAGGTTGCCCAGTTCCCAAATTTGCATAATATTTCTTGGTGATATGCATTGCATATTTTTCCTTAAAAGCATAAAAGATAAAAGAAAAAAAAAACAAAATCATCCCTAAAATCTAGGGATCTATTTTTAGTAACCCGAAGGAGGCACACTTGTTATTTTTTGAAACTTTCACCATGTATCGCTTTTTCCTTGATTTTTCGGCATGTGCATCATAAACCCTAATTTTCTCAAAAAATTTTTAATCAACACAATTAGAGCTCATTTTTACACTCTATCTTAGAGCTCTAGAATTCTCGGGGAGATCAAGGAACCTTCGGTACAGTCACGTCACTTTTTTGGGCGAGTTTTTCATTTATCGCTTTTTGTGCTTTTTTATGTCGCTTTTTGTCGTTTGGCTTGTGTGAGTGTTGTTTTGATTGTTTCTTTGCATGCATGCTATCGTTTTAACTTTATTTAGCTTGTAGAAGTGTTGTTTCAAGTTATCATTTGCCTTTCACAAGTATCGGATGTTTCTTCATTTTTGCACCGATGGTCGTCGTTGCAGCGACTCTACTCATTGGTTTTATTTTCTTCCTGATTACTTTGTTTTTGCACTTTATTTGTCTTATTTCATGAACATTTAGTCAAATATGCACTAAATCCATCACTATATCTAATATATGTTCAATTTATGCACTTCCCTTGGGCAGATATGCCATTTCCTTGGTCTGATTTCACTTTGCCCAAATGGGAACTGCACATTCTGGAGGCTCAAGCTGAGAGCTTGGCATCTAGAACTCCACGGTTCACAATACAGGCTGGACTAACTCCGCATTGGACAGTCATAGGGCTCATCCTGCATCCCTGGCCATTGAGATTGTGTTATGCGCAGTCTCTCCTAGTTCACTGCCCAGGCTGAAATGTGCATTGCGTAGTCTCAATCCTCAAGCTTCAACCATGACTACTGGGAATGCATAGTATGTAGTTACCTCATCCAATCATACCCTCTTCCCAGTGAAAATTTTGCAATCCTTCCTGTCAGATGCCCAGATTGTTGTTTGAACTTGCCTTGAAGGTGATTTTTCTTAAAACTGATGTTTGCTTGCCATAAGTATCTTTCTATTCCACAGGTACATTAATTGTTGAGCACCTCCCCAACAATCACTATCACAATGGCACCCAAGAGAGATTCCTCAAAATAAACTATTAAAAGTAGTAATGGGGAATTAGTTGAGAAAGTTCTGATTAGCTTGCCTGTATATGCAGACACTCAACTGCTTATAGAAAAGGGATCCAAACTCACATGGTAGCAATTCTGGAAGAGACAGCGGTATAAGGCAGCAACTGAATACAAGATAATAAAAAGAGGAAGGTTTTTGATAGTGCAGAGGAGGAGCAAAGTTTGAATATTTAAGGATATCCTATTATTCAGTAAAAAACTTTGGAAATAGAAGCAAAGAGGAGGCATAGGAAGCAAAGAGTAGAGCGAAGAAAGAGATAGAAGCAAATATTGGAGGAAGCATAGCTAAGAGTGCAGAAAGTAGAAAAAGAGCTAAGGGAAGAAGGATAGTTAAGAAGAAGAGAACATGAGGAGAAGTAAAAGCAGGAATAAGAACAAAGGAAAAGTGTTGTGACAGAAGAGATGACACCCATATAGGTTGAAGAGGAGATACAGGATCAACCACCAACAGAAGGAGTGAGCGAATAGATGCAGGATTGGGAGCTTTCTTAAGAGATTGAGCATTTGATTGAATTTATAGACATGGAGTTGGGACCATAGTCGCAATATGAAGGTGTAGACCTGATGCCTAACACATCAAAGGTCACTAGTCAGACTCCACCACCTCCAGTTGCAGAGCCAGCCCCGAGCGAGCAAGGGTAGGTAGTTCCCCTTGATGATGATCTGGTGATGGATGTGTATAATCTGTCATTTGATGAAATATAGAATAATATTGTACAAGCACAAATAAATCACTTCCCAGATGATCATGTATCACCTGCATTCATGAGAGAAAGGGTGATAGTGGCAGACACTAGAAGGAATCCAAATGCGATTTTCGATGCCAACTTGGCCTTTGCAGGTGCAGGGAGATCTAAAACTCAGCATTTTTTAATCGAGAATAAGCATTTGGCACAAAATCTACAAGTAGTTCGACAGGAGAATGAGCAGCTTCATGTAGCAGCGTAGAATGCACTGTCCACACAGGTCTACCTAGAGGAGATGAGAGTAGCGATACTTGCTGAAGTATCCACACTTGGAGACACTATGTAGACCTTTATGAGGAGTTTGTGACCGTACATAAGGAATTTGTCCGCCTACATCAAGTGCAACGACAGAGCAAAGATTTTGTCAATATCCTTAAGAATGTACAAGCTTCCATAACCACTATGCATGAATGAACAATGTGATACGAGACATCACCACTTACACTGGTGAAGAAGATGAATCCATAGGCATAGCTAGAGAAATTAACAGCTTGGATGTTGCCCCATAACAATAAGCAGTTCGCCTCATTCATCGGAAACATGCAGGCCTCATATGCACAAATATACAATAATTTGGACTTCGTGGTGAGAACCCATCGGATCCCATCAGTTGGTACACACACCGAGATCAAATGCAAACGACAAGTCCGACAGGAGATAGATCGGTACTTGGAGTAGTTGAAGCAGTTGGCCACCCGAGAGGACTTGGATTTGAATATAAAAAACTTGTGAACTTACATTGGTGGCCCAATGCAAATTAGAACAATGTTGCTCCTGAATCAAGAAGAGGTTAAGACCAGTTCCAAGACATTGAACCCAGATGTTATGGAGGCAAGAGTCTGCTTCCAGCCTGATACTATCTCGCAATTTGGGAGACCATTGAGCAGTACCAAGCTTGGTACCAGTATGTGACCTAGAGACACCAAGTTGAAGTTTCTCTTATTGAGTTCACCTCAACTCCAACATTTTAGTGTTTTGTCTTGTTAGGTTGTCAATTTGTCTTTACCCTATATTGTCTTATAAGGGTACAAGTGGAAAACGCAATATTATTTGTATAATTGTAAAGGTGATATTCCAAGTGTCCTTTATGAAATGTGAAGAGTCATGAGGGGAGTCCAAGAGTCACAAAGGGGCATGCCAAGAGTCACCCCCCTTTGTTGTAAATATATCATCATAACTCTTGTAAGAGGCTTTTGGGAGCCAAGATTTTGGCTAGGCTTAGGCTTAGAAATGGCTTGTGAGTTTTGTGTCATCCTTGGCATCTCCGTAGCGTAGAGGGAGTATACTTATCTGGGAGGAGAAGGTGTTGTTGACTTCACGTTCCACTATTAGGGCAAGTGGTTCATCATGTTGTATGTATGAATGGAACTTTCACTTATAATAAAATTAGAGCGGAGACATATTCAAGCATATATTGTAACTGTATTAGGATTATTCTTGTTATATTTGCAACGTATGTTGTTTAACTTACGCATAGGCTTATGAACTATTTTGTTTGCAGTTGTACGAATCTTGTTGAATACGTGCTCATGTTTTAACTCATCACCTTTAACTTGTGGACTATTCTGCTTGTTAGTTTGTGTGACATATTTTAGCTCGTGTGTTCCTTTCAAGCTACATATTATTATAGGCTTCCAAGCAGCGCACTTCCTTTTCTCTTTGCGTGTTAGAACCGCTCATGCATCATATTGAATTTTTGTAGGGTCACACACTTGCTTTAACCAAAGACATTGCGCACCACTCTATGTGTTTTTCAATCCAAGGCACATCATTAAACACCCCACTGTTGGGACTCCTACTCTAAACAATGTGAGATCTAGTTGGGACTTCATATCGGGGAGATCCCTTGAATGTTGGCAGGTCCAACACTGTCAACACATACCTACTCCCTTGCACTTTAGACTAGATGAACATGTTGGATGGTATTAATTGTGGGCTATAACATGAATGATGTAGTTCTATAATGGAGCTAGTATAGGCAACAAAGAATGGCTATGCAAGGAGGGAGAATGCCTATGGTATTTAAACTTGGTATTGTATTGACCATTCTTCACATAACGTCTATGTTGATACCCAAATATGATCACTTGTGTTTATATACACATATGAAATTGGTCTTCAATAATATTTTTGGGAAAATATAACCTCTACTATGGTGTACAAATCCTCCAGCCTGGAATACAAGTTCCACCCCTTGGTCTACTTAGAACTTGCTTGGATTGATAGAGTATACACTAAGAAGATCATGTTGACAATGAAATCTAGTATGCAGTTTATGGCCTGTAACATAATGAGAAGTGGGAATAATGAAGTATGATTGTGAATGAACTACAAGTCTATGACTAATTACACTTTGAGAGCTCTTATTAGAAATGACTCTTCCTACTTGTGGTTCCCCTTCAAGGAGTAAATTGTTGTAGATTGAGGATTTGTCTTGGGAACAACTAGGTGGATAGTAACACAACAAATCCACCTATCCTAATAAATCTTTTGAAAGTTTGTATGTCTATCTCATGCCCTTGATGGCTGGGTCCATACATGTTTTTGTGATGATTGATGTAGAGCTCGTTGATAGTTTAAAACAAGCATGTTGATGGTGTTAATTTTCATTAAGTGTGTGTGTGTGTGTGTGTGTGTGTGTGTGTGCGTGCACACACAAGCATATGTGTGTGTGCATGCACTTATAGACTTAGATAACCATGCTCTTTCTCTTGAATAAAGAGTAGATGTTACAATGATGAGAGAGATTTTAAAATCCTCAAAGTTGGAGTATCAACTTGCAATCAAAGTGGCTTGCTAACATAATATGATGTGTGCAAAGAATTTCTTAGGATCTAGAGAACCCTAACATCCCAACCTAGACTTGGGAGGATGCATTTACAAAGAAGTACACCCCCTTGTGGAGGATACCTAAGAAACATTTGAAGGAGCCTTAGAATGTTTTGAAGGTAAAATTGGTCATTTTAACATATTGTGTGAAGAATATATTCTTGTGATAAACCCTTATTGCACCAAGTATTTTTTCATGTGAGAAGGGGAAACCACAAGATTTCCAAGAGGCACGTGGCACTAAATTTTTGGCTTGTCATTGTTGATAACAATTATAGGACTGCAACATATTGTGAAACAAATTTGTTTGGCATGATACATCACTTAAATGAAAACTTATGGGTGCACACAATGAGATCATGGCTAGCAGGAGCCATGATGCAATTAGAGAAAATTTTATGGTCATTGCGTAATCGAAAGTTCAAGGCATGTGATGTATCGCATTATAAAATCTTACAATGTGATATGACACATCAAACAAAACTTGTGTAATGTGGTAACCATAAGAGGGTTACATGTGAAAAAATATGATGGATATGGTAATGGTGACACCTATTATTGCATAAAATAATAAGTTGGAGGAGTGAAATACATATCGCAAGGACTGAGAAAGAATAGGAAACGTGGCATATCACATTAGATATTTTTATCAATGTGATATGTCACATACAAATAAAGTCGGGACCTATTAAGCATTCAATAAGATAATGCAAGCATTATGATGGAGGATAAGGGCATGGAATTGTTGGAGGGGGAAAGGATGACGAAGGGCTTACAGGAGAAAGGATACTATCACAATCAGAGCACTTTTTTTGGGGCATGATGTATCACAGATAAAATAATTTAATGTGATATGTCACTGAAATTAAACTATTATAGGAGAAAGATATGGCTAGAAAGGGGTATTTCCCCTTAATAATAATGGAATTTTAAGGATATCCATATGGGTATGATTTAGAATTGTATGTTGCTATGAATCTGAGGCCAACTTCTGAATGATTACATGGAAAGAGGATTAATTCCTCGAGGAAACTTTAAAAGGCTATATTATTATGCTCAAACTTCATAATTGAGCATGAATATAGTCATTAGAAACCTCTCGTCAAGAAAAATTCCATTGTACGGTTGGAAGTGGCTTAAAATTCATGCATTAAGAAGAAAAATTTAAATATGCCACCTCCTTTATAACACTTAGGGGGTTAGGTATGTTAGAGGACATGGCCTAATCATGAAGTTTATTGACATATGGCCATCCCCCAAATCCATGGAAAATTGGGTCGAGAGGAACAAGGATTCTATGCCTTCTTGTTTGATGCCAAAGAAGAAAGTGACCTCATTTTAGGAGTTTCCCCTCCTTCTTTGGAACCTAGCGAATATATTTAAATAGATGAACACTATATTTTAGCCTTGAGCACAACAACCTTTGTGTTTCTTCAATATGGGTTCAATTATTGCATTTACCCCCACATTGTTGGGATGAAGAGACTATGTGTAGCATCAATGATACTCTAGGTATATATTTTGACAAATCCAAACCCAAATATGGTATGTTTGCATGTGTTTGAGTTTATGTGGAAGTAGATCTTGAAGAGGGTCTTCCTAAAACAATTATTTTGACCCTGAATAACTAGAAACACATCCAACTTTTGGATTGTGAGTTATTATCCTTCAAATGTAGTTTTCTCATTAATATGACAATTTTGTGAAAGATTGCAAAAAAATAGTTAAGTTTCCCAACAATTCCAAGCCAAAGAGGAATAATTGTAGGTTGTTTAAAAAATATGAATGTAAAGCAAGTTGCACTCTCTTCAACTCTTAAATTAGCTCCAACAGTTTGAAACTCACAAGTTGCTTGATTGTGCAAGGGGAGGAAGCACAAGCTCACAATCCAATAGGTGTAAAATATTATCTCAAGAAGAACCAATTATATTTTCTAAAATATTTGTTGCTTCAACACTTGTTTCATTGGTATGCACCATCTTGCCTTCTATTTTAGAAAATCAAGAAGCCCTACTCCCCTCGATGAATGAGGACATTGTATCCTCTATAGGAAATAAACAAATTTCCAAAAACACAACAATTCTCTTTGGGTATCCTAACCTGAGCAAAATCCCATTAACAATTAGAGGAAGAAGACGAGGAAAAAGATGAAATGTAGGAAAGGTTTTACAAAACGATAGATAAGAAGCCTATTAGGGAAAAAAGGGGAGAGATGGTAAATAAGGGGAGAATATGGTGTACTCAAATGACTATAGAAGAAATAAGTGTGAATCAAATAAAGAAACATAAAAATCCTTAGAGTAGTAGCCCCATCACAAGGTGGGAGCCAAAAACCATTGGGTACATAATGATCATATTCTCTTGGAATATCAGAGGCTTGTGTAGTTGATTAAAAGTGGAAGCATTAAGAGATCTAATAAAATTAGAAAATTCCTTTATTATGCTCCTCTAGGAGACTAAGCCACAAGCTTTGGGAGTAATAAAAACAAACAAACTTCAGTGGAAAAAAAATGAAGGTGCAATGGTTAGTTCAAGAGGTGCATCTAGGAGTATATTCATAGTGTGGAATAACACCTTATAAAACTCAATATTGGATTTTGAAAATCTTTATTCATCAACAAATAGGGAAGCAAATCAATTTTTTCAATGTATACATGCTAACAATATACAAAGAAAAGGAAGAATGTTTGTCTTTGTTCTTCGCATTAAAGGATTTAAAATACTTGTAAAACAATGTTATAGTTGGGGACTTCAATGTCATGCTAAGTCATGAAAAAAGAGAGGAGAGAGTGTTGTAAGAGACCATTTCCAGCAAAGGATGGAATATCTGACATCATAATGGGACATGGTTGATGATAAGCCAATTAAAGCGAAATCCACATGGTATGATAAAAGGGTTGACCTTAGCCACGTAGTAACACACCTTTATCACTTTATATTTCAAAGTGACTTTTGTTTGTCCAACAATTCCATTTCTTCTAAAATTATTTTGTGGGTGTCCTCTAATCCTACATCGGTCACCCTTTCAAATCATAGAATCCTTGGATGATATGCCTATCCTACTTAGATTTAACCCCCTTTGGCTCCAAGGTCTAAACGTTATAGTAATAATATTATAAGAATAACAAAGTGGGTTACATGATCTCTTGTTATATATGGGAGCATAAATTAAGCGATGTTAAAATTTCTCTTAAAGAGTGGGCACATAGTAATTATACTCTAGTACAAATTGAGAAAGCACAAGTTATATTGCAGATGGAATCTCTTTAGGACAAAATGGTGAATAAAACTATAACTAGTGATATTCAAAAGGGAAAAATATGGCCTTTCAAAAGTTTCGTAAAGCTTTAATATTTAAGGAAGAAATGTGGAGACTTAAATCTCAAAGTTTATGGTTAAACCTAGTGAATGGAAATACCTCATTTTTCTACAAGAAAATTAAAACTAGGCTACTCGAGAAAAATATTAAAGAAATCACCTTGGAAGATTGAATTTCCATTAGTGACACTATCGAAATAGAGGAGGCAATAAGGACTCATTTCAAGGTATTGTATTTAGTATGTGAAGGGGTTAATCTGACAGATACAATGTCCATGCTATAAAATATCCCCTCAAAAATTTCCTCTTACAAGAATGCAAAGTTGATGAATTAATTTAATGAGGATGAAATTTATAATGCAATATGGTGTATGGCCCTTGAAAAATATCCTAACCTCAATGGATTCTCAATCCACTTCTACAGAGCCTACTATAATATCATCAAATTTGATCTAAAAGGGATCCTACAATTTGTGCAAAAATCTTGCAAAATCAAAGGTGTACAAACTCGTCAGTTTTTTCTCTTGTTCCAAAATATACCAACCCTTACTCATTCTATAGGTTTCATTTAAGATCTCTATGTAACACTTCCTACAAAATTTTAACAAATATCATGACCAACAATTTAAAAAGCTCCTTTTTGAAATAAGCTTTGACAACTAAGAAAAGTTCATGCAAAAGTGTTAGATCATGGACAATATTATAATGGCCTATTGTAATGTAGTTAGGGAGGATAATATGGGATGACTGGGGAGGTACTCGAGAGGATAATTTATATAAAGTTGCCAAAATAATGGAATAAGACTACTATGTAATTAATAAGGAAAAAATATAATTATAAGGGATATTAGGTATAATACCCCTCAGATTACTCCTCATTATTATATTCTTTCTTTTTAATTACATAATGAGCCTAGTCCATTATTATGATTACATTACATTCATTATCCCTTTGGGTACTTCCCTATGTACCCCACGTTATCCTCCCTGGGTACATTACACAATAACATGGAAAATAATTCTATTGCCATCACAAGACTTCACTACCCTTTGATTTAGATCATATAGACTCTAACACATTAGAAAAAAAATCAATGAAATTATAAAAAATAATAATTTCATCTAGGAAATAGATTCATTAGCTATTCATAACGTTAGGGTCCTAGGATTTTTGATGTCAAATGTAGTTGCCTTATCCATTGATTTTTCATTTTTGAGCAGTTTAGCCCATGGATACTGCTATTGTCATAGCCTCAAAGTCATTATTCAACATCATTGAAAATGTGAAAAGGTCTCAGTCTGTGGGAGTCAAGAGGTCACACATGTTTATAAGATCAGTCAAGGTTAAAGGGGGTTATGTGTTAGTCTTCATTGTTCAGAACCATTCGAAATTAATTTGTGCCAGTCTAAATTTTTGTTGGTTATGAGGTTTGGTGATTAATATCCGGCCAGATATGGTCTATGCTTTTATTCTTACTTCATTTACTCCCTTACTTTATCATTCTATACCCTATTTCCCTTATCTTCATACATACATCCCTTCATATATATTCCCACCCCATATGCATTAACATACCCCCTCTCTTTCAATCCAAACCTATCCTCTAAACATTATTATCCATATTCTTGTATTCATTTTTACCATCCTTAAACACCCTCATGCCCTAATAATTACCTATATGGCATAACCATAAACTGAAATCATTTCACATACCTCTACACTCATGGTAAGTCAAGCAAGCACTCAAGTTAAATCAATCAAAGGTGACAAGGTGGTGGATTAATGAATGCACTAGAAGACAAAGTTCAAGGCGCAATTCAAATTTTATACTGCCTTCACAGCAATTCACTGTTCACGAATATGAATTGTGCCTAATTAGAGCACACAACATCAACACTTGATATCAAAGATTGATTCCCAACAGGCACACTGTCAAGAAATTAAGATGATTGTTCACTAAAGAAGTTCGTTATATGAACGTTACACAACCTGGCCATTGCACAGTGTTACGCAACTATTGCGCATCGTTCTCCGACACCTTGCAAAGCATACACACAATCACAAATTGATTTTCATAAAGGTCTAAGCATGAGTATAACATTGTCATCCCTCCATGAAATCAATGTACCACGAACCTAAACACAACTCTGCACTATAGGTTTCAAAATATGAATTTGTTGCAGAAATTTACTGTTTGAGTCATCATTTTCAAGAACATTTTTCGATTACATGGAGGCACACTAGTTTCTAAAATTACCTCCTCTAGTTTCTACAAAATTGTCATATATTGGGAGATTCAAATGCATATTTAAGGTCTATTTTTCAGAATGTGTCATTATGTGTTTTAGACATGATTTTTGGGAACATTTCTGAGGATCCGGAGAATACTTTGAAGAAATTGAGAGAGGTTTCTCTCTACGGCAAGTTCATGTACAAAAACCTATCTCATTTGTTACACAGGTTTTACCGTTTTGGCGCTACAGATGTCGCTTGGAGACCCATTTTCGTAATTTATACTAACAAAATTATGTTATTTTTGGAATTCAATTTGAAAATTAGGAGAATTATGGATACATTTTTGTAGTTTTGGGATGTTTCAGGGTTAATGCAGAGGCTCATGTGATTGGTTGTCATTTTTGGTTTGGTTTGGGGTGGGAAAACATAACTCAACCACAATTTTAAATTTATGTTGCACCTGTGGTGCTCAAAGGTGGAATTGAGCATTTTGAAGATGCCAAGTGTCAAGGAATGTGTGGAATGGGTCCATTGCCATATCAGATGTCTAGTCATGATCCTGTCATCATCCAGCAGTCCTCTAGTGTGCACGGGTGCGTTCCAACTTGGAGCCACTATGCAACACTAGTTCTCTGTTGTTTCCATTTTTATTTTGAATCCAAAACTTTGATGTAAAGAATGAGAAGGATAAGGTCATTACATAGATAAGGTTAGTTGGATAAGAATATAACATTTTATGCTTTTTTCTCAAAAGACAGATGTTGCAATTTTTAAGGTTACTTTTATTTAGTTTTTTTGGTTAAAAAGCAATGTGTTGTTGAAACTTGGTTTGATTTGATCCATTGGATGGATGAAGACATGCAATGTATCTGGTCAGTGATCTTGTTGTTGAAAAAAATGTATTTAAAACCATCAGAAACTAGGAGAAAGGGTTAATCGACAAATACAAGAGACATATCCTAGTGTATGCAACAATTTTCATTCAGTGACTAATGAAGAAGACTTGAGATGTTTTTCCAAGGATTCTTGTGTCAATTATTTCGAGGTCGTGTTTTATTGTGTTCTCATGTGTCCTTTTGATTCAATTATTCATATTCACTTTTCAGTTATTCACTAATCTACGATATTTATCATTCGAAAGAGGTTAATGAATGCATATTTCATCTAATATCGATGCTCTATTTTCCTTTCGAATAATCTTTATGTCTTTCATCTGAAGCTGAGTATAAAATTCATCCCTATATGCTTTATGCTTAGTGGATTGTGTTATTTTTTTCCTTCTCCATATACTACAACTACTTTTAAAGATCTGAAATGTTGGCTATCTTGCGCTTGATAAAGAGTTACTCACTATCCTGCTTTAATCACTGAAGATGGTCTGAACAAGGATACCCAATGCATGTTAATGCATGTATTTGTAACTTTGCCATCAAAACCTTTACAATTTAAAACAAATCCATTTCTCTTGTTCATATGAGCTAGCCTAAAATCTAAAAGATTCAGTTGTTTAATCGAATGAAGAACCCTATAGAGAGAGCCCTCTCTTGGCTAGAAGGGCTAGATTCTGGTCCAAAAGGGGTTTGTGGTTACCTCTGGGATTTCTCTTTTCAGCCTGGAGAAATTTACGAAGTGCTAACACATAAATCAATTAAGGTTATATGTAACAACAAGGGAGGGGGAACATAATTTCTTGCCCGACTCCCTTTTTAAATTGTTGTATAATTTGAGATACCAAAAATTTATTATCATGATTTTCTTCATGCTACAATTGTTATATAGGATGTAAATAGAGGTGCAAAGTGAGATATTGTTACGTCCCTATATTACTAGTATAGTCCCTTATTGTTGTTAGTGTAACCCCCTTATTGTTATTGTTGTACCCCTGTAACCCCCATATTGTTATTATTATGCCCTTACATTATTATTTTTAGGTCGGCTAGGATTACATTGTGGCCCCATGGAATTTTATATATAGAAGGGAGGTTTTGTCATTTGTATCATCAAATAATTGTTCATTTATGTAATGTATTGGAGGTTGCCCCCTCGAAGTGGCTTATTTCTAAGGCGCTAATCTCTCTTTTCTTCTATTTTTGGAGCTTGTTTCATAACATTTGGTGTCAGAGCTTTGGATTCTAGGGTTTCGCTGCTCCAAACAGGTCATCGTGGAATTTTAGCTATAAATTTTTTTTCTACGAAGGTTCAGAAGTTGAAATTTTTACAGTTGGATTCTAGGGTTTCACTGCTCCAAACAGGTCATCGTGGAATTTTAGCTATAAAATTTGTTCTACAAAGGTTTAGAAGTTGAAATTTTTACAGAGCGAAGCCGAAATCCTGAGGAACATCGTGTAAAAAATTCAGATCTTGGTTCGCAATATTTTCAGAGATATGATATGTGGAAGTTAGGCTTTGTTTAGGCACTTGACTTTTCACTATATATATATATATATATATTATTTATTTATTATTTATTTTTTGGAGAAGGTTCAGAAGCTAAAAATTTTACAAAGCGAAGCAAAAATCTTGTGGAACCTCCTGTACAAATTTTAGATCCTAGTTCGCAATATTTTCGGAGATATGATCTGTGGAAGTTAGGGTTGTTTTAGGCTTCCGAATTTCATCTCAAAGAGGTGACTGTGGGAAAATCATCGTAACTCTATCTCTGAGCGTCGGATTGGAATTATGTAAAAAGTGGCCGCAAGTACACGGAATCTAGTTTCCTGTGTATCAATTTCACAGTTGAAGGAGAAAACAATGGCACGTCGTACAACTTCGCTCTACTGAACCAATCCATAATTAGGTCATTGTGGGAGATTGGGCATGACTTTTCCTTGAAGAATCCAAATCAGGTTAGACCTATGGCATTCAAAAGAAGATTCAGAGTGCTACTATAGGGCTGAATTTCAAATATTGAAGCTATGCAATTATAGAGATAATTCAATTTCAATATCGAGCTCGTCAAAAGCAAGAAAAAGGTGTGTATTTTTTTTCACGAGTTGCATAAGTCTTGTTTGAAGAATCAATTTGAATTGATTCTAAGGGCATATTTTAGAATAGATATTAGTATTGGGTTCTAAAATGCCTCCTAAAAATAATTCAACACCCATTAAGCCTTCAAAAGGCTCTATTATGGCTCATGAAGATGAAGAAATGCAACATGAAATATCAAAATTACAAGAGCAAGTGCACCAAATTTCGCTCTCGCAAAGAGCAACAAAAAATGAAATGGATGTTTTGAAGAAAAGTGTGGAAGCTACGATGGATGGTTTGAAGAATGGTATGGAAGAAAAAATGGATGGTTTGAATAATGGTATGGAAGAAAAAATGGAGGGTTTGAAGGAAGACATGGAAGGTTTGAAGGAAGGTTTGTCAAATTTGATATAAGAAATGATTCCTAATAGCGAAAAGATAGTAGGGGAAACTCACGATGAGAACAAAATAAATGTTGATCGTGATTTCATAAACTTTAATGTTGGATTAAAGAACCACCATATTCCAAATATGGATATGAGGAATTTCTATGGCAAGGATCCTATAACATGGATACTACAGATGGAGCAATATTTTGATCTCAATAATGTGCAAAACACACAAAAGGTATGCATTGCAACTTTACATTTAGAACAAAATACATTTGTATGGTATCGATGGATTTTCTCCCGTAAAAAAATTATTACTCGTCAATTTTTACTAGAGTAAATGATAGCACATTATGAGGATACAAAGAGCAACACCTTCTTTAGCCAATTGATAAATCTCAAACAAAAGGGTTCAATGGTGGAGCACATTGAGGACTTCCAAAAATTGAATATAAGGGTAACTGATATTCTAGAGGAACACAGGATTGATGTCTTCATAGGGAATTTAAAGAATAACATACAACATGAAGTTTGTGTTTGGGAACCTTATTCATTGGAGAAGGTATTCAGGTTGGCAAGAAAAAATGAATGTAAAATTATGGCAACAAGGAAGCCTACCACTCACATCTATAAAGATGGAAGTGTTGCTACTCATAGACTTCCACAACCTACAAGGTTGACACCAAAAAAATTGGAAGAAAAAATATCAAAAGGGCTTTGCTATAATTGTGATAGAAAAAACACTAAAGGTCATAAGTGTGCCGAGAAGAAATTATTTTACATATATTGTGAATAGGAGGAAGAAAATGAACAAGAAACTTCAAAAGAAGAGGATATACACCAGGAACCAACCCTAGAAGAAGAATAAATGATTCTGACCATATCATGTAATGCATTGGCAGGAATTACCACTCCTCAAACTCTCAAGATAGAAGGACATATCAAGAAGAAAAAGGTAATAGTGTTGATTGATTCGGGTAGTACCCATAATTTTATTCATTGTAAGGTAGCCAAGCAATTGAATTATCCCAGCTCCTGTATCAACAATACATGGCAATGAGGAATTATAAATGTTCTGAGAATGCCATGTAATATCGTTTCCATCCACGGGTAACAGTGTACTTGGGTCATCTAATGCTTTCCATTCCTATGGGAGGTGCTGATGTTGTACTAGGAGTACAATGGTTACAATATTTGGGGACCGTAGCTTTTAATTTTCAAGAAATTTTCTTGAAATTTTCTTTGGAAGAAAAGGAAATCGAATTACGGGGTATTACAGGGAAACCATGAAAGATAATAAGCTCTAATGTCATGACAAAGCTTCTGAAGAAAGGACAACAGTTCATAATTGTACAACTATGCTCGCTGGAAGTTCCAACATCAAAATCATCTATTTCTCCAGATCTCCAAAAAGTCTTCGAAAATCATTCCAAGATGTTTGAAACTCCCAAAGGACTGCCGCATATTCGTGATCATGATCATATTATTCATTTGATTCTAGGAAGTGCTCCTCCAAACATCAGGCCTTACAGATATCCTTATGTCTAAAAGAGCGAAATTAAATGTATGATTGCAGAAATGTTAGAGGCTGGTCACTAAATCAACCTATTCAAAGTTCTTTCTCTGCTCCAGTAGGATTGGTGCACAAGAAGGATGGATCATGGAGCATGTGTTTGGATTATAGGGAGCTCAATAAGCTCACCAGTAAAGATAAATTTCCCATTCATTTGATTGATGAATTACATGGAGCAATTTATTTTACCAAGTTTGATCTTCGTTCAGGATATCATCAAATTAGAATGAAGACTGAATATATTCCGAAAACATCATTTCGAACTCATGAGGGTCATTATGAATTTTTGGTCATGCCTTTCGGCCTTACCAATGCACCTTCTACATTTCAAGGGTTGATGAATTCCATTTTCAAACCCTTCCTTAGAAAAATTGTGCTAGCATTTTTTGGCGATATAGTAATCTACAGCTGGTCTTGGAAGGATCATGTTCAACATGTTGACAAGGTGCTCAAACTATTTGAGGAGAAACAATTATATGCAAAAACATCCAAATGATTCTTTGGAGTACAATAGGTGGAATATCTGGGTTATATTGTATCTCACGAGGGTGTTAAGTGCATAAAACTTAAAAATTAGCTATTAAGGAAATGAAAGTCCTAAATGATCAAAAAGGAAGTTGCTATTTTGGTCATAGGTATTATCGCAATTTTGTTAAGAATTATGGGAGAATAATAGCACCTCTAACAACACTATTGAAGAAAGATGCATTTTCATGGACTCCTAAAGAAACTAAGGCCTTTGAACATCTTCAAGAGGCAATGTGCCTAACACCAGTCTTAGCTATGCCAGACTTCACAAAAACCTTTATTGTGGAATGTGATGCCTTAGGAAATGGAGTTGGTGTTGTTTTAATGCAAGAAGGAAGACCCATTGCTTTTGAAAGTCGTTCAATCAAAAGAAAGTATGTACAAAAGACTATTTATGAGAAGGAAATGTTGGCAATACTACATGCACTACAGAAATGGAGACCTTACTTAATGGAAATACACTTCAAGGTAAAAACTGATCATGATAGTCTTAAACAATTTTTGGAACAATACTATCTTTAGAAGAGCAAAAAAAATGGGTCACAAAGATGTTGGGTTATGACTTTGAAATCATCTACAAAAAAGGGAAGCTAAATATTGTTGCAGATGCACTCTCAAGAAAGGATGAAGAGGTGGATGCATTGCTTTGTACCATTTCTATTATCCAACCAGAATGGATAACCAAATGAATAGATGAATGGAAGAAGGAAAGATGTGGAAGGTAAATTGTAAGTTGCGCAAAATGTGAGCACATCCGATACTAGTTTGGAAAATGATTTCCTCCCCAGTGCCACAAAGATTTCTTGCACAAAGAATTCCCAACTAAAACGCATCTTACTGGAATTTGCACACTCCCCTCCCTTTCCTAGGGCACCTTCCAGATTTTTAAAAACTTAGCACAGGTGAAGTTTTTTTTTTTTGGGATAGCCTTAAATTTGATATTCAAAAGTTGGTGGCGGAATGTTTGGTTTTCCAGCAAAATAAAGTTGAGACAATTAAGACCCCGGGTTTTCTACAACCTTTATCCATTCCAAGTCAACGTTGGGAGGAGATTTCAATGGATTTTATCACAGGTTTACCTAAGTCTGAAGGAAGGAGTGTCATCATGGTGGTAGTTGATAGACATAACAAGTATGCACATTTTTGTGCATTATCTCGTCCATTTAAAGCAAGTACATTTTTCTACTGAATTTATGGAAACAATTTAAAATCTACATTGAAACCCGAAGATTATTGTAAGTGATAAAGATCCCATTTTTACAGGAAATTTTTGGATGGAATTATTTTCTTGTTTGGGTACTCAACTAGCTCATAGCTCATCTTATCATCCTCAATCCGATGGTCAGATAGAGATAGTGAATAAATGTTTGGAAGGATATATTCGTTGTTTTGTATCTGATAAGCAAGCACAATGGGTCAAGTGGTTACCTCTCGCTGAATGGTGGTATAACACTTCCTTCCATACTGCAGTAAAAATGACCCCATTTATGGCACTTTATGGATATCATCCACCGTCCATCACATATTCTTTAAGGGAAAATTCTAGGGTTCAAGCAGTGGAAGATCACATCGAGCATCAACAAGAAGTTCTCCAACTCTTAAAGGATAACTTGAATTTGGCACAAAATCGAATGAAACAACAGGCAAATCAACTTCGCAATGAGAGAAGTTTTGATGTAGGAGACTGGGTATTTTTACAGCTACAACCATACAAATAAATGTCCCTCAATCAAGCTAAGAAGGATAATAAATTATCGCCAAATTACTATGGTCCTTACAAGGTGTTGCAAAATATTGGTATGATGGCATACAAATTGGAGCTTCCTACTTCTTCGCGAGTGCATCCAGTTTTCCATGTTTCATGCTTAAAGAAGGTTATAGGGGACAAACTTCCAGTTCAAACAATATTTCCAGAACTTGATGAGGAAAGAAAAACCATATTGGAACCTGAAGCAGTCACAGAAACAAGAAATCGACAGATACGAAATCGATCAATTTCAGAGCATCTCATGGAAGAACTTACCCACTGAAGATTCTACATGGGAGGATGAGAATTTTATACAGAAGCACCCAGAGCTACTCAAGCGTTAAGGACAACACTTTTTGAAGGAGAGGAGCATGTTAAGTCCCCATATTACTAGTATAGTTCCTTATTGTTGTTAGTGTAACCCCCTTATTGTTATTGTTGTACCCTTGTAACGACCCCCATATTGTTATTATTATGCCCTTAAATTATTATTGTTAGGTCGACTAGGATTACATTGTGGCCCCATGGACTCCTATATATAGAAGGGAGGTTTTTTCATTTGTATCATCAATGAATTGTTCATTTATGTAATGTATTGGTGGTTTCCCCCTCAAAGTGGCTTATTTCTCAGGCGTTGATTTCTCTTTTCTTCTATTTTTGGAGTTGGTTTCATAACAGATACATGGCCTTTGAACACCTTAGATTAATCAAATTGATACTAGTGGGTGCACTATAGAGGAAACGACTTGCAATAATTTGGGACCAATTTTTTAGGTCAAAAGTTAAGGAGGCCAATTGTCTTAAAATACAAAGGCTATGGAGCCTACTCTAGTTGTTGAAGAAACCCCCAATTCACGTAACCTTATTAAGTGTACAAGAAATCAAGAGAATCACAATAATCCCTAGCCCATTCATAAATCTAGAGTGTCACTTCTTGAGGTTTTCAAAGTAAGTTGCTTGACATAGGTTGTTAAGCCTGTAACTAACAAAGAAGAATCTCCTCAACACAATGATCATGTTATTCCTTTGGGGTTTGGAGTCCCTATGGTTGAAGAAGTAGAAGTCACACAAACCCTTGCTCTATAATTGATAGCATATGTTAGAGTATAGTGTTTAAATTCTATATGGCTCAGGAAAAAAGTTCCACCTTCCATGATCACCAAAGAAATTATGCCAACTAGAGAGGTTGAGGAATATATGAATAATCCTAGATTTTGTAGGCTAAGACTACAAATTAGCAAACACTTGTAGAATCACAAGTTTTATGAGTTATCTCACTTGAGGAGCATCGACAAGGAGTTTATTCATTGAAATAATAGCTTTCAATTTCTTCTATAGACTACTTATACAATATGAAATAGTTAGGGAAATAAAACTCTAGTCCAAAGAAGGAATTGTTGAAACAATTAGAAGAGATTGGAGAGAAGGCTATAAATTAGGTTGTGTTTAGGTGGTTAAAAGAAAGTAATTTATCCTCTTCACCCATGATCAATTCTCACAACTTGTTTGATCTCTTAATGAGTATATATTGTGTTGGCATTAACCCCTAAAGAATCTAGTTTACCCTATGTACTAACATTGTAATGAAGATAAGTTCTCAATGGGTTTCCTTGGGATATGTATTTCATGAAAAAACATTGGAGAGAAGGATGATGAAGTGATTATATAACCAAAATTGAATGAGAAAATTATGGAATACACAACAAACATGTTAGCCTACAAACCACTAGCTAGGGTATGTGCATTGTACTTAAAACATTACCTCTTAACATGCATAACTCATGGGATTTTTGTGAGATTTATCCCATCAACACACCATAAATATAGAATTTTACATGTGAATTATGAATACATTACTATTTTAATACTATGTTACAGATGGTCCCCCAATTATTATATGGGGATGTGAAGTTAATGGATCTCATCTATTTGTAGTAGAATGGTCAAAATAGTTTTGAATAAGTGAGGAATTGCAAGGTTGAAGAGATTGAAATTGAGTTTTTAGCTAGAGAAGAATATACAAATCTTGGAGAAGTTTGGATGAATGATATTAGAATGGTGTTCTACCTTGAAAATTCCTTGTACTGGAGAAGAGCTTGTAATAAACAGTGGAAGATTACAATATAATGGTAGGGAATTCCAAAAACAAGTAGTTTTAATTTGCTAAGACATGATGGGATGAACTAATAAATTTGTTATAGATAAGATAACCACATTCATTTCCAATAATTTAGGTAGAACTATTCAAAGGGAGTTATATAAAAAGTGCCTTCATAGGATCACCTAGAATTAGTTGGGGTTGAAATTTTTATTTCCACTCTCACTAGACCCCAATCTAGATTGGGGAGGATAGAGGGAAGTTAATACTATTGTTGAATAAAAAAGATGTGAAAATTTCATTGAATATTCAAATTCTTACCCCAAGGAATGCTTAACATTTTGTTGGTTTAACTCTTCACAATTAATTGTTGCAAATATATTCTTAATAAAAACAAAAACAAAAAAACGAAATGTAATTGCACACACACATTTAACACAAAGATTTTACCTCAAAAACCCAAAATTGAGAAAATTGGAAAGATTTTTAGTATATTATATCTTTACAATGTTATAGAATATGTATATCTGACAGCATCCAAAAACCCCCATTCCATTAACCTTGGATTATAATACAACTCTAGTTCCTTAATTGGAATTACAAAGCAGTGGGATGAACTACCGAGCACCACAAAACCAATAAAAGCAATAATCATGTGCCGAAAACCACCAAAACTAGACATAAAACACCACCTAGTTTTATTTTATTCAGGGGCTTTGCCCCCTTTGTGACCGCCCCCCTATTGAATTTATAACTAGAGTCGATCTTCATAATATAAATTTATCATTGGTGTATTTATTATATTTATTACATTTTTTTCAAAGTGTGTTCTTCATGCTTAGAGAGTCAAAATAGTAAAAGAATAATTTATTATGAGTCAAAAGAAAATGTATTTGAGTCATGTCCCATTTGGAAATTTGTAAGAAAAAGGAATTGGAATTTTATGTTGAGTCATTAGTCCATAAGATGAATAAGTTGGCCCTCCTTGGACAAGTCAGCCTAGTCCTCCAAGAGACACCTATTTGACCATCCTGGATAACTATGTATAAGAGGCGGTTTTACCTACTTGAAATACACATTCACAACACAACAAGAAGCACATTTGAACCTAGTGAAGAAGAAGAGAAATATTAGTCAAATGAGAGAAAAGACGAAGTCAAAGCAAGAATAATATTCCCTCATTTGACCGAATCTTTAACTATTTCAATTCATACATGTGAGAGGTTTGTTTTATGTAAGGCTTAAAATTCTAAGGTAACCATAGGCCGAATTTTCCCTTTGCTGCAGGTTCGAATTTCATATCTTTTACCATATTTGGAGCAGTTTTACTAGCGTTGAATTTGACATTGGAGGTGATTTGGAGGATGGCTAGACTTGGTATCATGGTGGCAATTTGGTCTTGGTCTTCGATATCTATCATTTTTATTTGATTCTACAAGAGAAGGATTATTGGGTTTTCCCCTTGCGGGTTTTTCCCTGCCTAACATTCTAATTTTGTGGTATCTTATCTATTTTTGGACTCTATATTTTCCTGGAAGATTGAAAATTTGTATAATTGCATGATGAAGAAGGAATAATAAGTAATAAGAAGACATCTAACATTCACAAGTAATTATCAAGAAGAGAAATTAGGTGCTATACTTTATTACACTTGGTTTCTCAACACCCTCCCCCCCACTCTGCTTGATGCATATGAATTGTGTGGGGTTAGTCATGAAAATAATATAACGCAAACCCAACATTCTCCTGCTTGTTGTTTTCTTTGCATGTAAGGGGAACAAGAGTACATTATCAACAATTCAATGTAGCAATAACCTTTTCTTCTACACACTAAGAGAACTTCTTAATGTTCATTGAATTTGTTAATGAATTTGCAATGTTCTTCAAAAGTGTCCACCTATACCAACAACACCTTATTGTCTTCAACCTTGTCTCTCACAAATTGATACTAAACATCAATATGTTTTGTTTTAGAACGATAAATTGGGTTATTCATTAGGAAGATTGCACTCTAACTGTCACAAATAATATTCAAAACTTGTTGTACCAACCCTATACCTGAACATAATATTTATAACCATACTAGTTTCTTTCTTGCACAAGTGGTTGCCACGTATTTAGCTTCTATAGTTGAAAGTGTTACTATAGACTATCTCTTACTTATCCATTTGATTGCTCCTCCAAATAGGTTAAACACATACCTACCTGTAGATCTTCTACAATCCAAATTTCTTACCTATTCTACATCAACAAAGCCATGTATGTCAAACACTATGTCCAATCCTAATGTTCCTTAGTAGTAGTGCCATGCAAATACCTGAAAACCCTCTTTACTACTATCCTATTTTCTTTACCTGGTTTTGACATATTCCTACTTAAAACTCTCACCACATGTGAAATGCATGGTACAGGACATTGTATACATCAAACTTCCAACCTCATTGGCATAAAAAACATGTAACATGTTCTCTTTATGTTATTATGCCTTGGGACGCTGAAATGTAGATAATTTTATACCTGCAGGAATATAGACCTCTATCGGTTTACATTCTTGCATATTAAATCTCCACAGTATTGTCTCAACATATTTCCTGTTATTTAATTAAAGTTTCATGTTTGTTAGATCTCTTTTAAGTTCCATGTGAAAAATGAAATTTGTAGCACCAAGATCCTTCATTTCAAATTTATAGGGAAATTGAGTTTTCACATTCTAGATTATTTCCTTTTCCTTTCCAGTTAACAACATATCATCCACATGCAAGACCAAATAAATATAATTATCACCAACTAATTCAAAACATACACAATTATCCACTTTGCTCCTTATGAAGCCAAGTCCATATATATATATATATATATATATATATATATATATATATATATATATATATATATATCTATATATATATATATATATATATATATATATATATATATATATATATATATATATATATATATATATATATATATATATATATATACCACATGATTGGTCATTACATTAACCCATACATGGACCTTTTCAACCCACATACCAACTCTTTCTTTCCTTTCATTGCAAAGTCTTCTAGTTACTCCATGTAGATTTCTATTTCAAAACCCCGTGTAGGAATGCTATTTTACATCCAATTGTTCTACTTCAAAACTAAAAGCAACAACAATACATAATATATATATATATATATATATATATATATAATAGAAGTTAACTTGGTAACAGGAGAAAAAATCTCATCAAAGTTGATTCTCTCTACTTGGCAGTAAACTTTTGTTACTAACTAAGCTTTGTATTTCTCCATTGTGCCTTACGCATTCAAATTCTTCTTAAGATCCCATTTATTTCCAATGGGCTTTCTTCTAGTTGGAAACCCCATTATATCTCAAGCCTCATTTTTTTCCAAGGTTGTCATTTCTTCAACCATGGCCCTTTTTTTAGAGTTTTTCATCCTTTGAATCCGCTTACTTCCTAACAATTATAGGATAATCATTAGTGTTAAACAAAACAAATTTGGAATGGAAATTGAGTGGAGTATACATGCTTGGTTGTCTTCTTTCCCAGACTGATCTCCCCAATATCAGAGTATGAGGTTCTTCTTCTTCTTACTCATATTCTTCTTTAGAGTCTAATCATCATCCTTCAATTCAACTATATTAACTCTAGTTCATTTTCCCTTGGCAGGACTTCTTGTTTTACATCTTTAATTTCTCTAAATACCACATATTGACTATACACGACCTTCTAGTTTTTGGGTTCCAATTCTTATAACCTTTAAGACCATATTTATATCAATAAAGATATAATTTTTAGATCCAACTCATTCCTATTCTCCTTTGGAACGTGTACATAAGCATCACAACCAAATACTTTGAGTGGTTTGAGAGAGGGTTTCTTTTCAATATATACCTCATATGGAGTCTTGTCATCCAACGCTAATCAACATGATCTAATTACTAGGTAACACTTGGTACCCACTACCTCTACTCAAAATTCCTATCCTAACATGGCATCATTGAGCATGCTCCTTGTTTTTTCCATCCATGTCCTATTCATACTTTCTGCAACCCCATTTTGTAGAAGTGTGTGTACTGTAGTCTTTTTCCTTGCTATAATGCACTGCTTATAGAATTCCTTAAAATAATTCCTACAAAACTCCCCACCATTTTCTATCCTTGACACCTTGATTTTATTCTCCATTTGATTTTCCAAAAGAGCCTTAAACTCTTTAAATTTGTAAAAGACTCTAGAATTCTCAACAAGGAAATAAATCCATGAATTCCTCAAGAAGACATCTATAAATGATACATAGTACATAGATTTACCCAATTATGGAACTAACACATGTCCAAACACATCATTATGCACCAACAATAGTATCCCTCTACCCTCGTAGCACCTGAAAAGGGTCTTAAGTGATTTTGATTTCCATATAAGCAATGTACACAAAATTCAAAATCTAGAGAACAATTACACTTACCTTCAACCATACCTTTATCTTTGGTACTCGAAGGCCCTTCTCTCTTATATGTCTCAATTTGTGATGCCATAACATAGCCTTTTCTCTAGAAATTGTAGGGGTTTTTCCTTATTCTACTCTACTCTTAAGAACAATGGAATTGTTGCGCCCATCACTACTAGTGCTTCATAGCACCTTATACAAAGTTTTATTTTGAAGTGCCCCCAACAATTCTGTTGCTCCTCAAAAAATCCTATAGGTTTCATTTTCAAACATTTTTTTTACACTAGCATCACTCATATTGCTTGTAAAAATCAAATTTCTAGCCAATCCTGGGATTTGTAGAACACTAAGGAGTGTTCTAACCCTTCCATCCATGAGATTCAATATGAAATTTTCTCATCCCATGATTCTGGTTGTTGATTCATATCTTAGGAAAATGTCACTTACATCATGTCTTTCATACTCACAAAATCGCTCCTTGTGAGGAGCCATGTGAAAAAAATGCACTTGATTTGACAAACCATGCCTCATGATATGCACACGTGCTTGAAAAATATAAGTACACAACCCCTCCTTCATTTGAGGAGGTTTTTGCTTTTGTAGAAGGAGCATCATCAAAACATTTAACCTCTCTTAACACTTTTGGATCTACATTGTTTCTTATAATTCCCTTCTTTTCCACATCTCCAAAAAACCTTTACAAATATTCCTATAGATTGAGGTCTTCTTGTAAATTTAGATATCCCACTTGAGGAATTTTTTTTATTCCTATCCAGGGAGAATCATTTTACTAATAAGGCATCTGCATTCTGACTTTCCATGTTTTTTTGTCTCATCTCCTTTAATAACAATAATGATACTATTTCATCAATACTTAAAGTAGTTTCATCACCACCTATGACAACAACCAGATTTTCCCATGAGTTGGGTGATGGGAAATTTAATCGCTTAAATTGTTGTACATTAAATTGTCAACTAGGGGAACGCAAAATGATGAGGTATCCGTAAAATATATGCAGAACAAGATCTAATTGGTTCACTCTAAATCAAAGGTAACAACATTCGAATATTAATTTATTGTAACAAAGAATAAACTCGTCCCTCATATGTCACATGAAAGAATTAAAGATTTAAATACAACAATCATTCAATTCATGAACATTAAAGGAACAAGTAATTAATCTGGTAACTAAAACAACTAGCTCAAAAAATCACACAATGTTTTCTATAAAACAATTCAACTAACTAAAGAATACCAGTATGAGTCCTGGAGTTGTATACACAACTTCTGGTGGATCCCTAGGTTGTTATTCATTTGTACAAGGGCCCTTATTCTATGCAATAACACAATCTAACTCGTAGTAGCAAAAATATTCATAAACAACGTAAGTCTCTAATCAATACATAAAATGATTCACTCAAGAATCTAAACTTATACCACTATAAATAAACTCACGCTGATTCAAACATTCACACAACTACGCAATTGCAAGTGTGTCCGAGTTCATGGGGCCCTGCCTTACTGGGAGCATTGTAGGTTAGAATGAACTTCACGTGGTGATAAAAACCAACAACTATATATATAAATATATATAAACCATCTAAAATGGAAATACAAGGTTCCAAAATGGCAAAGATGGCCACCACAATAATTCAAGAGTATAATCACGGCTAACCTTGTCCGTTCAATTACAAAAATATATATTCTGTAAGAGCTAAATTTCAGGTCGACAAGCAAAAATAAATAGTTGTAACTGTGCAGCTAAATATTACAAAATCACAACAGAGGACGCAACCGTCCAACTAACAAAACAAACATATAAAATGTTCATCTTAAGTAACAAGATTGTTTGGTACTTAAAAGATTCTCATATACTAAAATCAAAATAGCTTTTAGTTGGATAGGTTGTTGGCGTGAATGTCTAGGCATAACTTTTTCTGTCTAATCATTCCTACTTCTGGTAACTTTTTTCACACCCGCTTTCAGTAACTTAAGGTTAATGTATAGGTTCCTCGCATTCTAGTAGTTAATGTTCATCCTTCTTGTAGCTTGGGAAAAGAAACTGCATTGTCCCAAAGTAGTTATGTAATTGATTATACTTAAAATATAGATTTATTTAGTGAAAAATATACATAATAATTTGTTGGCGGTGTTGGATACCACCAACATATAAAGTATATCCGCGATATAAGGTCCTAATTAGACCTTCCGTTTGGTGTAGGAGTCCCATCTGGAAATACGGCTTGATTGCCGTTTACTTAAAGGTTTGCCTTGGCTTAAGAAATTAACATGAGAGAGAAGCACACATGTGCTTTTGAATGAACAAGAGAGTGTGCCTTGTGAATTTTCAGTTGTAGATGTATCAAGGTCCTTTTACTGCAAGGCAAGGAAGAATGTGAGCCTCTAAAAGAGAAGTAATAGTATTAATCTAATGAAGAAACACACATAGATGAGAAATACCTGTCTAGCATCAAGTGAAATAGTTCACATAGATGTGACGATCGTTATAATCATTACAACAAATTTCTAACAAGTTAAGCACCAAAGTCACCGAAATAGTTCAATTACTTTAGTACATGTGAAAGCCAACATGTATCATAAACATTACAAGAATAGTATTAAAACATTTACTATCCATGCATGAAAATGTGTTGGCCAAATGACTTTGAGTATTAACCAAAAGTTCCAAGATACATAAGTATAATGAACATCACTAGCTCCAACAATGGAGTGTTAGAGCCACTACTTACTCCCTAAAAGTATTATCTTTATCTCTCTAATGCCTCATGGGAGAAGCCAAGGTTAAAATACCCTTTCCTGAGTAATGCAGATCATTTTATAACTTAAGGCATAACCTTTTATATCCTCATAACTCTCGACTTTCTAACTTCTAATGACCTTTGGACTTCTAGAACCCTTGGACTTCCAAATGACATCTGGAATTGCATATAACTCTTGGAATTACATGTCTCTTGGACTTATATACATGCCTCTTTTGTCCATACATTACTCTTGGACTTCCACTTACTTCTCTTTACAATAATTACATGATTACATCATAACTTCCACGTCATCATGCGATGAGGCATGACAAGTTACTATTATTTATGACTGGGACATAGTGATTGATGACATGGATTTTCTTCAATTGGTGACATGGCTTCCACTTGTGTCTTTTCTCTCACATGTAGCTTCTAATCATCGATGTCTTCACCCAACAATGTAAACTTTGAAATGGGAATTGAAACGAGTACCCGATTTTTTGAGGTAGCAAAAAAGTAATCCGATTTCGAAAAGTGCTCATCCAGAATACACATTTTTTTTTGGAGCATATGTTTGAAACTTTATATATATATATATATATATATATATGTTAGTGATTTTCATGCTCATTTTGAAAAGTGTTGATGCAACACCGACCCCTATTTTTAGAGGGCTTATTTTTTGACACTTTAAATTTTCTAATGTAATAAGTGTCGATATTTTTTTTAAATGTTGATGATTTTCGTGAAGATTTTGAAAAGCATCAACATTTTTTTTAAAGACAATTTTGACACTTTAAATGTTCTTATGTCCTAAGTATACACAACTTTTTTTTAAATATTGATTATTTAACAAATTTTCAAGTGTCTTGTCTCTTAATGTTTTTCGTCCTAGGATATTAGTTTTTTAAGGGTTTTCCAACAAGTTTGTTTGCTTGTTTTTGTTTTTGTTTTGTTATTTTTTTTTTTGTTGCAAATGCTAAAAACATGATGACTTTAAAATCTTAGCTTAAGACAACTTGACATATTGAAACAAAAATTTAAAAGACAACCATCAAATTGACATACAGTGTAGGCAAACTTAACTCATTGAAATGAAAACTATAAGATCAACCATGAAATTAACACATTGTGCGGGCAAACTCGATCTTCTACAACGAAAACTTAAAAATCAACAATCAAATTCACACATAATGAGATCTGTTTGCTAGTCGCCACAGACCCTATGGGAATAAAATAAAATAAAACAAAATAATAAATAAATATATAAAAATGAAAAATATAAAAGAAAACAAAAATTAAAACATTGAAAAAAATAAAAATACAAAAGTTAAAAAATACTAATAATTAAATAAAAATATATCTTAAAACAAGACATATATATATATAGCAAAATAAAAAGAAAAACACAAAAAATTTAAAAAAAATGAGAAGTATATAATACTATATATTAGAACATTAAAAAAAAAAAAAAAACCATGACAAAATAAAAAACAAATATAAATACATGGCAAAAAAAACACAAATATAAAAAAATATATGAAAACAAAAAAAACAAATCTAACCAAAAAAAAAAAAAACAAAATTAACTTAAAAAAAACTATTTTTAGATAATTAAAAAAAAAATACCTATAAAAATTTATAAACATAAAATTATAATAAAAATTCAAAAAACAATTAAAAAAACCATAATAAAATAAATAAATAATTTTTTTACAAAACATAATTAAAATAAGAAAAACTATAATAAAGACAAAAAAAAAAAAAAAAAACATAAGAAAAATTAGAAAAACAATAAAAAAATAAATTATAATAAAGATTAAAAAAAACCTAAGAAAAATTAAAAAAACAATAAAAAATAAAAAAATAAAAAAATCATAGTTAAAAAATAATTCAAAAAATAAGAAAATCATAATTAAAAATAAAACATAATAAAAAATCATTTTCAAAAAATAAACATTAATTAAAACAAAATTAAAAATAAAATAAAATTAAGTTTGCCTTAGCTCAGCGGCTGTGGGAGCCGCGTGCAAGGCTCCCATGGCCGCCTAGCCCAGCGGGCGAGCAGCCCTGGGCGGCATGCTAATTCCGAGAGTTTGTTTGCCGCCCATGGTCGTTCGACCGCTGGGCTGGGAGGCCGTGGGAGCCCTGCGCGCAACTCCCACAACCGCACAGCCCAGCGGCCAAGCGACCCTAGGCTGGCAGGCTGTGAGAAGAATCAGACTGCCAACCCAGGGCCGCTCAGCTTGGCGAGCTTAATTTTTTATTTTTATTTTTTAATTTGACTTTTATTAATAAATTGTTTTTTTTTTTAATTAAGTTTTCTAAATTTGTTTTTATTATATTTAGTTTTTAATTATATATTTTTTACTATTTTTTGACTATATTTTTTTTAAATTATTTTTTAACTAATTTTAATTTTATTTTTATTTTTAAAATTTTTGTTATAATGTTTTTTATTATTTATGTTATTAATTTTATATATATATTAAATTGGTTGTATTTTTTGATTTTTTAGGTTAATATTCTAGTTTTGAAATATTTTTTTTGTATTTTTAATCTATATATATAGATAGCTAATTTTTTATTTTTTATTTTATTTATTTTTTTAATGTTAGATTTGTTAGGAATTTGGCTTCTGTGATCCATAAGATTGTGTATAAATTCTTTCGGCGAAAATCACATTCCAACAGATTTTGTTGACGCGTTTCGAACCAGCTATTGTGGTTCATCATCAGGACAAGATGATGAACCACAATAGCTGGTTCGAAACACGTCGAAAAAATCTGTTGGAATGTGATTTTCGCCGAAAGAATTTATACACAATGTTAGATTTTTATTTTATTTTATTTTATTATTTTTTTTTTTTCTTTTTTTTTTTCTTTTTTTTTTTTCGCACACACACACACACACACATATATATATATATATATATATATATATATATATATATATATATATATATATATATATAAAATCTACTTCTTATTAAATTTTTAAATTTTGTGTGTTTTTATTTTTATTTTACTTAATATTTTTTATTTGTTTTATTTTGCTTTATGTTTTTTTAATGTTTTATATATATATATATATATATATATATATATATATATATATATATATATATATATATATATATATTTTTTTTTTTTTTTTATTATATTGTTTTATTTTATTTTTTCCTATAGAGTGTGTGTCGATACTAACAAACCGATCCCATTATATGTCAATTTGATTGTTGATTTTTTAAGTTTTCGTTATAAAATATCGAGTTTGCCCGCACAATGTCTCAATTTCATGGTTGATATTAAAGCTTTCATTTCAATGGGTCGAGTTTCCCTACACTGTGTGTCAATTTTATGGTTGTCTTTTAATTTTTTGTTGCAATGTGTCAAGTTGTCTTAGGATAAGATTTTAAAGTCATCATATTTTTAGCATTTAAAAAAGAAACTACTCCTGGAATACTGACTCTTTCATTTAGGAATTAATTTTTAAAGTTTTTTTAGTCAAATTTTTTTCCATAATGTCATGGTTGAAAATTTGTCAAAATTTTAAGGTTTTTCCAGCATTCCAGTATTCCAGCATTAACATCTTGTCCTGTGATGAACCACAATAGCTGGTTCGAAACGCGTTGACAAAATTTGTTGGAATGTGATTTTTGCCAAAAGATTTTATAAACAATTTTATGGATCACAGAAGCCAAATTCCTAACATTAACATTTTTTGTTTTTAGGTTGCTTTTCACGCTTTTTTTGAGTTTTTTTGGCTAGAGTTCTCATTTTGATTTTATAGTTCCCATTTCAAAGTTTACGTTGTTACCCTCCAAAGGGTCTTTGATCCCATCATGGAACCTTTAGAGGTGCTTCGATCGTCAAGACTTCAACGTGTTCTTTTTTCTCAAATGCTTCCTTTCATTGCCCTCTTTTCCCGATCTTCTTCATGCATCCTTTTCGTGTTGTTATTGAAATAGTTGTAACTACAATCACTCATGGAAAGCAAAAATCAACCTACAAATTTCCTATTATAACATGATTCATGCAAAAATTTCTTAACAGTGCGCTCGAAAGAAGAAAGGAGAACTTATATGCGTAATGTCACACTTTGAAATGCGGAAGAGATAAAGCTTCAAGACTTTGGGATGCACTCATGTAATCAAGAGGAGAGAGAGTGAAACTCAAGGGAGGGCGCAAGGCATAGGTCTAAAGGATGAAGGATGAAGCTTTGAGCTTCCTAAGTGCGTTGTGCGCTCAAGAGAGACAAGGGCGGTGCATGCCGCACTGACAAAGGTTTAAGGGATGGGGCTTTGGGGTGTGCGCATGGAGGCCAAGGAGGGCACATGGTGCATTGTTGAAGGATGAAAGGGTTAAGCGTCAGGTCTTCATAGTGCGCTCATGTGCTCAAGGAGGGCGCACTTCTTCGAGTCGAAGGAGTGCACTCAAAGGAAGACTTGATTCTTCAAGGTGCATTTCAGAAAAAGGAAGGGGAATGATGCTTAGGAGTGTAATGTGCACTCTTGGAGGGTATAAGGTGAAATTTATAACAATGAATGTTTCTCGCTCAAGGCTTGAGAGTGTGCTTTTGCGCTCCTATCCTTAATGGGTTCACTTTGCAACCAAAAATTGTCTAAGTATAGAAGATAGAACAACAGGTGGAGTTAATGAGTTTAGACATAGAATCATGTGTGATGCATACCAACTAATCTATACAACTTAGATAGACTTAAACAATGGTAAATGGACGTCAAAACGCCAGTTTACATACACTCCCCAAGTACACGGGCACAGTGTGTGCGACTACGACCAAAAGTGTCATTTTGAAACAAACAAAGGTGTCATGACCATGAAATGTACTAAAGATGTTATAATCAATGTGATGACACTTAATAATGATCAATACCACTTGAAACACATAAAATGACTTGACATGAGACTTGAGGACCAAGGCGACACTTGATGTGACAGTTGAGTGGGCTCCATAATGTAAACATAGTGAAATTTTGGAGGGTGTTGTAGCAATAACAACGCTTGGCGACACACTGGGTGAATTTCAACTTCTCTGTTAAGGAATAAAATTTCAGTTAAAGGGTCAGGAAGTATTGATTTACCAATTGTATAGCCTTGGATTCCCCTCTCGACCCGGTTGTATACATAGTACCTCACTTCACTTTCAATTGGTTCCAACACACAAAAGATATGTCATATCACAATTATTTCAATCTAGGAAAGGGTAATATGTATGGAGAGTTTAAGATATTGGGAGTATGAGTTTCGTCTCCGATGTTTCTCCACTACCAACAGGCTTGGATAGTACCCCGACGAAGTCGTTGTAGGGGCAGAAATGTTGCTTCACTGCCAGCAGGCTTGGACAATACCTTGACGAAGTCACTTGCTTCACCTCCCTGCGCAAGAAGCCTTTCTCTTCGTTCATCTTTATTTATTTATTTAACAAGATTGTGCTTCGACACTTATTATTTTCAACAGGCGAAAGAGGGATCCTGATTTATTGAGAGAAAAGGATGTTTCCCCTTTAGAGAAGTATTTTTATAACCTCTAATATTGGTTTGCCCACTTTTGATTTTCCCCTTATACTTCTCTACTAGATTAGATAAGCATGTAACACGCCCAGTACATATACACCAGGTTTAGGAGTTTGGATACTAGAATAGATGCAGATCTAATAGGTTCCCTGAATGTTTTCCTTTTGGATGTATCGTATTTTCCGTCCAGACCTAGCTCAATCTATGGCATATTCCCAAACAAAGAAAGAGAACAAACATATAGTTAAGCGTTGCGGTTGTCACATTTTCTCTTTATTCCACTATAAATTATTTTTTTTAGTCATGCACTTTTTCACATAAGGTCTTATTTACGTACAACGACCAAAACAAAAAACACGACAAGACCAAACTCGACACGGTACACATAAAATTGACACAAACGAAGAGGAAAGAAATAAAAGAACTGTACGAGAAACACGACTTAGAGTTGCTAGTGGAAATAACATTTCAGATCTCGATCATTTAGGGGAAGAGGATCAGTCCTCCAGTCTAAGGATTTCATCTTGAATGCATTATTACTAAAAATTTCCCTAATGGTGAAGGGGCAAATACCCAGAGGTTGGAAATTTGTGTGTTTTCATTTCTCTTCGTGGGATTTGTCCCACTTCAATACTAATTCACCCACATCGAAACTCTTTGTCCCTGCAAATTTCTTGTCAAACCAACACTTAATACGATTTTGATGGATGACAAGTCTTTCTTTGGCTTTGATCCTTTCTTCCTCAAGTTTAAGCAAGGTATCTATCCCGCTTTGAACTATAAGGCAAGGTCTACCTTGGGACTGTTGGGAGAGTTGCAAGGATGGGAGGTACAGGTTCAGAGAAATGATAACTTCTATGTCGTATACCAGGAAGTATGGTGAGGTTTTGAGGGAAGGCTTCAGAGTCACACGGTCAACCCATAATGCATTTTTCAAAGAATTTTTCCAATTCCTTTGCTCAGAGTAAATGGTTTTCTTAATTATGCGGATGAGGTTTTTATTTTTTGATTCAGCTAAACCTTTTCCCTGTGGGTAATAGTTAGATGCATTCTTTAATACAATACCATTTTCTAATGTGAATTTATAAAGTTTCAACGAAGAAAAATAAGTCGCATTATCAAAGACAAGAGACATAGGAACGCCAAACCTGGCTATAATGTTCTCCTTCAAAGAGTGTATGACTTCCTAGTCGTTATCTTGTCTTAAAAGAATTTCTTCTATCCATCGAGTAAAATAATATGTCCTTGTTAGAATATATCGATGTTGATTCTATTAATGTGGAAACATTTCTCTGATAACATCTAATCCCCACTGTTGGAATGGTTCCTCGACTACTTATGGTAGCAGTGGGGTGGCTGACTTCCGATCTTGATAGACACATCTCTGAAAAGTTGGGCACTTGTGAAGATAAGCATGAGCATATTTGAATAAAATGGGCCAATAATAACCAACCCTCATTAATTTATGCGCAGTTGTGTCACTCACATAGCGAACACCTGTCGATTTGTCGTGTAGGTATTTTAGTACCTTCTCTGTGCCTTGAGCCTCAAGGTATCTTAGCAAGACACCATTGTGGTGCTTTCTGAAAATCACTCCATGAATAAGCTGATAATATAGAGATTTAAGGTGGATTTCCCTGTTTTATTTATTCGATAAATACGTTTTTTATAGGAAATTTTGTCACATGTGGTCAATAGGACCGCAAACCAGATCAATCAATATCAGTGAACATGTTGTCATCATCCCTTCACAAATCCCTAAGCATGACTCCTCCAAAAAGTATGAGTTTCTAGAATAAATTGCTAAAAATCAATGTTTTTAGCCCCAACACTCTCAGCCCTCTTGGTCGCCTGCATTCAACACATGTTGCTCCCTTAGGCACCAAAGTTGGTCAACACTAGTTTCTCCCTTCTACAGGTGGGTTGATTCTAGAAATTCAGGAAAATTTAAAATAATTTTGAAGCTTCCTCTTCCAGAAGCTTCCAAGGGTTGTTTTAATTATTCACCATGGATAAGAACTTGAATCCTATCTAATCCAACTTTGGAGACTTCACCTCTTATCCCTTGAGCTCATCCTCCCATCATATGTGGACCATGGTAAATGCTAAACTACCATCCTTCTCCTATAAATTTATTGTCATCCATAGCAATAGGGTTGGCTTTTGGAGACTGATTATGCCCTTACGTTATTGCTTTGAACATAGAGGAGTCATCATATTCATGCATTAGGGTTGGTGTTGAGTTGTGATTTGTGACAAGGAAAAGCAAGTCAAATTGGGGAGTCATCTACAAAATCAACTACTATTTATGATTGTGAACTCCTCCTATTTCTATCAATACAAAGAGTATCTTATTTTCTTATATGTGTTATGTTATGTTCACACTCATGTATTTAAATGCCTTCTTGATTCATTGGATAGAGTAATTGGATTATTCTACATGGATGTTGTGGATCCTTTGTTTGTTTAAGTCTTGTTTGCAGGTTCTAAATATAGCACTTGGATATACAATTGGATCTTATAAGCAAGGAGGAAAGGGAAGCTTGCTATAGATTTGAGGTAGGATTCATTCTCATTCTCTAATTTATCTAAGGAAAAATTCATGTTATTTATCTTTTGTTGTTCTAGACTAGGCCACTAGGTCTAGGGAATTCATCATTGTCCATAATCGTAAATTCCGCATAACAACTTGGACAATGTGTCATGCTCTAAGAATGATCGCATGTCTAAATACCATGGCGTTGTAGATTTTGTCTGGGGAACTTGTTCAACATTATACATTTCTATTTCCTACTCCCAACCTGAAAGATCTTTCTCGAGAGTGTCTCTCACTTCGACCGCAAGTTGACATAGTCCATGACCCTTAATGGTATGAATTGGTTTAATTTCCAGATCATATTCTTGTAAGAAGGTCATCAATTTGTCCTCTCCTCACCCAATTGTTGTTGCACGAAAAGTGTTATGATCATTGGATGAGACACAAAAATGATCGCGTGAGCTTTAAGCAGATAGAACCTGAAATAATTTACTACCTTATACACAACATAAGCTTATTTATCGATGCCAGGATAATTCAGCTCTGACCTCTGTATGTTAGGTAAAATTGATTCAGGGTTAGAGTCAAGGTTGACCAGGTTAAACAATGGGGGTTTTGGGGCACGTGGTATCATGTACCCATGGTTTTCCATGTAATAGAGCTTATAAAAGGCTGAGAAGACTTCATTGTAAGGTAGGCCAGGGAGGTGAGCAGGGAAGACACACTTGGCTAGGTTGGCCAGGGTTTTGGTGAAGGCTAATGAAATTTCATTGGGTTGGGTTTTCCTTGGATTTTGGGTTTTCCAAGGGAAAATATTTTGTGTGTGTGTGTGTGTGTGTTTTTTTTTACACGTGTCAGTAAATTTAATATCTCTCGTAGTAAACATTTTTTTCTCTCTGCTAAATTTTTCATCTAGTATTAGAGTCGGGTTCAAGTTTTGGCTTCAGAGGGATGCCTTTGTCATCAAGGTTGACCTAGAATCTCTAATGAGAGTGTAACAACCCCAGGTTAAAAGTTCATGTAATAAAAGTTAATAAAGGTAAAATAAGAGCATAGGAAAGGGACACTTATTCCAAGCTTAATGTTGGGCAAACTATCTTAGTGGGAATCACTTGTTGTGTTTATGGCTAAAGGAAATTGGCAAAGGCAATGGTTAAGGCTTTGGAAAGGAAAAAATGTATTTTTGGCACATTATTTACGAAAGTAATAGAAATTAGGAGAAAAGGAAGTTCAAAGGTCATAGGTTTCATGTGAGGAGGAAAATGAAGGAAAATAATGGAAAAATTAAGAAATTAGAGGCCTCATCCATAAAAATACCTCAAAGGATTAGTTGGTAGTTTATTTCAGCCTTTTGTTAGTTTAGTGTTAGAATTTGTCTCAAAGAGGAGAAGAGCACCAAGAGTAGAAAGAAAGTAGGAAAGCAAAGGAAGGACAAGAAAAGGAAAGGAAAAGTAAAGGAAAGGAAAGGAAAGGAAAAGAAGGACAAGGAAAGAAAATCAAGGAAATGATGAAGCAAATTCAAAGGGAATACTTATAGATAACAAGTTACATGTATGATTTCCTAGCTGGTTTTGACATGCATGGTATGTGAATGTTGGTATTTGGTTCTTTGTTTTCATTGGCATGGATTTTTTTCGAGTTGGATAGTGGATTTTAGACTAGCCTTGACATTTTCAGATAGCCATGGTGTGATGGGATTGTTCTCGGTTTACAACTTTTGATTGTTGAAATATTTTGGATCCGGGTGAGGTGGTCTCAAGAAAATTCCCAAAGGCCTAGGAATCCCTTGACCGGTAATGGCAGGATACATAGTAAAGCCTAACGGTGGAGACAAGAAAAATCCTCAAGGTATTGGTGAATAAATTTTGAAGCATCTAAGCTCGGTCCAGTTTTGTGATCTCGACACCAGTTTAGGTGAGATCACAATATGGTGAGGGTGGAGGTGGTTTAACCTCTTGATTCCCTCGGTTGTGTTTGTATTGGTTTATCCCATGAGGTGCCATATTCATGATTGGAATATGGCATGGGGGTGATTGGCTGAAAGAAATAATTGGTTCAGCTAGTCTATGGTCAGGTGGAACGTGGAAGTCCCAAACCCAGTCGGTATTTTCCTATGTTTAATAAACGCTAAATTTCTCTTGCTTTTGATAAGGAAATATACTGGTTATTATGTGGCTTCAATGGTTGTTATCTTATTTCTATTTATTTGGTTATAAGCATGGTTATATGACAGTTCTTAACCATGCCACTTTTCATGTTTTACTTGTAACTAGATGAATAATGAATGTAATACCTAATTGGTGTTATGACAACTAATGTGAGAAGGCAATGACCCTTCTTGTTAGAACTCAAATAAGTTTTCAGTCCTTTATGTTCAGACTTACATTCATGACTTGTAGGTTGCATATCTACTAAGTGTGTGACAGAATGTCAGTCACATTTAGGGATGGTTAGGTGAAGTCGTAGTTTCAATTTTTGGTTTACATGCATTATTTCTATGTCATTTATATTCTCTGAAAGTTTCACTAAGTTATGGACAGAAACCTTACTCCTGGCCCTGAAAAAGTGGCACATAGTTGCTGACATAGAACTGAGAAGAAAAGTCCATAGTCACATGGAGACAGGCTTAAGAGTGCCACTGGGAACCCATAATCACATGGAGGCTGGCTTGTTAGTGCAACTGGGAACCCATCGCTGCGTGGCAGCCTTGGCAAGGGAGAAAATGGGGCTTTAGGTCAGGGAAAAAGTGTGTTGTCTCAGGGGTTGGACACCTAAAGGGGTTGGGTTACTCTTGGAGGTCCTGTGGCACTTGAGGGAAGTTAGTAAGGTCTTAAGTTGTCGATTCCATTTCTTCAAGGTCACCTAGGAGGTTGAGTCTTATCATAGTGACCCTTAGTTCATGTTTACCCTGGGAAAGCTGGTGAAAGTCGGTAAATGTGGGAAGACATGGTTACATGATGGTATCAGAGCAGGTTTTCATTCTCTTTGGGTTGTATTTGATACCGCAAGGTGGTATCAGAGCATGCTTTCACTCTCTTTAGGTTGTATATGATACCACAGGGTGGTATCAGATCGTGGTTTCACTCTCCTTAGATAAAGTATGATGTTGTCAAGGTTATGGTTATCATGCATTGTATCATGTTATACAATTGGTATGTGTAAAAAATATAACAACATGATTCAATCCGATCTTATAATGTACTAAAACAAGATATTGAATCCTTCTACAATTTGCAGAAACAAAATTCGATCGCATAATCACATAACAAGCAAGAGAAAGAAATCAATTGATCGCACAACACAAGATGTATTTGGTGAAATAAATTTCTCAAAACCCCTATATCTCTATATTGCATAGGCTCAAGATCATGAAACAATACAATGATATTCCTTCACTGAGAAACTTCCTGCACTCTACTTACTGTCTCACTCTGATCTAGCTCGGATCTGGCTTGAAATCTAAGAAAAATTGGTCAAGTATTTAACTTTTTGCTTGCCTCTACCTGCCCAACCTTCATTACACATTCTTGGGATAATTAATCCCCTATTAATTAGGAAAATACCAATTAATGATTGTAAAATCCTTCAAGGCCTTCCCGATGACCTCATGCATGACCTGTACAATTTTCTAATAGTACAACTGATAGATCTCTTCCCTTTAACTTCAGTCTCACTGGGCCTTCCTTAGAACTAACATGAAACAACTATTTATAGCTAATTATTAGTTAACTAATTGATCACTACTTGTGAATTAAATTTGATTTAATTCACTGGACCTCTCACTAGCTACTCTCTCAGTTAGAACTAGTTAAATTGATTTTAACTCAATTACTTGAGTTAACTAATTACAACTCACAAATAACTATATATGGACCCCCTAAAAATATAAAATGATTTTGAATGCATTCTCTTAGACCTTTAACTCGAATTTCCTAAGATAACTAAGTCTTCCTGACTCAGGTAACTAATATAAGTTGTCATGAGATGAAATTACACTTTTTCTTCCAATTTAATTAAGGGAAAATTAAATCAGAAGCCTCGTATGGTAGCCATTTATGGGTGTCATTTTATGGATCTCATTTTTGGATGCCAAATTTATTTTTTCTTATTGAAAATTTCAACACTCCCTCTCAACAAGAAAGGAATTCAATCTATCCCGATATGGTGCCTTTGGAATGTTTTGCATGCAACACTTCTCTAGTGTTGTTTGCTCCTGTAACTCCTGAAACTGAATAGCCTAAAAAAAATTGAATTAGTGTGATGCATCAGTCATCAAAGTCTCTGACTGCTATCGATTACTACACTATCTACTGAAATCTTTGTGTTGTTGTTGACTCTGCATCTGTGCCCTCTGCATTGCTGCCAACTTTGATCCGTGCTCTAGTATCTGACATATGTCACTCTGATTTCTATCTTCATGACATCTGAATGCATCAATCCTATTGATCCTTCTGTTACTATGTACCGTGGACTCATCTTAGCCAGGTCTGATCCATGAGATACACCATCTCAATGGATCCTGCCCAAATTTCTTCTCTTGGGATTATGTATGCACATTACCCCACCTCTCACCTAGAGGTATGGCTACCTATGCTCCCTCTGCCCATCTGGCTTGAAATTCCCCCCTACTGGAGGTCTCTACTAGAGTGGTCTTCTACTTTGTATCCTCTCTGCTTCTCTAATTGTGGCTGCTCCACAATTTTCTGAGACTTCTTGTGAGGTTGCATGTTGAGAGGCAATTTATGCTCCCTCTCAACCACCAAGTCACTAACCTCTGCTTTTCTCCTCAAAGCTTTGAATGCATCTTCAACCTCGAGAGAATACAGGTTGTTGACTCTTGCATCGATTTGTTTCACCTGTCTCGTGGGGATGTGTCTAAGGAACACATTTCCTTTTCTAAATATGACATCATAACCATGGTCTTCCAATATCGCTACGAAGACAATATTCTTCTTTAGTCTTGGGACATACAAAACATTTGTCAGCATAATAGGGGATCCAGACTCCCTTTGAAAGGTAATTGTACCTATGTCAGCTGCACTATACCTCCTGTCATCTCCAAACTCTATGTTTTGTTGGAGGTCCTTCTCCTCCAAGTCACCGAAGATATTTATATTCCCCGTAATATGGAACGAGGCACCGTTGTCTAGATACCACATGCATCCAATTACAATGTTGGCCATGCATGCAATGAGAGTAAAATCAAGCTTGAACTATGAATCTGGCGCTTCACCTGCTGTAACTGCAGGCTCCTTCTTGCTTTCCTTCTTCTGTGGGAAATTCGAGGCATAATGCCCGTGCACATGATATTGAAAACACTTGATCTTGGACAAGTCTCTGTTGCCCTCTTTTCCTTAGAACTTCTTTCCCTTGGCTTTCTTTTCTTTTCCCACCAATGCAAAATATTCTTCTTTGTATTTTCCGGAGGTCCCGTCTCTGGTCCTCCACCTTATCCCTTATATTATCAAGTTGTGCCACAAAATCTCACAATCATGTAACTTCTCCCTCCCATTCATAGAGTCTTGGTAACTATTCCAGATCTTGGGAAGGCCTAGAAGTGCTAGGCTCACCAAATCATCATAAAAAATAGTCATCCCAACACTTCCAAGCTCATATCGACACTGAGTGAACTTCTGCAAGTGTTTCTGGATCGTGTCACCCTCCTCCATCTTGATCTTTCTGAGTTTTTCCTTCAGTGCCAACTTCCTATGGTTGTTTCCATTCTGAAACATATATGTCAGGGCCTTCCACATAGCATATGAATTTTCCTTCCCATGGAGAATCGAGACAATATCATATCGAACTCCCTCTAACAAGATCTTTCTCGCCTTTGCTGCCTTCTTCTTCCATGCATCAAAATTTTGAGCATCTGTTGTTGCGGGCTTAGGAATATCAATATCTATGAATTCCTTCAACCTGTTTTCCTCCACCTTGTCCTTCCATTCCATGTAATTGGAATTTATCTCAAGAGCATATTCGAGTCTCAATCCATTGAAAGATATATTGATCTGCTACTGGATCGTGAAGAATAAATTTGAAAATTCAAATATGTTCTAGAAAAAACTCTACTCTTCTCTTCTATTGTGATTCCTAGTGCTCTGATACCATGTAGAAAATATAACAATGAGATTCAATATGATCTTATAATGTACTAAAACAAGATACTAAATCCTTCTACAATTTGTGGAAACAAAATTCGATCGCACAATCACATAACAAGCAAGAGAAAGAAATTAATCGATCGTACAACACAAGACGTATATGGGGAAAGAAACTGCTCAAAAACCCTCTATCTCTATATTCCATATGGTCAATATCATGAAACAATACAATGCTATTCCTCACTGATAAAATTCATGCACTCTGCTGACTGTCTCACTCTGATCTAGCTCGGATCTGGCTTGCAATCTAAGCAAAATCGGTCAAGTATTTAACCTTTTTCTTACCTATGCTTTCCCAAACTTCATTACGCATTCTTGGGATATTTGAGCCCCTATTAATTAGGAAAATACCAATTAATGATTGCATAATCCTTCAAGGCCTTCCCGATGACTTCATGCATGACCTGTACAAATTTCTAATAGTACAACTGATAGATCTCTTCCCTTTAACCTTGGTCTCAACTGGGCCTTCCTTAGAATTGACATGCAACAAATATTTATAGCAAATTATCAGTTAACTGATTGATCAATACTTGTGTTAAATCAAATTTAATTCACTCCTCTCACTAACTCATCTCTCAATTAGAACTAGTTAAACTGATTTTAACTCAATTACTTGAGTTAACTAATTACAACTCACAAATAACTATATCTGGACCCCCTAAAAATAGAAAATTCATTTGCATGCATTCGATTATACCTTTAACTTTTGTTTCCTAAGCTAACTAAGTCTTCCTAACTCAATTAACTAATACAAGTTTTCATGAGATGAAATTGTTATGAATATAATTCATAACAAATATAACAAATATAATTATTAAATAGTCAATTAAGGATTATGTAAGTAGTCATTAAGTTAGTGAAAGGGGATGTCTAAGAGACATGCCAAGTCATGAAAGGTCACTTGCGTAGGTATATAAGCAGGGCCTCATTGTAACATTTTATCATCTATCTATCTCAATCTCATATCTTTTATAATATAATATTTGTATCATCATGGATATCTTTGTATTCCAAGTGTTTTGGAGTATTTTAACGTGAGAAGGAACTTTGTTCGCTTGATTTGGTACCAGAGGAGTTTGATCTTTTGCCCGCTCACGCTGCACAGAGCCATGCTCTCCGATCTAGGTCTTTGACCATAAAAATCGTCAACCTTGTTGCCGTGACTGAAGCATTTTGCTACAATTTTGGAGCTTCTCCATTTCTGAGTTACTTAGAGGCCTTTGGCCATTAAAATTAAACAAATAGATTTAAAAGAAAATAGTTCCAAAAGAAAAAGAAAAAAAAAGAGATATATATAAATAAGTACATATACGTACATACCAAGACAAATTAAAATTAAAAAGGAAAAAGAAATAAGGAAGAGTAGGTAAGGTTATTTTGATTATTCTTTTAGTGGTTTACAAGCTCGTGGTTTTGGAAGCCCATGGTAATTTCCCATGGTATTTGCAAGGTAAAATAAGAAGTAAAGGAATAAAAAATCTCTTGTGAATGGTAAGTTTACTTTTACATGGAGAAATACACATAAGTGGACATATATTTTATAGGTGAATATATGTGAATAGCCACGTTTCACTAGGGTTGTAACCTTTCAACAAAAAAAAGAGTTAAAAAAAAATCAATTGTTAAAAGAATATATATATATATATATATATATATATATATTTAATTAATTAAAATTATTTAATTAATTAAATTATTAAAAATAAAAAATAAAAAATTGAAGGAATAATAACTTCATTAAAAAGAAGAAGAGAAAGTTAGGAAGGGTTACCTTAAAAACCCTAAAAACTCAATTCAACAGACAAAATGAAATCAATCATTGATGAAAAGGAAATTAAATCCAATTCGGAAAGGAAAGAAGGAAGATTTCTTGAAAATTATAGTATTTTAACAAATACAAGATGAAGAAATTATTATCCATAAAACTTTGAGGACAAAGTTCTGAAGGAAGGGCCAGTTCATAACAAATAGATAAATAAAAGTTGATATATTAAATTGTGATGAAAGCAAATGAAGAAAACAGTGTGTGATTGAACTGAAGAAAAGTGTCAATTATAAGCTTTGAGGACAAAGCTTTTGAAGGAAGGGGCAATGTTATGAATATAATTCATAACGAATATAACAAATATAATTATTAAATAGTCAATTAAGGATTATGTAAGTAGTCATTAAGTTAGTGAAAGGGCATGTCTAAGAGACATGCCCAGTCATGAAAGGTCACCTGCGTAGGTATATAAGCAAGGCCTTATTGTAACATTTTATCATCTATCTATCTCAATCTCGTATCTTTTATAATATAATATTTGTATCCTCATGGATATCTTTGTATTCCAAGTGTTCTGGAGTATTTTAACCTGAGAAGGAACTTTGTTCTCTTCAGAAATTACAAATTTTCTTCCAATTTAATTAAGGGAAAATTAAATCAGAATCCTCATATGGTAGCCATTTTCTAGATTTCATTTATGGATTCTAATTTCACTGTTTCTTGTTGCAAATTTTAACATTATGGTTGTGCATAATATTGTAGTGATGTTATGTTATTACATGGATATGTTTTTATGATTATACATGTACATGCTAATGTGTATTGATCTTGCAGATGAGATAAGCCTCTCGTAAACATCACTGAGGTATGGATTTTATTTTGGCATATATTTGGTTTATCTGACATGTTATACTTGCAGGAAGAAGAGAATCCACGATGATGGTAGACTACAGTTATTGTGACTCTCCCTAAAGATCAATTGGGAAGAAAGGAGAAGATTATTCTCCTGGTATAGTAGATACATTGCAGAGCTTGAGGGAATAGATCAAAAGTTGCAAAGAGGACAAGGACATGTTGTTTGAGGTTCAGGAAAGACTTGAAAGGGTTCAGGAGAAGCAGGTAGAGGTTAATGCAACAATCCTTTAGAGCTTGTCAAAGTTGCAGAAACAGGGACATATGAGGATCAGTCAAGAGAAGGAAGAGAAAAAAAATGGAGCCTATGGTAGCAGATCTTAGTCCGGATACAGATTGGATAGAGTGGATACAATAATAGGTGGTAGATCACTGGATACACCTGATAGGAAGATTGGCATGTATGGGCATCATTCTAGTTCCTCATCCAAGAGACATCATCAAATTCATCACCGTCATCATCCGTATAGGAGGAGGGAGTATTTATCTTAGGAGTTTAAGAAAGTGAAGCCTCTTAAATTTGATGGAGAGAGGAAGAAGTCAGAAGATGCAGAGGCATGGTTGTTTGGGATGAATAAATTCTTCATATTGAACAACTATTCAAAGAATATGAAATCCAATATAGGAATCTTCAGTCTTAAAGGGAAAGAAAATATATGGTGGGAAGATGTGAATAATCTCAAGGGAATTTGGGAGAAAGTCTTGATTTGGGATGATTTCGAGAGGATCAGAGAGGTACTATGATGAAAATTAAGGAGTTTTATGAGCTACACATGGGTTCTATGACAGATGATGATTATACTAGAAAATTCCTGGATTTGTTGAGTTATGTGTCATATCTCAAGGAGGAAAAGGCTAAGATTCAAAGATTCATCAATGGATTTCCAAAAACATATAGAGACCAGATTGAGTTTGATGAGCCTAAATCATTAGAGGAATCCTTCCATAAACTAAAGCATTGTTATGAGTAGTCAAAGTGAAAAGCCAAGCCTAAACGTGACTTGAAAGGAAATGAGAAAGTAAAAGGGAAATGGCGACCGAAGCAAGGAAGACCTCAAGGTGCATGCGAGAAATAAAATGTTTCTCCTTACAAGAAGTTTAGTGCAGTTGAGAAGGGACATGTGTCGCAACCTGTAGAGCAGAAGACTAGAGGCGATGGTAGAGCATTGTTGCAATGTTGGATATGTGGCAAAGATCATTGTAAGAAGTATTATCCATTGTACCAGGGAGGCAGGCCTCAAATATATAGTGCCTAGGAGGCATAGACAGTTGGGGATGTTGGTAATAGTATTCCTCGATTTTATGCAGTTGTGGACAATAAGCATGTGGATCACCAAGCATCTATTATTGAGATGGAAGGTAAGCTTTGTGATAATTTTATTTCTATTTTGATTAATCCTGTATTTTTATTGAGTCCTGGTTGGTGTAGTTGGATACAGGTACAAAGAAGAGAGTTCATAAGTGGGTAATAAATTTTTCGTTTGAGTTGAATGGTACGCCTACAACAAAAAAATTGAATGTACTTCCATTGGGATCATATAATATGATTTTGGGTATGGATTGGTTTTATCTTCGCAGGACCAAAGAAGATTGCTATGACAAGGCTATTGAGTTCCTGGATGATAATGGAGAGAAGAGAATATTGCAAGGAAAGAAGAAGACTACATCAGTGAGGATTGTCACAACTATGCAGGGTAAGCACAGTTGCAAAAAAGGGTGTGTGATGTTTGCAGGTCATATGTCCAGCGACAAGGGTAAGGATGTTGAGGATGCAGAAATCTTCAAGAGGTACCCTGTATTGTAGCAGTTTTAGGATTTGTTTCCAGCAGATATTCCAGAGTTGCCTCCACACAGGGAAGTTGACTTTTCTATTGAGTTGGTGCTAGGGGAAACACCAACATCAAAGGAAACTTATAGGATGAGCACTCCAAAGTTAGTAGAGTTGAAGTTGCAGTTGAAGGAGATGCTTGATAAGGGATACATTAGGCCAAGTGTATCGCCTTCTGGTCCACCAATGTTGTTCTTAAAAAAAAAAGGATGGTACTCTTAGTTTGTGCATTGATTACAAGAATTTAAACAAGGTGACGATTAAGAATAGGTACCCATTGCCGAGGATTGACAACTTGTTTGATCAGTTGAAGGGAGCAATAATGTTCTCAAAGATTGATCTGCGATCATGATACCATGAGGTACCCATCAAAGAAGAGGATATCTACAAGGTTGCCTTTAAGACCAGGTATGGGCATTATGAGTTTGTTGTATTTCCATTTGGTTTGACTAATGCTCCAGCTAATTTTATGTGTTTGATGAATAATGTGTTGCGTCCTTATCTAGACAAGTTTGTTATGTATTCATTGATGACATATTGGTATATTCTAAGAATGAGAAAAATAATTATGAGCATTTAGCAACAACGTTGAGATTGTTAAGAGAGCATAATTTGTATGCTAAGATTAGCAAGTGCAGTTTCTTTTAGACAAAAGTACGCTACTTGGGACATGTTGTTTCCAAGAATGGCATAAAATTAGATCTGAAAAGATAAATGCTATCATGGAGTGGGCAACTCCTAGAAATGTGGATGAAGTCAGATCATTCATGGGGTTAGCAGGTTACTACAAGAGGTTCATCAGAAACTTCTTACGCATTGCATATCCTATTACATCCTTGCAGAGGAAAGGTAAGAAGTTTGAATGGAAAAATGAGTGTGCATCTAGTTTTGAGAAGTTGAAGTAGTTATTGAAAAATGCTCCAGCGTTAAAGATTGTGGATCCAAATAAAGAGTTCATAGTGTGTACAAATGCTTGCAAGAGAGGAATTTGTGGAGTCATTATGGAGGAGGGACAAGTGATATGCTATGAGTCCAAGAAATCGGACGAGCACGAGCAGAAATACGTGACTCATTATCTTGAGTTGGAAGCTATTATTCATACTTTGAAGATGTGGAGACATTATCTTCTTGGCAGGAGGTTTGTATTGATGAGCGATCACAATGGGTTGAGATATATGTTTGACCAACCAAATTTGAATGTCAGGAAAGCTAGATGGTTGGATACCCTTAGTGAATTTGAATTCAATATTAGATACATTAAGGGAAAGGAGAATAGGGTTGTAGATGTTATAAGCAAGAAGGTGCAATTGAACCACGTTGCAGCAGTAAGCTCATATGGGACAAATTTATAGGAGTTTCATGTAAAACCATATTCAGGTCACCGAGGACATCATAAGACGTTGATAATAGTGAAGAAGCTCTACTATTGGCAGAATATGAAGAAGGAAGTGGCAAAGTTTGTGGCTAGATGTTTGGACTGTTAGCGGGTCAAAGCAAAGTGTAAGCATCCAGGTGGGTTTCTGCAGCCAATTCTGATTCCGGAATGGAAATGGGAGGTCATTTCCATGGATTTCATTACAGGTCTTCTATGGCCATCAAGGAAGCATGATTCTATTATGGTTGTGGTAGATAGGTTGAGCAATGTAACTCACTTCATTCCAGTGAAGAATACTTATTCAACCAATGAGGTAGCATAAGTATTCATCAGGGAAATCGTGAGACTGCATAGTGTTCCGAAGAATATTATGTCGGACAAGGATGCCAAGTTCACTTCCAAGTTTTGGAAGGAGATGTTTGTAGGATTGGGGACAATGTTGGCCTCCAATACATCTTATAATCCATATTAAAATGGACAGACTGAGAGGGTCAATAGGATACTAGAGGATATACTGAGACCGTATGTAATAAATCAACATAGGAGATGGGAGGAGTACCTTCCATTGGATGAGTTTGCATACAGCAACAATTATCAGGAGTCACTGGGGATGAGTGTGTTTGAGGCACTATATGGGAAGAGTTGTAACACTCCCATCATCTGGAGAGATCTTGTGAACAAGGTACTTATTGGACCGGACTTGTTGGAATACATGGAACAAGAAATGCAGGCTATAAAGAAGAATCTAAAGGCAACACAAGACATATATAAAAGTTATGCATACCAACACAGGGCATTTTGGGTAGCATGTGTATTTGTGCATCAAGCCCAAGAAGATCTCCTTGAGGATTGGATCATGCGCCAAGTTGACACCACAGTATTGCGGGCCTTTTGAGATCCTTGACAAGATTGAATCAGTGGCCTACAGACTTGCACTGCCTTCGATAATGAAAGTTCATGATGGTTTTCATGTTTCATTGCTTAAAATATAAGTAAAGGATGTTGATCATGTTATTGATTGGTTTGTATTGTAGGAGGGGAAATAAGGAAAATTCCATCCAAAACCCAAATGTATACTACAGTGGAAACATGTCATGCTCCAGAACAAAGCACTCGAACATGTTAAATTGTTGTCTAATAACTTTGGGACCGATGAAGCTACATGGGAGAAGGTTGATCAGATGTAGGATATGTATCCTTCATTGTTTGCTAGTGAAGGAAAATGAGTTTTGGTATTTGTACATATTTATGTATGGGTGTTATTGTAAATACCGCAATGAGCTAAGTTATAAATCTCCAATAAGCGGTAGGGTTGTCATGTTTCATGTTTGACATGATAGTTTTACTTTTGAGGAGGACGTTATTGTAAATACTATAACGAGATGGCTTATAAAGCTTCATAGGCAGTATGTTTTTTCTTGTCAATGGTTTTGTTGGGTATAGGTGTGGTTTAACACCGAGGACGATGTTCCCCTAAGGGGGAGGGGTATGTAACAACCTCGGGTTAAAAGTTCATGTAATAAAAGTTAATAAATGTAAAATAAGACCAAAGGTAAGGGTCACTTATTCCAAGACGAATGTTGGGAAAAATATCCTAGTGGATATCACTTGTTATGTTTATGGCTAAAGGAAATTGGCAAAGGCAATGGCTAAGATGGAAAGGCAAAAAGGTATTTTTGGCACATAATTTATGAAACAATGGAAATTAGGAGAAAAGGAAAGTGAAGGTCACAAGTTGCATGTGAGGAGGAAAATGAAGGAAAATAATGGAAAATTTAAGAAATTATAGGCCTCATCAATAAAAAGACCTCAGAGGATTAGTTGGTAGTTTTTTTTCAGCCTTTTGTCAGTTTAGTGTTAGAATTTGTCTTATAGAGGAGAAGAGCACCAAGAGGATAAATAAATCAAGGAAGCAAAGGAAGGACAAAAAAAGGAAAAGAAAAGTAAAGGAAAGGAAAGGGAAGGCAAAGAAAGGAAAAAAAAGGAAGGAAATAATCAAGCAGCTTCAGCGTGAATACTTGCAGGTAACAGGTTGCGTGTATGATTTCCTAGCAGGTTTTGACATGCATAGTATGTGCATGTTGGTATTTGGTTCTTTGTTGTCATTCACATGTATTTTGTTGTGTTGGACAGTGGATTTTAGCCTAGCCTTTCCATTTATAGATAGCCATGGTGTGATGGGATTGTTCTCGATTTTGAGCTTTGGATTGCCTGAAGATTTTGGATTCGAGTGAGGCGGTCTCAGGAAAATTCCCAAAGGCCTAAGGATCGTTTGACCGATAATGGCAAGATACACGGTAAAGCCTAAGGGTGGAGACGAGAAAGTTCCTCAAGGTATTGGTGAAGAAATTCTTAGGCATCCAAGCTCGGTACTTTTTTTGTGATCTTGACACCGGTTTAGGTGAGATCACGGTATGGTGAGGGTGGAGGTGGTTTAAACTCTAGATTCTCTTGGTTGTGTTTGGATTGGTTTATCCCATGATATCCCACCTTCATGCTTGAAATATGGCATGAGGGTGATTAGCTGGAATAAAGAATTGGTTCACCCAATCTATGGTCAGGTGGAACGTGGAAGTCTTGAACCTAGTCGATATATTTGCCTATGTTTAATAAAAGCTAAGTTTCTCTTGCTTTTGATAATGAAATATACTGGTTATTATATGGCTTTAATGGTTGTTCTATTATTGTTGTTTATTTGGTTATATGGTGGTTGTGGAACGTGGAAGTCTTGAACCTAGTCGATATATTTGCCTATGTTTAATAAAAGCTAAGTTTCTCTTGCTTTTGATAATGAAATATACTGGTTATTATATGGCTTTAATGGTTGTTCTATTATTGCTGTTTATTTGGTTATATGGTGGTTATAAGCATGGTTATGTGACAGTTCTTAGCCATGGCTCCTTTCATGTTTTCTATTGTAACTGAATTAATAATGAATGCAATACCCAATTGGTGTTATGACAGCTAATGTGAGAAGGCAGTGACCCTTCTTGTTAGACCTCAAATAAGTTTCAGTCCCTTATGTTTAGACTTGCATTCATGACCTGTAGGTTTCATATCTACCAAGTGTTTGATCGAATGTCAGTCCTTGTTGGTGATGTTCAGGTCAAGTCTTGGTTTCAGTTTTTGGTTTACAATCATTGTTTCTATGTCATTTATCTTCTCTAAAAGTTTCACTGAGTTCTGGACAGATACCTGAGTCCTAGCCCTGAAATGGTTGCAGAAAATTTGGAGTTCTGGCATAGACTGAGCAGAAAAGTTGATAGTTACATGGAAGTAGGATTTTGAGTGTGATTGGGAACCCATAGTCGCATGGAGTCCTTGGCAAGGGAGCGAATGGGGCTCTTGTTTAAGGAAAAAGTGGGTTGTCTCAGGGATTGGACACATGGAGGGGTTGGTTTACTCCTGGAGGTCCTATGGTACCTGAGGGAAGTCAGTAAGGTCTTAAGTTGTCAACTCCATTTAGTTAAGGTCACCTATGATGTTGAGTCTTATCATAGTGACCCTCAACTCATGTTTACCCCAGACAAGCCAATGAAAGCGAGTAAATGTGGGAGGTGGCAGTTACAGAGAGTGGGTTGATAATGGCTTTACGGTTGAATTTGTAGAATTGTTACAAGTATTTGCAAATTCAGTTTATTTAATTTTAGCACTGACGCTGAGAAATCAGAGTTCCCCCCTAGATGGAGAGATCAACACAAATATTGTTTAAAGATTTGAACGCAAGTAACATGATGTGGTATATCCACTTGACGCTTGAATGGTGGAGGCGATGGAGGAAATGAACGAGACTATAGAGAAGATATTGATACTTGTGCTCGTGGTTGTAGTGAAAACAAACCCGATCATGGATTTTTCAGGATGTGTTTCTTTGTGTATATGGTACTATTGGAAGGGACCATGGCCATTATGGTTGTGAAGAATGTGGAAGTGTTGCTGGTGAGGCGTGTGATTTTCATCCATGGGAAAAATCTGCAGTGAAAGAGAAGGGAATAATATATAGTAGAGAGGATTCAACCATATCCACTATTAGTTTGCAGAGAACCAAGTGCTGGAAGGGAGCAACACTAGAGCTATTGGGTAGAATGCGGTTAAAGGTCCAGTTTGCAGAATGCATTGAATCATGACAGTGAGGCAATCTGCGTCAGTATGGACCCACTAACGTGAGCGATAAAAACATGAGTAGACAATTTGTGCGAATTTTATCTATCTCATCAGCAAATAGAGAGATGTATGCTAAGAATAGAGATATGGGAGGTTGGAGCTCAGACATTGAGAGGTGGTTTTGGCAGCGTCCAAATTGATTTCACATCACAATGAAAAAAATGCCAATGATGTGTTTGGTGTGGAAATGGAAACCAAAACCTAATGGTGTAATGTGGATCGTGGGGAGGTGGATAACACCATCCATTGCCAATCATGAAGAGAGAATGGAAGAGTCTGATAAACACCAACTGATGAATGAAGGACTCAAAAAAGGGGACGGAAGCTACTCCATGTAAGTTTTCCTAGGAGGAGTCTGAGGTTAGTCAAAGTGTGTTGCTAAAGGACGTTTTGTATACATTGATAGTCAGGATTTAAATGGTTAGTCAGTGTTAAATACCTGCAAGGTGCCAAGGAAAATGAGGGAAAAAAAGAGGAGGCCAAGCATCCAACAAGTGAGGTCGCTGGAGACGAGCCTTGAAACTAAGAGCGTCAAGTTGTTGAAAAAGTGTAGCCACTGTTTGGCTTGAGGAGAACGTTTCACAAAGGTTTATGTGCAAAGAAAAATGCTTAAGAGTGATGCTCAAGGATAATTGCGTAGGTTGAATGGGAGGTCTGGGAGAGCATGGGCATGAAGAGGCTTAAAGACTGTAAAATCGAGAGAGGATGTGTTAAGACAACAACAAGAATTAATTTTTAATGTGTATATATATATATATATATATATATATATATATATATTTATTTATTTTTCAATGGAGTCAAATTTTTGCATGTAAATGGGCATAATCTGTAAGAATTGGTAAGGCATACATACCCATGGGTAATCACTGGTAAAGTCTGGGTTAGATCTAGGTTATAGGGGGGATGTGAGGTTAATATATACCTAGTATAAGCTTTGAAGGGGGTAAGGTCCAGAGTGAGCAGAGTTGACTCAGTTGGCAAGATTGGCTAGATATAATCAAGGAACCACAACCCAATTCAAGTTTAGGGTGGCAATGTTAGGTAAAATTGACTCAACATTAGAGGTTCAAGGTTGACCAAGTTAAACAATGGGAGTTTTGGTGCACGTGGTATTGTGTACCCATGGTATTGCATGTGGTAAATGTGTATGTTTTTTTAAGTAAATTTTTGTTTAATGGAGCCTATAGAAGGCTTAGAAGACTTCACTGTAAGGTAGGCTAGGGATGTGAGCGGAGAAGGCTCACTTGGTCGGGTTGGCCAGGGTTTTGGTGAAGGCTAATGAAATTTCATTGGGTTGGGTTTTTCCTCAGATTTTGGGTATTCCCAGGGAAAATATTTTGTGCATGATGTGTATGTTTATTATTAATGTTGTGGTAAATGTGTATGTTTTTGTTTTTTGTTTTGTTTTTGTTTTTGTTTTTTATGTTTTTTTTTTCTTAGTAAATTTAATATCTATTTGTTTGTTTTTTTTTTTTTAATTGTTGTGGTAAATCTGTATGTTTTGTTTTTTTTTCTCAGTAAATTTAATATCTTTTTGTTTTTGTTTTTGTTTTTTTGTTTTTTTATTTTTTTGTTTTTTCCCAATAAATTTAATATCTCTTATAGAAAATATGTTTTGCTCTCCGGTAAATTTAATATATCTTACAACAAATATGTTTTTCTCTCCGATAAGTTTTTCACTATAAGCCAACACTCGTGAAAGAAATAGGTCATTCATTTCCTTCAACATCCTTTTGAGTTAGTGCAACCAATATATGTCTATGAAGCAAAAGTGTGAAGTGAGAAATATTTGCCATAATTAGGACTAAATAATGTAGGTGCATGAACAATAGCTTGTTTAATTTGAGCGAACATATCCTTTTCCCTTTTGTCCCATTTATAAGTCGCATCTTTCTTAATCATCTCTTGTAGAGGTTTAAATATCTGAGCATAATTATAGATGAACTTTCACAGGAAATTAATCTTCCCTAAGAAAGATTGCATAACTTTCTTATTCACCAAGAACGATATCTGTGTTATAGCTTTGACCCTTTCGGGGTCAACTTTAATTCCACTCTTTGCATTGATGTGTCTTAAGAGAGTTCCTTCTGACACACCAAAGATGCTTTTCTTAGGATTGAGATAAATCCCATAATTACGACATTGCTCAAATATTTGCTTCAAATGATGCACATGATCTAATCTTATTTTGGAAAACAGAGTTACATCATCCAAATTAACAACTACAATTTGGCCAATCAGGCCACAAAAAGTGATGTCCATTTCTCTTTGAAATGTAGAGCCAACAATGATAAGCCCGAATGGCATACATTTAAAAGCAAATGTTCCCCATTTGGTCCTGAATGTAGACTTGAGACAATCCAATTCCGCCACTAGCACTTGATTATGGTTAGAAAAACCAACTAGCAATGAGAACATCTCAGACCCATATATTGTTTTGAGGGTCTATTCCATGGATGGCACCATGTAATTATATTTATGTGATGCTCGGTTGAGATTGTGAAAGTCTACACACAACCTTATCTCACTGAAAGTTTTTCTGATTGGGACCAAATTTGAAACCCAAGTTGATTGTCTAACCTTGAAAATGATTCGATCATCCACCAGTTTCATCTGTTCTTTTCTAATCAAGGGTTCTAGTGTTGGATGAACTTCCCTTAGTTTTTGTTGAAAACGTTTCACCCCATATTTAATGGGAATGACATGTTGGATGATACAAATATTATATGTCTTCAAATAATCGTATTTCCATGTAAACACATCACGGTACTATTTGAACAGTTGAATGAATGCTTGTCGTTATAGTGGAGAAGAACATGTACTAAGGTTTACATATTTAATATCTTCTTGAGTTCAAAAGTTGACTTGTTAGTATTGATTGGTCCTCTGAATTGGTTTTGCAGGTCATATCATTTTTCCAAGGACACTAAGCCTTTAGGCATAGTATTTTCTTTCATTACATTAGATGCGGGCCTGCAAAGCCTTGTGGTGTTCATCCTCTTCTATGGAAGAATATTTAAACATGTATGAATTATCCATATAATGCAATATATGTTGGTTGTCATTGAAAAAAATAAAATTAGTGACGTTGTCAGGCACAAAAGGTTTATATATTATCTATATAGAAAGATCATTTTTTAATGGCGACATTCTAGCGGTTGCTTTAGCCAATGCATATGCTGCAACATTTCTAAGCCTAAGAACATAAATGATATTGAAAAATTTAAAATAATTAATCAATCGCCATACCTTTTGTTGGTACTTTTCAATATTTGGTGAAACACAGTGGATAGTATCCCATACCTTATGAGTGACCACTTCTAAGTCGCCAATTATCTTGAGCAACTCTACCTTCAGATCGATGGCTTTCTTTAGTCCAAGCACGAGCGCTTCATATTCGTCAGTATTATTTGTGCACTCGAACTCCAAAAATAAATGATAGGATTTAATTCACAATGTATGGGTCTATGATTAAGAAACCAACTCCAGATCCATCCTACGTTCTCAGACCATCCAAGTACATAGTCCATATATTATTAACTACTAAACTAGTTCCTATACTATTATTAGTATTATTTACGTCTATATTACATGATTCATTAGAACCAGTTGGAGTGCAAGGAATGAGCTCTAACTGTGTATCATATGGGACGATTAATGGTTGTGCTTGATAACACTCATGATCAGTTTCCAAAAAATAATTTCCAAAGATCAAATCAACAAATGCAACAGGCTCATTATGAACCTCAAGTGGTGTCACAATGTATTTCATGTATGATTCACTATCTACTCGAATATGGTTGTTTATGACCTTGTATGGAAGCCATAAGTGTGTCCAATCTATGGAAAAATACCCTTCTAATTTACTAGACGATTCTCTACTCAGGAGTACGCCATAGGCTTCAGGGATATGCACAATTACAATGTTTATACATTGGTGTACTCCGTGATTAGATGATAATTAGATAATAAAATTCTTGAGTTCATCGATAGCTTGGACAAGGTATCTGTCTAACTAAATGATTTGTGCATTGGTTTTATCCCATTTAGTGTTAATTTTCTTAGCAACAGATAATGGCATTACATTCATAGATGCATCTGAATCGACCAAAGAATTATGGTCATTGTAATCAAAGATTTTGAAAGTTAATAAAAATGGGGGGCAAAGGCTATTATCATCTAATGTTATAGTGTTGACCACAAATTCAAGATTACCAGAAGAATTACCAGACACCTTATGAGAAGTATAAGCTTTGTCACCCAATGAAGGTTGTGAAAAGGCTTGGACAAGTAGTTCCTGGTGGCCTGCTCTCTTCGCGAGGTCAAAGATGGAGATGTTGGTGTGAGCTCTCTTGAAATATTCAACTATGTTATAATCAATCGTTTCACTTTTAGCAAGCGGTGCTAAAGTGTCTAGAGGTGTAGATTTATTTGAAACTTAGAGAGTGATGGATTTATTTTTGCTACTGGGGTAGTGTTCTTAGAACAAAATAGTGTTTCCAGACCTAATTTCTGCATTCTAAGAAAGATTAGCCGATGGTGAGATCCTTAATTGTTTCTCCTTCAATTTGTGTCTCGTCACCTCCTGCTCATAAATAGGCTCTTGGCTCCTCAAATTATATCAACCATTTTGTTTTGGAGGAGGGGCTTCACTTTACGGTGACATTCTAACACTCTTCTTATCAACATTGATAATACAATCAAAAGCATTAAATGCATGTTCAATACCCGTACTTTCCTCAGTTGTTGTAGGTTCATTTGTTTCTTCCATATGCTCAGGCTCCTCATATGCTATTAAGGTATCAACAATGTGTGTGTCCAGAGCATTCATGTTGTTGTTCCATTATGGGCATGTTTTCTCTTAATGTCATATTTGATGGAAGGAATAATAGCTATCCATGATAGTACTTACAATATTCAACACAACATTTGAACTATAGGAATATTTACTCGGCTGGTTGTTGTTATTATTATTCCTTCTAAAAGGGAAAGACTTGGGGGGCTTGCTACTGGTAGAAGCCTTGCTTGACCTTCTCTTTATTCTGAGACTTCATTAGTGAGTGATTTGAAAGATTTGGTCAAGCTGTCAATATCCATAGAATCCTTTATTTAGCCATGCTTGAAGAAGACTAGACCTCTTATTAGTCTTCGTGGAGTCTTTAGATTCATCATCATTTGTAATAACTCCAATCGCACATAGGTATTTCTCCACAACGATCGCGTCTACAAAGTTCAGAGCTAGTGCCTTCTTTACAACTGGTTTAAAAAAATAGGAAATGTTTGTGAACAAGGGAGTTGTATAGTAATCAATAATAATTGAATCACGAGGTTGCGTATTTGGGGGAAAATTGTTCAATATTTGGTTAGACCTTTGATTGAAATCCTTAACTTTCACCTTTTCACTCATCTTACTATTTATGACCTCTTTTAATAACATGGCAAGAGTCTTGTCATCAACAAATTTCTCCAAACAAAATTTATTAAACTCCCTCCATGTATGGATTAAGATTACATGAAAACTATGGTACCATGTTGTTTCTCAATCTTCTAATGTAAAAGGAAAAAGCCTATAAGTAACATCATCATACCATACCTCTAACATCCATAGATGCATGTAGAAATCATCAAGATGATCTTCTGCCTTTGTCTTCTTATTAGGATTGAAATTTGATAACAAAATTTATGGATGTTTGGGCATTCTATGAAGGTTATTCAGAAGAGAAAGTGACCCTCGAGCCATCCAATCCAAGTTTTGATGAGCCATGTATTCACCTCTTTTCTCCTCCTCCTTTTATTAATATGAAAGCATTCTCCTTCATCGTATAAATTGTCGTTAAACTCAAAATAAACCCATGTTTTTTATTCACTAGAAAGAGCAATATCTTCCTCGTACTCTTTGTGAATGGGTGGAAGCGTCTCTTGTTGAACTGTGTCTTCTGAAGACTCTTCTAACTCCTCGAGAGTAGAAAAAACCAAATCTTCCACTGATACAACCAGCACACCAGTTCAAGTTGTTTCTTTCTTCTTAGGATGATGATGAAGATTATGAGCAACAGGGAGTAAACTGATATCTTTCGCAAACCAACGGGTGATAGGTCGAATCCCCTAGAGTTGTTCGTGGGTAACTTTGTAGGCCAAATCTGGACCAGGTTAAGAAGACCCTCATACTTCGGGAATAGGAGTTGGGACAATGCTAAGGATATTACTTCCTTGTCCTAAAGATGAATTATTGGGATGTCTATAATTATCAGCCATAAAAAACTGGTTTCCCTCCTTCTAGCGCCAAAATGTTGACAACGTTGGATACTACCAATATAAGATATACAGTTCCAATTACACCTCACACTATTTGGTGTAGGATTACCATCCATAAATATGACTCAATTATTGTTTACCTAAAATTTTGCGTTGGATTAAGCAATTAGCATGAGAGAGAAGTGCACATGTTTTTTTGAATGAGTAAGAGAGTGTCCCTTGTAAATGTTCAGGGTTAGATGTATCAAGGTCCTTTCACTGCAAGGAGGGGAAAACATTGAGCCTCTAAAAGAGAAGTGATAGTACTAATCTAATGGAGACACACACATAGACGAGAAAGACTCTTTTAACATCAAGAGAAATAGTTCACATAGATGCGACAATCATTACAACACATTTCCAACAAGTTAAGCACCAAAGTCACCAAAATAGTTCAATTACTTCAGTACATGTGAAAGCCAACATGAATCATAAACATTACAAGAATACTCTTAAAACATTCACAATCCATGCATGAAAATATGTTGGCTAAATGGCTTCGAGTATTAAGCAAGAGTTCCAAGATACATAAGTACAATAAATATCACTAGCTCTAATAATGGAGCGTTAGAGCCGCTACTTTCTCCCCAAAAGTATTATTTCTATCTCTCTAATGCCTCATGGGAGAAGCCAAGGTTAAAATTTCCTTGCTTTAGTAATGAGGATCATTTTATAACTAGAGGCATGACCTTTTATATCCTCATAACTCTTGAATTTCCAAATTATAATGACCTTTGGACTTCTAGAACCCTTAGACTTCCAAATTAATTTTGGAATTACATATGACTCTTGGAATTACATGTATTTTGGACTTATATACCTAGCTCTTTTGTACATACATGACTCTTGTACTTCCACTTATTTGTCTTTACAATAATTACATGTTTACATCATAACTTCCACATCATCGCATGATGATACATGACAAGTCATCATTTTTTATGACTGGGACTTATAGTGGTTGATGACATTGAATTTATCTATCGGTGACATGGTTGCCACTTGTGTCTTTTCTCTCGCATGTAGCTTTCGATCATCAATGTCTTCACCCTCCACAGGGTCTTTGATGTCATGAATTCTTTAGGAGTGCTTTGATTGCCAATACTTCAACATGTTATTTTTTCTCAAATTATTCCTTCGACTACCCTCCTTTCCCAATCTTCTTCATGCATATTTTCCATGTTGTTCTCGAAATACCTGTAACTGCAATCACTCATGGCAAGCAAAAAGCGACCTAAAAATTTCCTATTCGAACATGTTTCATGCATATTTTCCATTAATGTCTTAACAATGCACTTGGGAGAAGCAAGGAGAAATTTTGGGTGCAAGGGCACACTTTGAAAGGCTGAAAGGCCAAGGAGATGAAGCTTCAGGGCTTCAGGATGCTCTGAAGAGGAGAGAGAGAAACTCAAGGGAGGGTGTAGGGTGCAGGTACGGAGGATGAAGGATGGGACCAAGTCACACTGATGAAGGAAGAAGGGATGAGAATTTGGGTCTTCAAGGTGCGCTCATGTGATCAAGGAGGCCAAGGAGGGCACTTTCCACATTCTTGAAGGTTGAAGGGTTTAATCTTCGGGTCTTCAAGGTGCGTTCATGGGCTCAAGGAGGGCACACTTCTTCAAGTCGAAGGAGTGCGCTCAAAGGAAGACTTTATTTAGGGTGTAGTCTCAAACAAGGAAGGGGAATTGTGATTAGGAGTGTATTATGCACTCTTGGAGGGCGCAGGGCACAACGAACACTTCCAAGCAACGCATGATTTTCGCACAAGGCTTGAGAGTGCGCTTTTGCACTCTTAGCCTTAACGGGTTCACATTGCAACCAAAATTTGTCTAAGTGTAGAATATAGAACACAAGATGGACTTAATGACTTTAAAAATATAATCATGTGTGATTCATACCAACTAGTCAATACAACTTAGATAGAATTAAACAATGGTAAAAGGACATCAAAATGCCAATTTTGATACACTCCCCAAGTACAATGGGTAAAGTGTCTGCAACTGTAACAAAAAGTGTCATTTTGCAACAAACAAAGGTGTCATGACGTACTAGACATGTTCTAATAATGCAATGACACTTAAGAATGATCAAGAACACTTGAAACACATAGAATGACTTGACATGACACTTTACGACCAAGGTGACACTTAATGTGATAGTTAAGTAGGCTCCAAAATTTAAATATAGTGAAATTTTGGAGGGAGTTGTAGCAACGACACCATAATGATATATAATAAGCTTAGCACTCAAAGTTCGTTAAAAGCATAAGATTGATAAGAAAAATAACGATGTATAGCGAAATGTAAGACGAAATGGAGGTAATTGGCTCTCAGAGAGTTTTTGGGAAGTACTTTGGACAAGTGGAATTTGGGACTCGTCATCTCCCCCATGCCTAGACTATTGCACGTCTTGTGCTCAAATTCCTAAACCACTTGAAAGAGAATATCAAGCTTTTCCTGACTTCCTTCCTATTTTTCTTACGAATATTTAAGCTTCATTCATTTATATTGTTGCATCATGTGTTCACACTTAGCATGTCAGGAGTCCTCTTCCTTAACTAGGATCTGATTCCAAACAACCAATCGATCTCAAAGTTTCCTTAATTCCTCATTATTCTTTATGAGGACCTAGTATTCCAATTTCTGTTGAACATATATAATTTTAAAAATTTTCACCCTCTACCAAAGATACTTCATTTTAGACCGCTTACTGGAACTAGGCTTATCAATTACCTCCTCAATAATTGTTAATTCTCGAGGTTCAAGGGTGTTTTATGCTTCCTATAATTATATTGCTCCTTTATATTCCTCTAGAAACTTCTTTTCTTTACCCTATGAAACAATCATTGATCCTCCTTCATTTTTTGATTATGTCTAGTTGAGTTGTAATGATACGTGTAACTCCACTGATTCTCCAAGCAACATATCTACCTCATTTTTTTACACATATAATCCAAAGATAATGTTGCCACCTTATCAAATTTATTATCTTCAATCCCATCAATGGTTTTCACATCAACTCCAGGGTTTCTTGACACTAGTATTTCCTTCTCTGTTTCAATCTCAGGAGCACTCAATGCTTGGGTCTCCTTAGTTGCTTTAATTTCAGAACTATCATCCACTTGAACATTATCAACAAACTCACACCCAAAATTGTCTATCCTAGGATAATTTTCCACCTTATTTATAATATCATGCACAAAATTACATTCCATAACAAATTTTCAACCTCCTCTTCTGAATCAAAATAAGGAAAATTGAACAAATTCTGATAAAAAACTTTACATACCTTAGACATCACTCTTTTTACTAAATTTGAGCCCACAACTAGACTCAATGAAGATATTTATTGTTAACATACAATATCCATGTGTTAATTAAGGGAATTTGGTCCTGCAACAGTGCTTAAGGGAGTGGTTGCAGGTCCAGATACTCTAGACTTACACTTTGACGATCAAGTGAACGAGTATGCAGATGATGAGGAAAACTATTTGTCTCCACCACTTCATCTGACTCTTCCTTAGATCACATCCTCTTCTATACTCCTCTACTCTTCTTTTTCTTTGTTGCAGATGTTGTATTATTTTTCTTTTATGGTGGCCCTTTTTCTAAGGATTTTCATTTGCCTCCACTGAAATTCCTTCCTCCTTGAGCGAGGGTTTCTCCTTTTTACGAGCAAGTGTCTTCTTCTTCTCGACCAAACATTCCTTCGTTTCACTAATCGGGGTATTTCCTTTCTCAATAGAGGGTTCCTCTTCCTAACCAACTAAGGTCTCTTTTCCTGACGTAAATTTAATCTTTTTAGAAACAAGAGTTTTCCCTACCTCCCCATATGCATGTTCGCTTTCTCCCCAAATAAATTGTTCTTATGAAAATTTGTCTTCTGCAATTATTCACTTCCTCCTAGACCTTAAGGCTTGCCCTTTTCTCACAGGGGACGAGAGATATGTATGAAGAAACCCACTGTAGAAAAGAAAGGAAAATTATTCTGTTCCCTATTTCCTAAACTCGGCTTCCACTAAGATTATAATAAGCCCGTGGTGAAAAATGTTGGTTTTCACATGTTTTGGGCAAGCCTCAACATTTTTATCCATTTTGGATAAACTCCTCAACAAATAAAATTGAAGATTAATTTTGCACTTATATTTAAAACATAATAAGAACCTCAAGTGATACCTAAAGGTTACAACGTACCTGCCCTTTCATTTAATGTATTTTTGAAACAAGTACAATGCCTTGTGCCGTACTTTTTTCACCCATGCATGGGGAATCCCCTTGCTCCAATTTGGATTTTGTTGTTGAGGTATCAATAATCGGTTGCAATCAAATTCCTTTAAGGTGTTTTTAAACAAAGATTCCCCTATTCGAGAGAGGTCCATGCACTGTGTGTTAAATCTTCATAAACAAACATTTCTATTTGATTAAAACATACCAAAATTCCATTGAAATTCTCTGTGAATTCCCTAGTAACTTTAAAATTGTGACCTTGGATTTTTTCAAAAAATGAAAACCAACCCGCCTTCTCAAAACATTTACGTCCATGCGGATACTCATTAAGGAAATCCACACTGCTAGGCTCGAAATGAGGCACAAGAGGTTTCAACATATTGCCTGCAATGCTAGAGAGAATGTTAGGTCCCTATATCACTAGTATAGTCCCTTATTATTGTTAGTGTAACCCCCTTATTGTTATTATTGAACCCTTGTAACCCCCATTTTTTAATTATTCTGCCCTTAAATTAGTATTGTTAAGTCGGCTAGGATTACATTATGGCCCACTAGGATTACATTATGGCCCCATGGACTCCTATATATAGAAAGGAGGTTTTGTTCATTTGTATCATCCAAGAATTGTTCATTATGTAATGTATTGGAGGTTTCCCCCTCGAAGTGGCTTATTTCTAAGGTGTTGATATCTCTTTTCTTCTATTTTTGGTGTAGGTTTCACAACATTTGGTGTCAGAGCTTTGGATTCTAGGGTTTCGCTACTCCAAACAGGTCATTGTGACATTTTCGCTATAAATTTTTCTCTACGAAGGTTCAGAAGCTGAAATTTTTTAGGGTCTGGCTTGAAATCTTGAGGAATTTTGTCTAAAAAAATTTCAGACGCAGTTAACGATATTTTCGGAGATATAGTCCCAACGGAAATTTAGGTTTTTCAGGCTCCTAAACAGGTCATCGTGGCATTTTCGCTATAAAAAAATTTCTACGAATGTTCAGAATCTTAAATTCATATGGTGCGAAGCTGAAATCCTGAGGAAATTCGTCAAAAAAATTCAGAGCTTGGTTCACAATATTTTTGGAGATATGATCTGTGGAAGGTAGTGCTTTTTCAGGCTCCCGAATTTCATCTCAAAGAGGTGATCGTGGGAAAAGTTCAATAACTCTCTCTCTGGGCATCGGATTGGAGTGCCGTAAAAATTTTTCGTAAGTACATAGATTGTAGTTTCTTGGCTATCAATTTCAGAGACAAAGGACAAAACAGTGACACGTGGCTAGTCATACAAGTTCACTCTACTGAACCAGTCCATAATTAGGTCATTGTGGGAGATTGGACACAACTTTGTCTTCGAGAATCCAAATCAAGTCAGACCTGTGGCATTCAAAAGAGAATTCAGAGGGCTACTTCAATGCTAAATTTCAGATATCGAAGAGCTGCAATAACAGAGATAATACAATTTCAATATCGAGCTCCTCAAAGCAAGTAAAAGGTGTGTATTTTTTTTTCCGAATTGCATAAGTCTTGTTTGAAGAATCAAGTTGAATTGATTGCAAGGGCCTATTGTAGAATATATATCAATATTGGAGTCTAAAATGGCCCCTAAAAAGAATTCAACACCCATTAAGCCTTTAGAAGGCTCTACTATGACTCATGAAGACGAAGAATGGCAACATGACATATCAAAATTACAAGAACAAGTGCAACAAATTTCGCTCTCGCAAAGAACAACAAAAAATGAAATGGAAGTTTTGAAGAAGGGTGTGGAAACTAAGATGGATGGTTTGAAGAAAGGCGTGGAAGCTAAGATTAATGGTTTGGAAGCTAAGATGGATGGCATGGAAGTGGGCATGGAAGCTAATATGGATGACATGGAAGCTAAGATTGATGAAAAAATGAAAGACAACATGGAAAACATGAAGAAAGATCTAAAAGTAGACATCGAAAGTTTGGGAAATTTGATACAAGAAATGTTTCTTAATGGTGAAAAGATAGTAGAGGAAACTCATGATGAGAACAAAATAAATGTTAATCGTGATTTCATAACCTCTAATGTTGGCGGGAAGAACCACCATATTCCAAAAATGGATATGAGGAAGTTTGATGGAAAGGATCCTGTAACATGGATACTACGGATGGAGCAATATTTTGATCTCCATAACGTGCAAAACACACAAAAGGTACGCATTGCAACTTTACATTTAGAACAAAATACATTTGTATGGTATCGATGGCTTTGCTCCCGTAAAAAAATTGTCACTTGGTCGATTTTTACGGAAGAAATGATAGCACATTATGAGGATACAAAGAGCAACACCTTCTTTAGCCAATTGATAAATCTCAAACAAAAGGGTTTAGTGGGGCAGCACATTGAGGACTTCCAAAAATTGAATATAAGGGTAACTGATATTCCAGAGGACCACGGGATCGATCTCTTCATAGGCACTTTAAAGGATAACATCCAACATGAAGTTCGTGTTTTGGAACCAGATTCATTGGAGAAGGCATTCAGGTTGGCAAGAAAAGTTGAATGTAAAATAATGGCGACAAGGAAGCCTACCACTCAATTCTATAAAGAAAGAAGTGTTGCTACGTCTAGATTTCCACAACCTACAAGGTTGACACCACAAAAATTGGAAGAAAAAAGAGCAAAAGGGCTTTGCTACAGTTGTGATAGCAAATACACTAAAGGTCATAAGTGTGCTGAGAAGAAATTATTTTACATAGATTGTGAAGAGGAAGAAGAAAATGAACAAGAAGAGGATATGCACCAGGAACCAACCCTAGAAGAGGAAGAAATGAATCCAACCATATCGTGTAATGCACTGGCAGGAATTACCACTCCTCAAACTCTCAAGATACAAGGACAAATCAAGAAGAAAAAGGTAATAGTGTTGATTGATTCAGGGAGCACCCATAATTTTATTCATTGTAAGGTAGCCAAGGAATTAAATTGTTTCCTATACCCAGCACCAGAATGTCAAGTGATGGTTGCAAATAGAGGAACTATAAATTGCTCTGGAAAATGCCATAATATCAAGCTAACCATGGGGGAATATGTATTGACTAGTCCAATGCTTTCCATTCCTATGGGAGGTGCTGATGTTGTACTAGGAGTACAATGGTTACAATCTTTGGGGACGGTAGCTTTTAATTTTCAAGAACTTTTCTTAAATTTTTTTTCAGAAGGAAAGGAAGTCGAATTACGGGGTATTGCGGGGAAGCCGGGAAAGATAATAAGCTCTAATGTCATGACAAAGCTTCTAAAGAAAGAACAATGAGGCGTAATTGCACAATTATGCTCACTAAAAGTTCCAACATCAAAATCATCTATTTCTGCAGATCTCCAACAAGTCTTGGACAATCATTCCAAGGTGTTTGAAACTCCCAAAGGACTCCCACCTATTCGTGATTATGATCATGCTATTCATTTGATTCCAGGAAGTGTTCCTCCAAACATCAGGCCTTATAGATATCCTTACTTCCAAAAGAGCGAAATTGAACGTATGATTGTAGAAATGTTAGAGGCGGGTATAATTCAGCCTAGTCAAAGTTCTTTCTCTGCTCCTGTAGTATTGGTACACAAGAAGGATGGATCATGGCGAATGTGTCCGGATTATAGGGAGCTCAATAAGCTCACCATTAAAGACAAATTTCCCATTCCTGTGATTGATGAATTATTGGATGAATTACATGGGGCAATTTATTTTACCAAGTTGGATCTTCGTTCAGGATATCATCAAATTAGAATGAAGACTGAAGATATTCCAAAAACAACATTTCGAACTCATGAGGTCATTATGAATTTTTGGTCATGCCTTTTGGCCTTACCAATGCACCTTCTACATTTCAAGGGTTGATGAATTCCATTTTCAAACCCTTCCTTAGAAAATTTGTGCTAGTATTTTTTGATGATACTAATCTACAGCAGGTCTTGGAAGGATCATGTTGAACATGTTGACAGGGTGCTCAAACTATTGCAGGAGAAACAATTATATGCAAAAAAAATCCAAATGTTTCTTTGGAGTACAAGAGGTGGAATATCTGGGTCATATTGTATCTCACGAGGGTGTTAAAGTAGACCCTAACAAAATTAAAGCCATTAAGGAATGGAAAGTCCCCACAACCATAAAGCAGTTGCGAGGATTTCTCGGGTTAACAGGGTATTATCGCAAGTTTGTTAAAAATTATGGGAGAATAGTAGCACCTCTAACAACATTATTGAAGAAAGATGCATTTTCATGGACTCCTGAAGCAACTAAGGCCTTTGAACGTGTTAAAGTGGCAATGTGCCTAGCACCGGTCTTAGCTACGCCAGACTTCACAAAAACCTTTATTGTGGAATGTGATGCCTCAGGAAATGGAATTGGTGTTGTTTTATTGCAGGAAGGAAGACCCATTGCTTTTGAAAGTCGTCCAATCAAAGGAAAGTATTTACAAAAAACCTATTTATGAGAAGGAAATGTTAGCAATACTGCATGCACTAAAGAAATGGCGAACTTACCTAATGGGAAGACACTTCAAGGTAAAAACTGATCATGATAGTCTTAAACACTTTTTGGAACAAAGACTATCTTCAGAAGAGCAGCAAAAATGGGTCACAGAGATGTTGGGTTATGACTTTGAAATAATCTACAAAAAAGGAAAGCTTAATGTTGTTGCAGATGCACTCTCAAGAAAGAATGAAGAGGTGGAAGCATTGCTTTGTGCCATTTCTAATATCCAACCAGATTGGATAACCGAAGCAAGAGATGAATGGAAGAAGGACAAAGATGTATGGACACTCATTCAAAAGTTGCAGCAAGATCCTAGTACATCCGATACATTTAGTTGGAAAAATGATTCCTTATGGTACAAAGATCGCTTATATCTTTGTAAGAATTCCCAACTAAAACAAAAGATTCTTCTGGAATTGCACACTTCTCCTTTAGGAGGACACTGAGGATTTTTAAAAACTTACCACAGGGTGAAGAAAGAATTTTTTTGGGATGGCCTTAAATCTGATATTCGAAAGTTTGTGGCGGAATGTTTGGTTTGCCAACAGAATAAAGTGGAAACAATTAAGACCCCAGGACTTCTACAACCTTTATCCATTCCAGGTCAACGTTGGGAGGAGATTTCAATGGATTTTATCACGGGTTTACCTAAGTCCGAAGGAAAGAGTGTCATCATGGTGGTAGTTGATAGACTTACCAAGTATGCACACTTTTGTGCATTATCTCATCCATTTAAAGCAAGTACGGTTGCTACTACATTTATGGACACAATTCAAAAGCTACATGGAAACCCAAAGGTTATTGTGAGCGACAGAGATCCCATTTTTACTGGAAATTTTTGGACGGAGTTATTTTCTTGTTTGGGTACTCAATTAGCTCATAGCTCATCTTATCATCCTCAATACGATGGTCAAACTGAGATAGTAAATAAATGTTTGGAAGGATATCTTCGTTGTTTTGTATCTGATAAACAAACACAATGGGTCAAGTGGTTACCTCTTTCTGAATGGTGGTATAACACTTCCTTCCATACTGCAGCAAAAATGACCCCATTTATGGCACTTTATGGATATCATCCACCATCCATCACATCATATTTGAGGGAAAATTCGAAGGTTCAAGCAGTGGAAGATCACATTGAGCATCAGCAAGAAGTTCTCCAACTCTTAAAGGATAACCTGAATTTGGCACAAAATCGAATGAAACAACAGGCAGATCAACATCGCAGCGAGAGAAGTTTTGATGTAGGAGATTGGGTATTTTTACGGCTATAACCATATAAACAAATTTCCCTCAAGCAAGCTAAGAAGGATAATAAATTATCGCCAAAGTACTATGGTCCTTACAAGATGTTGCAAAAGATTGGTACTATGGCATACAAATTGGAGCTTCCTGCTTCTTCGCGAGTACATCCAGTTTTCCATGTTTCATGCTTAAAGAAGGTTATAGGTGAAAATCTTCCATTTCAAACAATATTGCCAGAACTTGATGAGGAAGGAAAAATCATATTGGAACCAGAAGCGGTCATGGAAACAAGAACTCGACAACTACGGAATCGATCAATTTCAGAGTATCTCATCGAGTGGAAGAACTTACCCACTGAAGATTCTACATGGGAGGATGAGAATTTTATACAGAAGCACCCAGAGCTACTCAAGCGTTGAGGACAACACTTTTTTGAGGGAGAGGGGCATGTTAGGTCCCTATATCACTAGTATAGTCCCTTATTATTGTTAGTGTAAACCCCTTATTGTTATTATTGTACCCTTGTAACCCCCATTTTGTTATTATTGTGCCCTTAAATTATTATTGTTAGGTCGGCTAGGATTACATTGTGGCCACTAGGATTACATTATGGCCCCATGGACTCCTATATATAGAAAGGAGGTTTTGTTCATTTGTATCATCCAAGAATTGTTCATTTATGTAATGTATTGGAGGTTGCCCCCTCGAAGTGGCTCATTTCTAAGGCGTTGATATCTCTTTTCTTCTCTTTTTGGAGCTGGTTACACAACAGAGAAATGAAATCCCAATCTCCTTGTCTTAGCATGAAACTAGTGAGGAGGGTGGCGAATGGTGGAGTAAAAATTGTATGATTTATATTATGGTCAATTATGGTCAAATATACACATATGAAACCAATTTCAAATCATACTAATGCATGGAAGGATCGCACATGTGCGATGCACAATGATTGGGTAAGATGGTTGTGAAAGGGTATGGAAGACTGTGAGTACGATAACTAGTATAATTATCACACTTTTCAAAAATAAATCACCTATTAAAGCATAAAACAACTTAACATTATTGTGATCGAAGTCACACTTACCAAAATGTTGTGCTTAGATTTACGTAAAGTATTAACTGTTACTGTGAGCGAAAAGATTCCAACCACTTGTCCAATATGTGCTTGACAGTTACTGGAGCAGAACACCACTTCTGGTCCCATTTTTTCATGCAGTTACTCGAAGGTGCAAGTTGTCACAAAGGGCCTTTAATCCAATAATTGTTTCACCTCTAGAAGAAAACTCTAGCAAATGGTTCCCTAAGTATATTATTTATACAATTTCAACTCTTCATTTTGCTTATCTTCTTTTGTTCCTCGCTTGGTTGTTGTTACATCTTCTGCACAATAAACTATTATTCTTTTAAGTATGGATTTGGTTTATGATTTTGTAGTGAAGTACAATAAATATTGTCACCGGTCCCAAATCTGGTAGTTGTTGCATCAGAAAAAAAAATCACAAGTCTTCTACATCACGCCCATCTTAGGTACAATCTCTCATCATGCAAGTGAAGGTGCTAATGTTGAGAACATGAGAGAATCACTAGATTATTGGTCATTGATCTATACTATTAACTGACATAAGGCTACTCACCTTTTATGTTAATGAGATCCAAGGTACCCTAGTACATCTTGTGAGGTATGAATAAATGTGTTGAAGTCGAGTTGCTTGAGCGACCCAATAACTAGGATACATTTATGCATTCCCATTGTTCACCGCCAAGAGACCACGCCACTAATGAATGCAAGCCTCAAGGTACTTCTAATAGTATTTAGTCTTTTATCCCAGATAATGTGTCGAAGTCGATGGAAAAAAGGCCATTAGAAGGAGGGCCTTAAGGAATCCCCAATCAACTAACTCGATAATGAACAAAATCTATGAAGATTCATGATTAGAAAAAGAAATAACGACAACTTATCAACCTAACCATGTCATAAGGAGGTTTTCACAATTAGGTCCCTTTTATGTTCTTTTTATTATATATGTGTGTGTGCGTGTGTGTGTGTACACACACACACACACATAAGAGAAGAATTAGGAAGATGAAATAGAGATTGGAAGAGAATCTCCTTGCTTTACTACCTCCATCCCATTATCTTTACAATTTTCTGCTGCAAATTCTTCCTTTGACATCGACTTCTGATAGAACTTCAGCCTGTGTCCATTCACCAGAAAAGATGTTTCTTTTTCATCAATTAACTGACCCATTCCCAAAAATAGTGTCCACTTCATATGGTCCCAACAAAGAGGTTGTGAATTTCCCTTTGAAATCCTAAAATCTGGAATAAAAAAGGAGAACCCAATCCCCCTGTTGGAACTGTTATTATCGAATAAACCCACCACACCATTTCTTTTTGTGTTCCTGGACTAACACGGTCTGTTGGGTCACGTTATGCTTGATTTCGTCCAGTTTATTCATCTGTAGCAATCTTTGTTCCTACACTTCACTTAAATATAATCCCAACTGAGCATCAGTCCGAAAGGTATGAATTTCGAACTTGATTGGCTTGTGTATCCTATAATACTCCTCCATGTTGTCCTGTAGGCCCAAAGATCTTCAATCAACTTGTCTGCCCAATCTTTATGGTGAATATGAATGGCCTTGGTGAGGATATAAATACATATACATATACATAAACCATAATTTATTTATTTTAGGAAGAGAAGAATTAGGAGGAGGAAATAGAGGCTAGAAGAGAATCTCCTTGCTTTACTATCTCCATCCCATTATATTTACAAATTTCTACTACAAATTATTCCTTTGACATCAAATTCTAATAGAACTTCATCCTGTGTCCTTTCACTATAAAAGATTTTTATTGTTCATCAACAATTAGGATTTGAACTAACCCATTCCCAAAAACAATGTCCACTTTACATGGTCCCAACCAACAAGTTGTGAATTTCCCTTTGAAATCCTAAAATATGGAATAAAAAAGGAAAATCCAATACCCCAGTTGGAATTGTTATTGTGAAATAAAATTATCACCCCATTTATTTTTATATTCCCGCACCAACACGGTCCGTTGGATCACGTCATGCTTGATTTTATCAAGTTGATTCAGCTGTAGCAATCTTTGTTCCCACACTTCACTTAAATATAATCCCAACTGAGCATCGCTATGAAAGGTACGAATTTGGAACTCGATTGGCTTGTGCATCTTATAATACTCCTCCATGTTGTTCTGTTGGCCCAAAGAGCTTCTATTAACTTGCATGCCCAGTCTTTATGGTGAATCTGAATGGTCTTGGTGAGGATATCCTCCAACAGTTTATGAGTAGTCTCAACTTGCATGTTCGCTTGAATATGGTAAGGAGTCGAAGCTCAATGCCTAATATGATACCGTTCCATAATAGCCTTGATCAATTTAGACGTGAACTGTGTTCCTTGGTCCGTAACAATCCCCATGTGGTATACTGAACCTGGTAAAAATATCCTCATAAAGAAAATCAACGGTTGTCTATTCATTTGCTCAAGCCACCACCTTGGCCTTGACCCATTTTGTAACATAATTTGTGCACATCCAAATTTATTTTTCTTTTAGGTCATTGGCATGATTGTACCTACAAATTCCAGGGCCCGCCTCTTGAATGGTTCGACCAATACTTGTGGATGTAACAACATTTTGTCTTCTTGAATTGGCCTTCCCATCCTCTGGACGTTGTCACATCGACATAAATATTTCTTCACATCTTTGAACAAATTGGGCCAATAATATCGTGCTTGCAATACCTTATAGGTAGTGTGGTTATCTAAAAAATGGCCTCCACAAGGCTCATTATGGTAGAATTTTAAAATATTTGACACTTCACCCTCCCATACACATCATTTGATGATAAGATCTACGCATGTATAAAACAAATCACCATTGATCTAGCAATAATAGGCATTTCTATTTATAATTATGTGCTTTTCACAATAATACATCTTTCGTTGTAGTTTTCCTGTAGCTAGATAATTTGCAATATCTGCAAACTAAAGCAGGTGTAATGTCCCATAATAATTATAAAATAATAAATAATATATAAATATATAGTATAATTTAATAAATAAATAAATAAATAAATAGTCAAGAGAGTAATAAATAAATAATAAATAAAACATTAAACAATAATTGGAGTTCTAAATAAATTGGTAAATAATAAATTGGAGTCCTAAAACAATAAACAATAAGTAAATTTAAAGAAAGAATTAATTAACCAAGTAAATAAATTAACAAAGAGTTTAACTAAGAAACTAATAAAAAGGAAGTTAAACTAAGAGAACACTAAATTAAGTAAAGCTAACAAAAAGTAAGAGAACACTAAATTAAGTAAAACTTAAGTTGCATGTTGACACAGTGACTTTGTGCATGTGGTTCCCATTCCATGGTTTGGTCTATTTAATAGACATTGAGGAAGGTTCAAGGATTCATTCTTTTATCCATTATCTGGAGAGAAAGGTATGGTGAGGCAAAGGATACCCTGGCAGTAGTACGTTGATTGAGGGCTCGAGGGTGGCCAGCTGTGGAAAGATTACACACAATTGAGCCTACGGTTGGGTGGAGAGTTGTCCCCAAAACTTTGTTGCGGTCAGCAGGATTCAGCTAGCATTCAACCTTGGAGTCTCAAGTAAGGAAAAGCGCCATTACAGGTAAGTCGTCTTGCTCATGTTCTAAAAATTCCATGATGATTAGTTAAACAGTTTTGGGTTGATTATTCATTGTTTATGTGATATAATTAATTGCATGTTTAAATTGGGGTTGTTACACATGGTATCAGAGCGGGTTTAAACTTTAGGTGACCTCTAGGTAAAAGTTAAAACCTGATATTTTATTGTGATGATGAATAAAGGCCTCTGAATTGAGTAATGTAGTGATTATAAATTTAATATAATAATTGTAATTATTATTAAAAATAGATTTGAGATTAGCGTTCTAAATTAAAAAGAAAATTAGAAACCCCACATGCATCGTGGTTTTAAGTAAAATATATGCATGCATTTTACTAATTATGGATATGAATTCATGAAAATAAAATTTAAGATAGATTTTTGTAATTTTTATGTAATTATAAATATGTTGTTTTTGTAATTTTTATAATTATATATTGTTAAACCATATATATATATATATATATATATATATATATATATATATATATATATATATATATATATATATATATATATATATATATATATAGGTCAGGAGGTATTTTCTTTTTTTTTTTTTTTTCCTTCTTTGATGCCAGAGAGATTTCCTTAGGTTTGCAAAAATAATCTTAGAACATATGTGAGGTCTTCAGCTACTGCTGCAGCCATGCCTATTTTGTCGAATCGAACTGAGACCTCAGTTGTTCTAGATAAGACTTATTATAGGTTGCCCCATCCATCCTGGGCTGTATGAGCTAAAACACCAATCTCAAACCCAATGCAAGAACGCCAAGCACCAAGGCAGAGACACAACGGTTTCAAGGGCATTGCTCACATCCATTGGGCCAAACGCCGCCTGTATAGAAACCTACGCAGCCTCTATAGAAACCTACACCGTACAACTTGGCTCCAAATCGCGGTTGCACTGGGGCACATCACTCCATTGACTTACCAATAAGCCGAACGCTGATCCTTTGTTAGAACGTTACAACAATGCCGCCATATTTAAAACTATGACCAAGCTATTTGAGGCGCTCTAGGTTTTGAAACTGGACTAGTTAATCAATGTGAGTGTGTTCTATCAAACCCCCATTTTGCCACAACAAGGGAGTGGCAGTGAATTGAACCCTGTCTTGCAACTATACTCAATGCTGCCACGGGTTTATGTAGAATAAATACTTTGACCCGAAAATGAAACAACGTCGGCAGCAGGGATCGAACTTGCGCGGGCTTAGCCCAACAGATTTCGAGTCTGAAGGCCGCTGTTGGGTTCAATGCACTGAATTTCAAAGCTCTTTGTTTGCTGGGAACGTGTTATGAGAAGAAACACATGCTTTTCGAGGCTCGCAAAGCTTTCCACGATGCGCTGGAGGTAAATCCGAAGTCACAAGAGGTGAAAGCGGGCATGGATCGCCTGTCTTGATTAAGGTATTTTTCGCTTTTTCATTTCTAGGTTTTCTAGGTTTTAATTATGGTGTTTGAATTTGAAGAAATAAGATCAAATTTTCCCACAAAAAAAAATAAAAAAAAAAAAAATATATATATATATATATATATATATATATATATATATATATATATATATATATATATATATATATATATATTGTCGCTCTTCAATTTTATCCTATTCCTTCAAGTTGATTTGATAATTTACTATTCAATTTGCATTTGTTTTTCATCTCGAGGATTTAGGTTTTAAGATTCTTTTATGGGGTTTGGATAATGTAATTTTTACTCTCTAATAGAACTTAATTATAGGGAGATGCCACTGTAGCAATAATTGGTACATCACATAGATAACAACCATCTCATAGGTAACAGCCACATGCCGGATAGGGCCCACAAGGCGTGATGACCAAATCACTAGCTTTGTTAGTACTAGAATAATATGATACTATGTAGTAAGATAAGAATTGTTGCCTTGTGATTTGGATTGGATCCAATGCCTACAATTGATCTGTAAGTGTATTTAAATTTGTTCTAGGTCCCAGTGTTTGGGCTTGGAATTAGAAAATTATCTGACCTGATTTTCCTAAAGAGATTTGTTGCTTTTTGAATTATGTTATATGCCACAATCTGATTTGAGAACCTTCCATTTCTAATTTGTAGCTATCATCGTTTTTAAAGTTCAGGACTAATTAGATTTTCATGAAGAGGATTATTGTCGCTTTGTGAACTATTAATTATATCATACTCACCAGCTGATTTGATGGGATTTTGTTTTGCATTTTCATCGTTCATTTTCGTGGGTTTGGGGTGTATCCTTCAATTATGGTGTTTGAATGAATAGAAAGGGCAAAAAATAATAGGCTTTATGTGGAGGGAATTGTTGTTATGTGAATGATGGAAAATACCTACAAGTTGATTTGATAAACTTATGTTTCCAATTTTTTTTTTTTTTACTTTTGTTGGGTTTTATTGCTATGGGGTTTGAATTTGATAAAACTGATCAGATCTCCATAAAGAGAATTGTTGCTATGTCAATTACACCAAATACCCAGAAGCTGCCCTTTTCAATTTTGTTTTTGTTTCTTGCGTTTATGGTGGTGGCTTGACATTGTTTATTTTCACGAGTTCTCAAAACGTTTTTAGGAGGACCCTTTTGAAGGTGGTGTAAGTTACTGCTTTTGCACCCGGCTCTAGCTGCTCACTTTTTGAGATGGCTGGGGAATAAATGGGATCGTACCATGGCAAGTACTAGGGTTCAACACGTGTCCATTTAACACAAACTCATTTCATCGGATTTATTCTAATTATTATTCTATTTTTAAAATGCTAAATTTATTGGTTTCCAAATGTTCCTAAAGTATAGAATTTTTTGTCAGTTTGTTAGGCATTTTAATAATGACAAAAAAAAATATTTCATGACATAAATTGATTTATTGAGTTATTGATAATAAATATCACGGTACTAGAGATTTATTTTCAAAATGTAAAATTTATAATATAAATTATTAATTACAAAAAAAAAAAAAAAAAAAAATACTATTAGTAATATTAAGTAATGTTGATTTCTATTTATAAAACTTTTAAATGATTAAATAATATGGATTTACTATGATATGGTAAATAATTGGGTCGAATATGTTTTGAGGACATTGAGTCTCAAAAAGAAGAGGAAGAACAATCATAGTTTCCTTTCATTTAGGGAAAGATATTTTGGGTACAATATAAAATCCACAGAAAATTAGGATATTTAACCTCCTTGAAAGTGTTTATAGGATACAATCATGCATTCAAAACTTAAATGAAAAGAAATAGAAATAGACATGTTTCTTAATCCCTTAGTTAACTAAGAATGGTGGGAATTATATTGTTGAATCCTAGAAAGTGAGAATTATTGGACTAAGCTACTAATTAGAGTATTAAAATATGAGTAGACAAATCATAATGAAATGGATATCGTTGGTTTTGCTCCAAGGACATTACATCTTAAAGATTGGAAGGAAAATAACAAAACATCGAAACATTAATTTTAACATGTATATTTTTGTATAGTAATTCATCACATTTAGAAATCCCATACGTTAAAGAGAAGAAGCAACTTATAATTAGACTAAAATGGGGGATGTCACCTTTTTATATGCTCCCTATAGCATGAGGGTTTTCATACAGGTATACATCTATTGAATAGTACATATGCATATTATGTGCTTGACAATGTAAAACTAAAATCTTGACATGAATGTTGAAAAGAGACCATTAGATTTGAAGTACCATACATGGAAAATTGATTTTCTGATAAACAATGATAAGAATGCTTATAGTGTGTTATTATTCTATATTTGATAAGTATAGATATGATTCTCATATTAATGATGTTTCATGATGTGATGGTATGTGGTAAATGGATATAATTATGATGAGAGGCTGATGATGCATAGGTGGTGGTTATTTATTTATTTTTTTATGATAATGATGTTGTATGCTAATGAGGGATAAGATATGCATAGGGATCATGATGTTATGATATGATGTATATTGGCATGTTGTTCATTTATTATGTGGTGTCATTATTCAAATATGTTGATGTTATAACTTATGATGGTATTTCATGATGTGAAGCATGTGGAATCAATACAGATTTTGTGACATAAATGAGGATGTAGTTCTTTACTATTTAGAATGTGGTTATTAACAAGATGTTATATTATCATGATGAGATGCAAGAGTTAGGATGTGAATTATTTTCTATGATGTTATGATTATAACTAATGCATTGGATGCATGTTGAGATGAGGTGATTGGCAGGAAATCCACAAATGGGCCAAGAGGGCTGGTTTATTTGATGATCTCGTGGGAGCCCATACCTACTAGGGAGAATATGTAACACCATATGGGCTGGGGACAAACTCAATCAACACTACATATGCCAGTGGTGCCTTTGTCTTGTATATCTCTTGATGGATAGCTCTTGAAGGGCTGTGGGACCATCTTGAGGAGGCTAAGCACCTGATATTGTAGGCCAAGTGCCTGTTATTGGATGGGAACGCCAGCGTCTAGAAGTGCATATAAGACTTCGATGCCTAGGGCTGTGCGCCTTAAGGAGCTATGGAGGGAGTGGGCCAGCTTTGCGAGATGCCCGGAGTCATTGAGTACTGGGACCGGATGCCTACCTTGGGGCAGATGAGGTTTGAGTCGGGCGCGATCCTTGGGGCCAGCCTTGACTAGGGACAGACTGGGGAGGCTTATGCCTTGTTCTGAAAATGGGAAAAAGGACATAGATTCCTTGAGATTCCCGAGCACTATGATGAACTTTTGATGCCTGCTGGTCATACTAGTTCAGTAGAGGGTGTTGGTCACACATGAAGTAATAAATAATAAATAATATAATATAATTAAATACTCAACTTCGGGACGAAGTTCCTTGAAGAGGGGGAGTATGTAATGTCCCATAATAATTATAAAACAATAAATAATTATAAAATAATAAATAATATATAAATATATAATATAATTTAATAAATAAGTAAATAAATAAATAGTCAAGAGAATAATAAAGAAAAAAATTAAACAATAACTGGAGTTCTAAATAAATTGGTAAATAATAAACTGGAGTCCTAAAACAATAAACAATAAGCAAAGTTAAAGAAAGAATTAATTAACCAAAGTAAATAAATTAACAAAGAGTTAAACTAAGAAACTAATAGAAAAAAAGTTAAAGAAAGAATTAATTAACAAAAGTAAAACAAAGAGTTATACTAAGAAACTAATAAAAAGGAAGTTAAACTAAGAGAACACTAAATTAAGTAAAGCTAACAAAAAGTAAGAGAACACTAAATTAAGTAAAACTTAAGTTGCATGTTAACACAGTGACTGTGTGCATGTGGTTCCCATTCCATGGTTTGGTCTATTTAATAGACATTGAGGAAGGTTCAAGGATTCATTATTTCATCCATTCTCTGGAGAGAAAGGTATGGTGAGGCAAAGGATACCCTGGCAGTAGTATGTTGATTGAGGGCTCGGGGGTGGCCAGCTGTGGAAAGATTACACACAGCTGAGCCTACGGTTGGGTGGAGAGTTGTCCCCAAAACTTTGTTGCGGTCAGCAGGATTCAGCTAGCATTCAACCTTGGAGTCTCAAGTAAGGAAAAGTGCCATTACAGGTAAGTCGTCTTACTCATGTCCTGAAAATTCCATGATGATTAGTTAAACAGTTTTGGGTTGATTATTCATTGTTTATGTGATATAATTAATTGCATGTTTAAATTGGGGTTGTTACAGCATGTGAGTAGGAATTGAAAATATTGTTCATTTGGAAATTCTACATTTACAAGAACATTACTTTCTTCATGTTGTAACCTAGAAAAGAAAGCAACAACTAGATTATCTTTAAGAGGTCAATCCACAAATCCATAATTGTAACATTAATTTCTTGTAGTAACAAATTCCATCTTGTGATTCGACCATAGTTATTGGTTTGTTCATGAGGTACCATATAGTTGCATGGTATGTATGGATAAAAACCTTGTACACTATAATATAGTGTCTGAACATGTTTATAAAGTGCACCACCATGAGAAAATCCTTCTCTATCATAGTATAATTTAATTTAGCGAGGGTTAAATTTTTACTAGTATAACAAATTACATAATAACACAGCTAATATTTTTTTCCAAGAACAACTCCCAAAGCTATGTCTGAGGCATTTGTGGAAATTTGGAAGGGTAACTATCAAAGGAGGGGCAACTAAGAGCTTTTATTCAAAGTGTTAAAGCCATGCTAGCACTGGTTAGTCCAAAAGAAAACGACATCTTTGGAAAACAATTTTAACAAAGGCATGAAATTCTTCTTAAAACCTTCAATAAAGCGTTTATAATACCCTACAAAACCAAATTCTAAACTTCTCACCTCTTTCTACATTGTAGGGGCTAGTAATTGAGATAGGACCTTGATCTTGGCAGGATCAACCTCGATACCTCTAGCAAAAAAAATATGGCTAAGCACTACACCCTTGGTTAGCATCATCTGAAATTTTATATTACTCGAGGTGAGGTGTGCTTCCTGACATATAATCAATACTTTTTAAATGTTTTCCAAAGCTTATTTGAAGGGATCCCCATTGTTATCACATTAATTCCGTTTTTTAAAATTTTCAAAAATTGCTGACAGTTACAATGTCAACATTTTAGTTGTAATAAACAAGGAAATCATCGATAGCGGGGATATCAAAGTTTTAATGTTTTGATAAATTTTTATGAAGAAATTCGCTGACAATAAGCTCATCATCGTTTCCGATATCGTTGAAAGGCTGACTGTCAACGCCAAAAATGGTGAGTTTAAAAATATGTTTCTTGCTGTAAAAGTCCGTAAATTTGGGAGCGGTTTCTGAATATATGGAAAAAAAATTCCTAAATTTGAAGGAGGTTTTTGTCCAAAAGAAACCCATTAAAAAAATGTCTCTCAGTTTCTAACAAGTGTTACAGTTTGAAATATTCAAAGGGATATTTGAAAGGTTGTTTTTCAAGATTTTGCAATCTCGTTTTAGTAACTATTTTCAAAATCATATTACGAACGAATTAAAATTGATTTTTCAAAACCGAAAGATTTTTTTGTCCATAACAGACACATTAATAAAAACCTCTCTCAGTTTTCTAATAGATATCACGGTTTTTGAGTTTCGAAGGGATCAATGGACCCTATTTTTCAGGAATTTGTGAGGGAAAAGCTCATGGACAGTTGGTGACTTGAATACCACCTCATCAAATTCAACTTGTTGTTCCTTATCTCCAGAAATGATTCCAATAACAACATTATCTTTAGATGCAGATAGGTTTGGAAAGTTTTATATGCATGTATTTGAGAGATACACTTTATCTCTTTTATTGTTAGCAATTTGTAATTAAATCTGAAGACTATTATCCTGTCTTCAATTGATGTATTGTGTATAAAGACATTTTGAGAATAATGAAAAAGGGTTGGATTTTATTGAAAACATTTATATTCTTGTATAGTTGAGTAGTATTAAATATATTACAGTTTTTTATGAGCAATTTATAAGAAACTCATGTGTTGTGATTCCCTATCAGTTTTCCCTTTGTTTATAAAACTTCTTTTCATGACTAAAAATGTTAGTATACAAGATCAAGATTGATTGATGCTCCTTTCTTTTATTTATCAGCCATTAGTATTTTTTTTCCTCAATAAGCTATATACTCTGTCTCATTTCAGTCTTTTTCTTCCAATTTCTCGAACAATCAAAGGATTTGCTGTTATCGTGCTTTTTATAGCTTGCTCATTAATCCTGTAGTTTTACTTGTTTAGGATTGGACTCCATGCCCAATGGTATGTTTTGTAAACAACCCAATCAATTTCACCCTATGAACTAAATCTGGCCACATATTTCTAAGCAAAACCTTCTACTATAGTGACCTTTGGGTAGTTGTGTTTTAGGGATATATCCCTCTTTGGGTTGAACGAACAACTTTTATCTTAAAAGAGGTTTGAGGTTACCTTAGGGTTTTTCCTGTAGCCAGGGTTTTCCCTAAGCGATAACATCTTGGAACGGTTGTTGGGGACGCAAAATTTCATGTCAAATCATCACTGGGAGAATGATAAATATAAGATATGCTCTTTGATGGTGAAAAAATGACATACATGGAAAGGTTGTGCATCATTCACCTGGCGATTGCATTCTCAATAGAATCTAGAGCTCAAAAAATTCATGATGACTCCACTAGCCAAAGACTCTATTCTTTGAAGAACTATTTGACAACTCCATTGTCTCAATATGGATCCACAATCTGCAAGGTATGCTCCTATGAATCGTTCTCATATTCCTCCCTTTCCAAATCATATTCCTCGCATAGATTGGCAGACATATCTGCCAATCTTTAAAGATGAAGAAGGAAATGATGCTGCTCTGCATCTGATTAAATTTCATATACATACACGTAAGCTTGGGGTTAAATTTCATGAAGCTTGTTTGATGAAAATGTTCATGGTCTCTTTAGAAGAAAAAGCAAGATCTTGGTATGAAAGTTTAGCATCTGTTAGCATTTACTCCCTTGAAGATATCTATTCAGCATTTTGTGTAAACTATAAAGAAAGACACCCTTCTATAGTGCTAATTAAAAACTTTTGTGGAAATATTGAAAACCTTTTTTCAACCATGGGAATTGATATTGATGATGAGGATCTAATGAAGGATGAAATCAAAGAATCTCTATATGAATTTCCTTCTTATCATGAAGAAATTATGGAAGATAGTTGTCATGTTAATCATTACACTTTTTAGCAAATAAAATTTTCTCCCTTCGATGAAAACAAAACTGATCAAGATCTTATTGAGGACAGTCATGTTCCTTTTTATGTGGGTGATAAAGACATGCATCAAGTTTATCAATTTTCTTGTGATCATGAGTATGAGGACAACCATTTTAAAAAAAAAAAAACTCATTCATTTTCAATATCCTTATGTGAAAATCAAGCTTTTGACATCAAATATATTGAAGCTTTGTATGAGTTTTACTCTCATCAGGAAGAACTAGTAGATATTAGCTACCTAGATATACAAGATCAATCCCAATAAACATTAGCTTCTCCCTTGCTTGAAGATGAAATAGATAAGCATCTTAATGTTAACAGTCATGTTCATTCTCTTGAGTTTTATGAAGACATTCAACAGTGTTTTCAATTTTCAGATGATCAGGAAATATGTAAGGATACTCAATCAGTTTTTTCTTCAAATCAGTCTTTTTCCGAGTCTTTTTCTCATAAAGGAACTAGTGAAAATCAGAATTTTGAGATTGTTTGCATTAAAACTTTTCAAGTTTTTCATGAGAAATTTATCCAAGAGAGCAATAAGTTGATTTAAAATGAAGAGTTACTGCTTGTATGCATTAACCATGATTTAGGATTTGAGAAATATAATGATGAAGATACAATTGTTCTTGCTACTTTTGAAAATAAGGAAATAGGAAATATGAACAATTGGTTGTATTTCCATTTGAAAATGAAAATTTTGAAATTATAAAACAAGAAGCAGTTTTAGAGGCAAGTTGTCCTTTTATTTTTACTGATCAACAAGAACAAATATTTTATAATTTCGAAGATCCTTTGGCAAATCTGTTGGAATTTTCAGTCAAGGCAGGGTTTGTTTTTACCATGAACACATGGATTGGTTTAAGCTATTATGATGAGTTTTCATGTTTCAAATTTGTGTTTATGCTTGAAGAAGTCAGATGTATGCTTTAGTCAAGACTCCAACTGCTTGCGTGGTTGTATGGGGTATTTGGCTTCACCTAACAACAACTCATGGTTAAACTTATAGTATGATATTTGTAAATAAGCTCATAGTTTGAGCATCTCTTTCAAGATATTTCAACATTACGTTTTCAATTTTAGTGCATAGTTTAAGTGTGGTTCAATTGCAAAATAGATTCGTTGCAGGTCACAAGTCATTTTGCAGGTTTCAGTTTGAGGTTGGGAGCCGCCTAATGAATCTGGCCTCTAGTCTATGGGGTTCTTGCTGCCATCATTGATCAAAAACATCCCCGTGAATCCAACTGTTACCACATTAACTCCGTTTTTAAACATTTTCAGAAAATGCTAATAGTTTCACTATCAACATTTTAGTTGTAATAAACAGGGAAATCATCGATAGTGAGGCTATCAACGTTTTAATGTTCTTATAATTTTTTCTGAAGAAATTCACTAACAACGGGCTCATTTGCATTTCCAAAATAGTTGAGAGGTCAACTCTAAATGCAAAAAATGGTGAGTTTAAAAATATGTTTTTTCCCGTAAAATTCAATAAATTCGGGAGCGGTTTCGAATAAATGGAAACAAATTTCCTAAATATGAAGGAAGCTTTTGTCCACAACAAACCTGTTAAAAAAAAACCTCTCTTGGTTTTCTAACATGTGTTATGGTTTGAAATAGTCAAAGGGATATTTGAAAGGTTGTTTTTCAGGATTCTGCAATCCAGTTTTAGTAACCATTTTCAAAATCATATTCCGAACGAATGAGAATAATTTTTTCAAAACCGAAAAAGGTTTTTTTCCATAATGGACCCATTAAAAAAAGCCTCTCTCCTTTTTCTAATATATATCGTGGTTTGGAGTTTCTAAGGGAAATGGACCCTATTTTTCAGAAATTCGTGAGGGAAAAGCTCATTAACAGTTGCTGACTTGGATGCCACCTTATCAAATTTTACTTGTTGTTCCTTATCTACAACGATAAATCCAACAAAAACATTATATTTAGATATATATAGGATTGGAAAGTTTTATATGCATGTATTTGAGAGATACACTTGATCTCTTTTATTGTTTGCAATTTGTAATTAAATCTGAAGACTATTATCCTTTGTTCAATTGATGTATTGTCTATAAAGACATTTTTAGAAAAATGAAAAAGGGTTGGATTTTATTGAAAACATTTGTATTATGGTATGTTTGAGCAGTCTTAAATATATTACAGTTTTTTATGAGCAATTTATAAGAAATTCATTTGTTGAAATTTCTTGTCAGTTTTCCCTTTGTTTATAAAAAATATTTTCATGACTGAAAATGTTAGTATCCAATATCAGGATTCATTGTTGCTCCTTTTTTGCATTTATCAACCATTAGTATTTGTTTTCCTCAATCCACTATATACTTTGTCTCATTTCATTCTTTTTCTTCCAATTTCTCAAATAGTCAAAGTATTTTCTGCTATCATGATTTTTATAGCTTGCTCATTAGATCTGTAGCTTTACTTGTTTAGGACTCGACTCCATGCCCAATGGTATGTTTTGTAAACAACCAAACCAAATTCATACTATGAACTAAATATGCCACATAGTTTTAAGCTAAACTTTCTACTATAGTGACCTTTGGGTAGTTGTGTTTTAGGGAGAGATCCCTCTTCGGGTTGAAGGGCCAACTTTCATCCTAAAAGAAGTTCAATGTTACGTTAGGGTTTTTCCCGTAGCCAGGGTTTTCCCTAAGTGATTACACCCATAAATAGTAAAATTGTCCATATATACTTCCATGCAGTCATGAATAATATTTGCAAAAATTCCCAGTATTGCTCTTTAAAAGGTAGTTGGGGCATTACACAACCCAAAAGGTAAAACACAATAAGTGAAAGTTACACATGAACAAGTAAAAATAGTTTTCTCCTCATCCTCTAAAGCTATCTAAATATGGTTATACTTGCTAAACCCATCCAAGAACAAGAAACATTTCTTTCCTGCTAGAGTCTCTAGAACTTGATCTATGAATAGAAGGGGGAAATAATCCTTCATAGTAGCTTTTTTCATTTCATGGTAGTGTACACACACGCCATTTTCTTGAATATTTGGGGACCAGACCTAATGGGGAAACCCATTTTCTATCAAATATCAAGTAGATTAAATTTGCATTAAGGAGCTTTTGTAACTCTTCCTTTACTACCTCCTTGAGTCATGGATTCATATGCCTCTAAGGATGTTAGATAGGGAAAGAATCAACTTGTGTATAAAGATGATGAGAATAAACTACAATATTAATCCCATTCATGTCCCAGTAATCCCATGCGAAAGAATTTATCTGTTCCTGTAGAACCTACATTTTTTCTTTTCACAACTCATCAGTAAGTTCACCACTAATGTTCAAAAATTTGCAAAGACTTAACTCCACATAAGTATAGCATGGTTCTATTTCTTGTGATGGTGCTTTAGTAGCATTACATATTGAAGACAAAAATGTTAGATCATTCGTTTCTTATAGATCACTCTTTAAAACATGTGTTAATGGAAGATCATCAGAGCCATAAGATCCTAAATTACATAAAAAATAATTAAGTTGAATTTATTTAGAACACTCCTGGAAATTATTTACTTGATCGACCAGGCACATTGGCTGAACCACTTCCTCGTTGCTTATCGAATCATTAAACCAGAGGAGTTCCTCCGATTCCGTGAGAGACTTCACAGGAGGGTACACAATTTTTTGTTTTACAACTCCTCCATGAGAAATACACATGTTGTTGAAAATTCGTCCTATGAATTCATATACAATACTAAGCCATGACCTCTTGAGGATCATCAAATTCCATCCAAATGTTGATTTAGTTTGCAATACCATTTAGCCTACCAAATATTTCCATGAATCAATGGAAACAATTACATCGTCTAAAACTCCTTTCGGCTCAACCCTGGATCTATCTGCTAGTTCAAGAATGGTCGGGGTAGGACAAATATTAGTTAATTCAAGCAGTTTCATGGTATGTGCAATCATGGTCACTCCAAGGGTAATCAAATGATAAGATTCCCATGGTTAATATATTTCTTCGCTAAATTCCTTTTAGTAATTACAATAAAACAATCCCCAACAAGATGAATAGTCAATGAATCTTTTTGTTTCCTCTATGGATTCTTTAGACACAATTCCCTCACTGTTTTAGCAAAAATAGGTATATCATGGTGTTCTTGTTGCGATCAACACCCTTCAAATTTTTTCTCACACTTGAATTTTGGAGCCTACTAAGGATCTTACAATCTGTCGCTATATGGTTACTCCATGGTTGTTTGATGTTTTGAAAAACATTTAAGTATTCTTCCTAGTTTTAACTATCAAGTCACTTGCACACACATGCTTAGTCTTTGACGATTTCATGAAACTACTTCCTTTATGCAAGATTGAATAAGCATAACACCATCCATCAAGACAATTTTTGTGCAATGTTAAACTCATGACAATAGTCAATTCCCACTTTCATTGACAACCCCCCTCACTTTGGTTGTGATTGTACATATACTTCGGTGAGTTTTCTCAATTGTCATCTTTTGTGCACTTTCACTTTCGCATTCATGGTTGTTTATTTTGTTTCTTTTCACTTTAATAAGTGTCATTTTCATGTTATCTTTACTCTGGAATGTGTCTCTTTCAAGTTATTTCACGTTTTGCAAGTGTCATCTTGATGTTTTCTACCTGTCGTAGGTGTCACTTTTGTTGATTTCACTCCTTATGTGTCACACCTTTGCACACCACCAAAGCTAGTTCTGGTGCACTCTTCTACATTACACGATCTTACATAACATTAAAATATGCCCTAGAAACATTCCTATAGCTTAGCATACCTTTTGGTCACAATGCTAGGTCCATATAATACTATTGTATCCCCTTATTGTTATTGTTAATGTATCCCCCTTATTGTTATTGTTGTGCCCATGTAGTCCCCATATTATTATTATTTGCCCCATATAAGCCCACTATTTTTATTGTTGTGCCCATACATTGTTATTGTTATGTCGGCTAGTATTATATTGTGACCCCTTGGATTCCTATATATATAAAGGAGGTTTTTTCATTTGTATTATCCAAGAATTGTTCATTTATGTAATATAAAAGAGGTTTCCCACTCGAAGTGGCTGATTTATAAGTCGTTGATCTATACTTTCTTCTATTTTGTGAGTTGTTTTCATAACATTTGGTATTAGAGGTTTGGATTCTAGGGTTTTGCTGATGTAAACAGGTCATCTTGGAATTTTCGCTATAATTTTTTTTTCTATGAAGTTTCAAAAGCTTAAAAAAGAAATCCATTTAAGCCGAAATCCCAAGGAACTCTTTTAAAAATATTATTATTATTATTATTATTTTTATTTTTATTTTTATTTTATATATATATATATATATATATTTTTATTTTTTTATTTATTTTTTTTTATTTTTATTTATTATTTTTTATTTTTTTATTTATTTTTTTATTTATTTTTTTATTTATTTTTATTTATTTTTTTATTTTATTTTTTTTATTTTTTTTATTTTTTTTTTCGCGGTTTCGGAGATATGATCTGAGGAAGTTGGGGTTTTAACAGGCTCCATAATTTAATCTCAAACAGGGTAGAGGGAAAATTTTCATAACTTTTTTTATAGACATTGGATTGGAATTCTGTAAAAAGTGGCCGGAAGTGCAAAGACTGTAGTTTCTTGTATATCAATTTCAGAGTTGAAGGTCTAAATAGAGACATGTGGCATGCTGTACAAGTTGTCTCTACTGAACTAATCCATAATTAGGTCATTGTGGGAGATCGGGCATAACATTACCTTGAAGAATCCAAATTAGGTCTGACCCATGGCATTGGAAGGAAGACTTAGAGGGCTACTACAAGACCGAAGATCAAATATTTGGGGTCTGAAATTACAGAGATACATCAGTTTCAATATCGAGCTCATCAAAAGCAATAAAAAGTTGAGTATTTTTTAAAAATTTCATAAGTCTTCTCTGAAAAATCAGTTTGAAGTGATTCCAAGGGAATATTGAAGCATAAATATCATTATTGGGTTCTAAAATCCCCCCCAAAAAGAATTACACTCATTAAGCCCTCACAAGGCTCTACTATGCCTCATCAAATGAATAAGTGAAACTTGGTATATCAAAATTACAAGACCAAGTGCAACGAATTTCGCTCTCGCAAAGAGTAACAAAAAATGAAATGGAAGCTAAGATGGATGGTTTGAAAAAAGACATGGATGGATTGAAGAAAGGTGTGGAAGCTAAGATGGATGGTTTGAAGAATGGCCTAGAAACTAATATTGATGGTATAGAAGAAAAACTGAAAGGAAACATGGAAGACGTGAAGAATGGTCTAAAAGAAGACATGGAAAGTTTGAAGGAAGGTTTGAAAAATATGCTACAAGAAATTATTCCTAATGGAGAAATGGTAGTATATGAAACTCATGATGAGTACAAAAGAAATGTTAATCATGATTTCATAGACTCTAATGTTGGATTTAAGACCCACCATATTCCAAATATCGAAATGAGGAAGTTTGATGGCAAGGATCTAGTAACATGGATACTACATATGGAGCAATATTTTGATCTCCATAATGTGCAAAACACACAAAAGGCATGCAATGCAACTTTATATTTAGAACAAAATACATTTGTATGGTATCGATGGCTTTTATCTCATGAAAAATTTGTCACTTGGTCATTTTTTATGGAGGAAATAAAATCACATTATGAAGATACAAAGAGAAACACCTTCTTTAGCCAACTGATAAATCTAAAAAAAAATGGTTCGATGGTGGAGCATATTGAGGACTTCCAAAAATTGAATACAAGGGTAACTAATATTCCAGAGGAACACAAGATTGATGTCTTCTTATGGAATTTAAAGGATAACATCTAACATGATGTTTGCCTTTGGGAACTTGATTCATTGGAGAAGGCATTTAGGTTAAAAAGAACAATTGAAAGAAAAATTATGGCGACAGGGAAGCCTACCACTTTTAACTATAAATATGAAAGTGTTGCTACTCCTAGACTTCTAAAACCTACAAGGTTGACACCACAACAATTGGAAGAAAAAAGAGCAAAAGGGCTTTGCTACAGTTTGTTGGAAATATGTTGCAAAATGTTGTCCTTGATGGCAACCTACTTGATGAAGTTGTTCTTGATGGAAACCTACTTGATGAGTTGCCTTTTGATAAGCAACCTATGTGTTAAAGATGTAAAAATGATGTTTCTACAGGTCATTTCATATGTGACAGAGAAAGAAATTCCAATAAGTGCAAGATAAATGAAACTGGAAATATTTCTTAATGTATACGTAGGTTTGATAAAGGCAACCCGCGTATGGAGGCAATGTGTACGCTACATTTATGAAGGCAACCCACGTATAGATTCAAAATTAGTATTTACACAGTTTTTATGAAGAGAAGTTGTGGATACACGCGGATCTGAACGATCCAAGTCACGTATGCATTTTGCGCTCTAAAATTATGATACCAAGGGGCATTACCATGGTATTAGCCCACAGTATTGAGTTGTATTGTCTATTTGATTCCGTCCAAGAATACCATCAGCATTTGTGTGGTTTTGACTCATGGTGTTGGTAAAGGCTAAATCTATATAAGGAGAAGAAGATCATAGTGCAAAGTGTGCATGAGTAAGGGTTGTAACTGAATAATTTTCTCTAAGGTATATCTGCATGGGATGAACTCTGTTTTAATTGATAGATATGAATCTATGATGCACCCATGGATACCATCATGGTTCAGGATCTCTCGATCTAAAATGACTATGCTCTTGTGTGATCCATTGAAGAGATGATTAGATCTATGACCTGGCGCATGTTTGCTGAAGTCAAGTGAAGAAATCTAGGCAAGTTCTATGGATCTGGTTCATTCAACAAAGTTTATATTTACAGATCTATACGCTAGTTCGTCTCAGTAAAAGTGCGTATATACGCGGTTTTGCTTCAGAAAAGGCACGTATGGTAGTTAGGGTTTTCTGAAGCTTATTGCAAAGGTTTTTCTGTTATTCCTGCTATTTGTCTGTTGTCTGTCAATGAAGTCTTCTTGCAGATCTGGGTTGTCTGAATACTGTATACGCTGCTAAGTTGATGATGTACAAATCTGATCAATGAGAGAATAAACATGGTTGATGGTGACTAACTGATGAAGGGTTCTGCATTTCTAAAGATATCTGACTGAAAGCCTCAGATCTGGATCTGAGAATGATTACATTCTGAAAAATAGTATTCATAGAGCTATACGCAGTTTGGTGTGAAGGAAAGCGCGTATACACGTGCGTTCAGTGAAGCAAAGTAGCGTATGCATTTTAAGTTGATGAATGTTCGGGGTTGAGTTTGTATCTATATATTTATTCTAAAGTCTGGGTTATTTATGAGTTCTGGTTACAGTGGTCTCACTGTTCTGATTGAAGTATTGGGTAAAATTTTATGGTTGTTGATGTTTATGAAGAGTTGTGTTGATGTTGTTTGATCCAATATGAAAATTGATGAAAAGTGGTTTGCAGTGGTTCTAAGGGTTTAAGCCTTCAGTATGGAAGTAGAAGCTTCTTGCTAGTAGAAGCTGGTGTTCTGATCAGGGGGTTGAAGCTCCCTTCCAGTAGTGGTTGGTAAACGAGATTAGGGGGTTGTAGCTCCCTTCCAGTAGCAGCTGGAAAACGAGAGAAGGTTGTAGCCATTTGCAGGTAGATGCCTGCGTACTGATATCAGTCTGCATCAGTACAATATTGTAAAATATTTTCCATATAATAAATATTGAAGACAGAGACGACAACATCAGTGGTTTTCTCCCGAATTGGGTTTCCACCTTAAATATTGGTGTTCATGTGTGATGATTTATACTGCTGTTACTGCACATAATTACTGATTATCTAACAGATGCATGACTGGTAAACTGACTTAAAGATTGTTCCTGAAAAGTTTTCTAATATGCAAAATTATATCAGTATACTCTAGTTTCTTTTATTATATGCGTGTGTATACACGAGTTGGGTTCATCAAATTTGCGTGTGGAATTTTGTAAAGAAAAAGTTAAAATATTTTTTAGTAAGAAACCTAATGCGGTGCTTCCCCCCCCTCTCTCAGTATTTTTCTCAACAATTGGTATCAGAGCAGGTCCTTCTGAAGAAGCTTAATCGCTAGAAGGAAGATCGGCTAAGATGAGTAATCAAGATGGGACAACATCTATCACGCCTCCTCTCTTCAACGGAAATAATCTAATCTTCTGGAAGACAAGGACAAGATCCTATCTTCAGCCTCTTGGAGCAGACCTATGGGCTATAGTTGAAGGAGGTTATCAATATCCAACATCAGTTCCAATAGATGCAATAGAAAGAAAGAAATATGAAACCAATGCAAAGGTGATCAATGCATTATTGGGAAGTCTGACCGAATCAAAATTTGTCAAAGTCATGTAGTTAAATACAGCAAAGGAGATATGGGACAAAATCATTCTAAGCTATGAAGGTGATACCAAGGTAAAAAGTGCTAAACTCCAAACTCTCAAAATTCAATATGAAAATATTAGGATGCATAATGAGGAAAGCATTGCCAGTTTCTTTTTACGCCTAGATGATATTCTAAATCATATGAGAAATCTGGGTGAAATAATAACTGACACTACTCTGGTAGAAAAGGTTTTAAGATCTCTAACTCCCAAATTTGAGTCAAAAGTGTCTGCTATTAAAGAGAAGCAGGATCTACAAACTCTTACTATTGTTCAACTTCATGGTATTTTGACTGCTTGTGAAATGAGAAAAAGAGGTCCATCTGAAGTCAAAGAAGTTGTCTTTAGAGCTGCTGCAAAAGGAAAAGAAGTAGAAGAACAAGAAGGATCAGGGTATGTTTCAGAAGAAGAAGAGATAAATTTTGTAAAGAAGCTACAACTTGGCACTAGAAGGTTTAGAGGTAAGATTCCTTTTAAATGTTTTGCTTGTGGAAGAGTTGGTCATTATGCTGCTAAGTGTCCCCATAAAGAAAAACATGAAAAAGGAAAGGAAATAAGAGTCAGTCTATCAATAGAAAAATTTATTATGCTCATGAAGATAGTGATGGCTATCAAATAATGAAGAAGGAGAATCTGATAAAGATGTTAGACTACTCATGTCTTTTGAAAAATACTCTAGTGAGGCTAAAGATACCTTTATGGATGCTCTAGAAGAAAATGATTTTCTTGAAGAAATTAATAAGCTCAAAATATGTTTGGAAGAAAACAAAATTGCCATAGATACTCTAAAGAATCAGCTTACAGAAAAGGAGAAGCACAACGAGAAATTAGAATGTGAAATAGTAAGTCTAAGAAAGGAAGTTGAGAAAGAGAAATCTTAGATTTGCTAAAGGAACTGAAACCTTAGATGAAATTATCAAGGTTCAACGCTTTCCTTTTGTAAAGATAGGTCTTGAATATATCGGAGAATCCTCTCAGTCTTCAGCACCAAGCTATCTAAATGCAGCTAAAGCCAACCTACAACATTCCATCACTCAGCAAGAGAACAGAGAAACTTCACAGGTAAAGCATGACCACTTCAATACAAAGAAAAATGGAAGAAATACCAATCAGCAGGTAAACACAAATAGAAGGTTTCATGATCGCAAAATTTTCTTATTTAATGGACAATGTTTCTCATGTCATAATTTTGGTCATAAAGATTTTCAATGTGTTGCATACAAAACCATCATGACTAGAGAAGCAAGAAAGCAAAGAAATGAGACTGGAATAAAGAAGAATACTTATAACAACTTTTCTCCTCTTCAAAATGAAATTGAATGTGCTTATTGCAATAACTTTGGTCATGGAGAATTTGAATGCAGGAGCAAACTTCAACCAAAAGAGCATATACCTTCAAATTCCAAGGTATGGTTAAAGAAGGACTTACAAGTTGAGAATTGTGGCATAGCCTTATTTGCAGAAGGGTAAGAAAATCAATGGTACATTGATAGCGGATTCTCAAAACACATGACAAGTGATAGAAATAAACTCCTTGCATACAATGCTCTAGAAAGAGAAAATAATGTTACCTTTGGAAATGATACTCCTACTGTCATTAAAGGAAAAGGTTTTTTTTTTTTCTAGAAGAAAAGGTAAAAGCTAACAATGTTATGTATGTGGATGGATTAAAACATACCTGTTAAGTGTGAGTCAAATGTGTGATCAAGGAAATGAAGTTGTTTTTAGTTCAAAAGAATGTGTGGTATGTGAACTTGACACAGGAAAAATAGTAATAAAAGGAACTAGAACACCAAGAAATATGTATGTATTGAAAGGTTGCAAAGAACAATGTTACTTGGGTAAATCTTCAGAAAAATTGGTTATGGCACATAAAATTGAGGCACTTAAGCTTCTCTCAAATTAGAAAATCTATCAGACTCAAAGTTGTTCGTGATCTTCCCAACATCACTCTGCTGGAAAATACCATATGCAAATCTTGCCAATTCGGTAAGCAAACCAGAGTGCAATTCAATGCCAAAGAAGGATCAGCAAGTAAGCCTCTTGAACTCATACATACTGAATTACGTTTACCTATGAAGAAAAAGTCACCCTGTGGAGAACAATACTATATTATATTTATTGATGACTTATCTAGAATGTGTTGGATTGGGTTACTAAAACACAAAGATGAAGCATTTGAAAATTTTCAGATATTCAAAGCTCTGGTTGAAAATGAATTAGATCTAAAACTCAAATGTCTTAGATCTTACCATGGAGGGGAATATATTTCAAATGAATTCTTTGATTTTTGTGACAGCATGGCATGAAAAGACAGTTTTATGTAGCTGGAATCCCACAACAAAATGGCGTGGCAGAAATAATGAATAGAATAGTTCAATAGATGGCTCATGCTATGCTTGATGATTTCGGAACACCTGATACCTTTTGGGGAGAAGCAACACATACCGCAATAAATATTCTTAACAAGGCTCATGTCCATGTGAACAGTGATAAAACTCCTTATGAGCTCTGGTATGGTAATCTTCCAACTGTAAAGCATTTTAGAGTTTTTGGAAGCAAATGTTTTATCGAGAACAATGATGAAAAACTTGGTAAATTTTAACAAAGAGCTGATGAAGGAATATTTCTTGGCTACTCTTCAATAATTAAAGCATATAAGTGTTACAATAAAAGACTTAGGAAGATTTTTGAATGTATTGATGTTGTAATTGATGAGTCTCTCTCAGCTCCTAAAAAGGAAATAACAACAACAACTAAAGATGATGATGATGTATATTTTCCCTCGTCAAATAGAAAAAATATAGAAGGTGAACCCAATGAAGCAGCAGAATAAGATCTATCTAAAAAAGCTCCATCCACGTATGTACAAAAGAACCATCCAGAATCTCAAATTTTGGGAAAAAAGGGATCAAGTGTCCAAACAAGAAGAACTCTTGTAGGATCCCCTAGCTATCTGGCATTCTTATCCACTATTGAACCACATAATGTAAATCAAGCTATAAAAGATGAATGTTGAATTCAAGCCATGAATGAAGAACTTGATCAAATTGAAAAGAATCACACTTGGGAATTAGTTCCAAGACCTCATGATAAAAATTTTATTGGAACAAAATGATGATAAAAAAAAAATTAAATGAAAATGGAGATGTTATTAGCAACAAAGCTAGACTTGTTTGTAAAGGGTATGCTCAACAAGAAGGCATAGAATTTGAAGAAACATTTTCTCCTATAGCTAGACTTTAAGCCATAAGAATGTTTCTTGCCTTTTCAAGCTTTCAACAATTCAAAGTTTATCAAATGGATGTTAAATCTGCCTTCCTCAATGGTGATCTAGAAGAAGAACTTTATATAGAACAACCAGAAGGATTCATTTTGGGAAATGATGAAAAACTTGTTTGAAAACTTAAAAAGGCTTTATACGGTCTCAAACAAGCTCCAAGGGCATGATACTATCGTCTTGACAAATATCTTCATCAACAAGGTTTTTCAAAGGGATCTGCTGATAGCAACTTATACACAAAAATTGAAAATGATAATCTATTGATTGTAGTTGTATATGTTGGTGACATCATTTTTGGAAGTAATGAAGAGTCCATGAGTCATAAATTTGCTTTTGTTATGCAGCAAGAATTTGAAATGCCTTTACTTGGAGAACTAACATTTTTTCTTGGCTTACAAGTGCAACAAGCAATAGATGGAATATTTTTATCACAAGCAAAATATCTTAAGAAAATTCTAAAGAAGTATGGGATGGAAGGCTGCAAACCTGTAAGTACACCAATGATAACTAGGTGTAACCTCAGTTCTCATGATGATTCTCCCACAATGAAGCAACCATAATACAGATCCATGATTGGAAGTCTGCTTTTTCTAACCAGGACAAGACCTAACATTATGCATGCAGTTAGGATTGTTGGACTATTCCAAGCTAATCCAAAAGAGTCACACCTTTAGGCTGTAAAAATAATATTCAAATATCTACAAGGGACTCGAGACTTTGGTCTATGGTATCCAAATAATGTTGATCTCACTCTTCATGCTTACACAGATGCGGATTGGGGTGGAAATGTTGATGATCGCAAAAGCACTAGTGGTGGTGTGCTCTATATGGGGCCTCGATTAGTATCTTGGTTCAGCGAGAAACAAAGTTCTATTGCCTTATCTATAGCAGAAGCGGAATATGTGGCTGCCGCATCATGTTGCACACAACTACTTTGGATGATGCAGACTTTACAAGACATTCAAATCAAATGTTCACCTCCCATCTCCATTTTGTGTGATAATACAAGTGCCATTAGTATCTCAAAGAATCTCGTTATGCATTCCAAAACCAAGCACATTCCTATCAAGTACCACTTCCTATGTGAACAAGTGCTTTAACAAAAGGTTAAATTGGAGTATGTTCCCTCCAAAGAACAAGTTGTCGATATATTTACTAAACCTCTTCCCCGGGAAGCATTCGAATATCTCAAACAGAAGCTAGGAGTTTTCTCTGCCTCTCTGATCAAATTTGCTTAATTTCAGAAGATTAAATTCAATATGTGGGTTTCATAAAGGAAAATCACGTATATACGCGAGTTTCTGTGCATAAAACCGCGTATAGGTTTTGCTGACATAAATTCTCTGGCTCCGCGTTTCAGAACAATTGTGATACTGTTGGGTAATCTTTGTTGTTGTTCCAGTATTCATATTTCTATATCATTCTCTGATATTTATCTCCTTGATGAAGATGCTTTGATGATTTGGTTGTTGAAGGTGTTCATGATGCACAAGCTAAGGGGGAGCACTTGTCTTGTGGAAAAGGATGCATTGTTGGAATTCTTATTGGTTGTTGTGTTATGATCTCATGTTTGAGATTCTTTGGTTTTGGTCACAAATAAGGTCATGTTGAGACCTATGATGTAAAATTGTTATATTCAAACATGTAAGGACTTGTTCAAATTTGTAAACCCACTTGGTTGGGAAGTTGAGTCAAATTTGTAATTCCACTTGGTTGGATCATTGATGTAAGTATGAGTCCTTGGTGATAGGAAAGGTCATACTTGGTTGAGTCATGTACTTCATTGAAAAATCTGTTTAAAGATCCAGCATGAACTTAGGGGGAGCATGGTAAATTGAGTACACATAAGATCTTTAGAGCTCATATTTCTACAAGGGAAGAGAAACCTTGTTTTGGTTTTGATCCGCCCTTTTACCTTGATGTCAAAGGGGGAGAGTATTTTGGTGTTTGAATAATGGTTATGATTAATGTATTTATCTATTGTGATGATCAAACACCATCATGGTTTCCATCAAGTCCAAAGGGCGCTATTGTTGGCAATATGTTGCAATATGTTGTCCTTGATGGCAACCTACTTGATGAAGTTGTTCTCGATGGAAACCTACTTGATGAGTTGCCTTTTGATAAGAAACCTATGTGTTAAAGATGTAAAAATGATGTTTCTACAGGTCAGTTCAGATGTGACAGAGAAAGAAATTCCAGTAAGTGCAAGAGAAATGAAACTGGAAATATTTCTCAATGTATACGTAGGTTTGATAAAGGCAACTTGCGTATGGAGGCAATGTATACGATACTTTTAGGAAGGCAACCCGTGTATACATTCCGGTTTAGTATATACGAAGTTTTTATGAAAAGAAGTTGCGTATACACGCAGATACAAACGATCCAAGTCACGTATGCCTTTTGCGCTCTAAAATTATGATACCAAGGGGCATTACCATGGTATTAGGCCACAGTATTGAGCGCTATATTGTCTATTTGATTCCGTCCAAGAATACCATCAGCAGTTGTGTGGTTTTGACTCATGGTATTGGTAAAGGCTAAATCTATATAAGGAGAAGAAGATCATAGTGCAAAGTGTGCATGTAAGTGCTGTAACTGAATAATTTTCTCTAAGGCATATCTGCATGGGATGAACTATCTTTTAATTGATAGATCTGAATCTATGATGCACCCATGGATACAATGATGGTTCAGGATCTCTAGATCTGAAATGACTATGCTCTTGTGTGATCCATTGAAGAGATGATTAGATCTATGACCTGGCGCAAGTTTGATGAAGTAAAGTGAAGAAATCTAGGTAAGTTCTAGGGATCTGGTTCATTATGCAAAGTTTATATTTACAGATCTATACGCTAGTTTGTCTCAGTAAAAGCGCGTGTATACGCACTTTTGCTTCAGAAAAGGTGCGTATGGTAGTTAGGGTTTTCTGAAGCTTATTGCAGAGGTTTTTCTGTTATTCCCGTTATTTGTCTGTTGTCTGTCAATGAAGTCTTCTTGTAGATTTGGGTTGTCTGAATACTGTATATGCTGCTAAATTGATTATGTACAAATATGATCAATGAGAGAATAAACATGGTTGATGGTGACTAACTGATGAAGGGTTCTGCATTTCTGAAGATATCTGATTGAAAGCCTCAGATTTGGATCTGAGACTGATTACATTCTAAAAAACAATATTCACAGAGCTATATGCAGGTTGGTGTGAAGGAAAGTGCGTATACACATGGGTTCAATGAAGCGAAGTAGCGTATGCATTTTAAGTTGATGAATGTTCAGGGTTGAGTTTGTATCTGCATATTTATTCTAAAGTCTGGGTTATTTCTGAGTTCTGGTTACAATGGTCTCACTGTTTTGATTGAAGTATTGGGTAAAATTTTATGGTTGTTTATATTTATGAAGATTTGTGTTGATGTTGTTTGATCCAGTATGAAAATTGATGAAACGTGGTCTATAGTGGTTATGAGGGTTGAAGCCTTCAGTATGGAAGTAGAAGCTCCCTGCCAGTAGAAGCTGGTGTTCTGATCAGGGGGTTGAACCTCCCTTCAAGAAGTGGTTGGTAAACGAGATTAGGGGGTTGTAGCTCCCTTCCAGTAGCAATTGGAAAATGAGAGAAGGTTGTAGCCTTCTACAGGTAGATGCCTGCGTATTGATATGAGTCTGCATCAGTACAATATTTTAACAATTTTGCATATAATAAATATTGAAGACAAAGATGACAGCAGCAGTGGTTTTCTCTCGAATTGGGTTTCCACCTTAAATATTGGTGTTCATGTGTGTTTCTCTTGTGTGTGTTAGCACCCTGTAATCAGCAAGATTGGCAAAAGTCCGACTGCAGGGAGAACATCATTTCAACCACTTTGGGATTTTAGGATCTAGTCCTCCTGAATCCGGAGAGGGATGTCTCCAATAAGTGCAAAGATGGATTTATCTTTAAAGTTTTGGGTAATGATATTAGGCTAGTTATTAAGGCCAAGGGTTTTTGCTTGTTTTTGGATGGTTGAGCATGATTATTCTTTGAGGGGAAAGTTCTAAGTGCAAAAAGTTTCAAAGGTGAGAAGTTGCAAGCAAATAGAACAAGTTTTGGCCAAAAAGAGAGACAAATTGCTGGTTTTAGTCCATTGGGCTATGGAGTCATAATAGGGTTTAATTGAAACAACAAGGGGCAAGAGTGGTCCATGGGGAAAGTCATCTATGTCTAAGGATCTCTCTAAAGTTTGATTTATGGAATGAAGTGATACAAAAAAGAAGGGGAATTAAACAAATGAAGAACAAAGAGCAGTCCAGGATCTGGTAAGTACTTTGAAACTAGCCAGCCTTTGACAAACACTTAAGAAAAACATAAAAGCAATCCAGGATCTGGTAAGTACTTTGAAACTAGCTAGCCTTTGATATACTTTCAATAGAAAACATTTAAAAACAAAGGGAAACTTGAAAGCAACTGTTGAGAAGAAACTAGCGGGCCGGGCTCACCACAAATCCTCTCCTAGCTCTGCTCTAATTGGTAACTTTCAATACAAACACAAAGATAACAAAGAATGGCCTAAGATCTGGTAAGTACTTCGAAACTAGCCATCTTTTAACACATTCCAAGGGAAACTTTCAGACAGTCTTTGGGGATAAAACTAGGACCAAGGCACACCATATCTTCCGTAGTTTCTCTCTACTTAACATAAACTGAAAATAACATTCAAGAATAACATTTAGCTAAGACAATAGGACGAGGGAACGCCAGCATTCCTAACTGCTCAAACTAAATTAAATCATTCCTAAATAACACAATTTGGAAGAAAACATTGAGATAAAGCTTATCAGTCAGAGAAGAGTACTGATATACAGTAAATCCTAACTCTATGCTTGTTGTTCTTTATAAGAGAAGATGCCCAAAGTGAAAACATAACTAAAATAACAATTTACAATAAGAAATAATATCACCGTTGACATAGACCAGGATCCCATAAATCAGCTTGTATTGATGCTTCAAACCAGTTACAGATTTAAGTCCAATGCTTTAGTTTAGCAATCATCTACACTTCCTAGACTAACTTATCTATCACAAGCAGAGCTTCAAGAGCTAGTGAACACTATTTACAAGTAGGAGTTTCAAGCTCAAGTATATTTCAAAGTTCTGCAACCAACATTTTCTCATCTTCTACAGGAATATTTATAGAAGGAATGAGGAGGTGGGAGAGGATAAAAGATCTCCCAAGGCATTCAATACAGACTGAAGGCTTCTTGGCCTTTGAGGGGCTCAATGAAGAAGCTTACATATGCGTCCTCTATATTAAATGTTTTACATTAAGATTTAAGCTCGGTGGGAGATTTTGTTGACTTTTAAGGCTCTGTGTCATGTTGTAATAACTCTACTGATATTTTTGCATTAAGTTCTTTGGCAGAATTAACTATTTGGGTTGCACTGGGGCAAATATATTTTCTCTGCTCAATAACTTCGGCCTCTGTTTGAATGCTTTGAGGCACATGTGGCTTTGAGGTAGCTAAGAGGATTCAATTGGCCTCAAGTGTGGCGGTGGAGGCCTTTCTGTCTGATAAAACACTCATGATTTTCTTTAACTGTGTTTTAATTTGGAGGATTAGGATTTTGATAATCAATCTTAGCTGTAATCCCCACAGATCTGTCTTCAATCTTCTGTCTTGCCGTGTTTTAATATTTGACATTAATACTCTTTTGATTCATTTTAACTCTATGTCTTGTTGATGTGCAGGGCCGCACTGGGTTCGTGAGGCATCAATGCCCATGAAGCATTGACGAGATGTGGAAATTGAACCCATGGATGGCTTCCCTTTAATTAATCGAAGGCGTGAGAATCGTCATTCCCAGCCTTCGGCTTTTTCTTCAATATAATGGAAAACCATTAATCACCTGCAAAACATAAACTATTTAAGAAATCCTGCGATTATTGGGTTTACTGCTTCGGAGGGTGTGGGGAGGAGCGTGGCCGTTGGATGGCATCATCCAACGGTGTAGATTCGTTTAGAGGAGGTTAAAAGGAGAGCAGAGGAAAGAATAAGTTTGAGCCGTTGATCGCGTAGTGATCAATGGTGGTGATTGGTTTTGATTTAACAGTGTGAAGGAGCCACACTTTTGGAAAATAAGAGAAATGCGAAGAAAATAGAGTAAAAACCTTTATTTCGGAAGAAATATGATTAAAATAAAGGTAGGAGGGTTCGAGGTGATCGTGGGCCGTCGGATAGAGAAAATTGACGGCCAAGATTGAATCTAGGGGTTGGACGAAACGATAACAGAGCGGAGAAAGGGTTAATAATGACCGTTGATCTACAAAGATCAACGAATGTAATGGGCCGAAAAAAATTATGAGCAGGGTGTATAAAATATCACCAAAGTCAGAGGATCGATCTGGACCGTCCGATCTGGACACGTGGATGGCCCAAATGCAATCGGGGCTCGGCGATCGGTGGGGGGAAGAACTTGGATGGCGCCAACGCGATTGATCGATGGCTGTCAATCTGCATATCAGATCGACGGTGGGGAGTGAATCGGGGGGGTTCAAAGGCGGGGAAAAGCTTTGCGATCGGAACGAATGAGGGCCATTGGATCAAAGGAAGGCGAAAAAGGAGATCGACGGCTCGCGATTGATCGGGGAATGATCAATCGGGGAGGAGGAATAACATACTCGAAAATGCACTTTTGAATATTGCCGATGCGATGATGTGCAGGCCGTTTGATCGGTTCAAGATCAACTGCGAAGATTGTTTCAACTTATGCACTGGTAGAAAAAATTTATAACATAGGAAAAACACAAAGTTCTAATATAACCAAAGGTTTTATGCGTCGGGGCGGGTTATATATATATGAAATGGATAGGCGCCCGACTGCGGGGCCTTTGGACTTTGTGGAAAACAAAAAGGGCCCGGGGCTTATATAAGAGGGCCAATCGCAATCGGAGGTTGGGGCTCGGTCTTTCAATCTACCCATTGGACTTTTGCGATGTGATTAGCGCCTTGGGACTTAAACTCTTGGTCCCGGGTGCAGGCTATATGGAATAAAAAGCAGAGGGGGCGGGGTTTAAACAAAAGGGATTTAATCGCATCGGAAGTTTTGATGCGGGTCTTTCAATCTACCCATTTTTCCATTAAAAAACATAACTCTGGCGCATTTAGACCAAACTTTGGAAAAAGTGAGTTTTTTTTATTTACAAAAGGAAATAAGGGGTCGGAGATGAAATATAAAATGTTTTCAGCGCCCGACTATGGGCACTCGGGTTGTATAAAACAATAATAGGATCAGGGGCTGTGTACAAAGGCTTAATCGCACCAGAACTTTGAAACATGGAAAATAGACTTATGCGCTCGGATTTTTGCGATGCAATTAAGCGCCCAAATGGCTCAGTGCCTGGTTCTAGCACCAGGGCATATAATGGGGAAGTGGTTTAGGAATTATCCCACGGGGGCTTAAGTTTGTAAAACAAAAGATGTATTTTTTATGAAATTTTTCAAGTTTTCAATGGATTTGGGGGTTTCGGCAGAGTTAAAAAAGGAGTTTTCAATTCTGTAAAAAGGATTTTATGAAAGGGGAATAGGGGAAAATAAAAAATAGAAGAAGTTTATGAGAATGAAAGGGGTAAAAAATAAGGTTAGTTTTGTGGTGGAGGGAAGGAAAAAATGGCCTTCAGCAGCAGTATTTTTGTTTTGGAATCAACAGAATTTTGAAATGGGAACAACAGTGACGATTGAAACAAAGGACATGATGTCTTCAAGAGTCTTCAAGAGATAACATTTTTTAGCAATAAAAATTGTTCCTTGAAGGCTCCAAAAATGTTTTAGCCACCATTTGGTATGACAAATTTTATTGGTGGCTAATAGTGGCTCCACTTGGGGATGGTGCCTTCTTGAAGGTATCAAGAAATTCAGACTTGCATTCTCTGGGAGGCTGATCAGTGCCTCATCCATTGGGCTGTCTTTCTTTGCTTGGATGATCTTCTTTTGCTCTGAAAACATATTAGCAGCCATGAAAACAATGGATCTTTCATCAACAAGTTTTCTACCTACCCAATCCTACTGATATAACATTTTTTCTTCTTTAGAGTGCATTTGGATTGGCAAACTCTTTTCTCAACATTTTATTATTTTGAAAGCAAAAAACCTAATATATTTGTACTTCTTATTTCTCCATGAAGTCATATTAAACAATTGAGTCCATATGCTTCTCTACCTAATCTATTAATCTGTTAGGATTAAACAATCTAATAGATTTTTATTCTCTAATCTCTAAAATAGAAATTTAAAAGCACACAAGTCAGGATTAAATAGTCTAACTTGATGCTGATCTATGGCATAAAAAACAAGCTGCACATAGATATTATTTTTCAGAAAATTTAAAAAAAAAATGGAAGGCTTAAGATCTGAAAGTTCAAGCACTTCCTTCATCTTTTTACAGCTCTGTTTTTGCCTCTTATTTGAGCTGTCTTTCCTTTGTCAACTGGTTCGGATTTTGAGCTGATTAGAACCAGTTATTCCTCTGTTTTTGACTCAAAAATTTTAAACAGATTTGAGTCATTCATATCTTGGAAACATAGGTTCAGATTTTGAGCATGTTTGAACCTTTAATTTCTAGCCTAATGTACCTACTGATAAGCCAAGATTCAACAGTTTGACAAATCGAATTCACTATCTTATCAGCAGTAAATTTAAAATCTAATTAGTCAAGATTAGGTTGTTTGACTAACTAGAAGTGTGTTTTCAGGAGTGGCATTTAAGCTTGCACACTTTCAGGTTTGTTTCTCTTTTTTGGTATGGGGCTGTACCGTTATTGTTTTTACAATCTGCCCCTCTCTTTTTTCTTTTTTCTTTTTATTAAAGCAAAAAACAACAACTAACTAAATGCTCAAAGGTTGAGCTTTATTGACATTCCTATCTAACTTATTCTAACTTGGAATATTTACATTTTTAACTTACAAACTCTCTTTTCCAATACATCCAATCAATCAAATGATTCCATGACTGGTCTTTGCTCATCTCTTTGAGCATGTAGGGTAAATAGGGGCATTCCCAAGCTCTATGTTTCTTGGCAGCAGCTCTGAAAATTTTTGTTGCACTTGGTAATATATTGTTGTCTGCAACCTTTATCCCTTCTTCAGATGTCTTCAGGAAATCGACATAGGGATCTTGAAATAATGCCTGGTTAAGAGTATTTGGAAGATGTATTTCAACCAGGATCATTTCTTCCTTTTCCACTGGATCAAGGCAAAGATTCTTTTGAGGAAGACAAACTTCCTCATCTTAATTATTATCTGAACTGGAGGACTCATCATATATTGCAGGGCTGTCCTCTTGTAGTCCTGGTAAGCTCTAGTTTAGTGGACTGTACTCTGTGAGGAGGTTATTATGTTCTTGAGCAGGGGTATGTTCAATTGCTTCCTCTTTTTCAAGAGAAGGCTCCTTGGTTACAACTTGCTCAAAAATTTCTTTGTTTCTTTCCTCCTCATCCTTTGAGCTGAAAGTTTGCTGATTCCCAATCACATGGAAACTATTAATGATGATGTGAAATGAAGCAGAGCAAAGATCCAATGAATCTTTACTCACTTCTAGGCTTTCATAACTTTCTTCATCAACATCATAAATAGTTTGTACTGGCTCATTACTTCTTTGAAGGGACTGATCTTCCTTCCATAAATCTGCTAATGATGGTCCTGCAAGATTAACTTCTGTTTGGGAAGCATCATCACTAGATAGATCTAAGTTAGGAAAATCATCAATATAAGTAATACTACCAATACAACATACTGGGTTATCAACAGGCTCTTCTTTATTCTGATCTACAAAAGAACTTTCTAAATCTATACAACAAAGCTCTCTATGTGAATGGGCAAGAGTATTTGTTTTGTAAAAAGTTTCAGAAATTGGTTGTTTATTAATAGTTTGATCTATCTCTTTTTCTGTCAAAGGGGAATATGTTTCTATGTTTCTTTGAACATGAGTACAACAGTTCTTTGTCTCTTGCAAAGACTGATTTTGAGGCTGGATGTCTTCTTGAGCCTCAGCTATAAGGGATGATGAATCAATATTTGAGTTTTCAGGGATATCTTGAGGAATGTCCATTATTTCTTGGTTGTTTTCTTCCTCAAGTGATTCATCTATATTCTTATAATTTTTCAATAAGATATTAAACTCATGAATCGCTGTTAAAAGATCTTCAGGATGCATTTCTTCCAAAGCTTCATCATTACCTATAATGTGTTTGGTGATGTTTTGTAATGGATCATAATATATTGCACCCCATGATAATGATGTAGTGTTTTCTTTATATTTCTCATAAAACACATATTCAAAGTCCCTTAAAGAAAAAAAACTACTAGATCTCAAGCATTCGTACCAATCCCTAGCTTTTCCCTCTAATGTTAACATGAACATTTTTATTAGGCAATCTTCATGCCATTCAACTTCCAACCTCCATACATGTATATGAAATTTGATGAGATGTAATAGAGGTTCATCAAACTTTTCACCTTGAAAAACAGGCAGGTTGTCATCCCAATTCACCTGGGGCATCTTATGTGGAAACCCAAGGGTATGATCTCTACTCATTGGGGCATATCTTCGTTGTATCCTTGGAATCATGTTTGTAAATCAAGAAAGAGGTCACTGAGGTCACTGTGTCTGGTCAAATAGTTCAAATTCTTCTACCAATGGAGTCATTTGGTCTTTTGGGAGTTGTGGAGTCGCCGGGTGGAAATTTTTAAATTTTTCTGCCCACCAACAGTATGATCGGGTTTGCTCAATGCATTCCCAAAGGAGTCTTATTAGGATTGAAAAAGTAATAGGCCTACTGGAGGCCAGTGGATTCACCAGGTGGAAGTTTTTAGCTCTTTTGGAGGTAAAATGTTTGATGGTCCACCACCATGTATCAATCTAGAAAGATTATGGGTTCTGAGTGCCTTATGAAAATTTTTCTAAATGAAATTGACTTCTGATCCCCAGTGGATTCACCAGAAATGTTAGCACCCTGTAATCAGCAAGATTGGCAAAATTCCGACTGCAGGGAGAACATCGTTTCGACCACTTTGGGATTCTAGGATCTAGCCCTCCTGAATCCGGAGAGGGATCTCTCCAATAAGTGCAAAGATGGATTATCTTTAAAGTTTTGGGTAATGATATTAGGCTAGTTATTAAGGCCAAGGGTTTTTGCTTATTTTTGGATGGTTGAGCATGATTATTATTTGAGGGGAAAGTTCTAAGTGAAACAAGTTTCAAAGGTGAGAAGTTGCAAGCAAATAGAACAAGTTTTGGCAAAAAAGAGACAAATTGCTGGTTTTAGTCCATTGGGCTATGGAGTCATAATAGGGTTTAATTGAAACAGCAAGGGGCAAGAGTGGTCCATGGGGCAAGTCATCTATGTCTAAGGATCTCTCTAAAGTTTGATTTATGGAATGAAGTTATACAAAAAAATAAGGGGAATTAAACAAATGAAGAACAAAGAGCAGTCCAGGATCTGGTAAGTACTTTGAAACTAGCCAGCCTTTGACAAACACTTAAGAAAAACATAAAAGCAATCCAGGATTTGGTAAGTACTTTGAAACTATCCAGCCTTTGATATACTTTCAATAGAAAACATTTAAAAACAAAGGGAAACTTGAAAGCAACCGTTGAGAAGAAACTAGAGGGCCAGGCTCACCACAAATCCTCTCCTAGCTCTGCTCTACTTGGTAACTTTCTAGACAAACACAAAGATAACAAAGAATGGCCTAAGATCTAGTAAGTACTTCGAAACTAGCCAGCTTTTAACACATTCCAAGGGAAACTTTCAGACAGTCTTTGGGGATAAAACTAGGACCGGGGCACACCATATCTTCCTTAGTTTCTCTCTACCTAACATAAACTGAAAATAACATTCAAGAATAACATTTAGTTAAGACAATAGGACGAGGGAACGCCAGCATTCCTAACTGCTCAAACTGAATTAAATCATTCCTAATTAACACAATTTGGAAGAAAACATTGAGATAAAGCTTATCAGTCAGAAAAGGGTACTGATATACAGTAAATCCTAGCTCTATGATTGCTGTTCTTTATAAGAGAAGATGACCAAAGTGAAAACAGAAATAAAATAACAATTTACAATAAGAAATAACATCACCGTTAACATAGACCAGGATCCCATAAATCAGCTTGTATTGATGCTTCAAACTAGTTACAGCTTTAAGTCCAATGCTTTAGTTTAGCAATCATCTACACTTCCCAGACTAACTTATCTATCACAAGCAGAGCTTCAAGAGCCAGTGAACATTATTTACAAGTAGGAGTTTCAAGCTCAAGTATATTTCGAAGTTTTGCAACCAACATTTTCTCATCTTCTACAGGAATATTTATAGAAGGAATGAGGAGATGGGAGAGGATAAAAGATCTCCCAAGACATTTAATACAGACTGAAGGCTTCTTGGCCTTTGAGGGGCTCGATGAAGAAGCTTACATATGCGTCCTCTGTATTAAATGTTTTACAATAAGATTTAAGCTCGGTGGGAGCTTTTGTTGACTTTTAGGGCTCTGTGTCATGTTGTAGTAACTCTGTTGATATTTTTGCATTAAGTTCTTTGGTAGAATTAACTATTTGGGCTGCACTGAGGCAAATATCTTTTCTCTACTCAATAACTTCGGCCTCTGTTTGAATGCTTTAAGGCACAGGTGGCTTTGAGGTAGCTGACAGGATTCAATTGGCCTCAGGTGTGGCGGTGGAGGCCTTTCTGTCTGATAAAACACTCATGATTTTCTTTAACTATGTTTTAATTTGGAGGATTAGGCTTTTGATAATCAATCTTAGCCGTAATCCCCATAGATCTGTCTTCAATCTTCTGTCTTGCCGTGTTTTAATCTTTGACACTGATAATCTTTTGATTAATTTTAACTTTATGTCTTGTTGATGTGCAGGGCTGCACTGGGCTCGTGAGGCATCAATGCCCATGAAGCATTGACGAGACGTGGAAATTGAACCCATGGATGGCTTCCCTTTAATGAATCGAAGGCGTGAGAATCGTCATTCCCAACCTTCGGCTTTTCCTTCAATATAATAGAAAACCATTAATCACCTGCAAAAGATAAACTATTTAAGAAATCCTACGATTATTAGGTTTACTACTTCGGAGGGTGTGGGGAGGAGCGTGGCCGTTGGATGGCATCATCCAACGGCGTAGATTCATTTAGAGGAGGTTAAAAGGAGAGCAGAGGGAAGAATACGTTGGAACTGTTGATCGCACAGTGATCAATGGTGGTGATTGGTTTTGATTTAACAGTTTGAAGGAGCCACACTGTTTGGAAAATAAGAGAAATGTGAAGAAAATAGAGTAAAAACCTTTATTTCAGAATAAATATGATTAAAATAAAGGTAGGGGGGTTCAGGGTGATCGTGGGCTGTCGGATAGAGAAAATTGACGGCCAGGATTGAATTTGGGGGTTGGATGAAACGATAAAAAAGCGGAGAAAGGGTTAATAATGACCGTTGATTTGTAGAGATCAACGAATGTAATGGCCGAAAAACATTATGAGCAGGGTGTATAAAATATCACCAAAGTCAAAGGATCGATCTGGACACGTGGACGGCCTATATGCAATCGGGCCTCGACGATCGGCGGGGGGAAGAACTTGGATGGCGCCAACACGATTGAGCGTTGGCCGTCGATCTGCAGATCAGATCAACGATGGGGAGTGAATCAGGGGGGGGGGGTTCAAAGGCGGGGGAAAGCTTTGCGATCAGAACGAATGAGGGCCATCAGATCAAAGGAAGGTGGAAAGGAGATCGACAGCTCATGATTGATCGGGGATTGATCAATCGGGGAGGAGGAATAACATACGCGAAAATGCGCTTTTGAATATTGCCGATGCGATGATGCGCAGGCTGTTTGATCGGTTCAAGATCAACGGCGGAGATTGTTTCAACTTATGCACTGGCGGAAAAACTTTATAACATAGGAAAAACCCAAAGTTCTAATATAACCAAAGTTTTTACGCGTCGGGGCAGGTTTTATATATACGAAATAGATAAGTGCCCAACTGCGGGGCCTTTGGACCTTGTGGAAAACAAAAAGGGCCTGGGGCTTATATAAGAGCGCCAATCGCAATGAGAGGTTGGGGCTCGGTCTTCCAGTCTACCCATTGGACTTTTGCGATGCGATTAGTGCCTTGGGACTTAAACTCTTGGTCCCGGGTGCAGGCTATATGGAATAAAAAGCGAAGGGGGCGGGGTTTAAACAAAAGAGATTTAATCGCATCGGAATTTTTGATGCGAGTCTTTCAATCTACCCATTTTTCCATTAAAAAACATAACTCCGACGCATTTAGACCATTTGGAAAAAGTGGGTTTTTTTAATTTACAAAAGGAAATAAGAGGTTGGAGATGAAATATACAATGTTTTCAGCACCCGACTGCGGGCACTCGGGTTGTATAAAACAATAATAGGATCAGGGGCTATGTACAAAGGCTTAATCGCATCGGAACTTTGGAACATGGCAAATAGACTTATGCGCTCGGATTTTTGCGATGCGATTAAGCGCCCAAATGGCTCAGTGCCTGGTTCTAGCACCAGGGCATATAACGGGGAAGTGGTTTAGGAATTATCCCACGGGGGCTTAAGTCTGTAAAACAAAAAACGTATTTTTTATGAAATTTTTCAAGTTTTCAATGGATTTGGGGGTTTCGGCAGAGTCAAAAAAGGAGTTTTCAACTCTGTAAAAAGGATTTTATGAAAGGGGGATAGGGGAAAATGAAAAATAGAAGAATTTTATGAGAATGAAAGGGGTAAAAAATGAGGTTAGTTTTGTGGTGGAGGGAAGGAAAAAGTGGCCTTTGCAGCAGTATTTTTCATATGGAATCAGCAGAATTTTGAAATGGAAACAGCAGTGACAATTGAAACAAAGGACATGATGTCTTCAAGAGTCTTCAAGAGATAACATTTTTTAGCAATAAAAATTGTTCCTTGAAGGCTCCAAAAATGTTTTAGCCACCATTTGGTATGACAAATTTTATTGGTGGCTAATAGTGTGATGATTTATACTACTGTTACTGCACATAATTACTGATTATCTAACAGATGCATGACTGGTAAACTAACTTAAAGATTTTTCCTGAAAAGTTTTTCTTATCTACAAAATTACATCAATATATGCTAGTTTATTTTATTATATGCGCGTGTATACGCGAGTTGGGTTCATCAAAGCCATGTATGGAATTTTGTAAAGAAAAAGTTAAAATCTTTTCAGTAAGCTCTAAATACTGATTCACCGCCCCCCCCCCCCCCCTCTCAGTATTTTTCTCAACATAGTTGCGATAGAAAATACACTAAAGGTCATAAGTGTGCTAAGAAGAAATTATTTTACATAGATTGTGAAGAGGAGGAAGAAAATGAACAAGAAACTTCAAAAGAAGAGGATATACACCAGGAACCAACCCTAGAGGAAGAAAAAATGAATCCGACCATATCATGTAATCCATTGGGAGGAATTACCACTCCTCAAAATCTCAATATAGAAGGGCATATCATGAAGAAAAATGTAATAGTGTTGATTGATTCAGGTAGTACCCATAATTTTATTCATTGTAAGGTAGCCAAGGAATTGAATTGCTTCCTATACCCAACACTAGAGTGTCAACTGATGGTTTCATATGGAGGAACTATAAATTTCTCTAGAAAGTGCCATACTATTAAACTATCCATGGGGGAATATGTATTGAATAGTCCAATGCTCTCCGTCCCAATGGGTGGTGTTGATGTTGTACTAGGAGTAGAATGGTTACAATCTTTGGGGACGATAGCTTTTAATTTTCAAGAACTTTTCTTGAATTTCTTTTTGGAAGGAAAGGAAGTTGAATTACAGGGCATCGTAGGGAAGCCAAGAAAGATAATTAGTTCTCATGTCATGACAAAGCTTCTAAATAAAGAACAATGAGGTGTAATTGCAAAATTATGATCACTGCGAGTTCAAACATAAAAATCATCTATTTCTCCATATCTCCAAAAACTCTTGGAAAATCATTCCAAGGTATTTGATAGTCCCACCTATTCATGATCATGATCATGCTATTAATTTGATTACATTAAGTGATCCTCCAAACATCAGGCCTTACAAATATCCTTATGCTCAAAAGAGTGAGATTGAACGTATGGTTGCAGAAATGCTAGAGGTTGGTATAATTTAACATAGTCAAAGTTCTTTCTCTGCTCTAGTAGTATTGGTGCACAAGAAGGATGGATCATCGCATATGTTTCCGAATTATAAGGAGCTCAACAAGCTTATTATTAAAGATAAATTTCCCATCCCCGTCATTGATGGATTATTGGATGAATTACGTGGAGCAATTTAATTCGGCAAGCTGGATCTTTGTTCTGGATATCATCAAATTAGAATGAAGACTGAAGACATTCCAAAAACAACATTCAGAACTCATGAGGGTCATTATGAATTTTTGGTCATGCCTTTTGGCCTTACTAATGCACCTTCCACATTTCAAGGTTTGATGAATTCCATTTTCAAACCCTTCCTTAGAAAATTTGTGTTAGTATTTTTTGATGATATACTAATCTACAACAAGTCTTGAAAGGATCATGTTCAACATGTTTACATGGTGCTCTAATTATTGGAGGAGAAACAATTATATTCAAAAGCCTTCAAATGTTTCTTTAGAATACATAAGGTGGAATATTTGGGTCATATTGTATCTGATGAGGGTGTTAAGGTAGAACCTAACAAAATTAAATCCATTAAGGAATGGAAAATTCCTACAACCATAAAGCATCTTCAAGGATTTCTCAGGTTAATAGGGTATTATCACAAGTTTGTTAAGAATTACGAGAGAATATCAGCACATTTAACATCATTATTGGAGAAAGATGCATTTTATTGGACTTCAGAAGCAACTAAGGCCTTTTAACATCTTAACGAGGCAATGTGTTAATCACCAGTCTGAGCTATGTTAGACTTCACAAAAACCTTTATTGCAGAATGTGATGCTTCAGGAAATGGAATTGGTGTGGTTTTAATGCAAGAACGAAGACCCATTTCTTTTGAAAGTCGTCCAATCAAAGGAAAGTATCTAATGAAACCTATTTATGAGAAGGAAATGTTGGAAGTACTACATGCACTGAAGCAATGGCGACCTTACCTAATGGGAAGACACTTCAAGGTAAAAATAGATCATGATAGTCTTATATACTTTTTGGAACAAAGATTATCTTTAGAAGAGAAGCAAAAATGGGTCACAAAGATGTTTGGTTATGACTTTGAAATCATCTACAAAAAAGGAAATCAAAATGTTGTTGCAGATGCACTCTCAAGAAATGATGAGGACGTGGAAGCATTTATTTTTGCCATTTATATTATCCAACCTGAGTGGATAACCGAAGCAAGGGATGAATGGAAAAATGATGAAGAGGTGTGGACACTCATTCAAAAGTTGAAACAAGATCCCAATACATCTGAAATATTTAGCTGGAAAAATGATTCATTATGGTAAAAAGATAGCTTATATCTTTGTAAGAATTCCTAACTCAAACAAAAGATTCTTTTGGAATCACACACCTCTCCCTTAGGAGGCCACTCAGGATTTTAAAAAACTTACCACAGGGTCAAGAAGGATTTTTTTTGGGATGGCATTAAATCTGATATTCAAAAGTTTGTGGCAGAATGTTTGGTTTTCCAACAAAATAAAGTTGAAACAATTAAGACCGCAAGTTTGTTACAAGCTTTATCCATTCCAAGTCAACGTTGGGAGGAGTTTTCAATGGATTTTATCACAGGTTTACCCAAGTCTGAAGGAAATACTCTCATCATGGTGATAGTTCATATAATTACCAAGTATGCACACTTTTGTGAATTATCTCATCCATTTAAAACCAATACAGTTGCTACTGCATTTATGGAAACAATTCACAAGCTACATGGAAACCTAAATATTATTGTAAGAAACAAATATCCCATGTTTATGGGAAATTTTTTGACGGAATTATTTTCTTGTTTGGGTACTCAATTAGCTCATAGGTCATCATATCATCCTCACTCTGATGGGAAAACTGAGATAGTGAACAAATGTTTGGAAGGATATCTTCATTGCTTTGTATCTAATAAACATACACAATGGGTCAAGTGGTTACCTATGGTTGAATGGTGGTATAAGACTTCCTTCCATACTGCATAAAAAATGACCCCATTTATGGAACTTTATGGATATCATCCACCCTTAATCACATCATATTTAAGAGAAAAATCTAAGGTTCAAGCAGTGGAAGATCACGTCGAGCATCAACAAAAATTTCTTCGACTCTTAAAGGATAACCTCACCTTGGCACATGATTGAATGAAACAATAGGCAGATCAACATCACAACGAAATAAGTTTTGATGTAGGCGACTAGGTATTTTTACGGCTACAACCATACAAAAAAATGTCCTTTAAGCAAGCTAATAAGGATAATAAATTATCACCGATGAGTTAAACTATCTAAACTAGAATAGTATGGATTCCACGTTGCGCGTTTCTGAGCTGCGCTGCTAGGTCAAGTTACTAAGCAGCGTGGCTGCCCCCTGCGGCGGCCTGCCTAAGGCCCGATCCCATGGAGACGCAGGGCTCTCCCAAGGAGCCCCCACTACCGCCTTCTTCCCCTGCTTTTGATGCATTTAATCAGCTTCTGGCTGGTTTTCCCCTGAAGAAAAAAAGTGAAGCATTTAAATTTGTTAAGAAGCTCGAAGATATCCCAAAGATCTCTTTGCCTCCAAAGACCCCCATTCAAGTAGCTTTGTCTTTGGCTGATCGTGGTCTCATTGGCCAATTCACAGGGCTTTGGCCTTCTCCGAAAACTACTGAGCAATGGGTCAACAGAAACTGGGCTCCTCTGATCAAGCAAAGTGTTACATCTTACTTTCTTGAGCGAGGGTTCTTCCTCTTCGAATTCTCTTCCAAAGAAGACAAAGATTTGATCTTTCAAAATGGGCCATATTTCATGGGCCCTCAGGGCCTCTATCTGAACAAATGGACTCCGGATTTTGATCCGGCAGTCGATGTTCCCAAGGCTGTCCCGATGTGGGTTCGGCTCCCAAATCTCCCAGTTCATTGTTGGAACTGGGACTCCTTGAAACACATCGACAACACTCTTGGGAAATTCATAGATCGGGCAAACAACAAGGACCAGTATGACTTTGCTAGAATCTACGTAGAGGTAGATCTAGAGGTGGGCCTCCCAGAGGCAATCAAAATCAATGTCGGCAGCTGGTCTCATCTATAGATCTTGGATTATGAGCAGTTTCCATTCAAATGCAGGAAATGCCATGTTCATGGACACTTTGCTAGAAAATATCCATCCAACGCAGAGCCAAAGAAAGGAAACGAAGAGGGTTGGAACCAAGTCAAGCATACAAAGATCAATCACAAAGGTCAAAAACCGGGAGGAACCAATGGAAAAGGCCCTCTTCAGGCCAATGCTCAGTGCCCCCCTCCCAAAAAGGCTCAAGAAAATAAGTTCGATCCTCTAAGCCAACAAACGGAAGCAATTCAGGAGATCGAGACCCAAAAACTAGTCTCTCCAAGCATAGGCACTCCCTCAACCTCCCCTAAAGGAACAAGTGCTAAAGATCCCAAAGGCATGACTTTAGAAGATGAGGAAGAAGAACGGGAAACGGACGAGTTAGAGGAGGAATGAGAAATAAGAGAATCTCAAACCTCGGTAAGGAGATCCACAAGAGGTCGCAAAACTGACAGGGAAAAAAGAGAGCAGGAGACTTACAAAGACAAGTTACAGGGCAGCCAGCCAACTCTGGAAAAACTACTAGCCTCGAAGTCTAGGATGATGAAAAATCAGCCTCAAGGCTCCAAGGGAGCCCATCAGAAACATAAATAATGAAGGTCATCTCCTGGAACTGTAGAGGTATGGGGAGAAAAGTTAAGAAAGAAGCCATTATAAGCTTAATAAGAACATAATCTCTAGACATACTTCTCGTCCAGGAGACCAAGCTGGAAGACACAGCCTTCCTGCATGCAAGTAAGAAACTTTGGATCAAAAGCGAAGCAAGAGCAATCTCTGCCCAGGGAGCCTCGAGAGGGCTTGGCACTCTATGGAATGCCAACAAATTTGCAGTCATCTATGAGGCTAGCAACACTCATTGGTTGCTGCTTAAAATGCAGAATCTGGACACCAAAGAAATTTTTTGCCTTTTCAATGTTTACTCTCCAGTCAATGTTGGGGAAAAAAAGGACTGCTGGGATTCTATAAGGCAGCAAGCAGACTTGGCAAACCTAGAAAATATAATTATTGCTGGAGATCTCAACCTCACTCTTCACTCGTCTGAAAAAAGAGGAGGCACCGTAGTCCGAGATCCGACAAGGGAATGGGCGGAGGATCTTATGCAGGAATGGGAGTTGCTAGATATCAAACCTTCCTCCGGTAAGTACTCTTGGTCTAACAAAAGAGCTGGTCCATGTCATATTGCTGCCAGATTAGATAGATTTTTCATCCAAAGCTCCTTTATGTTACTAGGATTAGAACCTAGAATGCACATTCTCACAAATAGCATCTCAGACCATAAGCCCATAAAGCTAGAACTCCTGTCCCATCTAGATCTGGGCCCTATTCCTTTCAGATTTAGTCCCCTCTGGGTCAAGGAGCCAAATTTCATGCAATTAGTCAAGGACTGTTGGATACATCCAGTCAAAGGATCTCCTTTCTTTGTCTGGGAGGAAAAGCTTAGAAGGGTGAAAGGAGCTCTAAAACGATGGGCCAAAACCCTGTCCAATCCTCCTTCAGAAAGGAAAACCATCAAAGCTTCTCTAGCCTCTCATCAACTTCAAATGGAGAACGCTATAGTCACAAAGGAGCTTCTAGATCAAGAGGCTCAGCTGCAGCAGAGTCTTCATAAGGCCTATTTAGCCGAAGAAGAATACTGGAGATTAAAATCTCGAAATCTTTGGCTCAAAGCAGGGGACAGGAATTATTCTTTCTTCCATAAACAAGCCCAGGCCAGGAAATGCTTCAACACGATATCTGAGATCAAGGAGGATAACGTTACCCACAAGGAATTTGAGGACATCAAGAAAGCAGCCTTTTCTCATTTTCAAAACTTGTATAGTGAGGACACGGATCTGGACCAATATTCAGATCTGTTAGACATTGTTCCATCTTCAATCTCTCCTCATATGAATGAGATCCTTGAGGCCAAAGTTTCCAAAAAAGAAGTTAAAAATGCCCTCTTTGCCATGGATCCGGATAAGGCCCCTGGACCAGATAGCTTTACTGCCAGGTTCCTACAATTTTGTTGGCTGATAGTTGAAAAGGACCTATTCAAAATGGTCCAAAAATCCCAAGATAGTCAGAAAATCGGAGGCAACACAAACTCAACTTTCTTAGCCCTCATCCCCAAGGAGAAAGGCGCCAACAATTTCAACAGATTTCGTCCAATCTCCTTATGCAATACAGGGTACAAGCTAATCACCAAAGTAATTGCAAATAGACTGAAGCTCATCCTTCCCAAAATCATTCCGGAGAAACAAGGAGGCTTCATCCAAGGCAGGCAGATCGTGGACAACTTCACCCTTGTTCAAGAGGCAATTCACTCAATTCTGCATCGAAATGAACAAGGTATGGTTATCAAACTCGACTTAGCAAATGCTTTTGATCGAGTAAATCATAGCTTTCTGTTAAAAGTCATGAGCAAGTTTGGTTTTGGAGTAAACTTCATTAAATGGACCCGGGCATGCATCTTGGAGCCATGGATAGCACCTCTAGTAAATGGCAGAGCCACTGAATTCTTTAAAGCTTCGAGAGGGCTTAGGCATGGGTGTCCACTCTCCCCTGTGCTCTTTGTCATCCAAGCCTCTGTCCTTAGTTTTCTTTTAGACAAAAAGATGCAAGATCAAGATATTAATGGACTGTGTATAGCAAGAGGGGTCAAAAACATAAATCACGCCCTATTTGCGGATGACACCCTGTTATTGGGAGCTGCTACTCTTTCCTCAGCTATCAAATTTAAAGCAGTTTTGGATGAATTTTGTGAGGCCTCAGGCAGCGTCTTAAACAAGAACAAATGTCACATCTACATTTGGAACACATCGCCCGAATTGCTCTCTGTTATTTCTAGATGTCTGGGCTTTGCAGCCTCCTCTTCTTTGACCTTTTTCAAATAATTGGGCCTCCCTGTTTATCATAAAAGATCTGTAAGTAAGGACTGGATTCCACAACTTGAAAATTTCAAGACCAGGATCCAAGCCTGGGGATACTCCTGGCTCAACATGGCAGGTAAATCTGTCCTAATAAAATATGTGCTCACCAGTCTCCCTCTATTTCAATTTGTTGTGCTTCTTGCTCCGGCAAGCATCTTAAAAAAAATGGAGGAGTACATTCGGAGGTTATTTTGGAAGGGAGGCAAACATAATGAAAACAAACTTCCCCTTGTCAGTTGGGAAACCATCTCCAAGCCATTGTGGGAGGGTGGTTTGAATTTAAAAAACCTCTGTCAGCAGAATATTGCTATGGGAGCGAAGATAATTTGGAAGATCATTGCGCCCAAGCCAGGCTGGGCTCAATTGGCTCTCTGGAAAAAATATTTCAGAGGTCCTCGTTCTAGTTGTTTGGACAACTTGATCCATCTGCCTAACTCGTCTTTCCTCAAACTGTATGCTAAAGCTGCTCCTCTAGTCAATGCGCACTCCTTCTGGATTCCAGGAAATGGTAAAAAGATTAACATATGGACAGACAAAATTATGAATATGGATCCCATTGAATACAAAGCCCCCATTGGAGCGTTGCGCTGCTAGATGGAAGGAGAGGGGCTGCGCTCGTTGTGGGATATCTCGCTGTGGAGCGATTCTGATTGGGCAGGCTGGAAAACGTATTGCCGTGCCGGATCACCTGCATAACGAATGGTCCACGCTGCTTGTTCTCCTTCATGGTTTGGCGCCTTCGCACATAAGGAAAAGAGATTCGAGAGGCTGGGGGCCGAATATCAGAGGGTACGCTGTCTCCATGGGATATGCTAAGCTGCGAGAGAGACCTTTCGTTCCCCCTGACCCAGCACCTTGGCATGGTGTCTGGCGTTTTCCTTCGTGGCCCAAAGTTGACTTCTTTGCTTGGCTTCGATGTCATGGAAAAATCCTCACATATGACATCCTGCAGAAGAAAGGGTTCCACGGCCCCTCCAAATGTTCGTTGTGTAATGAAAATGTAGAGAGTGTTGTCCACTTAATGCTTGAATGTAGTTTCTCTATGCAGATTTGGTCCACCTTCATTCACAATCTGGATCCCAGCATTTCGCTCCCTTGCTCCACTGTTGATCCATTTTCTAAATGGGCGAACAGGTATCCTGGGCCTCCACCCAAAAACCAGATAATCAAAGCTGCATGGTCTGTCCTCCCAAAGGTAATTTGCTGGTAGATCTGGCTTGAACGAAATAGAAGAATCTTCGGAAATACTGAACAGAATCACAAGGCATTAGAAATCAAGATTAAATGTCACCTAAAAGAGTGCTTGATTGATTTAAAAGATGATTCTAATCTCAGCCAACAGGACATTTCTTGGGGTTCTTTTCTTGATTTGCAATTTCAAACAGCAGTTAGGAACGTCCCTCCTCCCAAAGACTGGCAAATAAGAAAATCTGAAACAGACTTTCAAGACTGGCTTACATCACATTCAAGACACTCCCTCTTTTTTGATGCGGCAGCAAAGGGCAATCCGGGCAAAGCTGGTGCAGGAGGCGTTGTTGTAAACCCAGTTGGGGAAAAAATTCATTCTTTTGCTTGGGGGCTAGGTCTTTCAACCAGCATTCAAGCTGAGGCTTTGGCTCTCTTTCAAGGTCTCAAGCTTCTCAAAGATTTAAACATAAGTGAAGCAAATGTTATTGGTGATTCCCAGATCATCATAAATGTAATGGTCTCCAACTCTCCAGCTTTGGACCTCAAACTTGCAAGGCTGATACCCAGAATTAAGTTATTGGAAAACGCTTTTCAGAAGCTGCATTACTTTCATGTGCTGAGAACTCATAATAAAGAGGCGGACTTGGAAGCCAACAAAGCTGCCCTCCTCTCTGCTGGGGTCAAGATGAAAGACGAAGAAGAATCATGGGAATCCATTCCATAAGTTGATTTGTTGTCACGTATTACTGCTTACTCTTAAATCAATTTGTATGTATCTTCAAGTTGGGGAAAATCTCTGAAATTGAATCTATAGTTACCTCGTAAGGGAGGAAATCTCCAAGCTTTTACTGCATGCTCAACCTTAGCGGTGAGGTGCAACAGGATTTAGACATCCTCAATGTAACTAGATTTTCGGCATCCAGGCCAAGTTTAATATAATACTCCATAACCGTTACTTAAAAAAAAAAGGGATAATAAATTATCACCAAAGTATTATGGTACTTACAAAGTGTTGCAAAAGATTGGTACTATGGCATACAAATTGGAGCTTCCTGCATCTTCCCGAGTGCACCCAATTTTACATGTTTCATGCTTAAAGAAGGTTATAGGTGACAAGCTCTCAGTTCAAACAATATTTCCAGAACTTGACAAAGAAGGAAAAATCATATTGGAACCTGAAGCAGTCATGGAACAAGAACTTGACAACTATGAAATTGATCAATTTCAGAGTATCTCATCAAGTGGAATAACTTACTCGCTGAATATTCGACATGGGAGGATGAGAATTTTATACAGAAGCATAAAAAACTACTCAAGCATTGAGGAAAACACTCTTTTGAAGGAGAGGGGCATGCTAGGTCCCTATAATACTAGTGCACCCCTTATTTTTATTGTTAATGTAGCCCCCTTATTATTATTATTCTTCCCATGTAGCCCCCTTATTATTATTATTCTTCCCATGTAGTCCCCATATTATTATTGTTGTGCCCCGTAGAAGCCCACTATTGTTATTGTTGTTCCCTTAAATTGCTATTGTTATGTCGGCTAGGATTATATTATGACCCCTTGGACTCCTATATATAGAAATGAGGTTTTGTCATTTGTATCATCCAATAGTTATTCATTTATGTAATGTAAAGGAGGTTACCTCCTCAAAGAGGCTGATTTCTAAGTCGTTGATCTATCTTTTCTTCTATTTTGTGAGCTGATTTCACAACACACAATCGTCATAGTTGTTGCAACTTGCGTTCTAAGTGTCATAATGTGTTGTTTCAAATGTCGCACTTATAAATAAGTGTCGCTTTACTATCGTTTTTGGGTGTGATTATTATCCATGAGTCCTATGTATCATTTTGGCTTGTTTAATGGTATTTTTGGTGTGATCCATGTTTGAGTCTTGTTTGGATACATTTCTCTCTTTCACTTTGTTGGTCTCACGCTTAGCCATTTTGAGAGCTCTTCTTGGTCCCAGTGCAAGTTCTAAAGGCATCAACCCTTTTACTAGGTAATGAGCACAACTTATTCATGAGCCTAATTGACCTATCTTTCCTACCGTATTTTTGCGTTAAGTATTTTCTAATATATCCTCCTTCTCACAGTTCATTATTACTTCCATAGGGGAAGTCACCTAGCCTTGTGTTGCCTCCATCAATGAAAAGTCCATTCAAGATGAACAAGTAGCCACAGTTGGAGAGAACTGCCCCCTCCCAAGCTTGAGTGCTATAAAACAATGAATCACACTTCAAAACAATGAATGATTTAGGTGGATATTGGTGTCTAATAGCCTATTCCACCTAGACCTCCAGTCAATTTCATCAGTTTCCTTTTTTATAGTAGCATTTAATATTTTTATAAGTTTTTCGTGTCCTAAACTTCTGGGGCAGTTTTGACCCCCTAAACGATGTTTTTTTTAGGTCCTCAACAATCCCATATCCATAGGTAGGGGCCTCTAGTCATAGGTAGGAGATTTGCAAAAATCATGTAGTACTTGGAGAGATCTTTCCAACGAGGTATTATACACGCCAAATGGAAATAATATGACCAAGTTATGACCCCGGGAAGTTGGATACCCAATTAATCCCAATAGGTCCCACAAACTCTTGGCATTCCATCTCTTAGGGTTAGGGTTTTGGTTGTTTATAGTTTTCCCTTGTTGTTCAATAATAAAAATTCCCTTGAGCCTCATTGTAACACAATTCAAAGGCATGTAGGTGCCACATCTCTTCTTAGAGATAAGCTACCATCACCCGAGCTAGTTTATTTCCATTTTGTATGTAAGCATATTTTAGTTCTTCGATATTAGTGAAATGAAGTATTATTTCTGCTGCATCTCTGTATTTATGGTTATATCTGTATTCTGTTGCATTTTTATTTAAGTTCAGATAAGTTGTATAAGAGAGGTCTTCTCTTTCTCTATTTTTCTTTACATGTACCCAACGAAGTCAGAGTATAAGGAGTTAGGGCTCTAACTGGTTGAACCTTTGCAAGACCAGCCTTGCAAACCTTGATGACCTCTCATAGTGGAAGAAAAGAAAGATGATGGAGCAGGAGATCCTTTCAAAATATTGCTCGAAGAAGCCCTCGAGTGAAAGAGGAACGCGATGATGGATAACTTTTCCCAAATCCTTCGGCGCCTACCCACAACGACACATATTCTTGTAGCAGCCACTCTAGAAGCACCAATCCCTTTAAGGTACAAGTTAAATTTGACATCCCCATATTCAAAGGTGAAATAGATGCAAATGTTGTAGATAAATGGTTAAATCTACTAGAAGGATATTTTTCGGTTCATGATTTTTCCAACCGGGAAAATATTACTTTTTCACTCCTTAAAAGTGCCCCCCACATCAAGGGCTAGTAGGAAACCTACTGTGAGAAGAGGGAAAATAGTGAACCCTCACTATTTTTAGCCACACCCACTTGGAATTCTTTCTGGGACTCCATCGAGGAGTAGTATTACCATGTCGAGTGCTATGAAGATAAATACATAGAGTGTACCACACTACGACCAATAGGTGAAGAAGACGTGCCAGAGTTCAAAAATATTTTCATACTCTTCACACGAAGTTGGGTATCAAGGATTCTGAGAAAAATTTGGTACTCAAGTACCGCAGATGTATACACAAGTACATCCAGGATGAGATGGAGTTCCTAGACATCTCCTCGCTTGACATTGCTTATCGATATGTTGTCAAGATCGAGCATAAATTTAAATAGAAGAAGTAAGACTTTGGATCTGCGAATCTGAAGCAAGGGAAAGGCACCCACAAACTACAAAAAAATGGACAGATCCAAGGGAGGGCGACCAAAGAAAACCCAATCAAATCCGCAAGCAACGAATAACACCATGAAGACAAAGAAGGACACAAGAAAATGGTGTGAGTTCCATAAGAGCCCCACTCACAACACAAGTGAGTGTCGGGCCAAGAAGTCACTGGTGATCGAGCTGAAGGATTCGAAAGAAGATGCATGTTCCGACTCTAAGTCATAACCTGATAAGGGGAGTGATAAGGGGAAGCATATTATTAATGCGGATCCTAGTGCCACCTTTTCCACCACCAATATATAGAAGAATGAGCTCGAGGATCCAGAGGGGGGGGAGCGCCTCTTCCTCTCATAGATGTGGGTGAAGGTTTCTCTGTTGTAGTTCATTTTCGATTATGGTAGCCAAAAGAACCTCATTTCAGTAGAGGTCGACTGGGCCTACCGACCATAACACACCCACAACTGTACACCATCAGGTGACTTCACTAAGGACAAGATCTTTGCATCAGCCATAAGTGTTTCCTTCCCTACAATGTTAAGCCCTTCATAGATGAGGTATTGTGTGATGTTGCTCCTCTTCAAGTTTGTGATGTATTATTAGGCCAACCCTACTTATGGAAGTGACATGTTGTGTATTAGTCTAGGCCTCACACTATTATTATTAATTTTGGCAATAATTTTCACATGATACCATAGGTAGCACCATCTACCATGATCTCTTTTACCACAACGAAGAAATGTAGTAAGATCATTTCACAGACTGGGAAATTTGTTTTCCTTATGATTCGCCCTCAGGGAAAGAAGAAGATCGTGGCCACAACCTCTAGATAGGGATCCTCCGGATGAAAACAACAGATGGACAAACTTGTGGAGGAGTACAAGGACATCTTCATCTCACCCACAGAGGTACCTCTACACTGTTAGGGAAAAACACTCCATTGATCTGACCTCGATTATGTTGTTACCCAATGGACTGATCTATATACGCTTTGCTCTGGAGAACAATGAAATCAAGAGGAAAATTCAGGAGTTATTGTAGAAAGATAAGATCAGACCAAGTTCAACACCTTGTGGGAGCCCGATCATGTTGGTGCAGAAGAAGGACAAGACCTGGAGACTCTATATTGACTATCGGGCACTAAACAAGATCACTGTCTGAAATAGGTATCCAATCCCAGAGATTGATGACCTTTTGGAACAGCTCAAGGGGGCCAAATATTTCAGTAAGAGTGTCTTGAATTCTGGTTATCACCAGTTACCAATTGAACCCTCTAATGTGTGGAAAACTTCCTTCAAATCGAAGGAGGGCCTTTTCGAAGGGCTAATCATGCCATTCAAGTTGATGAATGACCCTGCAACCTTCATGAGGCTGATGGATGACATCTTACAACCCTTCACCAACTCATTCATGGTGGTGTATTTGGATGACATCTTGATCTTCAGCCATAGTTGGGAAGAGAACCTCCACCATATTTGATAGGTCCTCTAAACCTTGCGACAACACAAGTTGTGTGCCAATATGGAGAAACGCACTTTTGGTATGACCCAGGTTCAATATCTAGGGTACATCATTGATGAGCAAGGTGTGCATTTGGACCTTGCCAGGATAAAATTCATTCGTGATTGGCCAGACCCAACCACTCTAACAGAGATCCACAACTTTCTGGGTCTTTCTAATTTCTACTACAGGTTCATGTTGGGGTTCTCTCATATAACTTGGCCTTTCAGTCAAGCCACCATAGGTAGAGCGAAAAAAAAAGGGGGTCATTTTGGTATGATTCCCAACAGAAGAAATTTTCCGAGTTGAAGCATTTCCTCCGCTCTTCACAAGTTCTCACATTACTAGACCTGCAACAACCATTTGAGATTGAGACAGATTCCTCCGACTATGTTGTTGGTGCAGTTATTACTAACAGGGGCACCTAGTGGAATATCATAGTGAGACACTTTCAGACACCGTCCGAAAGTATCCACCTGTGTCAAAGAGATGTATTCCATTATGCAGATCTACCGAGAGTGGAAGCATTACAATTTGGGGAAGGAAACAATCATCCACACAGACCACTGATCCCTGTTGTTAATAAAAACACAAGAAACGTTGCAAAACAATCGCGATCATAAATGGTCCACATACCTAAAACAATTCTATTTGAACATTAACCAGAAGAAGGGGGGCACCAATAATTTTACATACTGCCTTAGCCGACCGCTAGTAATGGCACTAACCACTGTGCTTGACTCTTGTGGGCACGATACTTCGGGGTGCCTGCATCTTTATAAGAGTGATCCATAATTCGACAACACATACCGAATGCTCCTGGAAGGCAAGCAAGTTCTAAATTTCCACCTCCATGATGCATTGTTATGCCATCTGGGACACTTATTTTGGAGGCGCCAAGATGATTTGGGAGGCGCACTACAGTCAGGTCTCTGGACATTTCAGAGTAGAGAAAATAGTGGCAGTGCTGTAGAAGTATTTTTATTGGTTAAACCTTCGACATGATGTTGCGAAGCACATCATATCTTGCACTGCCCACACCATTTCCAAACCGACCATCAAGAAGTAAGGCCTATACTCCTTTGCCTACTCCTAGCTGACCTTGGGAATCCATCTCTGTGGATGACATGTCAGGCCTTCCTTCTAGTAAGCATGGAAATGACTGCGTTTTCATGGTTGTCTATAGATTCTCCAAGATGGCCATTCTGGCGGCTTGTAAGAAGAGTATCACAGCAGAAGCCACTGATAAGCTCTTCTTTGAAAGAGTGGGATATTTGGGATCCTACAATCCATTATCTTAGATCAAGACAAGTGGCGAGCCCTGGTATTGCACCAAGAACGCTGCAAATCCCAGATGTTTCCATACTTTACTTAATCAACCTGGGGTTTGTACAAACTTGGAGGTGATAGTGCTATATACACATGAGATGCATTCTACTCATGTCATCCTCTTATGAGCTTTACGAAAGGGTGCTACTTCTAGGGTTTCTAGATGAAGTCTGTCACACTTCTTAATTTAGGCCTAGG